>OY754875.1:16218579-17418579 GCA_963576445.1 Lithosia quadra
GTGAATTGTTGGTGCCATTAAAACCACGTCAGAGGAACCTCAAGCTATCAATGTCGACACTGATAGATACCCTTAAACTTCGAACATAATAAATAATTAAAATTCTCCAGGCGGCCATCTTTGTTCAGCGAAGCCGTCACGCGAAAGTGAATTTATAAGCAAATTGCCCTTTACTGAAGTTTTGTATATATTTTTCTTTTCTAAAAAATGTAAGGGTCTTGTGTGGTAAAAAGATATTTAAGGTGAGAAAACCTCTTTGTTTGATAGAACCTATTTGGAAGTAAAGTTGTTCTTTAGCTATTTATTTTAGCATTTTTATGCAAATAAAATACGAAGAATGTTTTAAGAATGGAAATCAGATGGTGTAGAGAAAATATGGCTTGCTGTTTTAAGAACAGTAAATGTCTTTCTTTTCTATGTACTCATATCATTGAGAAAACGTTTACCAAATTATTTTCTGAATGTTTATTTTTCTCATGAATATTGTTTAGTACAACAACACTTATATCAAGTGCTTCTACCAAGAATAAGGTTTTGTACAACTCAAACAATATTCAACGCAGAATAAATATTCTTTAATAGATACTTTTTTACAAGCTTTTATTTAACTTGCTGTGTTATTTGTTAGTTTGTTTGTATATTAGTTTGTTTGTATGTGGCAAATCTTGCAATTAGAAACACTTCCTGACATTAGATTGAACTCAAATTCAGTATTCTTGGTTATGAAGCTGGTCTGCTGATGGAGTCGGTAGGTGTTCATAGGAACTCCTGAACAAAACATGATAAAACAATCGAGTGTGGGCTCATTTGTTTTGTCATGGCAAATACTCTGATACTACATGATATTCATGGTCTAAAAATGGAAACGGAAAGCGGTCATGGAACTTCTGATCTAAATAAGATAAACCTGTCATGTTTGGACTCATTTGATTTGTCTGGATATGCACTAGAGAAAGTTTGTTGTAAAAAAGTCTTTTGGGAATTTATAATAATTTCGTCACTGTTCTGATCTGCCGATATAACATAATTAAGTAGTTAAATGCTGTGCTGAACTATAAGCACAAATATTGCCATTGAAGAGTGAAAATACAATATATATCACTGTCGATCGTGCACAGCATGACTTGCTCCAATTCCATTTTGATCTACTAAATGATACACCCGTATGAACAAGCAAGATTCAAAGTTCAAACTCCGTGACAAAAGGAAACAAACTACGAAGATTTATTCATCGAGTACCCGACGGAGACAAATGGTGAAATGGAGGTTCGCTTGTACGCCCATCAATCAACCGAAAGAATGCATTAATGTCCAAGTTCTGTTGCAATAGAGCAGGGTTTCTCAGACTTTTGGGGCCACGAACAACTGTTAAAAATTCCAGATGACAGCGTACCCCTTGTCTCTAACTAATAAATAACCCCCGCCCCCTGCGATACAAAATAAAAAATAATGTATTTTATTTCAAGGTTATGAAGACAGTGTCAAAAGAGGTAATTATCTTTTGGCAAATTGAGTCAATTTTAAGAGTATTTTTTTTTTTTTTTTAACTTTAATTCTATTTCAACATCAAGTCAATTTCTATATTTCGTTTTTATCGTTACCACATGTGAAAACCCACTCTCACATAAGTATGTTGTCCTGCCTGTCATCAAGCCGCCATCACCTTCAAATCTTGCCATGAACCCCCTACCGACGAATAGCCAATCCCTAGGGGTTCGCGTACTACACTTTGAGAAACCTAGCAATAGAGAATAAGGACAGATGCTTTCAACTGTGGAAGTTGCGAACGATTATCTTTTAGGTTACCGAGCGATTAAGGAAAATTCACGGCGTCTTTTTCAGCTCCAAGTTTGACGGGATGATTTGAGATTTCCACTGAATACTTTGAGAAAAGTCGCTTCAGTTAGGTACGTTAAAATTTTATTAAATTCATACCTACTTTTATACGACAAAATTTTTCGTCACACAGATCCTTCCACATCTTAAATTTAATAACGTTAAACCTTCCCATGTCAATGTATTCAATTTTCCAAAACCAATACGGCAATACCCTCCGAATACTCTAACTTAAGCGCCTCAATAAATATGCAATGAACTGAGCCGCGGACGATCAATCCACGCCAGCGTCGAGTGAAAACTGTTTATCATAATCTTCTTTGAACATGAAAATTTTCATGTTTTCCTTTTTTTTCGATAGTCCAGCAGAATTGATGGCTGTTTTTATGGTTGGACGTCTCTGAATGGTACCGTTTTGTGAGTTGGAATTTATTTTATGATATAGAATGTTTGCATTGTGTAGTTTTGTGGGACTGTATGCGTCAGTGATGTAGAGTAGTAATAAAAAAAGTTGCACCAGTATCCCATTTCTGATCTATTAGTGATTAAAATTGTGATTTTGTATTTTTTTATGTACCGTGCGTTGATATGTCTTCACCTCACTTGACGGTAAGTTAAAGAGGAATAGAATAGAAATGAACTTTATTGTAATTCAATCAAAAACTATAAATACATTATATGGCAAACACAATTAATCTAATGTACAAATGGTGACAATACATAGAAATATCTTGCACGCAACCTCTGCAGCTCGCAGGGCGGTTATATCAGACTTCAGCCGACTAAAACTGCACACCGTCTTAACTCTTCAGTCGCCAGGGTGTAAGGTGTCCCGTTCCATAAGGCATATCTCTCAAACTTGGGCAACTATATAAGTTACATGAGTATTCTTAACACATATTGCAAAGAAAAAGAGGCGATAGTGCTCATGAAACTGTTAAGCAATTTCACCTCACATAAAGAGATACCTCACCAATGAGCATTCCCAATAGACGATTCTTTTAGGCGTAGCTTCTAATTACAAGGAACAATGGCCGCCCAAATTAAAATGGCCGACGTATATGTCGAAATTGTTGTAGCCTCTGTAATGTTTCATTCGCCTTCGTTAATAGCAATGGTTATGACTAATGATGTTAATGTTTTGCTTTGTAGCTTGAATGAATGGATCTAATAGTAGTTACAATATCACTATGTAGGTATTTAATTATGTTATTATCGATACTGTTTTTCTATTTGCTCATATTATTATATTTTATGTTACTAGTAGTGTAAAAAATAAACCGACTTTTTCTTACTACACGACCTGTCATGTACCTACCTATATTATTCCAGGATTCCAGCTATTTTGCGGCATTACTTAATAGGTACTCAAACTAACTTGATTATTTGAGAAGAAAACATCCTTCTTTTTGTACCTGCTTAATTCTCAATTTGTTACCTCAGAACTTTCGACTGGGTGAACTGATTTTGATGATTCCTTTTTTATGTGTTTTTTTTTTCGAAAAGTTTTAAGTACTTAATACTACAGAACTACTACAGAAAACGAAGGTTTTAGCAACGCTTACTTTTTTGCAATTCTCCATTAGCTTCGTTAACATTTATTTAAATTTAAATACAAGCACGTTTAACTTTTTAGTGTCTTTCAATTAATCCACCAAACAGTTTTGCCGCCTATTTATTTCTTAATAAATAAACGGAGACTTGAAGAAACCGTTTATACTAATCCATATTTACGTCTGACATCTTGCAATTTTGCCAAAACATAACAACGTGTCATTAGGTAAGTTCATGAGGGTAGAACAAAAATAAAACGAATGTCTCTTAACTATTTCTGTTGCTAGGCAAAACGTTTGTGTCCAGTATAGCATAAATTTGAATTGATACAGCCGTAAACAAGTTTATATGTTGCTTTAGTCGTCCATTGAATATTAATTTTATGTTCTGTTACTGGCGATGCTCCTGTGGCGACAGCGCCACCTAGTGACAGCACGATGAACTACTTCGATACTACAACTACGTCACAACTACGTCAACGATCCTGAATCGCGAAAGTGCAGATAGCACACTGGTGTAGCATATATACAAGATCCCAACGATAAACCGTAGGGCCGCGGCCCGCCAGGCGTGATCACCTTGCCTGGTCGGAGGATCCTCCCTTTGTGTTGGAGGGACGTCACATCCCGTTCCCTCCACATTGGTGACCCCGACGTGATATGAACACGCAATCTTCGCTGCGCTTATCAGCAGCATTCCTATCCCCACCATACCTTTCACTCCCGCATGAGCGGTAATCAAATCTTCGCCATCCAGCACCTTCGGCCTCAACAGGGATACCACCTCCTGGAGCGACCGCTCCAGACTGGTTACCCTACGGCCACACGCACTGCCTTGTAATGAAGGGCACAGTACACTGCACGTACCTACGGTCAAGAAGAAGAGCGCATCTCTCCCGTCTACGCAGTATTCGCCCCGCTTCATTGAGGGCTTACCGAGGGCCGAGACAACCAACTCGACGCTTCGAGCCCCGTACACTTGGCACTTCACTGCAGCACCGCTTCACCGTCCCGACTCACTGGGACTAGCGAGGAAGACAGCGGCATCCAGTTCCGACGCAATGGAACACAGGACTGGCATTGGCACGCACCGCAAGAGAGCATCGCAATCAACCTCCGGTCTTGGAGGGGAGTGATGTGGCGACAGCGCCACCTAGTGACAGCACGATGAACTACTTCGATACTACAACTACGTCACAACTACGTCAACGATCCTGAATCGCGAAAGTGCAGATAGCACACTGGTGTAGCATATATACAAGATCCCAACGATAAACAGTAGGGCCGCGGCCCGCCAGGCGTGATCACCTTGCCTGGTCGGAGGATCCTCCCTTTGTGTTGGAGGGACGTCACATCCCGTTCCTCCACACTCCTGTTCATTTTGTTTTACAGTTTTCTTTATTACTTGTATCAATGATTTTATATACAAGATATGTTACGTTCATAGTAACTGACACCTCAAATCTGATCTACATTGACAATTGTTGACAATTAGCGTTAAAGTAGTATGAACGATGGGATAAGCACGTGAGTAAAAAAGACAGTTATAAACATTATCCGTCAAAAAACGTCCCAAATGGGACGTTTTCGAGTCTTAATCTGGCGCGCTCTAGTAACATATCTGCCTCTTTTTACAGGTATAATATCATTGACTTGTATGTTATACTGTTCAATATATTCGTGTTTGATAGCTTCTGACTTTGAGGATTTTTGTATAGTTGTCAGAAGATCTAACTGTTGTCAATTAAGATAATTACTTTGTATTGTTTGAAGTACCTAACGCATAAGATTTTATAAATTTTTGACGCATGATTTGTATCTACATTTGTGGTTCGATTCTTCCATATTATTTTTGATATGTTTGGAAAATGCCTTGGTCTTTGTAATTATATTCGGTTGGCTTGTTGAAAAAATAATAACACAAATGTATGAAACGTTAAATTGTTCTATAGATGGAAATGTAGTAATTTTATCCAGATGCGAGATCGAAGACTATTGAGGCAAAACTGATCTCCATAAACCTAGACAGTGATCTAAATGTATATATCAATAATTGCTACCATAAAAATGGACTAAAATGCGGTAAATCAATATAGTCTATCTATCTTTTTCATCGCGTTGTTTTTCTGTTCTCAATTTCCGCTTACGACATCCTGCGACTTTGAATGACATTTCAATTTACCACTATCTGACTAAATTGCTTCCTGTGCAAGGACTTCGTTCAATAAACGCTCCTATACAAAGAACATAAATATCTCAGGGGCCGTTCAATGTATCTAACCTTTCCGTCCAAGATAAAAATGAACGCCCGCGACTAGAATACTCAATCCACAGGTGCCGATTTACAGCTGAAATGAATACTGCCCTGGCAATTCTAAAAATGAAATGAATTTGGGTAAACTTCTTAAGAAGTAGGTAATTTCTTTTGTTTTATAGTTCTTTAATTGGTGTTAATGGTTGCTTTAGCCTTCATCACAAAAAAGTGAAAAGGTAGTATGAACGTACGACTAATTCTGCAATAGGAGGGTGACAGAAACCATCGTTAGATTGAATCGTGGCCACACCTACATTAACATCCACGCCATTTTTCGTTAATGTTGCCCTCGGGTCAGGATACTAAAGTGCTACACGATAATGAATATTTTGCGTATGCTACATTAAAAATACCCACGTCAGTGTTTTTCTCCAAAAAATTGTAAAGACGTGTTTATATCCACATTTCGTCCCTTTACTGAAAATCGTACCGCATAGAATATCTTGAAAAACAATAAATATATCACTTCGCCCTTAAATAGTTTTATTTATGAGTTATCTACGCAAAACTTATACCATGCCCACGTAGATCCCGAATGAACTATGACCCGAATGAAAAAGGTTTATTTGCATTTACTACCTACCTCATGGTTTTGTATGGTTTGTTTTTCTTTTAAGCACGCTTGATCAATGGGTCTACTTTTTCAAACTTTGTGGGATAGGATTTCTCTGTATTTTATTCCACCTTTTCGATTTTGTTATCAGTGTTCTTGGGCAGTATTCATTATCAGTTTCTGGCATCGTAGTAATTAATTACTGCGGTACTAGATCAGGCTTTGTTATTGTTTTCTTCTTTTTTTTGCATTAATATGTTATTTTGTGGTTTTTCTTTTTGTAATATTATTGTGAACAGTTAAATTTATATAATGAGCAAATAACTACACCTTATTCGGTTTGCTAACACAATACTTATTAATGCTGTATTGGACAAAGTAAATACGAAACCCAATACCGTACTCAATGTTTCAATGTCACCAACACCCCATACAAACGACTGTTTTCACTTACACCCACAAATCATTGCTCCGTTATTAACCCACAATTTTGCCAGAAATAATCTTTCATTTTTATTTCATTAACCGTAATACTAACATATGTGGCGTTTTCGGCACGTGCGGAAGTGGGCAAATATATAATAGCCCATTTAGGGTTACCACGCGTTGGATTCCTAATAATGTCTATAAAACCATGCGGTCACTTGTTCAAAATGACAGACTCAACGCGTTCGTCAAAAGTCACGAATTCGGCCGACAATTGCATTTTTTTAAAAAGAACTTCGATACTCGCCTGATACGCGCGATTGTTTCCTTATCACGGACCTATCAAATGTAGTTTTTTCCTGTCCTTAATCCAGGTTTGTGATCCGTTTATCCATATAGTTCAAAATCTGCTTACTTTCCGCAAAATCTCGACAGCAAGTCACGATAAGCTGAAGGAATAATAAGTGATTGCGAGGTTCCTCGTTAATCATTATATTAACCGAGATTTCCTCGACGCGACAAAATGAATTTCCTTGGGGATTTGATCTTAAACCCCATAATGCGATACTTTGTCGAATCTCATTTGAAAAAAGATATTTAATCTCATCGTGGCAAAGTGGAAGGTAAGATCCTTTAAGTCTAAATCTTGGGCTACGGAACAGTGACTATGTCTGATTTATGATCTTTAAAAAAAAATTGGCTTGAAGGTAAACTAAATGCAAAGTCTCAGTACCACCACAACATACACCACATTGTTACAGTGGTGGCCCTCAGCTTAACAGCCTCATCAAATGCTATTTCACGCCCCGCTTAAAGGACCCGGGACTATAGGAGAAAGGAAACACATCGTTGGTAAAGAATTTCAAGTCGGTGCAGTAAAGAAAATTGAAAATTGATTGTGAAACTATTGAGCTTATACTATATGAGAATGATGTTACATATTATTTGGCTTTGAATTGGGTAGGCAGATGTGCAGGAGTCCTCGGTGTGATTCATGGTCTTCTATTTGGAGAAAAACCCGTATCGAATAACCCGAACGAAAAACAGGGATATGCCTAAAAAATAAAACCAAAATATAAACTACCTCTTGAAGAATATACCAGTGGAAGTATATAAAAGGGGTGAGAACAGTCAACAACTCAAAAGAATGCGGTAACCCTAAGTAAGTCATACATTGCGCATTTGCTAGAAATTAATACCGTCCGGAACCCGCGTGAGGCGAATGTTATGATACTTTAAATTTTCTTTGTGGCGTTTCTATATTTGAACTTTTACAAGATATAGGGGCATTTTTATTTTGCTTCGATTTGATAAGTAGTTACGCGGCTAGGTGAAGGTGACTAATGTGAAACGTAAAACTGTTGATAATTGCTTCCTGTCTGAAAATGTATCTGCTTTTGTCTTTTTAAATATCACATAAAAGATAAAGATATTTCCCACCTTTGTTTGTTAACCGAATCCCTTGTTTATTTTAATGATAATCTACTTGCTCTTGTACCGGCGCAACCATGTCTTATTATTTTCCATACATTCCTCTTAGATGCCATTTCCTCAGTCACTCCTTTACCATATCCTCTTTCATTCATTCCATCCACATCTTTGGCCTATTTATTTCATTATCTCTCTGTCTCTCTTCATTATTCTCTGCACTTGATGTCGGACTCTCTCTTATTTATTGCATTATCAATAATTTAAAAAATAGTTTTTTTCCTTTCAACTACTATAGGTATATGTTTCTTCAAATTTTTAATAATGATTTATACTTATTTGAATTTCCACCTCTGGGCGAATACTAGTTAATTTTGAATAGAGGAACCGTCCTTAGAGCTTTAGATAGGTTTTAAGCCTGTTATATACCCAGTACCTACCATTTGAGGAGTTTTCCAGTTGAGTTATTTTCAGGTCAATACTAACAAATCCATTTAGGTAGCATACATTTAAGGAGCTTATTCTGACTCAGTGACCATATATACGCTGAACTGCCTAACTTAAGCGGTTTAAGTTAGGCAGTTGAAATATTTGTGTTCATTTTTGGTATTGTATTAATAGGTATTACCCTTAAATCATATTTGTTTCCTTTCATATATTCTTTAATACATAAAAATAAATATTCTACGACATTCTATACAATACTTGCTAGACCCTAGTGTACAAAAACGAAATGAAAATTATGTATATAATTATATGAATGTTTTGTAATACATACCGTATTACAAAACAAATATAAATAAAATATTGTAGCGCCATATCAACGAATTAGACGATGACTCGTGTACACAGAGCCTTATCTCTTAAATTTCTGAACAATGCAAGTCTTATCTTTCCATTTTTCTCCGAACGCTTCCCCGCTGCGTTTGACGTTAAATTCTGTGAGAGACCAGCTTATTAAGCACATTTTATCTATAAAATGATAACATGTGCACCGGTTCATACTTCTGATTAAAAGCAAGGCAGTCTCAAAAAAATAAGGGTGGACCACTCTTATTTTTTTGAGGCACAGGAACACCAAAGAAATGTATAAGACCTATGCGTCATATAAAATCCACAGACAGTTATAAACCACATATTCAGGCCTTAACATTGCTTAATTAATTGTGTTTTCGACGCTCCTTATATTTGATATCTGTACAGAATTGATTTTTTTTTTCTTTCTAAGGCAGACAGTTCATCATATCGAAACATACTATTAACGGAAAACTGTTCTTATCATCGTTTCAACTATACTACAATCGTACCGCATTACGGCTGCGCCATGGATACTGCAAGCAGCAATGCGTCTCTCAATATTAGGTAACTTAAAAACATATTGTCACATCTATTCCTTGACGCCACTCAGACCAGTGGTGCTATAAAATATTTCTGGTGTGCAAATTCCTAAGTCAAGACAAAAATTAAGCACTTATTATAATGAACAGTTAAGATTTTTGCTTTAAATTAAAATCTCACCGTAACCTATTTTTCACACACAATTTTCTTACTGCAGGTTTTATTCTAAATTAAAGCTAAAACTGAGTTATTATACTGTTTGGGATATGTATGTTTTGTGGATTATTTTACAGAATAATTATTATTCATAAAGTATGTTACTTAAATAACGACAATATAATTTTGAAGGTTTTTGAAGACTGTTCAACTGTTCGTGTAGAAATTTAAATAAGTTATCACATCAAATATTCTATAAAATTCTTGTTGTTTGTAAGTACTTCATAAATAATTAATATTTGCTTAATCGAACCTAAACCTTATATCGAGATATAAGGTAAAGGACCCAGAATGATTCCTTGGGAGACAACTGTCTTGACAGAAAATGCATTTGATGTTTACGTTTAAAACAAATATCAAACGCGTGCTTTATAGCTTTGTGTTCAGTAATTTATATCGTCCTCGAAATGATAATTTATTGATCATGAAATACGCAATAAAAGTGTTTATTGTTCGTGTCGAACGCTTCTCTAAGTGCCACGATGACATTAGCAATTGGATGTGAATATTTTTGAGTTTTGTTTTTAAAATTGTTTCACTTTTATGAGGGATGCTGCATATAACTTTTGATGTTTGATTGTTTAGTCGTAAATTCATCGCGTGTGTAAAAGTGAATATTATTTATTACCTCGAAACGTATTGTTCAAATGTTTTTTTTTTAATCTTATTCATTTTATAAGACCTTGCTCAAATGTTATTTTTGTTAATTCATTTGTTTTGATAATGCTATGTAACCCTTGGTCTTCATAGTTCATTCGCATTCAATTTGCATTTACCAGCTGATTATGCATTTTAGCTTTGAGTCCTAGTCGCATCCCAAGTTCTCACCTCGGAGCTCAGGGTTCTCTTTTAGGCATTGTTTTTTTTATTTCGCACAGTCTTGTGTAAAGGAACCTCACTGGCATGCACGTCGTCGTCAATAACGTGACGTCAAGCCATCACTTCTTGGATTACTATACCAAATTTCAGCCAGATCCATTCAGCCGTTTTTGTGTGAAAGAGTAACAAACATACATCTAGACATCCAGACATCTATACATACTTACAAACTTTCGCGTTTATAATATTAGTAGAAAGAATAGGATGGTCGATCAGTTTCTCACTACTAAGAGGTTCAAACTACTCGTAAAATTACAGCATACTCTAAAGGTATATTGTTGTATAAAGAATAACGTTAAATTGTCAAGTTAGCAGCCTTAACGAGCCTATAATATTATCTTATTCAGAAGCGAGTACCGCGGGTGACTTGACAACTTTCCGCTTTGAATAGTTGGCAAAATAGATTTGTATAGGTTGTGTAAAGTTGCGGAACAATTTCTTAACATCAAAATCAGTTAAAACTTCAGCTGAAAGCTTGGAGATCAGTTTCAATGGGTCTTATTGTAGGAGCTCGTTTATGTAAAGGGAGAGTGTAATTATTACGGTATGATAATATGCATAAGCCATATATTTTTAGTTATATTTTTAGAAAAAGAATAGTACCATTTAAAAGGTACATTATCGCCGATAGACATATGTTTTATATCTAAACAAATAGATAGAATTAAAGAGTTACAATTTTAATTTTTTTTGGTTTTAAATCAATATATTAATGTGAGTTTGTGTATAATACATCGCTGTCTGACTGTTCGTCTTTCTATCTGTCTGTCTGGTTGAGTGAGGTAATTTCTGGAACGGCTTAGCTGATTTGGACGAGGCTTAATATTATAAATAGGTTACTTTAATTTTACCGCAATACCGCTGCGTAAAAAATTAAAATCTTAAAAATCTATAACTACGCAGGTGAAGTCGTAGGCACAGCTGACTATTATATTATGTGAGTATAAATTACAATAGCTTGAATAAAAAAAGTCGTATAAACCAAAACGAAGTGAAGGCGGGTTGCAAGTATTTATTAAAGTACTCGACATATTGATGTTTCTCGATACAAAACCCGCCCATGTTCGCCACTTCGCAAATTTCACGCATAAATCACTTTCTCTTTGCATGTTTAATATAAGGCTTTTGCGCGGAGGCTTATTAACGCGACGACACTCCTTTTAATAAGTCCGCGTCGCTGTAGAATGTTGACGTCGGAGGGGAGAGTGGGGTGATACGAACAAGATGAAATGAACAAGATGGATTGGTTATCTATACGAGTTTTATACTATACTAGTTGTGCCTCGCGCTTCCTCCCGTGGCGTACGCCACCCCCATGATACGCATTAAAAGCGTTTATTTTAATATTACAAACAGATACTCCAATTTTATTTGTATCGATTGTATATATAACCGTATGAAATATCTACGTGACGTAATTATTTTTAAATGCCTACGTCTGTTAAACGTAATTTTACAAATACTTAACGTAATATTTGACATTATAACTATCATTATTTTTCACGTTCCATACTCAAGAACATTATAAGTTTTAGAATGAATATGGTATAAATTCATATACCTCGTACTCACATTAAAGGTGAAGTTCACGTAGCACTATAATTTATATGAATTGCAGCATGTGCGAGAATTTTCCAGCAATTTGTTCCTAACAAAGAAAAATATTGGATTTTAGAAATAGTACGTCATAAATTAGGTTTAGATATTATAAATTGGATTGGTTGCATAACAGGCAGGTAACAAATAGTATAATATTGTGCTCTCTTAATTTTTTTCTACGATACAGTAATTTGTATTGATGAAAGAACCACCTGTGTGCCACTTTACCCCACTTTTTTAATGCAGAAATCCCCGTGGATACTACTCCCGTCGGCCATCAGGGTTAAATTCGAATTCAAACCGACTAAAACCGCACGCTATCTTGGGTCTTAATTACCGAGTCTCTATACACCACAAACATTGCATGCATACACGTTTTGAATTTGATATTGAAAACAGTAGTAAAATTTTAAGATAAGAGAAACCGATTCTTCAGCTTGCAAGACAAACCTTGCAATTTGAAATAGAATCAACGATTTGCGACTGCCTTCACAAATAATTTTTGCACTAATAAATGTTTCTTTCTTCTTTCTTTCAAATCGACAAACTATCGAAACACTAATATTGCTAGTATACGAGTAAAAAGTGCTTGACGAATCGAAAACCGCCTCTATTTTTGAATTCCGTTGAAAATGGCTTTAGTTTTTATTGATAGCATTTCTATGAAGCGAAAAGCTAACGAACCGTTTTTATCTGTGAAAACTCACAGTTGTAGCAAAGAATTTCGCATTATTCTGATGCAATAATATTTCTCCATATTTTTCACTGGATCTGATTTGAATAATTCGAAGTCAATATTTTGATTTTTCTACTAGTTTTGTTTATAATTAAATATTTTTCACTGGATCTGATTTGAATAATTCGAAGTCAATATTTTGATTTTTCTACTAGTTTTGTTTGTATTAAAACGTCCTTAATATAGACAGTTAAAGATTTGTTATAAGGGGATACCACAATAGAAAAAATGGCTAAATCTGACTTGATTACGTACCTACGTATATAATTAGTCATTTGTAGAAGGTAAAGGGGTAGGAAGGTATAAGAAGGAAATGACAGAAAGGAATACAGCATTCTCCTTCTTAACTTTCCAGGTTGACCTATTCGTGCTGTGAAAAGTATAAATTCTTCCACATATATTTGTAACAGATTGGCTCTTGATGCATACCGGCACTTTATCTATAAGTAATATTATGTACCTAAATATAAAGTGGTATTCTATACATATAATAAAATGGTAGGAAAGTCAAAACTGTACATTGAATATTTTTTTAAAAGAATACTTGGGGTGTGATCTATAATCGATACCGAAGCCAAAAATATAGTTTTTAGATTTTTTGTCTGTTTGTCTGTATGTCCGGGATAAACTCAACAAATACTGCATGGATTTACTTCAAATTTGGCACAAATAATATTAAGAAGTCGGGTCAACACATAGGCTACATATTATCACGCTATCACCTACGGGGAACGAGCCAGTGAACCTTTATTTCTTCAACGCATTCTGTAAAACCTTTGTAATCTAACGACTCATATTTGAATGTTGTTAGGTATTATGTTAAAACCATGCTATAAGCTAGTTTCATACTATAAGTAAATTTGGTGGTAATACCGACCTCCACGCGGGCGAAGCCGCGGTCTGAAGCTAGTATTCTCTATATAGAGATAAAATTTTTAGGTATTATGTTAAAACCATGCTATAAGCTAGCTTCACACTATAAGTAAATTTGGTGGTGATACCGACCTGAAGCCGCGGTCTGAAGCTAGTATTCTCTATATAGAGATAAAATGTAATAATTCTCAGAGACTTTACACGTAAATGCAATTTTCACTTGTTAAATCTAACGCAACCGAATGTCTGGTTGAACAGCAACCTTCAAAAATTGTATTAAGTCAAAAGCTTGTCAGAAACATCACACACTCGCGCGTGTGCTGCCGCCGAGCCTTCGTGACGTAATTCACTCCCTGTTCGCAAATTGCCACGTCAGTCAAACGTGTTGATCAAACCACACAACTGACAGTATTTATTAAGAGAATCCGACTGTGGCGTTTTAAATAATATTGTTTACGTGAGTTTTGTATCAAACTTGTGTAGATCCGTCTATTTTCTTGCATGTTCGCTGTACGAAAGTGAGACGGTGACGGATATATACTCGATTTGAATAATGTTTAATAGGCTAAGTTTGTAATTAGTGTTATTACTGATGTGTAAACATCAAAACTGCCCCCGTAGACAAGTGTCACAGCGTAAATCGCTAAGGAAACGAATAAATTAGGTCGGCCAATCACATCCAAACTCGCGACGAGTTTGGATGTGATTGGCCGACCGGCGTATGAATCGCGCACCGCGGCGGAACCACGAGCTGGAGTGTGATTGGTCGACCTAATCGTTTCTATTCCTTAGCGATTAAGACTTTTGACACTTGTCTACGGGGCCTGATAAGATATCGCTATTTGACTAAATTATTGTGGATTAGAGATTTGAAACGATTAACCCTGATTATGTGAATAGATTCATCTAAATACTATTTTCTATCTAAAGGCTGCTGCAGCGATGATCCCGGTGGTTCAGTGATGGGTTTATATCCTGTCTCCTTGGGCATTATTCGAGGATATATTCAATACGCCCGATTAAACCCATCTAAATAGATGGGTTCATGGTCTGACATAATAATTGGGTATAAGTAAATAATATGCCTAATAAATGCCCGAAGTGTCAGAGCATGAATCCACCATTGTTCCGGTTGCATCCGAGGCTTATATTTTTTTTTATTTTTCGTGAATAACCCGGATTTTCAAGTGGTTACCTCGAAGACCGGGGTCAGCGTCGCCTTTTCATGTTTGACTTATCATAACCTCACTTTAGTAAATATTAATAACGCCAACTAAACCAACATCGGTCATTATCAGTCCAGTGATGCAGACAAGTCCTATCGGATTATATTTTCTATCTATGATGCATTAGTTACATCCCTATCTATGCTTGTAACAAACTATATTTTCAAAATGTATAAGCAAATTTTACCCTTACCATATCAGTTGTAATAACTAAAATTGAATGTACAAGTTTTTAGGTAGTGAGGTAACTACGTTATGGAGTGCTGTTCCATTGGGCTGTGACATGGCCGTTTAGATTAGTCTACGGATAGGGGCATGTAAAATTGTGATCGATGGTCGTGCAGCTCAGTAATTTAGATGTGTTTTTGTTAATGTTTAGTCAGCGTCAAAGGTCTTATCCTTTTTCAGATTTTCATCATTAGTTTGGGGACGTACCCATACGACCTCAAAGTATGGACCCTTTTACAAAAGTGCCCTTACGACCTCTTTTTTGGTACCCGTACGACCTTCAAAATAAAAATTAATAAAAGGGGGCCCGTACGACCTCTTTTTTAGAACCGGTTGGACCTCCATTTTGAGCAAAGTAACTTATGGTTCTTAATGAAAATGATGTTTAATTACTTAGTTGGCTGTATTGATCTACCTTTAAACTTTGATTACAATATAATGAACCATATTCATTCGAATTTTTAAGTTTGAAATGTGTGCAATCATCATAGACTTTTGCCACTGACTGTACTTAGTTTATTAAGTTAGTGTTAATATGCATCAGGAGTGCGTTAAATTAATCTAATTTCTACTCTCATATAGTAGAAATTAGATTAATTTGGTTAGTGTTAGTATTAACGAACGCTATCCCTATTCCCTAAGGATGTATTATAGGTATTTGTTCGTTGATGATATGTTATTCTCAATAAATACAAAAAATTATATGAACTTAGATAAAATCCATAGGTACAGTCAGCATCTAATTGATCTAGGCTTTCAAAGTACTCAAAATGATATGCAAATTTACAAATTGTAATATGTAGGCATTCAGAGTGGTAAAAGCAACTTAGCATTTAGTTTTTCATAATTATGTGAGCTATCAGTGTTCATATTCATATGTGCAAACAGATCGCTCTGGTATCTAGACATACCTATAGAGTGTTCAAAAATATTCTCCGAATTATGAAAAACCAATTGTAAAATATGTGATTAAAGTATATTTTTGAGTATACCTAACATATTTTTTTGTAAGAAATTATATCCGCCAATCACATTGTTTCCCTTTTTTTCTTGAATATCTATCCCTTTAAAGTCTTTGTCCTTTTCACTTCGAAAATCTACTAAGTATATTTTTGAGTATACCTAACATATTTTTTTGTAAGAAATTATATCCACTAATCACATTGTTTCCTTTTTTCTTGAATATCTATCCCTTTAATTTCTTTGTCCTTTTCACCTCGAAAATATAATTTATTAATTTATTTCACTCTCATTTTACTCTATTATTATACATAGATACTGTTTAAAGCACTAATATTAATTGCCCCTTATAGTATTAACCTCATCCGTAATTCAAGATCTGCCTACCATGACACACGGCTGTTTGATCAATTAACAGTCTCAAACAGATCAGTAATGGATGACGTTTCAGTTCCCTTGTGAGACGTGTAACGGTAGGGTAGGCAGAAATAGATGTGATTAGTTTCAAGTTCAGGTAAGTTTGTTTTGTGTATCTTTGCTGAATTATAAATAGATATAGCTGTTTGTAACAATAATCGCGTGTCGTATTAAGAGATTGTATCTCTGTATTGTAACAGCTCACCATACTGATGAGATTCTCTTCTTCAAGCTAGCGTTACTCCCAGTCGCATCCAAAGCTCGGGAGTCTGGGGTCCGCTTTACCAGTCTTAACTGCGGATTTGGCTGGACCTCGATATTTTCCGTGAGGCGACTGCCATCTGACCTTTAAAACCCAATGGTGACATTAGGCGATATCGAAACATTGCAGCTAGATCGTTGTTGTTGGACATTTTAGGGCTCCAACATCCCGTAACGACTGCCGAGACTCTGCCGAGATTAGAACTGAGCGGGGATCGAACCCGCGCCTCCTGCACAGCGGCCGCGATCACTACTTTTACGTCAATAAAAGTTACCTAAGTTTATACTTATAACAACAGTCTGCCATTGACGCTTCCGTCAAAATCGGCCCAGCATTTTCGAAAGACAGTCAGAAGAATAAAATTTGTTTCCTTTCTCCTACAGCCCCGGATCCTTTAAGCGGGGCACGAAAAAGCATTTGATGAGGCCGTCAAGCTGAAGGCCAATCTTAAAGCACTATCGGTGTTGGTTGGTAATGGTGACTCCCATTCCAGAAACTTTAGCTTACCATCAGGCGAGATGTAGCCATATTGATGTGACCGACGTAAAGGAAAAATATTTTTTTTTGTTAAATATGAGTAGGTACCGTACATTACTGTTATTTTTAACATTATAAATAGACACTTCAATTTTATTCATACAGAATCGAATATATTAATATCAAATCTTCATACATTTTCACCCAAATCTTTCTATAAATAAATGTATTTCCTCCAAAACAGATGTACAAGATAATCTCGTATAATCTGATTTCTTAACAAAGTAGCGGCAACAGTTAAACAGCGACAGTTAATACACGTACAGTTAAAAGGATTACACTGATCTGCTTAGTGAACAATGATCTGCGCATGAGTGGTTCTCACACCTGTTTATTTGTTGTGATTCTTGTGTTATTTATTAATACGAGGGGTATGTACTTTATTTGCTGTAACATATTTGTATATTGTGTAGAAAATAAATCTGTCCATATATATATAGTACAAGCCTATAGCCCGCGGCCCCGCCCGCGTGAACGTCGACTTTCCTGTTTTTTTTTACTATATCGCCGGTTCGATTTTAAGTCTGGCCAAGACCTTTGAAACAAAAAAAAACTATCAAAATCCGTTCCGTAGATTTTACGTCCATCGAGAACATACAGACAAGAATTCCAAAAATCAGTTCAGTACACATGATTTGAACTGATATCAAACCAGCGACCTCTGATGTAGCGGCCAATCGCTCTGCAACCACGCTACACAGATTGTAAATTAAAAAAAAATAGAATACTAGAAACAAATTGATTCTGAAGGTCACCCAGTTTTTTATAGAAAAGAAGTAAAATATTCACATACTTCAACATTGTATTGTCCACAGTAATTATTTATGTGTTCATGTCAACATGACATGTGTGTGTTGACTTTTACGTGTGCTATGGAGTGCTGCGTTTTATTTATTCTATTATTCATTAGTGAACGTATAAAACTTACGGATAGGACACGCTAAAGATGAGACTTTGTCACAAAAATAGCGGCGGCTAACCATGTATGTTAATTTTAGGGTGCAATGATAGCAAGCTATTTATGTCCTAATGCTGGGCACAGGTCTCTTCTGCTATAGCGAGAAAGCTGAGAAGGTTTAGACCTTAATCCACACACAATGGCCTATTGCAGGTTGGTGGATCGGACATGTCCTTAGAATTTCTTCTAGGGCATGTGGGTTTCCTCAGGATGTATTCAATGTGTTACCCAATTTGATTAAAATGTGATTCCTGGATATTTTTTCTTGCTGTCACTACGATACTTACACCATTTAACTACACAAGACATGCTGTATTTTTTGTTCGCTACTTAAGGGGTTTGTATCGGACGACTTTTACCACGTAGTGGCTGACTAGTGTGTTTGAGTGTGTGCGTGCCAACTTATACGTATGAGCAAGTGGGCCGATTCTAATGTCGTCACTTGTATTCTTCAACGCGTTCCGTCCATGTTGTTGGTTAGTTTTATAGGTCCATGTTATTATTCATTCGGAGTGCCAACAGACAATTGTACAGTTTGAGTTTAGACAACAGCTGGGCTTAGTACTACTCACGTTTCCTCAAGTATCGTTTTTTAAGGAATTTTTGAGTGATTGGCGGCTAGGGCAAGCGCTTTATAATTCTTTGGAACGTATAATATATATTTTGATAGTTAGCTACCAACTATTAATAGCATACCATCAGGCGAGTCAAAGTCATGTTGACGTGTCTAACATAAAAAAAAGATCCAACTATGTTGGGAAAAGGCTCCGAGTCGACAGTTCAAAGCGCGTAGCCTTTTCGTAATGCCTACGGGGCTACGAGAAACGCTCGTAGAGGGTTAAAAAAACACGTTGTTTCGTAGAGGGCTTGAAAATCTCGCATTACTTAAATATTACATCATACTCTTTAGCCCCTTATGTGTAAATACGAAAGATCTAAAGTTTATTAATCAAGAAGTAAGTATAGCATTTAATCTTTGAAAGCCTTTTGTTGTTTTAATACGTAGGTACTGAAGAAATTATATACAGTCTAGACAAAAGCGCTTACAATCAAATGCTCGGCGTTTACAAAGCCTGTTCATGGTACTTATCTGTAAGTACCTTCGTTATATTTAACTTCATTTTGATGTCTACCCACTTTAGTAAGCGAATTTTAAAATATCTTGCAAGAATGAAACAAGTTAAACACAATCATAGTATACATAGTTATGTTATACCATTGAACTGCTTGACGTTTTAAGTTACACTGCCCATGGTTTGATTTAAACTTCAGGGTAATAGGAAATTTTGTACCGGTTGCCATACGAACAGCTATGCCATCGTTATGGCTAGTTGGAACCCTAAACAGTTCGACAAACTTTTTTTTCTTCACGGACGGAAAATAATATCGAAGTGCGATCATTTCGTAGTTAGACTGAAAACCGACTTCAACCGTGTTGGGCAACAGCTCGGTGGAGGATGATAAAGGAATAATTAGACCACCTAATAACAGTGGAGAGGAGAAAGATAAGCAAAATAGTAAAAGGAAATTAAGCTAATTTGGGTCTTTAATGTCTAAAATGGCCTGTTATGCGAATGTTAACATAGATGTGTGGTTTGACAAGAATGGACAAAATAAGACATGAGTATATTAGAGGAAGTTTGAAAGTTGCACCAGTAAATGAAAAATTGAGAAGCGAGCGACTGTCGTGGTATGGACATGTTATGAGAAGAGATGAAAGTAATGTTGTTAAAAAGGTTCAAAGTATGAATGTAGAGGACTTTAGGAGCAGAGGTAGGCCTAGAAAAGAATGGATAGAATGCATGAAAGGGAGTGACATCGGACAGGAATGTATGGAGGAGAATGACATGTTACGCCGACCCCAAATAATTGAGACAAGGGCAGGAAGATGAGATGAATGTCTAAAATGGGCTGTTTCGAGAAAAGGATGGTACAGCAGTGCTGATATTGTTGGCGTTTGCTCAACTTGGCAGGGGCACTGCTAACCCCAGACAAATTTCAAAAGAACAATTGATAGTTTTATCGATAAGATCGTTACCATCATCAAAGAAGCAGACAGTAGAACTATTAATTTTGAAATGGCGCCTCGTAACCACATGCAGATTTTAGTTTAGCAATACAAAGCTAAACTCTCCAAAGAAATATCGTTTCAAAAGTAGTTTAAAATAGATTAACCATCTGTTCTGGTGTGACAAGTGGCCCAGAAACTAAAATACTTGTTCTGACACATTCACACATTGGCGCGAGAGCTTGTCACCTTTGTTTCTTCAGCTAAATTGTTTTATAAGTAAACTTATCATTATGTCATCCTGGTATCGGCTTCGAAGCGCCAAAGGTATGTGACCTACATTCACGTCTAGCTCCCTAAAGTGTTTTGGGAGGAATATTACGGCTTTTTGCAAATTCTGGTTGTCCTCATGACGTAGAATGCGTTCTGGGTTAGATTTTAAGCGAATGTCGAATGATTTCAGAAAGAAGGCGAATAGGTTCTTTAATTATTATATTTTGAAGAGGGTTGAACGGGCCCTATAAAAGAAGTCGTTCGTAAACATATGGGTATATTTACGGGTTGAAAATTGGAGGTCGTACGGGTACGCAACCAGTATTGTTAGGTTATTTTGTAAGGTAATTATCAGCAACACTTATGAGTACCTATATGGCATTTTGCTCAGTGTGCAATAGCAGTATCTATACTAATATTATAAAGAGAGAAAATTTGTGAGTTTGTGAGGTTGTAGGGGGTAATCTTTGGACCTACTGAACCGATTGTAAAAATTCTTATACCAATAGAAAGCCACGTTATCTATGAGTGACATAGGCTATATATTGTACTAAAAATAGGAATCCCTACTAAAACTGCAATAATGTAAACCAAGGTATTAAAAAACTTACCATAAAATGACTTGGGGGCAATGCCGACCTCCACGCGGGCGAAGCCGTGGGCAGAAGCTAGTTACGAATATATTTGGAGTATTTGGCGGCCCACCTAGAACTTCGAGGTCAAGCCAATGTAACTTACTAACCGGTAGGTACATCTATCGATTGATGGATGAGACTCCGGAGCAGGCTTTCATATCGGAGTCCGGAGGTAAGACAGCAGTTACTCTCATGAAAGTAAAATAAAAAGATACAGAAGGTAACCTTTATTCCTGAAAGCGACTCCTTTCTGCTCACCTAACCACCTCTTTCCCTCAAAGGCGATGAATTTTATGGATTAACCGATGTTGTTAATATATGTAGGTATCAAACTTATTATCACACCCGCCACTAAAAGCTTTTCTGGCAACCATTTTATTTACCTCGAAACGTTCGATGTTTAAAATATCATTTATGGCGGCAAAGGGAGTTCCAAGTTTCTAAAACAAGTTTTCAACGCTATTTTTTTTTTTCATCGCTTTCATCGCTATTTTTTGTTACATAAAAAATCATTGTTTATTTGTTTGAAGTTTATGCCCATAGATAAAACTATTTGACCTAGTAGCACTGTAATCGAGTTATAGGATATAGCGAAGCCGGTTATCTAGTTATGCATAGACTTAGGAAAAGTATGGACGGAGTGCCTAGAGTAACTAGTCTGTGTCAAAAAATGGCGGGCATCAATCATTGTGTGAGTAAATTGTAGGGATGCGAGGTTTTACCTAAATTTCCCCATTTTTTATTATTTTAGTTGAGGAATAGGGAGAATTATTTGGTAAATTTTAAAATATATAAATGAACAATCATTAAAGGTGATTCGTGCATTATTATTAAAAATATTATTTTATCATAAATTAATGAAAATAATATTTTAGTTATTTTTTACATTATTTTTTTCTTTTTTGTTATTTTTCATACCACTTAGGTGGCAGACAAGCACACGGCCCACACTATACCCCCACTTTTTCATTATACCTATATAAAAAAAAACTTACATGGATGGTAACCGTGGGGAATATTCACAATCATAGGTACCTAATTAACTAAAAAAGTTAAAAAATTCATATTAGTTACAATTTGTATTTTTGCGATTCCTAATCCCATGTATTTATAAAAAAGAAGTTAAATCACTACGGTTATCACTACTAATAAATAGTTTATGCTATTTTATCATAAAGTCACACAATTTACAGATTTCC
The DNA here is from genome assembly GCA_963576445.1 of Lithosia quadra. Taxonomy (NCBI): domain Eukaryota; kingdom Metazoa; phylum Arthropoda; class Insecta; order Lepidoptera; family Erebidae; genus Lithosia; species Lithosia quadra. The sequence continues at coordinate 16,241,034 of OY754875.1, forward strand.
CCAAAATATGGGGAAATTTGCACACTTTTATGTTGGAATCACTGGTTTTGTACCGAACAATTGAATTTTGTTTTGAAATATTGAATGAACATTTATGTATAATTATCAGATAAACATTAAGTGATTGAAATATTGATTAACCTGTGAAATGTGATCCCTGGATTTATTTTCTTCCTGTCACTACGGTTTTTACACCATTTCTCTGCACAAGACATGTTGTATTTGATTTTTTTTTTCTTCCCGCTTAAACTGACAGATCGACCGATTCGGCCGACGTTTGCCGCGAAGTGGCTGACTATGATGTGAGAGTGTGCGTGGCGACTGTATACGTATACGAAAGTTGGCTGACTATGCAGCGTCACTTTTTTGTTCCCATGGCTCCGTCCATAGTTATTCCTAGGTCCATGTAGTTATGTATAAATATAGGCATAATTAAAATTTTAAGCTGCAATTAAACAAATTATGCTTGCAAAAATCTGTATCTCCAACTAAAAAAATAAAATGATTAATATTTCATTTTGAAACAATTAACACTATGAGATTTAACATTGCATAAATTCTCGAAAGTGACACTTTGACAATAACTACCTATCCATTGTAACTGATTAATTAAGATTCAATTAAAATAAATTTATAGATACCTAGGTATTAAAAATTAATGTTCTATAATCAAATGTTTTGATGCTAGTGCTGACGGATGTTATATTATATTAAATATTGTTTTCAATATTTCAACACTGCTATTTTTGGCGGTCACCCAACTCTTTAGATAAAGCTGCCTATTCAATACGCAATAGATAAACATTATATTATTTGACATGACCCTCTAATAATATACATTGTAGAACTGCTTGTGTCGTATCTAAGGCTAGGCTACCAAAGTTGTATAAAAAAAAGTAGGCAACGTTGAAGTTGCAAGTCTTATATAATCGTCAAAATGATTTTTATTGTTAATCCATTATTGTTTTGAAGACAATGAATTTTATATGTGAAATTATATAAGTGCTTAATCTGTGTTTACTTTTAATCGCGGGAATTCAATAGTAGCCATTTGTTTTGTTTCTTTTCAGCGGTTGTTTTATTTTCGAAATTGGCAAAAACTATAAGGTGCATGCCGTGTTAATATTTAATGGTTTAAAATATGTAGTTCTAAAACAAAGAAAATGGGATAAAACCTGAATTTCCATTTATAGATTTAGTTAAGTTTAGTGAAAATGTATGAGAAAATTAACGTCATTGTCAATGTAAATTGTTGGAAAGGTTTATTTCCCTTATATGCCGACTTGAATACGAAGTTAACCTAATAAATGCAGATGCTGTAAAATTTGTTACAAATAAATGATTGATTTTGGATGTAACTTTTATTTCAGAAACCAATTTACATAATCTTTATTTTCCAAACCAAATATAATTCCACAATTTAAAAACATAAGTCAAGTTCCCGTAATTTCTGCTCAATTAACACCTTCAGTGACCGCATTTAAGGCAAACCTAAATAACCAACGACAATTATAATCGCATCCTGTCTTGCCATTCACAGCCTACCCTAAACTCAACGTAACAACGCTTACAATACCCAACGGATCTCACAAAACAATCGAGCATAATTCAATTGGAAATGTCAAGACGTTGCCAGCTTTCTGTGACGTAGTCGTCTACGTATTTTGGACGTTGCCGGTCCTACATAACGGTGCGTTTATATAGTTGGTAACATAGGTTTCTAAGTAATAATTGGCGGGAATTCCTTTGACGCAATGAACATTTTTTTTTGTTTTTAATTAGGCTGGATTGAAATTTTAAATGTGGAATTCTGTTTTTTTTTTTAATCTAGATATAGTGTGTAGCATGCTTGATATACTCACATAATGTAAGCGGTTGTATTTGTTAATTTTTTTAATCACATGCATATAATTTCTCAATTTTTCGGACATGTACCATCAGACACTTCATCATCGGAACTTGAAGTTTTATAATTGGCAATAGGCTATTTGACTAATTTTATAAAACTACTTAAAATGATTCCTTATAACATTATAAACATACCACATTAATATTTCAGTTAAAAAACAATGCATTATGTTGAAAAATCAATAATAAAGTTTAAATTATCAAAAGTGCGGCCAAAACGCCATTCTCGAAAAAATGGCGTACGTGACGTCATTTGGCTAGGTGACGTTTGTAAACAATACTGAATTTGATTGCTTAAAAAAGTAATTTCAATATTTTAGTGAGCCAAGTGATGTATAAAGTGTCACACTGTATAAATATCTGTATATAAATCCCAGAAAACGTATTTGTGTCTGTTCATGTAAGTCGTGTTTACGTACACATGACGTCACCAGCGCTGTCACCAAACACAGAGTTTTCACCACTGACAATAAATCTAAAATATATTACATCTTTCTAGTTGAAATTCTCAATAAATATGCATATTTGAGTGTAAATTATAGTCTCACGAGGCTTGTTACGTTATTTTCTGATAGGATGATCATAATTTGTGGTATATTTTTAATGTTGTCAAATAGCCTATTGTACCAACTTATGACATTTTTCATTCCATCTCATTTAATGACGCATACTAATTTTGTTTTAACCTCAGTCAATTCTATTTCCCTTTCTACCTTAAACGTTATTTGGGAGTTTAGAATTCACAGTTAAATCCAAACTGATTGTTTAGGGAGAAGCGAGCAGTCGTGCGGAAATGGACCAATCACATGGATAATTTGGTTACCTGATAGAAATCGCTTCGAGGAGCAAGCTCGCCCATCGTACTGCTTCCGTTAGCTTCAGTTATGTTCATACACTCTGCGTAAAATAAAGACTATATAAATGAATAATTTTATATATTGAAATTGGAGATAAAAATAAGTTATTAATTTTAAAAAGACTTATTCAAAAACAAGCTTTCTAATAAGTGTATAATCAAACAAATAAAATGGGAGCAATTTCTGTGAGCCATCTCTGGCATCGAGTATGCTCTGGTCGGACCAGCAAAGCAACAGTTGATAGCAAGAAACCCTTTGTTTTTCGTGTAAACAGTACTTGGTACAACAAAACAAATGAGCCCAAACTCGATAGTTTTATCTTGTTTAGTTCAAGAGTCACTACTTACACCTTCCAACTCCATCATCAAACCATATTTCCTATATTATCGTATTATCACCGAAAATACGCAAGGTTACCAATTTTTAGCCCAATCTGACATAAGAAAGTGTTCTATTTGGGCTTCCAAGATTTGACAAACAAACAAATAACAGACCAAGTTGAAATAAAACTAGTAAAAAGAAGTCACTTAATATTATTATCAATCATGGTTCTTAAACTGGTGAACTGCGTTTAAAGTTCCGTACATATTATAAAGAACACGTTTTAAACGTTGTCATTTATGCTAATACATATTTATATTCGTTTTGATGTTTTGGCTCCAGCCCAAACAGTTAACAAAACTCGATCACACAGTAAAATGTGCTATTCACGATCCTCAGTACGTCTACTAAGAAGTTTTAAACACCAATGTCTTGTGCAACTAGATTTATAGTTTATTAAAGTACTTTTTGTTCCTGGTGGTAAGTAGGGTAGCCAGAGCTCATTGGAGAGATTCTGTGCTGTCAGCGGTGAGACCAGTTATAGAGTTTGAAGGAGGTAAGACATGGTATCGCCCGTCCGAAATGAGTAGTCCGTCTGGGGTAGTACCTCCGCCCTACAGAAGATCGCGGTCATAATAACCATCGTGTTGTGTTCCCGCCGCCCGGCCCGGTAAGTAGGGTGGCCAGAGCTCACTGTATAGAGTACCCTTCCTAGCCTCCTCTTATTATATAAAATTATTCCGTCATTTTTAGTTGTCTACCGGCTTTTGTGAATGTAAGCCGTTTGTATTGTGGCCTAATTAGTTTTCCGTCATTTCTGAAAAATTTGGTTTTTTGACTTCCCAGAGTTTTCATCTAGGGGAAGTTATGTTACTAGGTAATCATAACTTCATTGTTCGCGATCACAGATAAGGAACTTGCAGTAGTCTGCAGTAGACACTCTGTGTAAGGAAATGAAACTATTCAATTCCAACTTCAGAGGAACATTGGAACTTGTTTGTGTAGAAACTATTTTGAAAGCCAGTAAATCATTTACCACTGCTGGTATAAAGATATGTATAAAGCAACACTGTAAACATGGAGTTTATCATCAGATCAGCCGTACTAATTGAAAAGAATCATATTAACAATAGCTAGTAGTTTTGCAGTTAAACAAGGCATAACATTACAAACTGACAGAGCATTAGCATACGTTTGGGGATTCAATTTGTTAGATCCAGCCGTCATATTAGCGGCTTTGCGTACTCGTGTATTGAATTAACCTGCAGCGGAGCTTCGCAAACCGGTGAAAACTAATTATGTCACTCGTGTTGCGATGCCGGGCTTTATTATAGCAGAAAAATGTATTTATACTGGTTTAGGTAAGCCTGAAGCAAAGGTATACATTTTGTTCAACGGCGAAATATAAAATTATCCAATTTAGTCATCATTCTCTGAACCTTTTCCCAACTCAGTTGGGGTCGGCTTTCCAGTCTAACTGTGATGCGGCTGAACTTCGATATTTTACGTGGAGCGACTGCCATCTGACCTCCACAACCAATGGCGATATCGAAGTTCCAAGTTAGACTGGTTGGACTTTTGAGGGCTCCAACTACCCGTAACGACTGCCATAGATGTTTGTATGGCAATCGGGACCGACGGCTTAACGTGCTCTCCGAGGCACTAATAAACCTGCGATAAATACACACATAACTTCGAAAAGCATCGAAAAGTCAATTGGTGTGTGCCATAGTGAACCTGGGATCGAACCCGAGACCTCGTCTCAACAGTCCATTACCCAAACCACTAGGCTACCGCGGTTTTAATTTAATGAACATAACAATAACTTTCAGTAACTTACTCTTTTTCTGTAACTAAAAACGGTAAAAGATAAATATAAGTAAGTGTCTATGTAACTTTAGGCGTTAGCTCTATCTAGAACCAAAGTAAGCATAAACTAGCTTTTGGACTGTGGTATGGGTTCGAGAAGGCAGATAAATATACTTTTATTTTAGAAAATATATACCTGCATATTTTACATAACCCAAACTAATGCAAATATATTATATACTGAGAGGGAATTAAACCCACGTCCTCGTATATAGCAGTTAAATGCATTACCGCTACGCCACAGAGGCCATTTATAACGTGTAGGGTGCGAATCTACTCTTCGATAACGACAGCTAAACTCCCTCTCTACAGCCAGTAATTTCGAAACGAAGTTAAACATTCCATAAACTTGGTAACTCAAAACTATTATCAAAAACATATCTTCGAGAACTCCCCGCTCCAATGAGAGAAGCTCGTTTGTCACTGCCGGCGTTTGATCGAGCGGTCCTTGATGAGAATACCGTATGAAACAAGACCTCTAGCCTCAGATTCCTACCGTTGTTTGCCGAGGAATCTATACAGAAGTTTTGAAAGCATTCAATTTTACTATGCTGTTTCTTGCTAACTTGAGATTAGTGCGAAATTTTCTATTAAAATAATAGGGTAGTTGTAGCAGCTACAAGTAAGTACTTATTATACTTGTTATGGTCACAAAATTCCATTAAGAACCAAGCGGTTCGGCGCCTCTTGTCTTTGCCGCAAAATCAAAACCTGGAATTCTTTACCAGCTCACGTGTTTTCTTCCTCCTACAGCCCCGGGTCCTTTAAGCGGGGCCTGAGAAATCATGATGAGGCCGTCAAGCTGAGGGCCACCATTATAGCACTTCAATTCACCTTTAGCTTACTATCAGGCGAGGTAAAGTCATAATGACGTGACCGACATAAAAAAAGAAATATAAGAAAATTTGAAGATATGTGATAGTTCATTTCAGGTAGTAGTTATTTCTAACCCCTTAAATTCATTTCTGATTAATTTGGATGCGGATTCCAAGACAGTTTCACTTTCTCTGTGCGTAGGATTAGTCCCATGCAAAGTTCATTTTAGGCTGGCCAAGGAGAGCTGGTCTCTACACTTAGGTATGTATAATCCAAAAAGTATGCCGGGATAGTATCACAGATATATGCTCTCTGCATACCCTGATTAGAACGATACGCATGATATTCCTATAATTTTAATACAATTAAAGAGCAGAATATTATATCCATTACATTTTTTCTAGCAGCCGACAAAATAGCGACATGTTCTAACAGAAAAGTATATTTTTAACCCCAAATAACTCTTTGTTGCCATCATTAATTGTTTCTTTTGTATTAATAATGTATTGTGTGTTCTAGCAGTAATTTGATTATAATGTTGTCCTTGGTGTGCCTGACGAACAAAGGAGTTTACCAATCTCCTTTACTTTAGCATCCGTTAATGAAATTTCATATACTTAGGTTATTGTGTAGTGCCATTATTTATATTATTGAAAAGAATTTTGGTTTTCTTTTTTTAAAGAATATTATTCAGTGTCAGAGCCAGATCCATCAATCGGAGTATTATTATTTAGTAGTAGGTAGTATTATTATTTTTTATTCTGTGACCTAAGTAACCTAGGTAAAATAGATGTCAATATTAATGAAATCTATTCTAATGTCTACCCGAATTGAAATCGTCTGTCAAGAAGGTGAATATTATGAGTAGAAGAAGCGAAACGTGTAGGTATGTAAGACTCGTAGCAAGTTGGAAGAAGTTTCAACCTACCCCTAAAGAGGTCTGACTATAACTGTAGGTATATATGAGATAAGAAACATTCTAATTTGTAGCCTAAAACAAAATATACCTACGTGTTGTTGATAAGTCACGTAATTTGCATTCAAACAATATAACATGTAAGCAGACTTAGGGCTCGTACAAATTTAAATATTTTAAACAGTTCGTAAACACGACACCAATTCCTACCTACCTACCTAAAGTTTTTACACATTTAGTACTGTCGTAGAATTAAAAAAAAAGTGTTGGTACTCACACGGAATATAAAATTTAATGGAACTACACTTACTTAAGTGACTGTATGTAATAAAAATAATATTCTATGACTCTATCCGGGCCTAAAACTAATGGAAACTAGTGTCGCCAAACACACATTTGAAAATGAATAGTATTAATTTAAATCGGAAAAGTCGACAGCCAGAACGGGACTTTGAACATCGAACCGGAGTCAATCATATAGAATTAGGTACCTACTAATACTAGGTAAAAATATAGCTAGTCGCTATTGTCGAGTAGCGAACTTTTGAAACCGATTTTGTATAACTACGTTTATTTTGCAACAAATAATGACATCAAAAAAGTCATTAAGGTATTCCAACAGTAAATAAAACCCACAACTACAAGATCAGGCAATAAATGTCCTAACTTTTCGTGTCAAAGTACATAACATTTATCAAAGTTATAAAACATAAAGTCATTATTCAAAGTTTAGCGTTTGCACCTTTATTTGCGAAGCCGCATTTGAAATTAGTTTCTACAACAGTTTTATAATCGGTTGTCACGGAACCACTTCAGCGGTGCCTAGTGTATCACTTCCTTACTCTGTGGAAGACATAGATTAAAAATATAATAAAGATTTTGTGATATATTTGAAATTAAAAAGCAATCTGAATCATCAACTTCATTATAAAACACGAATCTACTAATATTAACTTCTAGACCTTTCTTCAATCATATTGCCCCAACTAAGAACACGAATTCGACCACAATTAGTGCACCAAACCTTTAATCACATCAAATCTTTAAAATAAAAAGAACCGATATCACTAATATTTCCCTTTACACTTCCAGCGGAACCAAATTCCTTGTGTTAGAAGTCTGTTGTATAGAGGTCAGAATTCGAACCCGGGGTCTCTCGAGCGGAAGTCCAACTTCTTAACTACTTAAATACCACAAAAATCGCATTCATATCATGATTGTCACTTTATCCTAGAATTTCTAAGTAACATAGTCTCCTGTGTATCTCTGTGTACAGCTTACAATATCATTTTTAACGATTTCAAAAAATATATAGACAAGGCACGCGATCTCGAGATAACCATGATTTCTTGCCTGTACGTGATATTGCATCGAGTTAATGAAAATGTTTATCGCACTACGTAGGATATTGTCGAAATGTGATGTTTATTTTCAGGCCGTTATATTCGTAGTTTGGAATATTCTCTGTTGTAAAATATTCTGTATTCTGCGACATTTATACAGCGCTCTCTAGACATACCAGCCCCCGTAGACAAGTGTCATAGCGTAAATCGCTAAGGAATCGAATAGATTAGGTCGACCAAAGCTCGTCGCCGGCGTACAACTCCCGCGCCGCTGCGGGATCACGAGCTGGAGTGTGATTGGTTGACCTAATCTATTCTATTCTTTAGCGATTTAGACTTGTGACACTTGTCTAAGGGCCCTGGGGAGACACTGAGGGAAACAAAACGAAGATTCTTTTCTGTACTTACATTCAATATTTAATCAAACAATTTGACAAACAATTTGTAGTATCGTTGACAATTGACTGGAATTTTTATCATTTCACTGTCTCCCCAGATAGCGTGTTCAAAGTACATTTACAAAGACATCAATACCGTCTATAATAACGCCACGTCTGCAGTAATTTTCAACTCTGTGGTGGCAAACCTGTAACTTTATGAACGATATCGGATTATTTTTCAACTCGGTACAATTTCAGTGGAACTTTCCGTTCAACGTCCGATGCAGTGCCTTTCTGCGAACGCTAAATTGCTCTATCTACTCTTCGTGTTTCGCGAACGTGAAAACTTTGATTACTATTTTAATTCTGCAAAATCGATCTAGCAACGAACGTACTTATTAGAAATTGGTTAGATATAATTTCATAGTTATAGAATTTTTGTATCCATATTTGCAAATAAATTATTGATTGATCGTTTATGTTTAGGTAGGTAATGTATTGGATATTTATAGTGGCGAATAAGTAGGAAAAAGGTAGTCTGAGACCGCAATTCAGGTACCAGCACACTGGGAAAGTGAAATCTGAGAGTCGCCAACTGTTCGCCTGGTGTTAATCTCTTAATTTGGATGGGAAATGTACTAAAACTGCCCAATTTTATATTTACCTATTAGTATCAACTCCTTAGCTGTTAGTCAAAAGTCCAACATCATCATCATCATTCTCTGAACCTTTTTCCCAACTCAGTTGGGGTCGGCTTTCCAGTCTAACTGTGATGCGGCTGAACTTCGATATTTTCCGTGGAGCGACTGCCATCTGACCTCCACAACTAATGGTCATTATGACCAATGGCGATATCGAAGTTCCAAGTTAGACTGGTTGGACTTTTGTGGGTTCCAACTACCCGTAACGACTGCTATAGATGTTTGTATGGCAACCGGGACCGACGGCTTAACGTGCTCTCCGAGGCACTAATAAAAAGTTCAACATTAAGTTACATTACACTCCATAAGTCCCGAAGTCGGTTAACGTCACTAAAGCTGACAGATGCCTGCCATCAGTAATTGCCGTGAAATCGCTGAGTTCGTGGCAGTACCGACGTCATTATGGACGCACTTTATTTGAGTTTGTGCGCCTGGTTATTACTGAAACTCTGTATTTCGACGTAGTTCATTTTGTGGTGTGGCCTAAGTTACAGGCACACGCGTTGATTCTTAATAAACTATCTATCTATCTTCTATCTTTCTTGGAGTCTCTGTTTGTAATATTAAAATAACCGCTTTCTACTACATGCATATACGGTACACATACCAAAATATATATTTTTAAATATTTTGTCTGTCTGTCTGTTTGTTCCGGCTAATCTCTGGAACGGCTGGACTCCTTTGGACGGGACTTTGGCAGATAGCTTATGTAATAAGGAGTAACTTTTTTATTACATTCCACGCGGTCAAAGTCGCGGGTACGGTCGGGTACAACTAGTCCACCTTAAAAAAATAAATCTATATAGAGTTGGTTTGTATGTTTGTTTGGTTGAACGCGCTAATCTTAGGAAGTAATGGTCCGAATTTAAAAAAAAAATTGAATTGAAAAGCTCATTTATCTAGGAAGGCTATAGGAAGGAAAACTAAGTAAAATTATACAGTCGGCACCATTCGTGCCCGAGTCGTACTCGCACTTGACCAGTTTATTATAGACATGTAATAGTTGGATAACTTTTCTCTCCCCATAAAATATTTCACATGCATTGCTATATTTAGCGATCCATATTCTGATAAATAAATTTTAATAATTTTTTTGTAAACGCTCTAAGCTTATGCCTCACGCAAAATAATTACGGAGTGTAATGTTACGAATGAAATAAATGCAGTACGTAGACACATTACGTATGTATGTACGTTCAAGTTAATGAAGTTATATGATAGCGCGATGCGAATATTATGGCAACGGTTTGTACCGTTTCATGTTATAAATAGACCTACAGAATTTTGTACAGCCAGATACTAATGAACAATGTATAAGATGTGCCCGTTTATTGTAATGTATAACGCGTGCGCTATAAGTTGAGACCTGGGCTCTCCGCCTACTTCCTCCTGCACTGCCCCTCAGCCGCCCGTGTTGTACTGTTCGCAAAAAAATAGGTAGACAGGTAGGTAACGACTCGGGTAGAAGCTTGTTTACGATATTTTTTTGTGCGCTGTACAAACACGTGCCGGTGACGTCTAGCGGTCAGGTCTCAACTTATAGCGAACGTGTAGTAATGTATTTTTCACTAATTAATGTTGTGTAATGTGTTTTAAAAACACTATTTAACTCATAAGCGGTATCTGTGGTATGCATTTGCGAGGGTCTTCGCAGATAAATTGACGTGTTCATTATCTACGTCTAAATTAAGAAGGACCATTTACAATTCGCTGTATACAATAATTAATTGATGTCAGCCTCAGTGGCGTAGCGGTAGTGAACGCGGCCGCTGCGCAGGAGGCGCGGGTTCGATCCCCGCTCAGTGCAAATATTTGTATGCATGAATATGGGTATTTGCATTGGTCTGGTTGTGCCTCGGAGAGCACGTTAAGCCGTCGGTCCCGGTTGCCATACAAACATCTATGGCAGTCGTTACGGGTTGGAGTTGGAGCCCTAAAAAGTCCAACAACAACGGTCTAGCTGCAATGTTTCGATATCGCCTAATGTCATCATTGGGTTGTGAAGGTCAGACAGCAGTCGCTTCACGGAAAATATCGAGGTCTAGCTAAATCCGCAGTTAAGACTGGTAAAGCGGACCCCAGACTCTGAGGTGAAAGCTTTGGACGCGACTGGGATTAACGCTAAGTTGAAGATTGTATACTGTCTGATTGTCTGAAAACTGCTGTGCTGGTGTAATGTTGTTATGAAGGTTTCGGTGATACGCTCGGTAGAAAATGGATTTTCTTTAGCTTTCTGCTAGCAACAGTAGTATCAACATGAAAATCGATAGTTCTCGGGAGCACCTGATTCTCGCCAAAGCTTCGTACATTTATCATTATGTACCGGCTTGCAGGCGAGATGGGCGTAGGCCCTAAAGATATTGTTGGACTCCTTAAATTTTCAAAATATTTATTTTTAGACATTTACCATTGCAGTCATCGCGACATGAAAATTGTAAGTTAAATTAAAATAACAAAATCTAGACTGGCACTTTAAAACATCCCTCAAGAAAATATACAACCCTTCCGCGCTGGGGAATTTTAATTATGTTTACATTCTCTTAGTGTAAAAACAGCGCAATGGGCTATTTTTCACGCTGCTATGTACGACTTGGTGTATTTTTCAAGTGCAGTGAGTTTAAATGTTAACCCCTTTTTCATTGCTGATGTTAACGGCTCAGCATGTTAGTTTTAATTAGATTTTATACTTACACGTGATATACAAAGCTTTTTTTGGTATACTCAGGTGGCAGATAAGCACATGACCCGACCTATAATGACATGACCTGATGGTAAGCAGTCACTGTAATCTATGGACGTGTGCAACACCAGGGGCGTCTCACTCGCACTGCTTCAGAATAACCCAAGTATTTTTTCCCTCCGGGGTAGGCATAGACAATAGACCGCCACCTGCATCTGTCCTGACATACTTTACGCGCTTCCTCTATTGTCATTAAGCCTTTCATGCAAGCCCGCCGGTTTCGAGTGGTTTTGACCTGCCCTTTTTGCAATAATTCTTTAATTTGGTTGGTGTAAACTCTGCGAGGTCGACCCCGGCTTGCCTGCCCACTTACATATGCCTTACATTATTATTTGGTGTATCATTCGCTCAGTATTAATTCGCTCTACGTGCCCAAACTACCTTGGCATACCCTTTTCAATTCTCGCAACAACATTATATTGTTACAATAGTAATATATTTATAATAGTAATACACAATTTTTATAATAGTAATAGGTATATTTATTTCAATATAAAATCGTTTGTAAATTGGTTAGTTTTAGCCAACTTCTGAGGGTGACTGTACCTATCTAGACATTCACTTGCATTTCCTTTTTCACCAAATATTAAAAGAAGTTTAGCATAGGAAAATATCCATTTATTAAACCCCCTGACATCTGACAGGTTAGGTTAAAACCCCGAAATAAATATATAGTACGAGGTCACGCGATTTAGTAAATATTTCGAGTTTTTCAAATAATTTGTCAGAATTTCTTTGATGAATGTTATGACGGAAGTGTATGGCGGAATATGTTATAATATTGAATATGTATAAGCAAGTCGTGAATATTTTTGTGTGAATATTAATGATGAAATTAAGAGGGGTAAGTATTTTTTTATAGACGACTAGCCGTGCCCGAGGTTTCGCCCGCGTGCAATTGTGTTTTCGTTCTCGCTTCCCATGGGAACCTATTCCAGGGTAGCCTATGTGTTATTCTAGACTGTAATCTATCCATGTACCGAATTTCAGCCAGATCTGTTCATCGTTGGAGCGTGATTGAGTAATAAACATCCAACCATCTTTCAAATTATCTTTAAAAAATAAAATATTTACATTATGAGAAAATATTAACTAGGTATGTACAAATTTAATAAAAGTTTAGGTGTCGAAAAATTCCTCCCCATCGATGTCGACTGGTAACGTACCCAAGGGCTGGCGGCATTGCCACGTTGGATGGCAATGCCGATTCTCTGTGCAAAAAGAAGCCATCTTTACAGATTTTTTATATTTATATTAGTCGAGGATTTTACCAAAATTTGATAGATGCTACTCACTTTTTTTGGACTGTCAAAAAAGGACTAGGAAAACTAGTATAGTGGAACTATATTAAGTGTAAAGTACATACACGATAGTACACAACTACGTTATCGAGCGTCATGTAGGTACCATGCTAGAGTGTACACAATGTACGTTTGACGTTGGCACTAAAAGTCAAGGGCCTTGTTCGAACAGTTCATATATTTACACTATCCATCAACAGGGTTGGATAGTAGGCTACCATTTATCTCGGGTGATAAACGAGTGAGTCTGGCTGGACGGAATACGTTTAATGAGTTTAGACGGGGATAGTGGAAGTCGAAAAAGTCCCTATTTATATAAAACTAGAGACCCTTGACCCGGTTTCACACATATTTGTAAAAAAGATCCTGTAGCCGGATAGCGGCGCCACCTATCGGAACGAATTGTAAATGTATACTATATGATTTAAAATTGGGTTTGACGCTTCTGACTTCCAAAAATGAAGAAATTTTCATACAAATATGCTACTTGCAGTAGAATCCACCTCAATTATATTTTTGGGGTTTGCATTCGATCTTTTACTTCTCCATTGCGCACGGTCTTGGGTATCCCTGGTAGTGGGACTGGCACGTATTTCATCTTCTTTGACGTCAAATCAGCACTTCTTGTGATCCCTTCTCAATTTTTTTGGTAAAAAAAAAAGATATATCATTTTTCGATTTGATTACTTTGTTATCATCAACACAATAAGGTAGTCTACTAAAAACCTGCGGAAATAGCCCCTAACCTAGGCTGCTGACCCGTAGGTGCTCTTCGTGGACAAAATGCAAATATATATATATTTTTTATACAACGTAGGTGGCAGACAAGCACACGGCCCACCTGATGGGAAGCGGTCATCGTAGCCTATGTTCATTCTCGAGGTCTAATCTACTCCTATACCAAATTTCATCAAAATCGGTTCAGCGGTTTAGGCGTGAAAGCGTAACAGACAGACAGACAGACAGAGTTACCTACTTACCGGCGGGAACACAACACAATGGTTATTATGGCCGCGGTCTTCTGTAGGGCGTAGGTATTCCCCAGTCGGACAGCTCATTTCCTACCTCCTAAACTGGTATAATTTGGAGTCCACGAATAGCACTCGCCAAAAATATTGATAGGTGCTCTATGGACCAGGCTAGGTGCTATTCGCGTAGATGCTATTTAGACGGGTGCTCTAGACTATCTCATTACAATAGTAGGGGTTATTGTAGAAGCCTTCATGAATAAAACGTAACCCGCAAATCCTCGCTCAGCCGCCATTCACGCTTCCTCAACCTAGACAATACGTCTAGATCAGGAAATAAAATTGCTTTTGTACGCCTTTCGTACTTACCTTGGGGCTTTTAGCTCCTGTGGCTGTATCTAGGATTCGCGAAAATCTATTTAAAATTTACGATGCAGCTGTTGCATAACAAAGAATATTGTGTTTTAGAGGACACGGGGATAAGAAACTATTGTGAAAGAGAATAATCCTATCCTATTCAACTATCCTATCCTATTTCCATACTAATATTATAAAGAAGTAAAGTTTGTGTGTTTGTATATTTTGTTAAATTGTAAGGGATAATCTCGGGATCTACTGAACCGATTTTTAAAATTCTTTCACCAGTAGAAAGCCACATTATCCGTGAATGTCATAGGCTGAATATCATCACGCTACTGCCCAAGGGAGCGGAGCAATAATCATAAATTTGAACAATTCCGGTAGATTCCCATACATTTTAGAAAAACTGATAAATTATGAGCATCGGGGTTCGAAATACGCCACGGGCGAAGCCGGGGTAGGTCAGCTAGTATATTATAAATGTGAAAGTTTGTGAAGACAATTGGGCGTTTGTAACTCCATAACGTTTTAACGGCTGGACGTTGAAGATCTGGCTAAAAATCGGTACAGGGATAGATTATAGTCTGAAGTAACACATGTTCTTTTATCCCAGGTATTTAGGTCCCTGTGGGTCGCAGAAAGCCTTGACGCCTTGACGACTTTTCCGATCAATAACTAATAAGTGTAGAAAATCAAATCTTTGAACGTGACTACTCATAATATCACTAATGGATAGTACAGAATCCTACTCATAGTCACGTCGCGTCGCTTCCACTATCGTCACAGAGATTGAACCATCAATACAATGAAGGACAGTATCGATTCCGACCCTACTCTTATTTTATAAATGTCAATAACGATTATTCGGATTTGACAACGATATAGAGATCGCGTTAACGATAATCTTAACGATACCTCTGAGGACGTGGTCCGCAATATCGCTGTAATGTAATGTAGGATAGTGCAGTAGGTACATAGTCTTCTTCTTTTAATCATTGGCAATATTAATCTAGTTAAGTTATTATATTTGTGCAGTTCAAAATTAGGTGACATTGATCACCTTAGTCGCCCATAAGTCCTATTTTTTTTTTCAAAAATAACAAATTAAATTGCAATATATAAATTCCACACCATAATTAGGTGAGATAGGCATTAGGCCAGCGTTTTTGGATTAAGGTCTAAACCCTCTCAGCTCTCTCGTTAGAGGAGAGGAGACTCGTACCCAGCAGTGGTACATAAATGGGTTGCTAGGTAGGTTAGGTAATTAGGTGAGGTATGCTATACTGTACACAATAACAACTGTAACAACCTGTAACCATGTTTCTCGCAAATAAACAGGTTACTTTTAGTCAAGCATTTCCTTTCCCTAAGCCTCCCCAACCCCCTCCTTCTCAGGGTTGGCAGAGTGACTGTGACGCCCTTGATATTGCACACGTCTATAGACAACGGTGACCGCTTCTCATCAGGTGTATAGTGTTATAAAAAAAGTGCTTCATCGTCGTAGATATTTCCTTTAACGGAAAGAACGCTGTGTTGCAAAGAGAACTCTCATAGAATTCTCTAACAACACAGCTGTTGTCAGCATGCCATCTTACCTTCATAACGAGCTGTTTACATCCATTACAATAGCATTACATTTGAAAATGCAATCTCATCGTTAAGTCCATTATCTGTAACGTGTAATGTAACGTGACGGGCTGTTAATGAAACAATAAATCAGTGCTTCATAATTAGTGGAAATTACTCTCCAATTAATGTAATGACGCGTTCGGATGTTGATAGTTATTACAATGACGAGTTTTATTATGAAGAGAAATCTGAATAATGTTAGTTTGAATAAAAACAAAGCGATTGCATTTTAATTGTTGGTACTTTGAAACATTGATACACTACCTTCCGCCCGCGGTTTTGCCCGCGTGGAGGTCGGTATCGCCACCAAGTTTACTTATAATGTGAAGCTATAGCTTGGTCACCCATTCTGAGACTGACCTGACTATTTTGATTGTGTATGTGATTGATGAGGCCAACAAGCAGAGGGTTGCAGCACTATCGGTGTATAATGTGATGACCCCCGATCCTGAGACGTTACCTTTAGCTTACCATCAGGCGAGGTGAAGACATGTTGACGTGTCCAATATAAAAAGAAACTAGGATTTTTTAACTTTGCAATCTGTTAATCTACTCGGTTACAACGAGCCCGATATAAATATATAGGTTAGCTTAAGAACAATTTGATTACTAAAACAGAATCAATTTAAGCGTTATAAACGAACAGAAAATAATAAAAAGAAAATTTAAACGGTTGTTATTCTGCGAGCGGAGTATAACAAAGAGCCAACATTTTAATATCTAAAGTAACACGCTTGTAATAACTTCCTGAAATAAATAGTCGTTCCGAATATCCATCCAGTGTTAGATGTGACACTTTATGAGACGCGGGACAATACAATGGACGGCCAGCGCCTTTGTTAATAAAATAGAAAAGTTGTTTCCTTTTCGTAGATGAAAACATACGGAAATAATTTTTGAACGTGACTGTATTGGACGGTCTATTCCAATTTGTATAGTTATTGAAATCAAGTGAACGCCATGTAACCCAACCGTAGTCGAAAATTACCTATATGAACATATCGGTTTGTTAACAGAATACTAATATCGTTTGTATTTATTTATTTAAAATTTATGCAAATTGTACATTGGCGGACTTAATGCCATGGCCAAAGATAAATAAGTACATACCAAAATGAAACAATACATATATCTATATCTAATTCGTTAATAGAAAATGTGCGCATAGATGAAGAATTTTAATTTTACTGGTTATGTAACCGTCTGTTCTAACCTGGTTGAATTATTCAAAAGTAAAAAGGCGCATACCAATACCATTTATTAATTACTTTTGTAGTGTATGCGACTAACTGTCTTTACTTGCAACACGCCGTACATCACTGGAGTGACAGAATAATGTCTTTCGACGCATGGCGCCCCAAGGCGGACAGGCGCGCGTGTGGCATGATGCAGCACTATGTCACCTTAGTTGCGCACATTCTCGTTTTATGTTTGATGTTAATGGATTGATGTTAATAATTTATTAATGAAATAAAGTGTACAGCTGCAGAAACGTACAAAATCACGTCCCGTATATTCCATTAATATCTCGATTTAGAAAATCAGAACCATAGGACACATGGGTGTCGTTAACAAACGAAGCCTGTCAATCCATGTGTCAGTCGGTCAGTTGCCAACGCGGGTATTTTTAACCTATTTCAATTAGCTTTTAGCATTCTAGTGTAGGATTACTCCATAGGACGACACATTAGCGTTAAATTAGTTTTAGCGTGGCTTACATTTTAATTTTTTTATGGTACATTCAACGACATTTTCATAGCTTTTAGATCATGAATGCGGTGTGAAGGTTTATGCACCTGTTCGGCTCTTCACCGAATTGTGTTAGTGGAATTTTTCTTTTTTATTGCTTTTTTTATAATTTATTGTAAGTGGTTTTATGTCAAATTGTTTTTTAATTTGCATTTTTGGGTGTCATCCAAAGTGACTAATTTATTTTATTCATGTTACTTTTATATATTTCTAAAGTAGCAAACAAGGACATGACCCCTTGGTGGTCCTTCCGTAAATTCAGTAAGGGCTTGCAAATAAAAGTCTCTCGGGACTAACTGCCGCACTCAGAGACGTTTAACGGATACTTAAGTTGTTCCTTAGTAAAATTTGAAAAAAGTTACCACTCAGAGTCAGTTAAGGATTCATTAACACCCCTAATGACACTTTAAAGTTAAGTGATACAAAACCCTTACTTAACTTTTAAGGATTGATTTTTACATCTAAAAAAATAGAATTATCGTGAGGAAATCCTCATGGATACCCACCTCGTGGCTAGCCGTGCCCCAATTAGGTCTTTACCTATGAAATTGCCGTTATGTACGAAAAAAATGAAACGATTTTATTTTCATGTATTTTTATTTGTATTAATCGAAGTAGTAATTACCCATACAATCAATGCATCTTTGCCAACACAGCGGCAGTTTATTGATGCGGTGAGCTTCTAACCCCAGTTCTTGCAACTTGGAGACCGTCTGCTGTGCAGTATAAGGTCGCACATTGTCGTGTAGGAGCAACGGAGACGAGCGATTGAATGCTAGTTGCAGATGTGCTAGTTTCTCCATCATTGTGTTCAGTTCTTCACAGTATACATCTGCAGTAATGCTCACCCCGTTTGGTAAGAAGCTGTAATGAATCACACCGAGCGCTAGACCACCAAACAGTCGCCATCACTTTTCTAGGGGTAAGTTTTCGTTTAGGGCATTGTTTAGGTGCTGAACTAGGATCCAACCAACTTTCCGAGCGCTTGCGATTATTAAACAGAATTCATTTTTCATCGCAACTAACAATATCATTTTAAAATTCCTTTATTTCTGTGTCTGTTGAACAATGCACAATAATTTGACGTTGGCTATATTGACATTGGCAGTTGTCAGTGATGCCATAGAATAAAAGAGTCCAGATGTTTTATTATCAGTATATGAAAATAGGTATTTAATTTCATCTACCTCGTGTGTTCATAAGTTTTGAGACGAAATAAAAGTTGCATAACTTTTTTAATAATCAACGTATATTTCTAAAATTTTCAGTAAACATTAAGTAGATAATAATCAACAATAAAATATAATTATTATTCAAAATGACCACCCTTGTTTTTAATAGAGGCTCTTAGACCATTTGACCAGTCATCAATGATGGCACGAATCTTTTTCAGCGGAATTCGCTTTGCTTCTCGGACAAGCGCTCGCTTCAGTGACTCCAAATTTGGGTAGGGCTTTCGGCAGGCCCTGAGCTTTAATTCAGTGCATAAAAAATAATCCAGCGGACTGACATCGGGGCTGAAGGAGGGCCATTCGTTAGGCGCGAAGAAGGCCTTTTTTGAAGGAAAATTTTCTCTCAACCAAGCTTGGCTGGTATTTGCCTTATGGGATGGCGCCGAGTCTTGCTGGAAAATCCAATCTTTGTTGTGAAATAAAGTATGAGACAGGGGTTTCACAACAGGCTCTAAGATATCACTTTGATAATTCTTGACTTTTACCTTGACGCCATGTTGGCAGAAATGGAGCGAAGTGCACCCTCATACGAAACTCCCCACCATACCATCACACTAGCCGGATGATGAGTACGCCAATCATTCCATGCTAAAGCTGGGACATCCTTGCTACTTTTGGCATACACTTTATTATTTTGTCGGTTGACCTTTGGTACGACAGCAAAGATTTTCTCATTGGTGAAGAGTATCTTCATCGCACCGTGTCTCCTAAGCAATAATGGACAACGTTCGCCCCACAATTTACGAAGACTATCGTTTAAAAAGTTAACTTTCTTACGGTTATACGCCCTTACCTTAAGATCATATTTCAGTATTCTGTTGACTGAAACGCGCGAAATATTAGTTTGCAGAGCGAGTTTCTTTTGAGTGCAACATGGATTTCGGGAAAATCGCTTCGGAAGATTTTGATGTTCACAGGCGGCCCCACAGAGCGTGGCCGACCACTCCTTTAGAAATCTTGCAAAGAACTTGTCACCCTGTATCGTTTAATAGCGTTATACACGAAGTTACGGTCCACACCAAAAGTTTTCACCTCCCAGAAAATCTCCATTGGTTTTTTCCCAACTTCAGTAACAAAATCATGGTCGCACGCAATTTTTTGATTCCCGCTATCACGACAAAATTAAAAAATAATAATTTGAAAATCAATGTAATTAAAAGTTAACATTCCAAATTCAAAATTGGAAAAAGAAATAAATAGCATTCATTGATATTTTATTTATTTTTTTAAGTACAAAGTTTGTCTCAAAACTTATGAACACACGAGGTATATATAAAAACTAACAGTAAAAGAACGGATTGTAATTTATACTACTATAAATAAAAGTTTTGAATATGTTTAATATTATTTTTCTACTTTTTACTGTTAACGCTTTTTAGGTGTGGCTACACCGACGCCTTATCGATGCCCTATCGATACTGTGATTTTGTCACTGCACCGCTCTACAAAACTTAAAGTTGTGATTAACTAATGTACCCTTAAATTATGACTCTGGGATGTTCCATCAATTAACAGATTTAATGATAATTAGTTAAGTATCATTTAGGACTAATTTAAGGAACCTTTCTGAGTGCGGCAGTAAAAGGTTGAATCTGCAAAATGTTAAATGTTTAGATAAGTATTTTATCGAGAATTTTCTATTGTAATCTGCGTAACTCGTATCCACATGACCCAACATTGTAAGATTCAACATTCTACAAATTTAACATTTTAGGATTCAACATTTTGCGAACTCAACATTTTGAAATTTCAACATTGTAGTCCAGAAAGATAATCGGACACCTTTTTCTTTTTGTCACGGTATGCTGAAGTTAGTTTTTCTCAGCCTAAACTATGATTAGTTTACACATAATGTATAGCCCATGGTGGATAATGTACCTACTTACCTTCTAAATGAAGAAATAATTTTGCCAATACGTATATTAGTGCCGAAGATTAGGTACTCACAAAATTCAACCTATCTCATAATATTATTAGTTTAGAATATGCCACCGTGACTTAGCCTATTAAAAATAATTCTCTATCCAAGAAATCGTTGCGAGGACATTGGTCGCAGACAAAAACTAGTAAATATATAAATCATAGTAGGTATTTTAATAGGAATTGTGGACTGTGTCGACATTGTTCATTCCGTTGTCACGTTTCAGAACTATAAAAAATATTTATAATCCCACTAATATTATAAATGTGAAAGTTTGTGTTTGGATGTTTTTTATTCAATCACGCTCTAAAGTCTGAACAGATCTGGTTGAGATTTGGCACAAGGATAGATTTATCCCTGGAATAGGTTCCAATGGAAAACTGAAATGAAAACAGGATTTCACACAGGCGAAAACGCAGGCAATAGCTAGTTACAGCAACAGTAAATAAATTGCAGCTTTAACTTTGCAAACATAAAATCTGTCATCATAATTTAAATAGGAATATTTTCAAATGTTCACACTTGTCTTATGCTTCTAGTGAATAATATATACGAGTAGGTCTGCTAGTTAAATAATTTCTTTCATTCGAACACCAATCAAGGTTGCATCCAAAATTAGAACTTTGGAGCGCAGGATCCGCTGTTCTACTTCTCTCTTCTCTCATTAGGTATAATTTGGTTTTAGGGCAGTAACTGCCGTCTGATCAAATCAGATCAAGACAGAGCCGAGCACCTTAACGAGCACCTCTCAAGTGGGTGGCACCCGCGTAGAGGCTCCCTCTACGCCCCCAGCGTAGATGGAGCCTCTACGCGGACGTGCTCAACAGAAGAAAACTGAAAAGAATAAGAAGAAAGCTGTAGCAGATTTTGATTTATTCTGGCGTAAATACTAAAACTACTGTTTTTTTTTGTTTTTTTTCTGCTTATTTTATAGGTATATATTATTATAGGTATCATGTATTTTATACTATGTATATGAGTAGGTATGTATGTATAGAGATATTATATTTATAGCTGCCTTTATATTATATAATTATTCTGTGCACCCGTGAACTGCCCATACATAAAATCCTTTGCATACATGTCCATTTAGGTTGTCTGGAAAAAATCGCGCCTTGCGATAAGACCGCCGATTGTACTCAAATCATGTGTAGTCAATTTTATTGTATTTTTATTACCATTTGTAAAAATAATGATGGTGTACAATAAAGAATATTGTATTGTATTGTATTGTAAATACAGTTTTTATTGATTTTTAAAAATATATGAATAATCTACATAAAATCTATTAAAAAGATTTCCGGACACGTAAGCTCACGTCAATTTAAAAACCTCACATAACTACGATAAGTTATTTCACAACCGTGTTTATGCTATCTATACATCTTTACTTGAAGAGTTTATTTATAACTAAGCAACTTTGTCTATAATTCTGAAAAGAAAACTCACGCGTACGCTACATAAATAAGAAAATCCGTGCCCGTCCTTTCCACTCATCATTTATTAAAACAAATACTTCTTTACATATTAAGATTACAGAACCTTTGAGGCCCTTAAATGTACTCTTTGAGGGCTTTTTAAACTGATTTTGGCTACGAATCACATCAATTATTCCTTACCAAGTTTATTTCAAAGACGCCTGTGCCAATTCGTCTTAGTATCAAAATCTTTTCATATAAAGTACCTATACGCTTTCACGTAATAATTTTAACTTATTTTTGGTCTAAATTGTCATATTCATTTGAATATTAATTTAGAAATGAACTTTAAATTTAGTCCGATAGAATTTGAAGGGTTAGAAGTTTATTTTCATTTTCTTGGCAGAGTTCCTCCATGTTCTCTTTGGCTTGCCCCGCTTGTGTTTTCTTCCTAGTCGAATCTCCTTCTAGGATCTCTCTAGGAATCACGGACAAAATGCAAAAATAGATTTGAGTCCATGAGTCTTCGTGGACTAGGTTAGGTGCTATTCGAACGGGTGCTCTAGCTGGACTACTTCTTTTTGCCCTCCTATTACTCTCCAATCTGCAAACGTGACCAGTCCACCTCTGCTATAACTACCATATGCGTTCTTTTATATCTATTAATTTGTGATACCTAATTAGTAATTACAATAGGTAATTAAAAACTGCATCGAAAAACAAGATCTTGCATCTAAAACACCTTAGGTACCTAGTGACTACATAGCCAAAGAGAATATTTCATCTCACACCCGTTGTGTTCCTCGCTAGAGGCAATCCTAGTTTAAAAGACTAGTGCAAGCCATGAAAGGGACACCATGTATATAGCTTAGAGCTATCAAAAGACCTTCTTCGGACGGTAATAGCCTTTCAACTTTCATAATAAGAGTTTATGTTGCAACCTACCCCAGTTAATGACTTAAAATAACAACAAATTTCGATGGCGGAGCAATTTGGAAGTAATTTAAGTGGGGTGATAAAACTGTGTTGTCTTTTGGGTTTTAATGGCGTCCTGGTGATAAGGGTGCTTCTACACGTAGTAGGTATAAATTAGCGGCTTGTTTTTTGATGATGAATTTGATGTAAAGTGGCTTTTTTTACTTACCTACTACAATTTTACAGTACAAAAGTAGTAAACAAGTCACCACGATTTGGAGCTCAAATCAACCTCACCAGCAATCCGGAACACCTGCTGATGAACAGACGAAGCTTTGCCACAGACTTTCGACTTAAATTTGGGTATTCAGATGGCAATCGCTCTCATAAAAGCCATATAGGTAAACCAAACTAAAAGGAGCCTCGGTTGCAATAAAAAACAACGCTAACATGATGATGATAAACGAAAATAATTTCCAAAGCATACCTATTATAAGAATTTCTTTTGAGCGCTTACCTGTCATATAAATATCTACTTCAAAGTGTATTTTGTCCAACTTAGCTAGAGGCACAAGAAAGGTAAATAATATGTTTCAGTATTTTATTTTCTCGTTGCGTAAATGTACAAAGTTTGTAGAGAAACTTGAAGTTGTTCCACATATTAAGAAGCGAACAAATTGCCTCAAACTAGTCACCTTACCCTTCACCTTTCCCTTCAGGGTAAGCAGCGCGTGTGTGACACCCTTGTTGCACACGTTGATAGGCCACGGTGATCGCTTCCCATCAGTTGGGCCGTGTGCTTGTCTGCCACTTACGTAGTATAAAAAAAAACCTCAAAAAAAACTTTTCCCAGCTAGGGTCACAACTACAACTATGAAGGTAAGACACGACCGACGGTATCTCCCGTCTGAGCAGTCCGACTGGGCTAGTACCTCTGCCTTACAGAAGACCGCCCATAATAACCATCGTGTTGTGTTCCCGGCGGTAAGTGGGGTTCAGAGCTCACAATCCCCCCTTATCCCCCAATCCCCATTTCCAACTCCCGCTCCAAACCTCCCCCCTCTAGGATCGGCAGCACGAGTGTGACACACCTGATGTCGCACTTGTCTATAGGCCGCGGTGACAGCTTCCCATCAGGTGGGCAGTGTGCTTGTCTGCCACCTAAGTAGTATAAAAAAAACAAATAATACTCACGATGTATCTAGATATAAATTGTATAAAAAAAAATTTTCCCTATTTACTATAGATTGTATATTTTGGGTAAAATTACTGGATGAATTACAGACTACGGGGACAAATTATGGTCAGTTAACTTTACACCAATTAAGGGAGGTTGGGCTGCAATATTTTCGAGTTACAACACCCGTTAAATTGCCGCAATGAAAGTTAAAAGTTTTGGTGAAATTGTTATTCTTTCATTAAGAAAGGAACATTGGTAGTAATAAAATACTTTTTGAACACCTCAATAAAGTGAATTGCTACGTTTTAACAATTACCTTAATTGACCCTGCCTGTCTGATAGTAACACGTGCTGATAAAATGTAATAAAACTTGATACGAACTACGCACAAGTTGTAAAAAAAAAAAACTCGAAAATATATATTTGTTTCTTCTTTTTTGTACTTACCCCTTGTATTTATTTGAGTAGACACAATAGACTTCTGAATCTATTTTAATACTAAATCTATACTAATATTATAAAGAGGAAAGATTTGTACCTATTTTTGTATGTTTGTATGTTTGTAATGAATAGGCTCAAAAAGTACTGGGCCGATTTAAAAAATTTTTTCACCAATAGAATGCTACATTCT
Source organism: Lithosia quadra (assembly GCA_963576445.1). Taxonomy (NCBI): domain Eukaryota; kingdom Metazoa; phylum Arthropoda; class Insecta; order Lepidoptera; family Erebidae; genus Lithosia; species Lithosia quadra. The sequence goes on from OY754875.1 coordinate 16,266,189, forward strand.
TTCAATTTGACATAGGCCACATTTCATTTTGAAAAAAATTAGGGATCCTTGGTAAAATTTGAACAATGTAACTGAAGGTGTAGAAAAATGAGTCTTAAAATGTCTTTCGTCGAATGCGCTGCCGAAACTATTAGCGATAGAACAAAATAATGTACAACAATATTGAAGAACATCATAATGTCTACAAAAAACTCCGCGGTAGCATAATGTCCAACTATTGTAGTTATGTCACTACAACAACTTTTTTCATTTTAAAACCCCGTGCGAAGCCGGGACGGGCTGCTAGTAATAAATAAAACTACGTCTGTTAGTTTAGTGGATGGCGATAGGCTAATTGATTGCCTGCCACCTGTATCTATTGAACAAATGATTATGATTATTATGATTCTGATTGATAAAGTTCAATCAATCAATTAGTCTTTCGGAATTCACTGCTTGATAGAGACCTCTCCCAATGTGCACCATACCTCCCACTTCTCCGCCTACCGCATCCAGTCAATCCCAGCTACCTTTCTAAGGTCGTCAGTCCATCTGGCTGGAGGGCGTCACACCTTGTTTGATAAAGCTCGCCTGATGGTAATGTATTACATTATTCTGCAAGTAGCAAGAACATTTTGTAACAACCAATATATTAGAACAATGTACGATAAAAATAATTCCACTTAATATTCCTCAACATTTTTCTATACTTGTCGTTGATACCGTGAAATCGAAAACACCGTTATAATATTTTACGGTCAATAACGAAAACGCCATAAAATATCTTCCGGGATAACAAGTTCCAAAGTTCACGCCATAATATTATGCAAATGAACAGTAAAACGTGTAACAGTTACGATACCTACCAACATTTGAAACGCAAGGAAATAAATGGCGAAGTTACGTTCAGCAAACACTGTTATTGTAAATGCGTCGGTTCACGCAACTTACACCGCTATCTTACAGTTAAGTTTCTTATTGCCTGTATATTTGTGCGTGAAACTTGCATAACATGTATGAAAATTACATTTTTGATGGTAAACAAACAAACAGACATCTTCTTAGCTACTCTGACAAGTTATAATAGTATATTTTTGTATCCTGTTCGTACTATTGACAGAATAATGCTATGCAAACATGTGAAATCATAAGATTTCTTGATTGAGAATAATCTCATATTTGTCGATTTTTCAAAAGTTGATATTCATCTATTACGTATTTTTACGCCGGTACGCCGTAGGGTAGCCAGAGCTCACTGTATCCCTCCTCTCCCCATCCCATCCTAGCCTCCCGTCGCTTTCTTAACCTTCCCTCCTTCCCTTCAGGATAAGGAAGCGCGTGTGTGACACCCTTAGTGTTGCACACGTCCATAGGCCACGGTAACTGCTTCCCATCAGGTGGGCCGTGTGCTTGTCTGCCACCTACGTAGTATAAAAAAAAACACTTTTAGGAGCAAAGTTTGTAAGATCGCCTACATACATTCAACATAATAATCTTAAAAATTATACTCAACCCCAAAACTTCGACAGGAGCATGTTACGTTAAAAAAAGATTCACAATACTTTGCTCACTGCATCCTCAATCTCAGCATCGCTGTCGTCTTATTAATCTGTTGAAACCTTTTCGTGCACGCTCACTCAACTAAGAATTCCATAGTCGTCCTACGAAGGAACTTCTGTCGAAGACTGGTTGTCTAACTTTGCACAATGGCAAAAACCGTAGCACGTGTTCGAAACTCCTCTTTGTAATCTCTGAGCGGAATGAATCTATGAAAATGGGTCAGACTTTGTTCGTGTTGTTAATTTTTCATATTGTTGTTGAAGTCTCTCGTCTGTGTTTTGTACGTTGTTATGCTGAGATATTGAGATTTGCCTCCAGGCAATTTAGACTGTATATCTGAATGGTAATGGAATTTTTATACTTATCAGGATTTATATTGAAAAAACTCTTGTTGTTATTAGTTTTTTTTATATCCATCACGTCAGTATGATTTCACCTCGCCTGATGGTAAGCTAAAGGTAAAGTCTCAGGAAGGGAGTCCCCACTACATACACCGACAGTACCATAATGGTGGCCCTCAACTGGACGGCCATCAAATGCTTTTTCACGCCCCGCTTAAAGGACCCGGGACTGTAGGAGGTAAGAAATACGTTTTATCTGTAACTGTGTATATGTATATAAACAAACTTTGTAATTAAGATTGGAAAGAGTCAACATCCAGTAAGAGATTCGAACCCGCAACAAAGTGCGTTCTAGGAGGAATATTACGGCGAACTGTGCTACTTGGGCACGTCCTGGAATTGTGTCGAGGCTCGATCACTGTAGGAAAGTTGTAATACTAATAGTTTGCTTTAAACCTTGTAATGTGAAATTTAATCAACTTTGAATGTCGTATTGATTTGAAACTTTGTAATTCGCAATTAAAAAAAACATTATCGAAAAATGTATATTGCCGCATTTAACTTTGCTGGCGAATTATTTATATCCAGGCAACAAGAAAGTTACCTTAATTTACCCTAGTCCAGCAACCTGGGACTTACACAACACACATCTCATGAAAGTAGGACAGAGATGCATTCTCTGAGGATAGCTATTGATTTGAAGGGCGATTTCGTTATACCCGCCCTTGATAATAAAAGAAGCGTGGGACTTGTATTACGTTATTTGAACTTTACATTCACCACAAACCCAGCCCCGGCTTGGCAATAAAATTACGATAAAATATTTAATTTAACGATCTAATGAAAATGTTGCGAAAGAATAAAATGTACCCGCAAAAGTAAATTATTAAAATTTCCTGCACGTGGCAGGATTTTAAAAACAAAATTTCGTCATGATTGAAACACTAAAGAAGTATTTCGTAACAGTATTTTCTTTTCTTGAAGTAATGAAAAAAGCGAGGGATCTGAAATTGATTTGCGTGGGCTTCTTTTGCCTCATTAAGGTTTATAAAATTACTAAGCTGATGAAGTTATTTGACGTTATATGATTAGTGTAATTTGCTGATGCCCTGTCGTTATTATTATTGGCTGTGCTCCTGTGGGACGTAGCGTGATGTTACATAATTATCTTGGAACTAAACCCAAATTCATTATCATATTGTATGAATATTTGTTCAGACGGTTTAGTCTTTCTATTGATTGCTAAAGGGTTTTACTTTTTAGTTACGCTAATGGATAGCTTGAATTTTTGAGTAAGCTTATATTCCCGGGAAGATTAAATTGCACTAGATAAGACAAATGAACAAGACTAGCTAATGAGTGGGATAGAGGAGAAGAATATTGTTAGAAGAGTGTATTTGGGAAAAGTCTGGCAAGAATATTTTTTCCGTTTAAGGTTATCGATAGTAAATTCTGATGTAGCCTAACCTAAGATGAAACCTTAGAAAATATAGGCATCACTTGTATACCTACAGATTTCGACATCGAGAGAGTTAATAAGTACTAATTGGTTTCCCAACAAAAATTGACAAAGTTTCAAACAAGATTGCAACATGAAAACATTTCTTCTCTAAATCACGTTTTCTGGAAGTTTTATAACCTAAAGAACAGGGTTAGTCGATAACTAAATTACCAACAAGACCTGAAACTCAGTTTTGAAATTCGCATTTTTATGATTTCTTCAAGGTAAAGGTGAAATTTTAGAAGGCTACTTTTGTTTGCTTCTGTTTTATTGAGGCTTTGTTTACGTCAAACTTTAAAAGTATTGTTTAGCCTACGACGCAATTTCTCTGAATTTGAGAAACTCCGTTACATTTTTTGAAGAACCGTGCTTATTTTTAAGTATGGTTGCCGAAGCTTATTTTTTTATACCATTTAGATGGCAGACAAGCGCACGGCCCAATGGATGGAAAGCGGTCACCGTAGCTAGCTATGGACGTGTGCGACACCAGGGGCGTCACACTCGCGCTGCCGACTTTACCTTTACCTTTGCCGACATCATTACTTGTTATAGCGCTAATAGTATTAAAGAGTAATAGTAGGCTATATAATATAATAATATATATAAGTCGAGCCTCAGAGAGTACGTTAAGCCGTCCGTCCCGGTTGCCATACAAACACCTATGGCAGTCGTTACGGGTAGTTGGAGCTCTAAAAAGTCCAACAACAACGGTCTAGCTGCAATGCTTCGATATCGCTTAATGTCACCATTGGGTTGTGAATGTCAGATGGCAGTCACTTCACGGAAAATATCGAGGTCCAGCCAAAATCCGCAGTTAAGACTGGTAAAGCGGACCCCAGACTCCGAGGTGAAAGCTTTGGTTACGACTAGGATTAACGCTAGGTTAGAGAGATTAGAGAGTAGGCTATATACCTACCTATATATACCTATAATATACCTACCTATATATACCTATAATATACCTACCTACTTTGTAAAAAAAGACTAACGGTGACTTCGATGTGTTGTTGGGGAATTGAATTCCCCCCTCTCCTGCAGAGAGGTGCAAGAAATGAGATCTTTTAAAAGATTTTCCACCACTAGGTATATACGCCATCAACGCAAAACTTGTGTGCAATTTAGCAGTGTATGAATGTACCTCGCTTGCGGTTTCCCAACTTTTGTGAATAAACAAAGTTTGTGAATACAGTGTAGTTGTGGATTTTAGACTTCACGTCTACCTGCTACCTCCACTAATAAAGTTTAACAGATATTTTGACGGCCTAGGAGAGTGTCTAATAAGGAGAAAGATTCTTTAGATGTTTTTTTGCAGGTTTTTATAAGCATACTTGTTCCGGTGTTTGTCAGTGGGTTAAATCTTGTAAGCCCAACTAACCCCCATGAGGAAAACCTGCTCCAGAGCCTTGTCTATTAATCAGTAGGTAGGTGGCACCGGTTTGCAGTCGAGGTTGACCCCACCAAGATCTTTTGGGCCCATAAAATGTATTTGTTAGTTAGCCCACAATAACATTTATTTTTAATCTGTTCTAGGTACTCCTTCATGAACTCACGGCTAACTACTGAGCAGCATGCATCTCATCTTACGGTTCAGTTAAGTTAACAGATTTTTTAAAGTATCCTTCAATATTGTTTTTAAAAAGCTCAATCTCAGGTTACCATTATTTTTCGTGCGGAAATATGGATAGAAAAAAAGTTCAATAAAAGATTGTTAAACACACTTCCCTATTTAAAATAAAACGGTTCACCTAGTACCTAGTACGCGAAACCAAAATGATTTATAACCCGCCAACGCCGACGCCGACGGCTACGTAGCTGAGTTTAATTTAATTAAGTATCATACGCGACACGTTTAGGACTGCCGCACACGTAACCGGTTATCCGGAGACTCTTCCGTCATTGTTAGATTGTAGGTATATATATCTGGAGGTAGGTAAATATAGGTAGTATGACACCCTTTTAATATAGGTAGAGGTATAAAAATCAATGTTTTTTTGTAGCGGTATTGCATTCGACTGCTATGACACGGGGTGCGGTTTGATTTCCGATCAGTGCAAATATTTGTTTGGAACAAATATACAGTCAACTTGATACTATGAACAATAAACCATGCAAATAATTAAAATATTAATAGTTAAGATATCTATGTCCTATCCATGTCACGATAGTAAAATGACGATGTAATATTTTGCAAAAAAAACAGCACATTCAGTTTGCTAAACTTTATCAATAAGTTGCAAAAATCTAACCACCATATTGCGTATAATAAGCGTTCCTTTTAAAGACACATCATAGTGTGACGTAGCCGGAGCAAAAATTAATATTGCCGTTATGTGCGGCGCTGTAATTAAATGTGGCCATGCCTGTCGCTTCGAGGGGTTTTATTAAATAACGTTTAGGGGGTTGATGATTGAAATGAGGTAGTACGTACTGGCCTTTAAGGTTTTGTTCATTGGGAGGTGATTTTTGTATATTTATTAACCCTATAATTGCGACCAACCGATTCTATAAAAAGGTGTGAATTCTCAATTGTTTTGAGATTTCATTTTTTAAACTTCTGTTTGTCAATTTGCGGTATTTCCAGTAGGTACCTAGGAGACAGCAATAGTTAATTTTTTTTGGGAGTATGTACTAGTAACCAAAATGACTAATATTCCTCATCACCTAAGCTAAATTTCTTGTGTTCAGTATGGATTCTTGTGGGTAGTATAATATTCAGAGTTTAAACCTGAGACCTCTTCATCGTAAGGCCGACTCCTTAACTACGAAGCTACCGATAAAGTTTTGGGTTTTAAGAATTGGATTTACAATTATCGAAATACTAGTTATGTATAATTTGCCGAACAGTAATTACCGACCAGGCGTGGTCAACTTTTATTGTAACTATGTTATTATCTACTCAATACCGTTGCAATTACATGCTCGTTTTCATGGGCATGGATTCTAACCATTACGAACCGTAAAACCTATTGCCGTATAAAAATATTAGGTAAATTGGCAACTGAAAACCAAATCGCGTGACTTTTCAAGTTTAATGGTCTTATAGGCAACTTCCGTGTTGTTAAAGCTGAGGATTATTTAGATATTGGTAATCACAAATTTTAGCAGCTGGTAGAAGATAAGAAAACAGGTTGAATTGCCTTGCCTTACTACATCATTGATACTCAAGGCAATCTCATCTTCAAGTTGGTGAATCCGCTAAATAACGGAAGATGCTCTAGCGCAGACTTTTATTCCCAGGGTTGAGAGGACAGTTGCTCCCGGGAAATCTGACATAACAATCAAAAATAATAAGTGGACCTCGGGTTTCAAAATTCGACGAAACTATATACCTATGAACTTAATGTTTTTAGATAGCTATTATTACTTGGGAAATTTCAAATCATGAGTGAGTAGGCAAGAGTGCTATTTGTTAACCCCCTCATCCTTTACCAGTTACATGGATAATAAGAATTGCTTAACTTAATGTACATAATCGTATACTCAAGAGCAAAAAAAAGTGCTAGAGTTCTTTGAGTGGGTAAGTAAGTATTGAGTGAGTCGATTTTTTTGCACTCGAGTGTACATTCTGCTTTTCAATAAAGTTATCATTATAACAAACATCAATGCCAGAGAGAAGCAGCTGTCTGATCACTACACATTTTAAACATCAATGACGGCCGTTGTAGTATCAATATGTCAAGTAGGGAGGGGACATTACTTGCCCCAAGAATGGTACCATTCACTTGAGTGGTAGTAACATTCGAACTGGTTATCGTCCACTAATGGACTCGCCCCTTTACGCTCATATTGTAATAATGTGCAAGTGTCTTTACAGCTTTCAAGAGTGAATTGTTAAAGGGAATTGCACTTGAGATTTCATTTGTTTTCTAAATAGAGTTCTGCAAATGAGTAGGTAATACTTTTGTATTTACTGTGGACGAGGGCTTTTAAAAAGTCTTTTTGTTTTACTATTCGTGTGGTGTAAGTTGTTGTTGTCCTGCAAGACTTTACCGTTTTATATATATGTATGCAAACTTATCAAAAAAACAGTTAATTTTTTTTATGCACAAGGCAGACAGGGTCGTTCCTCTTCCACACCAAGAAATATTCGGACCATGGTGTGAATCGCGGATACGTAGCATTTTGAAAAATTGTCTAGAAAAAAACCTGTCTTCTGTACCTATAGGTACCTAATTAATGATACTAGCTGTCGCCTCGGTGAGTATCCATAAATAGCCACATCTGCCAAAAGAATAATACCTAATGGAGCAAACGAGTCCTAAAGCGGAGACTAGGACGAGTCCTAGTCTCCGCTTTAGGATTCGTTTGCTTTTTAGTTTTTTTTTTATTGTTACGTACCTAGGTACTTTTTTTACATTTTTTTTACTTTACATTTATATTTACATTGTATACATTTTACTGGTATTTAGTGATGGTTAGGTCGAGACAAACAGTAGGTAGGACGCTGCCCTGCAAGATGGACGGACGATTTAAAACAGGTGGCTGGTGTAGACTGGATGGTTGTAGACTGGAGGTTTAGATGCTATTGCGTACATTGGGAGAGGCCTAAGTCAGTGACATCTCACATCTCGCTTGAGTACACTGGTGTGAGTAAGAGAGATAAAATCAACTCGTTTATGCTCTCATCAAAATTAAGTACCGAAACCAACATCTTAGAACTTAAAGCGGTCACAGCTGAGAACTTAATTAGAAGGTATCCCGTCAAGATAGCAGATGTTAAGTGTAATCGTATGTTAGCTTAAGTGCCGACCACTTTCGTCGTAATAGTTTGAGACTGGCCAAAGGAGGATTGTCCCAGTCACATAGTTTTTAAGTGTTTTCTATTGTAATAAACCTAAATTAGCCCAACATTCATGACTTAAATTGGAACCCAAACCCCATCTGGATATCTCAAAATCTAATGTCGATATTTTCAAACTTGAAAATATTGCGAACTTCGCGCGATAACCAGCATCGTGCTAAGGAATCGTAAACAAACTATAAAGCTACTAATAATTACAATAATACCTAATATAGTTTTAAAACTGATTTCTGTGAATTTAAAATAAATTACTTACTGTTTATACTTCGGCGACAGTCGAATGAGGGCATGCAAATGAAATGGAAATACAGGTAGTGCTATTAATGTTCGTAATTGGGGGTCACTATACCACAACGCGACGGTATAAAGTATTGATGACAAAAAAAGAAAGAAAGAAAGCTATTATTCAAGAACACACAATGTACAGAGGATCAAAAAAATTAAAAAAAAAATTATATCACATAGTAATGTAAGTAGATACGAGTACATTCAATGTACATCGTGCGCACTCAAATGGAAACTCAGCATGAATACTTCGCACACTTGACAATACTGTACAATGACGTGGTGTATAGTGACTGCATTTTACAAGCTTTCATTTAACTTGCTCTGTTTTTTGTCAGTTTGTTAGTATGGCTCAAATCTTGGTAGTTCAATTAGAATCACTTTATGACGTTACAATTTGAACAAAAATTTGGTATAATCTCCTGCCCACGTAGACAAGTGTAAAAGTCTAAATCGCTAACGATAGCTAAGGAAACGAATAGATTAGGTCGACCAATCACATTCAAGCTCGACGCTGGCGTACGATGCGCGCGCCGCGGCGGAATCACGAGCTGGAGTGTGATTGGTGGACCTAATCTATTCTATTCTTTAGCGATTTAGACTTATGTCACATGTCTACGGGCCCTGAATTAAATAAGATAAAACAATCGAGTGGGGGCCCATTTGTTGCGACAAATACTCTGACGCTACATGATACTCATTTGATTTTGTCTAGTTATGCACTTACTAAAAAGCTTATTTAAAAAAATCTTTGACCCCCCGCCCCGGTGGCGACACGGAGGAGAGCAATGGGGGGTTAGATGGAGGTACCCGTCTCTGGTAGTAATACCATTAGTCAAGAGATTTTAAGACCCAACCCAAAAATAAAACGAACTGTAAAATAACGGGCTGAATGATTTCCTTTTTCAGATAACTCAAATGCTACGAAGCGTAATTTTTTAATCAGTCTATGTGGCTCCTTCCACTTGAATCCACCAATCTCGATCCACATGTGGATCTGGGGATACTTATTTTTCCACTTTAATCCACCGGTGGATTCATGGATACTTTTAATTCCTCAAGAATCCACCATCAAGTGGATCGAATAATACACATAATTATTATATGCCAGTTCGATCCACAAGCGAGGGGATCCAAAAATACTAATATATTTTCTATGCCACTTGGATCCACTATCAAAATCTTCACATAAGATCTTCAAACTTAATTCCATGCTTCTGTGTCATCTAAATAATAACTATTATATAATTTAGCCCTTTCCTAATAAATGACTCTTTACAGAATTTTTAAATTTATTTTATTACAGAGGTAAAGTTATGATATCCTTGGGAATTTTGTTTAAGAAATGTCAATACTCACAAAAGATTTATTAACTGTAGATAACACCGTAACAATAATGAATTTATAATCATGGCGTTATGTACGTAGGTAGATTGAAAAGGAATAAAAATATCCCTAGATCCACCGGTGTATTAATGAGGAAGAAAAAGTAGTCAAGGATCCACCGGTGGATTATTGAGGAAAAAAAAGTACTCAATGAATCCACTGGTGGATTCTTGAGGAATTAAAAGTATCCATGAATCCACCGGTGGATTATAGTGGAAAAATAAGTATCCCTAGATCCACATGTGGATCGAGATTGGTGGATTCAAGTGGAAGGAGGCAAAGTAATAACAGAATGGAAACATACATTAATAATATTTTTAAAGTACCAAGTTTCCTTTTCAATCAGTAAATTCAAATACCGAATAATAATTTGATCCTTTATTAGCATTCTGTCCTTTTATGAAAAAAAAAATCTCGCAATTTTATTTATGAAAATCAGTTATACCTACTTAAGCTTGTAAATTGCCGAATGGAACATTACGGTACTTATATATATTTTATTGTTGCCATCACAATTCATGGGCACCTATTCCAGGGCTAAAAAGTAGCCTATGTGTTATTCCAGACTACAATCTATCCTTATGCTATAGTGCAGCATTGAGTAACAAACATCTTGACAAACTTTTACATTTATAATATTAGTAGGATATAGAAAATAAGATTCACTAATTTCTCTAAAAGAATGCAGGCAAAAAACTAAGCATTTTGTTTAAAAGCCTATACAAAGGCATTCAAAGTTGGCACCCTTCGTTTTTGCGTCCGAGGTTAAAGGGAAAGTTTCGTTGGCTTTAGGGTTTCTACAAAAACTAACATGATATTGATCTAAAAACAAACTATGAAACTAGCAAATATTTTACAAGTATTTTAATATACAAAGCATAGTTTTATTACGGATGTAGCTTTATGAAATGCTTGTACAGGCTGTAGATTTCGCGTAGGTATTTTTTACATGGTTGTCCAAAAAGGAGTGTAATGTTTTAGGATTTACCTAATTGAAGACAAAAATATCCTAGCAAATTGTAATTTATTGATCACTTTGCTGTACATTTTTAATAAAGTAATAAACACAACAATAAATATGTTAAGTTTGCCAAGATCGTATACCAAGAAGCCTGCCCCAATAGGACAATTAACAGGATGTACAAAAAATAGTCCAATCTGATAGAGCCAAAGGTTATTTCTCTTACCCGTAGTTCAACCAATCGGACCACGGGCGAATAAATTACCGCTCTAGAAATTGTATTCGGTGGATGTGTTTTAGCAAACTCGTGCTAACGGTTCACAATACACTATTGTAACATTTTTCTGACATCGAAATAGTAAAATATTTACGCGCTACGAAAGTAATTACAAAAGTTCCGCTTGGGGAAATGGTTCATTCAGATTAGTCACGATACTTTCATGTGCTTTCCAACCCCATAAAATAAATATAGAAGTGATACTTTGGTGGTCGTTCACATTTAGCAAACGATTTGTGGCTTACTGTGTGGTCTTTTTTTCATAATTGATTTATTCTTCGTAGTCAAGTCATTGGAATTAAGGTAAAAAAGGTGTCTGAGAATTTTTATTTTGTAGAAGTATTGATCTTGACGTTCACAAGTATACTCATAGTAAGAAAACATAGCACGTTGAAGAAATATATCTATACATAATAAACTTTTAAAATTAACCAAATCATGAAAGGGTCTAAAAGAGCGGTTTCCGGTTTCAAGGTGCAGCTTTTGAAGAAACCGGGATGGCCAAAGCAAAAGAAAAATTACCGCAAATGATCAGTCGCAGAACACTATCCCAGTGACGAAATTACCTTTTAGCAATATTTATAGTCAAAGCAATATGCTACAATTAGCAAGAACATTCGTATTCCCATATTATTTAATAGCAATGCGTGACGTTATAGAGTAATTAGTTTATGAAGGAAATTTCCTACTGTAGGATTTTAGTAGAATTTGTGTTGTGTGTACTCGGATATGCCTATTAATTTCATGGAATTTAATTTAGTTGGAATGTTAATCCTTAACCATGAATAATATGTTTATGTTATACAATTAGTAGATTATACTCTTGCGATTATAAAAGTGTTAGGTGCCTGTAAGCCCAAGGGGGCTATTTCGGCACCGGAGATGGTCCTGGGTCAGTTGCAGACCTGAGAATGATGTTGTGCGGTTTTTGTCGATTTAAGGCCTCGTTTTTAGTAGTTGAGGGGGATTTTGATTTGGAAATGCTCCAAATTCGAGTTCATTACTTACAAATATACATATCAAGTACATAAAATCGTTTTAAAAATATATAGAGCAACATTAAAAGCTTGAATTCAGAAATGCATTTCAAGATTACCTTGCAAACAAAGTTAGAAATGAACCTTCAGTACTTCTATAAATTAAGATATTTTTCTTAGCGGATTTGTTCGGATCTATACTGCAGCCCCACAAGGGATTAACGTGAGCATCCTACGTGATGGAGCTAACAACTAACCCTCTTCGTTTTTATCTCGGGTACACGCCATGAGATCTAGAATAATATTTTTTCACACAAAGACAGAATACAACTAAGATCTACGATAGATTTCAACATTCAACTTTATTTATTTTCTACTAGCGGCTCTGTTTTTTTTTCTGGAAGCGGACCTTGGGTTCTGAGGTGTAAGCCTAGAATGTAATTATGAGGTTTCTGTAGTTCTCGTGGTATTAAATGTGGGCCGAGCCACAGGCAAAAGTTAAAAAAGTAGCTATGTTTTATATAAGTCCAACAAAACTACAAGTCCACTCCAAACATTATTTCATAGTTCGTAACGAGAAAACTGAATTTATATCCGAGTTTGGTCTCGATAAAATGCACCTGTTCGTTCTGGAATATTATAAACAGATTTCTTCTGGACTCCCTAGCTTTTACAACAGGAAATTCAACTATATTTGCTAGACATTTTAGTTGATTTTTCTTTGAAAACTGAAAGATGTTTTTGCTATTAAAGTCAGATAAGTGACCAATAACTTTGTAAGACACCGTTTTTACGTGATTCTGGATCGTTATTGTATCGTTTTCGTGAACGTTTTATGTCAAATATTTGTTGTATTATCTTGAAATTATCCAGTTACTTTTTCTTACACTTAATAATTATGTGCATTTTTATACTAACGCCTCTCTTCCTTCGGGGTAAGCAGAGATAATAGCCTGCCATCTGCTTCTGTCCTTTCCATTCTGTTTTAACTCGTAACACCATTCAAATTGTCTCTCTTTCCCTCTCTCTCTCTCTCCCTCGCTATTTATCTCTCTCTCTCTGTGTGTGTGTGTGCTCGGCTTTCCTCTTGGGTTTGGGAGGTCAGACGACAGTTTCGGTCCTGTATTGATGAGCTAAATTATGAGAAAGAGTAGAAGATCGTACCCCGCGCTCCGACGCACCGATTTTGGATGTAAACGGGACTTGCTATGAACATTAAGTTCTTGTTAGTATACTGAGATCTTTAATACTTCCAAGTTTGCCATTCGCTCACCGTCGCTTAATTTTTCATTACTCACAGATCCAGTTTCAATTTGACCATATTTATTCCAGCCAAAAATTCAGACATCCAATCACAAATTCATCTTGTATTTAACATTGAGTTTGGTGGATTTTAAATTTGTGGTCGGACCGGCTTCGGTTAGCAGTAAAACGGCCGTAAAATCACCTAACACGACGCCTCTCGCCTACGGAAGCCTTATTCTATCTACTAATGCAGACACGTAGACGTCTGTCTGTGGATACCTCTATATGTTGGATATCTTTATTTGTTTTTTACGTGGCAAGTTGTGTAGACGCTTGCAAAGTCATTGCTATCACTTATTGATGTTAAAGTTAAACACATTGCCGAAGTATATAACTTCAGTGTGTTTCAATTTCGATTCTGTATAGTTAAAAGTTAAATCAAGATCACTTAGTAATCTAAATTAATAGGAAGCTAGTTTAATTGATAGAATACTTCTTGAAGTTATTAATAAAACCATGATACTTTTACCGTTGAAATATTTTTTTTGCATTGAAATATCACATTATTTTTCACAGATTTACTAGCTAATGAGTTTAAGACCTTCGTTCATTTGTCCGTACAAATGAACGAAAATAAGAAAAAAGCATTTGAAATCACGTAAGTCATTTTCTATCCTTGGAATAGATTCCCTTGGGTTGCGGGGTCGGGATCAGTATTCCACGAGAGCGGCGCCGTGGGCTATGGTATTGAGATAACATGATATATTATTATCCGTTAATTGCCCGTGTTACTACCAATCTCACTACTAGTAGTAACATCAGTAATTTTATTACTGTTTATAGTACTATAGTTGCAAGTTGTTAGAACAGCAATAAAATTGCCTGTGTTACTACCATAATAAAAGTAATGAATTTGCATTATAAACAAAATGGCTGTATCATGAACACAACCGTGTGTTGAACCTTAAATTTTACATTATTATTTCTTTAAAATACAAATTCGTAATAATTAATCTTGTTATTCTTATTTTAATGTCTAGTAGTACTACGGGTAATTTTTAATCGCTGTTCTAAATTTCACCTTTATAAGTAAAGACGGCAATTAAATTACCGATGTCAGTACTAGTAAGATTGGTAGTAACACGGGCAAAAAAATACAGAATTCTCCGAGCAAACCTGTTAAAAACCACTAGGGTTGTCTACAAACACCGGCATTGTTAGAAATCGCATTTTGTCAGCTTGTTTATAGAATCAGGCCTCGGTACGAGTTTGCCACGAAATTGAATAAGACTTGAAGGTGATGGGATTGTAAAATGTTATACCTATTGTTGCTGTGTCTTTTATGGTGATCTTGCATTGAGAGGGAAATATTTTACTGCTTGGCAAAATTCTAGGGTTCTAGGAATAAGGAAATAGTATTTTATTTGCAATCTTTAGTGTGACAATGTGGTCAGTTTGTTGCGTAAGAGTTGAGTAAGGACTTTCTAAATGTAGGTATTCCTTAGACGAATTGTTTGTAGCAGAATGGTTACGGAATCATATCATTTTAAGCTAAACGTGTATTTCCCAGAAGGGGTAGGAGTTAGCTTTGTATCCCAATTGCATCTAAGCTGCCTAGTTTAGCAGTAACTAAACTACTAGTGGATTTCACCAATGACTGAAACCGGGATCAATTTAAACTAAACTAAATTACGTTTACTCAAAACATTGAATAAAATCTAGAAACCTAGTTTAAATTTAACTTATTTTCACTAATGAAATCTAACCTAAGCAAGACAAAACATTTACCTTTACTTTAGTATTTTAATTACATTAGTAATTTATTCCTTTCTTGTTTACAATAATATATGCACTGCCAATTATACAAATAGGTATGTGTGCTTATTTTATACCCTAACGTGTGGCAATAAGGTATTAAATTGCGTCTACAATATCACAATGCATTAAAATCTGAACTCTATGAACTCACGTATGATATCAATATCACTTAAAGTGAATCACAAGAATTAGACTGAATAAAGATTTACTCAAAGACAAGCGCTCTAGTCATTATATACCTACGTGTAGATGTTTACCTAAGAATTTTAGGGTTGCCAACAGCTGACTATGGTACATAACTTATATTTGTCTTATAAAAACATTAAAATTATTTTTGTGGTGAAAGACGACTAAAATTTGAAGCTATTTGTTGTTGTTGTTGGGTTGTTTCGAAAAAACTCGTCAGGGGAATACGTAATCTTAATATATACTAGCTGTTGCCCGCGGCTACGCCCGCGTGGATGTCGAAATCCGTTTCAAAAACTATCCTATCTCTCAAGTTGGATCGAACTGCACATGGTGTGCGAATTTTATTATAATCGGTTTAGTGGTTTAGGAGTCCATTGAGGACAAACATTGTGACACGAGATTTATAATATAAATCTCGTGTCACAATGTTTGTCCGCGGAGCGCGGAGCGGGCGGAGCCGCGGGCAACAGCTAGTAATCTTATAAAAACATCCTGACAAACAGGCTGATGAAAGGGTTCTTCCCCCCACCCCTTCCTAGCCTTCCCACCCCTTTCTAGCCCTCTACCCTTCCCTTCAGGGTAGGCAGCGCGTGTGTGAGACCCTTAGTGTTGCACACGTCCATAGGCCACGGTGACCGCTTCCCATCAGGTGGGCCGTGTGCTTGTCTGCTACCTACGTAGTAAAAAAAGGGTTCCTTTTTTCTTTAAGGTACCTACGGAACCCTACGGAATAAGGCAAATTAATAGGAGCAGATTTGTCAGGGTCGACCAGGCAAAACATGCTACATACGATCAAATAAGCCATAACGCAGGTGAAACTGCGAGGCACGATAGTATTTTGTAAAATATTTAAATATCTAAATCTAAATATTAAAATGTATATTTGAATCCATTACAATTTCAAATATACGACAACCTTGATTATATATTTATGTACCTACATAAGTTTGCACTAGTTCGGCGCAGGCGATGTTGTAATTATTATCTATTGTTATCTATAAAACAAAAAAAGAATCATTACAATTCTATTGTAAACAAATATGAACTCAATAAAATGAATCAAGTAGGTATTCAATATAGATGTATCTACTGTTATACATGTGCATACTTATTTCAATTAAGCTATCAGACGGTTCCATGGTGTAATGGTTAGCACTCTGGACTTTGAATCCAGCGATCCGAGTTCAAATCTCGGTGGAACCTTTCACTTTTTGTGTTCAATGTTTTATTAAATTTGATGTACGCGATAAAACACTTGCTAACTTTGGTAAGTATAAATATTATATGTGTAGAATTTTTATACACAAATATAGATGCAAGCTTAAGTAATTAATTTTATCGCTCCTTTTTTATTCTAATTTTTAATTTTATAATGCTGCACTTACTACGACACGTAGATACAAAAGTACCTACCTACTCGTATTATATTACTAACATTTGCAAATTGACTTGATTTTTACTTATCAACCAAACGTACCACTTATCTACATATCTTCACACCTGCGTATATTCAAAGAGGTAAGCAGACCTGTAATTACACCCACATTTCACCAAGTATTAATTTTAGTTCCACTTATTATCTAGCAAGTTTATTACCGTCAACCGGAATTTTCCCCTCGATAAAATTCCCGGTTGATAAATTCACCCAGTAGAACCACCCGCTGAACCCAATGATTGTACTATGCTATAGCGCAAGCGCAAGCGATAAGTTCACAAAGCTTTATCGCGATTTAATAATGGTACAGCGACTCATAAAAAGGTCAAACAAACAAACATTGATTTTTGTAGGTATATAACTATACTGACACATCACAGTTTCGCACGGGTGTAATTTCAGAAAAGTAATTTAATAACCCGATTGCAACGCCATCTTCCGGGCAACCTACGTATAATTTCGAGTAGTTTGACGCAAACGAATGAAGCGAACAAACAAACTATATTTTATTGTTTGACAAAAATAAGATATTAGTACAATTTCAACAACCCTGGGTTTTTAAATGTAAACAGGATTTGTCAAGAACGTCAAGGTACAGATTTTAGAGATCTAAAAACGTTCTATACTTCGATTTAGGGTGCGCGTGGGCAATAACAAGCAGAGTGCAGGCAAATTGACGAATCAAAAATAAAAAGCCATCATCTTTCAGAATCAAGCATATAGTAATAAATATTTCAAGTTAATAAATGTAATAATATGAATAACGAGGAGGTATGACACGACGCGACGGTATCTCCCGTCCGAAATGAGCTGTCCGACTGGGGTAGTACCTCCGCCCTACAGAACACCGCAGCCATAATAACCTTGAGTTGTGTTCCCGCCGGTAAGTAGGGTAGCCAGAGCTCACTGTACCCCTCCTCTCCCCACCCGTTCCTAGCCCTAGCCCTAGCCTTCAGGGTAGGCAGTGCGGGTTTAGTTTTACACACGTCCATAGGCCACGGTGACCGCTTCCCATCAGGTGGGCCGTGTGCTTGTCTGCCACCTACGTGGTATATATAAAAAAACAATAACTAAATCTAGTCCAACCCATAGCAATAGAAAAGTAAATAAAATAAAATCAGATTCAGCCAATAGCAACTGAAAGTTCTACACAAAACATGGCGCAGCAACGGACCATCAACTAAGACGATTACTAATTCCACTTAAGGACCCATAACTTTCTCCTTCGCTGTTAATTTTAGAAATTGGATAACAACTGTACTACGTAAAGATGCAATTAAGACAATTTATACCAATTGTCTGACTGTATTGAAAGCAATTTGTTAAGTTTTAGTGTAATTGGTGTTTTTGTATGCCTTGCCTCACCTATTATGTTCCGAGTAATTGTTTTGTGCCTTATCAATATGGAACGATATTGTTTGTTTTGTTGAATAGCAATGGATACGTACAAAGGCGTAGTATTTGTCTTGTATATAGACTGTTTGACTGCAATATCAGGTGTGGCTGTTTTGATTTTTCCTCTGTTTAAATCTTTAAATATGTTTGCAGGAAACGACTTCATGTTTCTAATAGGTACCTATAGTATATGTGTCTGTATGGTTGTAGTCATCAAACTTGAAGATTGCTTTATGGATTAAATTGAGATTCTTACTGGTCCTTGGATTTTTATTCTACCAAACATACATATTTTATTTACTTTGTATCCCGAAGTGCCAATGTAAATGATTTTTTTTCGTCTTTTCGTATATTGTGCGCCACTGTGCTGTTCATCTAATTACGGGAAAATTTCCTCAAAAGTATGCTCACATTTTGCGTGAAGCTTATCGCCATACTCTCGACTATTGTCTATACCTAAATTATTGTTCCGGTTGTTTTCAATGGCCATTATCAAGCGAAGACTTCACAAGACAACAACAATTCCAATCACGTTACAATCCGTCAAATTTAGTTTACCTTCTTTTGACTGTATAAAAGTATATATTGTTCGCGTAAGCTCTCCACGCTAAAAGCACGTGAGTAAAGATAGTACCATAGATATTCATGTGCTAAAAGGTTACAATTTAACAAGTAAGTTAGACAAGCCAGCCGTTTTGAATCTCTTTGATAATTTTAAAAATGTCTTCTACAGTTTTTATACGCAGAACAAATCTAAAGTCTTTCGAAGTGGGTCGCTCACCTCATCTTAACAAATTCCTTTGACACTGGTATTACTCACGAATCGACTTGCAAATTACTCCAAGTGGACTCTTGATTTTCGCTTTAACGTTGTTGAATGAAAACAAGAAGTGTTTCCAAAACATCGTGCATTTCAAATGAAAATTTCAATATTTTAGTAAGGAAACGTAAATTCGACAAAATCTTTTAGCAAATATTGTAATAGGAGAGTTGATGGGTCTGAATTTATCGCCATCGATATGCTGTGAAGTCCTTTAATACATTAGGAGCTTCATTAAATATGTCTAGAATTCTAGATCAAAAAACTAGTGAACGGATTATAAAGTGATTTTTTTAGAAAGTTTGACCTAAAATCTATCGTATGTTTAAATGCAATTGGTTGAGTAGAACCGGAGATATAACCAAGGGTTGCGATAACCGACATTCACGTGGGTGAAGCCACTGATATAACTGATTATAATTGAACCTATTCTACCAAGAAGCCTCACCTCACTAAAAACTACAGCTCAATGTGTCTCACAGTCCATACTTGCAGGTAATACAATACTACATACTACAATATCACATTAGCACACTTGCAGCCAAGTGACGGCGAATGTCACCAAACATCACAGGGGAAAAGAAATAGGTACAGAAGATCAACTTTTCATACAACTAGAGAACATTCACGTTCATGATAACACATCATTTACTTACGAGGATTTCAACTTGTACTCCAATGGTAATTGACATTAAGTCAATAAAGACACGAGGCGTTCAATTTTATGCTCTGAAAATTTAATTTACTCGTTTTTTTCTTCCTCCAAGTGCACATATTGGTTGCATCTAAGGTTTGCATCTTAGTAAGAACTTAAAAATGTGGCAATTAATTAGATAATGATCTTTAAGAGTATCACGTTTAGCGATGCACTTAACTGCATGTGTGTGTGCGTGAGTGCATCCGATAAGCGATTACGCTCATTTAAGGAAACCAAAAAGGAAATTGTTCAGTTTGTTATGTATCTCGATTTCCTGAATCTCATTTTGTTCAAACATAAGCACGAGGATGGAGAAACAACAATATTAAGTTAAATATTTGTTGGGGGATTAAATTGTTGAGTAAACTTTTTAGAATTTATAATTTAATACATTTGCTACTTACTCAAGTAGTAAGTCTCTTCGTATTATCATCTCAATAGAATTTATGGGTTTCAAAATAAAGTGAAATGAAAACATTTGCTCGCAGAAATGGAGTTTCTTAATCTTTTTATGGATATTTCGTCAATATTTTAATGAAAATTGGAAACTATTAGTATGCTTACTTTACCTGTAGATCAATTAGGTCCAATTAGGACCAATTGATAGAACTCAGCTAAAGTGAACATCCAGAACGCCCCAAAACACAATATATCAGAGAATTTCGAATATCTAAGATACGGCCAGGTAGCTCATTTATTGAGAAGAATGCCTCCTGAAAGGGACTGACTTAAGCCCAACCCATTGGTGGGATCAAAATGCTCTTTCATTTAAAATTAACACCTCACTCTCTAAGCAAAAAAAAAAAACAGGCAATATTTTTAAATTTTCACCCACATTACCGACCCTTTTGTTTCGGATCTCAAGTTTCAAGCGGATCGTCTTCGTCAAGTTAAAAGATTTCTTGTTAATACTTTTGTTGAAACTTCATACACGTAAGACCCGTTCAGTAAGAGACAAACAATTTTAGAGAAAAAGGCTTCCGAGTTTTTTCGAGTTGTTGATTAAATTGTTTTATTTATTTAAATTGTTTTGAGTTCGTTCGCCGCTAGCGGTCTCTTTGATGATGTTTGGGTCAGGCAAGCTTGAATCAAATTCAAGTACCCTCTTACTGTTGAAAAGGTCCTTTGGTCCCATGGTCCGCATTTTTTTTTGATAGAAAGCCTTATATTTGTATCTGTAACTTCAAATTCAACTTCAGAACCCAATTTTTTTTATTCATCATCAGTCCCTATCTCATATTTATTTGCGGTTGGCGCAACATGATGTAGGTAGATATGCTTTTCACTTTATTGCTTGTGATTTACCTGCGTGGTTCAACTTATTGGGTCACGGATAATTATTTCTAAACATGATTTACCCGAATATCTGCGAAAATAAATAATCTACGACAATTCTACTCAGCGCTCCCTAGACCCAAAGTAAGCATAGTTTAACAAGCTTGTGTTATGGGTTCTAGAATGCTGATAAACATACTTATATACTTTTTTTTCGTAAATACATACTTATTATACATAGAAACACCCAGACCAATGCAAATAGACATATTCATGTACACAAATATTTGCACTGAGCGGGAATCGATCCCGCGACTCCTGCGTAGCAGTCGCATGCACTACCGTTACGCCACAGAGGTCGCCATCTATACGCTAATCAACTCTGCTATGCCATTATGCTGGAGGCAACACGAGGACACCGTGGCTCCCAAACTCAAGGGAGCCATCTCGAAGCTAGAGACGGCTCTTGATTAGCCAGGGTGCAAGAGGATCACGTTAAATCCCGGCGTTTGAAGACCCGGACGGCGTACGGTTAAGTCGCTTCAAGTCCGACATCAGCTGCTGCTGGCCGTAGGCAGTTGGAAAAAATACCCGTCCACCAATGTAGCATTATCGGTATCTGTTGTGACTTCCAAGACTTTACCTTTAGATTACCATCAGGCGAAGTAGTCATATTGACGAGACTAATATAAAAGGGCAATATTATCATTATAATAATTATTTTCATTTTAATACTAGCATTATCACTGAATACATATTACTGACGTAGCTTACAACCTTGTACCTTAAGATCCTCGCAACAAAAGAAAACCAATAATTTTGCGCACCGATTTATCATGATACCTTCGTATAAATTCGGTCGGAATATTAATCCCAAACTAATTAAGATAATGGCTGCGGAAATCGGCGCATATTTCAGCGCAGCGGAACGGGACAGGGTATTAAATGTATAGAATGGAAGACGATTAATTTCATTATAACAGATACAGGGTGTGACAAGAAACGAAAATAGAACTTTATTTAACACCATTTATAATACAAAAAGATAGAAAAGACTTGACATTGGCGTCTCGCCATTAACAGTATTTTAAGTATATATTTTATAAACATTTATTATATTGTACTTGATATTAGCGAAATTGCGGTGATTATGCTGATGTAGCCATTAATAAAAATAGAAAATAAAATAAAAAAAATACAAAAAGATATTTAAGAATATAAATATCTGTACCTACTATTAAATGTAAATTAGTTGTGTCTGTACATTGAAGTTATTAAAAAAATACTTGGGTTAGATATGTTATGGTTGAACCACATTTCGCTATTCGCTTATATTGTATTCGAGAAAATTCTTATAGATGACTAAACCCTCCACAATTCATCATAGAAGAGTGACTAAGGCGAATAATCGTGTGAATAAAGCAGATATACACGAATAAGCTCTCTCCACTACGATTTATACACGTGAATAAAGGCGAATAGCGAATAGCCAAGTGTGGTTCCACCATTATAATGAACTATTCTGAACACAAATCAATGTTTTTTTTATTTCTAGTCTGTTTTTTCGCGATGGACGCAAAAACTCACTACTGAACGGATTTTATGCGGTTTTTTATCAGAAAGGTCTTTGTCAGTCTTAAAATCTACAGTATGTTTGAGTGTAATTGGTTAAGTAGGTAATAGGTCCTGGAGATGATCAAAAGCCCTTTGCAACCAAAGCTAGACAAAGTTGTGTAAATGGAAATCACACGCAGAATACATTTAGTTTTGAAATCAGAATTTAAATGACCCTCTACCCAAAATTTAATATAAACCTTCGCCGAAAAACCACCCAATAACGTCCTACGAATACACTTCAATAAGATCAAAGAGGCTAGTTCTCGCGATAGGCTCAATAAATGTCTTTGATCTCAACGATTTGTAAGGCATTTGTAGGTGTTGCGTGCGCGATACCTATCTAAGATCGTGAGGCGGGCCTTACGAAAATAGAAATAATCTCATTGCTGAAAGCGTAGAAAATAATAGTTTAGGATCCTACCATAGAACGACCTTCACCTGGTTAATAGATGAAAAGTATTTTTTCTTTTACTAAATGTGTCAACCACTAAATAGAGTGGGTTGTCTAAAAATTTTCAGTTATGATGATAAAAAAAAATAAACATTTCACTGGTTTCTTTAATAAACGAGTTTCATACCAATCGAAAGTATGAATCCCACAAAATATGCAAATGTTATGTTGACTATTTTTTGCCCGTCACATTTCTAAGGTAGGCAGGTATAAACAGGTAAATAGATACTCTAGTAATTTGGACCGTTCTAGTAAATGAAATAATGTTAAATTAATTTTACTTTCCAATTGTATGGAATTTGTTTATTCAGTCTTTTAATTTTTTAAAATTTTTATTTAATCATATTCTGAACTGAAATTTTTAAACAACCCAATTGTACTATATTTGAATATAAAATATTTTTCATCTATTAACCAGCTCGGTGTAAGTCATTCCTTGGTGGGATCTTAGACCATAACTAACAAATCATCATTGGAAGGTTAAGTTGGTAGCTTGTAGTTTTCTTTTGATATTACTTTTGCAATTTGTTTTCGTGCGAACATTTAGCTTGGGTTAAGAATTGATCGATTTGTTTTGGAGGGCATCTACATGTGGCCTTCAAGTCTCTGGGGACTTTTTAGGGATTTTTCTAGGGAATTAATTTTAATGTTCAGATCATTTATAAATTTATTCGTGCTTAAAAACTTCTGGCAGTGACTGTACAATATACCGTTATTCGAAGTAATTGTGTGGTCTAGCAGCTACATCAAAAATTCAGGCAGAAATTTATTTTGCAGTACGAACTAGATGTGGTTTTTACTGCAGGTGCAATTTGTGTTTTGACGGTGTAATACGCTGTGGGTGAACGTTTTTAGGGTTCCGTACCCGAAGGGTAAAATCCAGACCGACAGGCAGACAGGATTCTTAGTAACCTAAGAATCCACTGACCGTCTATCTGCCTGTCACCAAAGGGTACGACTCCCGCCTGACATTCTTTTTCTCGTGCGGAAATCTCCACCGGCCAGCGGGGGTGGTTATGTCGAACTCGATCCGACCAAAACCGCTTACTAATATTCCCGCTAACCCCACCAGTTAAGCTAAATTTCTCGTGTTAGGAGTAGGTTCACGTCGTTATTGTAATAGCCAGAACTCGAACCCGGGATCTCTCGATCATAAGGCAGTCTCCTTAGCTATTAAACTACCAACGTTTCTGATGATAATATTACTCGTTCAATCCCCAAACCCGATATCCAATAACAGAAGCAGATATTTTGCTCAATGACGTACCTACCTAACTTATGTTATTCTTATACCATAAACATAACATAACATAAACTCACGCCTATATCCCCGAAGGGGTATACCATAAAATGAATTTGAAAACTACAATAGAAATGGATATTGGATATCTTGTGACTCACGTTTTGATTT
Source organism: Lithosia quadra (assembly GCA_963576445.1). Classification (NCBI taxonomy): domain Eukaryota; kingdom Metazoa; phylum Arthropoda; class Insecta; order Lepidoptera; family Erebidae; genus Lithosia; species Lithosia quadra. The sequence continues at coordinate 16,290,610 of OY754875.1, forward strand.
TAATTCACCTTCACGACTCGCGAATCGTACGAGTAACTTGATAAGACTCGAATAAAAAACTACTGCAAAAGGCCATATCAACCGTTTGAAACATTTGAATTTGCACTTTATTTCTAGGCGTTAAAGTCTATAATGCTGTAGTATAAAAAATGGTGGTTACTATAAAATTTTAATGAGTTTTGAACTTAGCGTGTGACACGCAAACCAAGTTGCATAGGTTAGCTGCATCGCAGTTGATGTAGGCTAATATAGATTCTGTTCCAACGATATACGCAATTATATTTTTTATTTGCTTTAAGTACTGTTATCGCGATAAGTGTCATCTCCTACGCCTGAGTTTAACGAAATAAGAAATAAAGTGCCAAATTAATTGTAATTACTGTTAAGAAACTTTTATCACTGGCTGTACATAAGTAATTATGGTATGCGATGGTAGCTGAATGGATAAGGACCCGGCCTCTACTCCGAGGTATCGAGTTCGAGTCCGGCCGGACAGTACCAATGTAAATTTTACTATGGAATTTATATGTGCTGATCACATGATTTACCATCTGCTGACGGTGAAGGAAAAACATCATGAGGAAACCCACATGTCCTAGAAGTAATTCTAAGGACATAATCTGATCAACCAACCCGCATTAGGCCAGCGTGTGTGGATTAAGGTCTTAACCCTCTCAGCTCTCTCGTTAGAGGAGGGGAGAACCCGTGCCCAGCATTTCTACAAGCCTGCATAACAAGAACGAAATAAGTTCATATCCAATGCTTCCAGATTATTCGTACTCCCAATGTTTATGGATAAATTAATGCGATAATGCTAGGTGTAAAATTTTACCAAAGCTAACAAATGTACAAGTACCTTTAACACGTTGGTAATTAAGTATTGGTTTTCAATTTCACTTCTGTAAGTTATTATATGTATTTTGACTGTAATTTGTCTTGATATAGATTCGAAAGCCGAATCGGAATGTTAATTACAGTTAATTACTGAACTGAATATTTATTTCTGAGTTATGATAAATTCCAAATTTCATATTTATTATTATTGTAAATCATCGTGTTATGTTTCAACTGTTTATTTAAAGGTAATCATTTGCACAAGTAGAATTGATTAAAAAATATCACTTACTGAATGTACGAACTAATTATCACATTAAATTGAAATATCTTTAAATTGCCTTATGAATTAGAAATGTACGCGTACCTAACTTTATAAGTGATGAAGTCATGTTCCTACCTTTCTTTTCCTCCTCATAGATAGAAATGAGTCAAAAAGCAATATAGAGCATCCAACTTTTGATGAGAAGTCACTGGTTCCCACTTCCACTCCCAACCCAAACAATTTAAAATAAAAAAAATTACGAATGTCAACTTTAGTCCAGTCAATTTTAAACCCTAAATCCCCAAACAATGATACATTTAACAGAAAATCTGTAGGTACGTACCCCATCATAAATCCTTCTTTCAATAATACCGGGAGGAACTATCGTGGCAATTAATTAGTTCGCTTCCCCCTCCCTCCCCTCGCTACTGCACCCTCGAATCAGCCCCTCAATTTATAAGTGGCATTAGCATACAGATTGGAAACTTATCAGCAATTTTCACTACTGCTTGTCGAGCTACTGCTAAAGCAAGTATATAGGTAGGTAGTATCAAGAAATTGCTTTTGATAAGACAAAGGTTTAGGGATAAGATTGAAGGCTAATTAAATGTATTCGTACCTACTTGATTTTTTCATTGGAATATGAAGCAAAATAAGTAATTTAAGGAAAATAATATTCACAGCTTCGCAATAAGTGGAAATACATTGTCTTTGTTTATCTTAATAGAGAAGAGACGTACCTAATAAAAATGTATTTAAAAAAATATTTTTTTTCCTATAAGTACATAATATCCGGCAAAAGAGGACATCCAGGACATTCCAATCTAACTCCACAGGAAAAATTATCATACTAATTGCTTCAAAATTTCATTGCATTTTTTTTTGTATATACCTACCTACTCGCGTTTTGCAAGAAAGCAAGGGTACTAAAGTAAAACCTACACATAGATTTTCATGTAAATAGTTAGGACGTTGTTCGAGATAGTTCACTTTTTATTCATAAACATACTACTCGTTCGTGCTAAGTTTGCCGCTGTCAACTGTCACGCGTTTAGCGTTGTCTCACTCACTCAGTTCTAGTTCCAGTGAGACAACGTTATACAGAATTCATTTGACAGCGGCAAAGTTAGCACGAACGGGTAGTACACGAATTGATCGTTTAATTAAAAAAGACAGATTATATTAGCAACCTGTCGTCTCTTATCTGTGGCTCTCCCTGAAATTAATACTCAATCTTACATTTTTATAGACCATAGAGCTTAAACAACGAACCAAGGAGGATAAATTTCTGCAAATCGTTGTAATCTAATTAGAAAATCTTAAAGTTAATCAAGTGAAAGTTCGCACGGGGCTCCGTCAGGGATCTTAAGCCAAGATTCATTGGTCTTTATAATTCGCTTACCCTAATAAATATCTACTTTTATAACGTTCCTTCAGTAATTCTCATTTGTTAGAATATCTGTATCTCTACTTATAAATATATAATCATTGAAATATAATGTAAAGTGACAAAAATTTTACAAACAACTTTAAATGATTTTTTTAATAGGTACTAATTGGACATTCTCACTGTCAATAATTTCAATTGTTATTTTTGTAAGACAATCAGACAAAGCTGTGTACCTATATCTATAATTGGTGTAGCACATGCCTATTGTAAAATCTTATCAATGTTACATAGGAAAATGCTTGTGTATATACTGTTGATATGCCTTTTTAAATAAATAAAAATAAAAAAATAAATGAAAATGCAGCAGGTTAGAACCCACTGATCCCCTGAAATTCGTTCGCTGTATCCACTGGTCCCCTCAAATGTTTGATGTTTGTAATCGTGCCCTGCCGAATACGTATTGGACTTTGTTCGCACTGATGAATTCATGTCTTCTGTACTGGATTATTTGAATTCGTCAGTTATCAATCGGTCTCTTTTTCTTTTTTTTCTAGGCGATAATCCCCACGAATACCGCCCTCGTGGCTAGCTAGCATCTCTGGTTTCGGTATGACCCCATCGGATTTAGGAACCACGGTGTCCCCGTCTGACCCCCGGCAAAAGAGATGGTGGAAAGGCGCGCTTTCGCGCTCATGGAGGATGGAAGTCGTTGAGCAATCTCCGACGCCTGAGTCGCCTGCGCTTATTTTGGGCTTAGCGGTTCAGGGGAGTTCTATATCTTTCCCGGACTCGTTTTGCCGCCTTCTTCTCGAGCATTAAGTACTTGCTCGCTAAAGGAGATCTATTAGTCCCTTGCGGTGTTTCTGGAATTACTACATCAGTGCCTTAAGGTATTGTGTAATCTGGGCTTTAAGGGTTGCATCATTTTTTTATCGCAAAATAAAACGGAGCTCCACTTTGATTAAAAATACGGTACAAACTGTTTTTGGAATGTAACAAAGCATTCCACCAAGATTGTTTTTTCATTTAGTGTTCCCATAAATTTTGTGAGCCTATAAACTTCGTTATATTTTCGGCTACTAAATAAACTTTACGTGTATTGTGTGCCTTCTGGGGCCGGTTCTATAGAAGTACTACCTTATCACTTAATTTTAGTTGCTGTATTACTGTATTGCATATGTAGCTGTGGCCCGCTGCTTCGTCCGCATTGAATTCTAAGGGCCAATTTTCTTAAAAAAATATTATCAAAATTAAGTATCAATCTAGTCTCAATTTTATGTATATCTCCCAAAATGTCTAAAAGGTATTCTTTTGGTTACAAAAACATTTTTTTTACATTTTGGAGATCGACCGGAGATTGGGACTAGATATTTTTATTTTGATAATTGGGCCACTGTACTCGTGTTCATAACCCATGGGAGTCTATTCTTAAAATTTCCTTTCCTTTCAAAGTACAATCTATCTCCGTGCCTAGCTGAATACATTCACCCAGTAGATCATGATGGAGTAACAAAAATCCAAATGTTTTCACAACATCTCCTTCATTCATAACTTCATGTAAAACAGCTTCTGAAACCAAAAAAATGCGAGACTTTAAAATTATCTCAGAAAAAGGTATTCATGGACCGATTCCTATTCATAGCAATAACAATGGTTAGTATAGCAGCCCTGCGCCATTGCGTTTGCTTTCTACTAAAACAATTAGCGATATTGGTAGCGAACGCTTCGGAAATTGAGATCGTATCGTTGCGCTCGGTAGGTTTCTATTCAATGTCGTTGTTGAGAAACTCTTGTCTAAAGGGATATTAACAATTTGAAATTTAAATTGCCTCAGGATATTTTTGAAAGGATACTCGTAGCTGCATGATAACCGGATATTGTTACTTTCTTTGCGGCTCTTTCTAATAAAAGATGTTTTTGTTTAGTGAATGAGTTGCTTCTAGGTAAGCGTCCATCATTAACCATTTCGTTTGTTTGACAATCGTTAATAGCTTAGTATTACAATATCAATTTGTCGAAATCTCAAGTGAGTATTATATTGAGATAAAAGTTGGGATAAAAACGGAATGTTGTGTTTTTTGGCTTATTTAAGATACCTAAGCCAAATGAAAAAAAGAGGCTGGGTTTCCAAGTGTAAGCTGATATGACACCTCCCCCTTCCGTGACTTCTGAAAAGCAGCCGTAAATTGGCACAGTGTAAATAATAAAACGATTTACTGTAAATTGCTTTAGATAATGGTGAGAATGGTTTTGTTTCAATCATAATATGAACTTAGGCTAGCTGTACCCGTAGCTCCGCCCGCGTGTACGTCAACTTTCACATCTTAAACGGTTTTATTCAACTTAACCTGTTTGTTTGGGTCAAATCTGGTAGTTGAAATTTGAAATCCTTCCAGTTGTTGGATTGGTCTGATATTTGGCAGGAATCTATAGTTCTGATGACAATACAATTTAAAACCGTTTAACTTAAAAAATATTTTTACTTAATTTATTATTTGACCATAAATCTCCAGTCTACTCAACCGATTCTGATCAAACTTGCATTCAGTAGTATCGTCCAAATAACCCTTCAACCTGGCGTTAATCCCAGTTGCATTCACCTCGGAGTTTGGGGTCCGCTTTACCAGTCTTAACGGCGGATTTGGCTGGACCTCGATATTTTCCGTGAAGCGACTGCCATCTGACCTTCACAACTCAATGGTGACATACCAAATAATTTAAATATCTCCAATGTATAGACACAGTCTTCTTTACAATTATTGTATAATAGTATAGACTAGATTATATCTATTACGATCCGTTCCGCCATAAATTTCCCACTAGTCCTTCCCATATTTGCTCGTTTTATTCTCAGAACTGTTTGTACATCGCCGATTGCCTGCACTTATGCATGCCGGGAACTTGGCAGGCGTTCTTATTTTCCCATTCGAGATCTCGTACTTTGCTACAACTGTAAAGGATACTTATGAAACGTGAAAGTTCTTTACGGAAGCTTTCAGGCGTGAATTAAGAGACGAAGTTGTGAAGGAAATATATATACTAGTATTCAGAAATTGTAGCTATTTTTAATGGTTCTTTTTTTATACTACTTGGTGGCAGACAAGCACACGGCCCACCTGATGGGAAGCGGTCACTGTGGCCTATAGACGTTGTGCAACACTAAAGGTGTCATACACGCGCTACCTATCCTGAAGGGAAGGGGGAGGGCTAGGAACGGTTGGTAGGCTAAAAAGGGGTAGGGGGAGGAGAGGTACAGTGAGCTCTGGCTACCCTACTTAGTGGCGGAAACACAACTTGGGGGAACTTGGGGGAAACAACAAATCTTGGGAAAATCGAGGGGAAATCATCAAATTTACGGTAAAAATTCTGTTTTTGATGCTTTTGTACATGATAAACCTCATAAATAGGTACTTTTTACTATTTCTGTACACTAAATAGTAAATAATATTAGTTTGGGAAGGTTTTTGAAACGTAGTTGTAATTATTATCAAAATATACAAACAAAATGATCGAATGTAGCAATTCATCTTATAAATTAAATTGCAATACAAATATTTCCTATCGTAACTCTATACCGTAAACAAATAAAGTTATAAAGAAAACTGAAACTATATTTATCATACGAGACAATTGAAATCCCTTTCCACTTTGTGCGCGGTAACAAAATATCGAAACATGTCACTCTCGTATACCGCGGATCCCTGAAATCCCACATGTAGGGCGTAATCCCTAAGGATTCCTAGCCGGGTCACGTTCAGCATAGCTGTGCGTCATACATCTGTTGCTGAGGTTTCTTTGTCTTATTATTTGCCTTATAGAAGAGACGACCTTTCTTTGTCTTATAGAAGAGACGAAAGGAGGTATTCGATACAGGGGAGAGACTAGAAATGACTGGTATATGGTTTGTTTAAGGATGTGATTCAATAATTATAGCCTTCCTCGATAAATGAGATAATCATTTCGAAAATATTTTTTCAATTCGGACGAGTAATTCCTGAGATTAGCGCGTTCAACCAAACAAACAAACAATAACAAGCTTTATAATATTAGTATACATGAAAAGAAACTCATATTTAGCTAACGTTCGTAACCGAAGGCTACTTAGTACAGTTTCATACAGCTTTAAAATACTAATTCACATACTGAATATGCCAAGCATAAGTTTCACCCAAGTTAATTAATGTGTGTGTACTACGTGGTCTGCAGTGACGTCATGTTTCGTCACAGGAGCCGAGTGTGGCCCAGAGATAGCCGCCACACATGGCTGACTCCGATGTAGTGTCACTGGATGTAACCTCTATTACAGCTTGGAATTTGGTGTTTCGTAACCATACCAATTAATAATTTTGAAAGTTCGTAACCATACCAATTGATAATGCCGACATTTCGTAACCATACGAATTAATAAATATTATTGTGTACTATATAAACTAATTTCAAGGCGTTAAATTAAAAATCAAATATAACTAACTAGTACCTATTACTGTTTCATGAAGCGGGCCTGTTCTTAACACTCCGGTAAGAAACTCAGCGGGCTTTTTTCGTGGTCTTTTTAGAAAAATGTTTACTTAATCTAATTACATTGTTTTGTTTGAATAATTTAGTAGAACAAACAGTTAATTTCCAAGCAAAGTTGTTTGTCGTCTAAATAGTCTTGAATTTTATGATAGCCTTTTTGGCAAAGTTTCGTTTTAATTAAAGTTGTAACTTTTGTATTATACTCATCGTCGATGTACCAACGTATTATGTTCTATGATAGCTGCATACTAATATTATGTAATACTAACCTTATTCTGCGGGTCCACCTGCATGGACGTTGGTATTTGCGTTTTTTGGCTATATATCTCCGGTTATACTCAACTGATTGTGATCTAACATGCGCAAGATTTTAAGTCTGACCGAGATCTTTCAAAGCAAAAAAAAAACATCAAAATCGTTCCAAAGTCCAAAAAAATAAACAAAAAAAAAGAATTCCAAAAATTATTTTTGTGTTTAAATGAAACGCATTACCGGTTGAATGTGGAAGGACCCAAAAAATCAATCAAGTAGCTTATCGACATCCACTGCAGTTTTTTTTTTTTTTTTTTTTTTTTTTTACTTGCATCTTTGACGTAGTCAAAGCCTACTCTCGATAGATATAATGCCCTTCCTAGTCTCTATATTTTTGAAAGTGTAACCCACTCAGGGTTTTCTAAATTTATCTATTATAATAATTACTATTCTCGCTTTCATTCCGTCCTCTAGTACCATACCAGTTCTCGCTTTTATGCCTCTCGCACATTCATTCCATTCCTTTCATACTTGGGATATCTAAGGGAACTGGGGATTTTTATCATCTGTACTTTATTTATATATTTATCTACAATCCAATACAAACTTAACTCTACTTAGCCTATTACTTGTACATTATTATTCATACACAATTTTTATACTTAAGTTGGATCATCTCCGCGTGGTATCATACGATACTCGCCGTGATCCTTATATACTGTTTCTTTTATTTACAATTTTAACGATTTGGACTGCATAGTTTACAAATTCTTCTCTAAATTTCTGCATAAATACAGGCAAATTTTTCAAGTCTATTTTCAGTTTTGTCTTTTGCTCCAGATTGTATCTTAATACAGTATGAATGGGGCAGTCCACAATTAAGTGTGCGACTGTCTCCTCGACGCCGGGCTCGCAGGCGCATGATGGGTCCTCCTTACACTTGAACCGAGCCAAGTATTCGGAGAACCCACCATGCCCTGTTAGCAACTGCGTCGTTGTGCCGGCGATCTCCATTTTGCGGACGATCCTGTACGCAGCCACCGCGCTTGGGAAGAAGAGCTTGGTCCCAGAAGCAGTTTCACCCGCCCTGTACCTTTCGTCCCATTTGTCAAGCGTGACCTGCCTCAGGCCTCGCTTGACGAATGAGACTGGGCACAGGTCGTAGTGTGGAGCCCTCTTCGACCTCAGAGCCGCCTCCTTCGCCAGATCGTCGGCGCGCTCATTTCCCTCCAACCCTGCATGGGCCTTGATCCAGAACAAGGATATTTCCTTGCCCTGGATCAAGCCCCTTTTGATATTGAACCTGGCTTCAACTGCCAGAGGGTGGAGGGCATGACGATTTGTAACCGTCTGGAGTGCGGCTCTGCTGTCGCTGAGGATCCCGAACGTGGCCGCGCCTCGCTTAAGGACCTCACTGGTCGCTTTGCATATGGCCAGGAGCTCGGCCTGGTAGACGGTGCAATGTGGCGAGAGAGCAAGCTTGAGGGTCGCGGTTTCGGTCCCGTTATTCCAAATGGATAACGCGGCACCGACGCGACCCTCAATCTTGCTCCCGTCCGTGAATATGCGTGTAGCAATGGAGTTAGTACTATTATATTGTTCCTCGTCTACCAGACTGGTGAACTCCAGGTTCATATGCTCCGCGGGGTGAGGTGCCTCAATAGCCGGAGCCATCCGTTCGACCTCCCTGTCTCCCAACCATGACTGGGACACCCCTCTCTTGGCCTCGTATAACGAGGCCACCTCGCGAACTCTGAGGTCCAGAGGGAGCATCCCAGCCAGGATCAGCCCCGAGTGCAGGGAGACCGTCCGGTAGCTCTTCGAGAGCTTCTGAGCGAAACCGCGCTGCACCACGTTCAACTGCTTTCTGACACCAAGCTTGTCCACCGCCGCGCCCCAACTGCTAGCCGCGTACAGAATCGTCGGCTCCACAGCGGCGTTGTAGATGGTCCGGATCACCTCGGGATGCAATCCCCAACTGATCCGGGCCATCCGCGCCAATTTGTGGTAAATGGCGATCGCCTTTCTGCATACATTGGTGACGTGTGTGTTAAATGTGAGCTTGTGGTCGATTGTGAGCCCCAGGATTTTGATTTCCTCGGACAGTCCAATGTCTATCCACTGCAGTTGGACATAGGTCTCTTCCAATGTACGCCATACCTCCCGATCCTTTGCTTTCGGCATCCAGTCTATCCCAGCTACCTCTCTCAGGTCGTCAGTCTATCTGGCTGGGGGAGGGGGGCATCCCACATCCTTCCCATCACCCAAAACATGCCATTACATACATACAAATCTCGCCTTTTTCCCGTTGGGGTAGGCAGAGACAACATCTTTCCACTTGCTACGATCTTGGTATGCATGCCATTACATTATTCTAAAATGGCGCTTCGAGAATATTATTTTCTTATTTCAAACTGTAATTTATGTGACTGTGCCATCGTGACTAGCATTTTGTTTCCAACATATCTAGAGATAAAACCTACATTGAGAAAACATGTTTATTTAATACTAACTTTTGCCTGCGGTCCGACTTGCGCTGTGCACTTTACGTGTAAATAATTTGTATTTGCTGGAACTCGAATGAGTCCATTGTCGCGTATATGTAGGTATACATTCGGTATTTTACACGTCTTAGGATGTCTGTAGTTAGTTGGTTTTTATCTTACTATGAATTAACACTAAATATTTTTAAAACACCGAAAATATTGAGGAAAAAAAATCTAATTCGGTAAAAATTATTTCAAAAATTTTTTTAATGTCGGTCACGTCAATATTATTTCACTTCACCTGATGGTAAGCTATAAATATAAGATATAAGTAAAGAGAAAAAAATAAGATTATAAATGTTTCAACCTAATGGTCCAAAACAATTAAATTTTTTAAATCTCGAAAATCTTGAAAAATTAAAAAGATTTTTCAAGTTAAGAAAATTAAATTCAAAACATTGACTTCTATGCACTTACTTGACTACATGCAAGTACATGACTATGCCAGTAAATGTTGATATTTTTTTGGCCAACTTTTCGTTTTCTTACAAATCCATTTTTTTTTTCTAGAAGGTTTAAGACCGCTTACTGAGTATAAAAACATAAAATGCGCACAGTCCGTTTAAGTATAGAACAACATTGTCCCCTGTTTATTCAATAAAATTGAGGTTAACCTATTTGTATTTTCTACATTCGGTAAACCAAGCACGAAATTCGTAAATAGGCTATGATGGAATTATACAACTCAATATCCGATATATACACTGCACTGTGTAAAATGTACAAAACTATTCCGAGCAACGTTTATTTCAATGACTTTTGCACAGTGTAATATTTTTATGAAAATGCAATTTTGGCGGAGCGAAATTTCCATCAAACGGGACGTCTGAATGTGGCTTCAGGCGACTGGTTCATATTTGCAGTTCCTAGGAAATTTATTTCATTTAATTCGTTTCATACTTTATAGTTTTCAAAGATTCGTGATAAAATGGTGTAGGTATTAATATGTGTGATATATATATTATATTGTAGTTTTTATTTTGCTTGATTTTGCTCTAGAGGTAGACCAAGACACCAAGGACATCTTGAAGAATCAGACTTTAACATCATCAATGGCTTGTAACTCATACAGCCTATATCAGAGTACCAATTCTTGTAAAAATATGTTCGAAGTTCAATCTCAGTTTAGACTCGATCTCATGTCGATTTTTCTTGAATGCAAGAATACCCTTTTTTGACATTTGGGAAAAAGCGTTTGGGAGGCTAAGACTGAATTATGAACACATTTAGTGGTAGAGGCTATATTATTTAAGAAAACCAAAATAATACTTAGGTATAAAAATATCCCTATGAAGATTGCAATTATACTGTCATTTTTTACTCCAACAAAATCACTGATTCGCGATTGCTGTGTTTATTCCAGACAGATTAATTAGTGAAGTCGTATCGCAACTTTTTAATTCGTGAATCTTTCATCCGCAGACCCGCTTTGTCAAATTAATTCTTATAACTTTGCACTCCAAAGCCTTAACTAAACTGTCTTAGCGAAAAGTAAGAAACATAATTAATAAATTAACATAGTTTATATTAAATAATGATGTATAAAATAAATATAATGTCGTAGACGAAATGGAACTTTAGTATACACCTAAATAAAATTATAGGTAGAATTTTATCGAATGTATAAAACGTCCTAAACATCAAATTTTTCACGTTCAAATATCAACCTTATTACTTACAGTCTAACTGCAAAGTTGAAGTGACTTCTATCTAAAAGACAAGCCGTTTAAAAAAAAGTTACAGTTCCTATGAGAGGCGGGAATGTATTTTGAATTTTGAATTTGGAACGGAACGCAGAAACTGGATAAATGAGTTAATGAATTTTGACACCTATCTGTATAACAATAGCGCACTTATTCCAATGTTTAAGCACCAAAAGTTATGCAGGTAGTATTTTGCGATACTTTTTTTCGTACAATTAATCTAATAGTAGGTATTCATAGAAGTCATTATAGGATTAGGTACTGATACTCAATTTTTGTTTGACACATTTGGAAGAAGTTTAAGATCAGTTTAGTCGACATGTGATTTGGTTTCCCCGTAGTACAATAATAGTAAGTAAATATGACTGCTATGAGGATTCGTCTCGGGTTCAATTCTGGGTCGGGAATTTTTTTACTGATTTATAAGATTTTAATTAACAACACACAGTCTGAGACGTGGGACGAAAATATAGCAAGTAAGACATGTCTGTTCATACACGTCTGCCTGCCTCTTCAAGGATACAAAAACCTGAATGAATAAATATAAAAAACTTAGAATCTGTGGGTATAAAAGGGACCAATATCAAATTCCGACTGCAAACGAACATTCTCGATGCCTCTGGCACTTGCTTCGCATTTTGAAATTAAACTTCAATCGTTTCTTCGAGAACTTTCTGAAGGCTTTGAGCTGCCACAGGTGATATTATAAAAGTTAGTAATAACTTGCCTACATTCCTTTCGCATTTTATGTTATTTTCATCGCATTGCTTGGATTATGCACCGTTTTAGTTTTATTGGATTCCAGTTTCGACCTCATTAGCTGCAATTTAAATGCGACTCACTGTCATCGGTAGCTTAGTGGTTAATAGGCGTTAGGATCGAGAGGTCCCGGGTATGAATCCTGGCTATTGCTGGCTACCGACGTGACTCCTAACACAAGCAATCTTGCTAAACTGAAGGGGTTAACAGGAATATTATTTAGTAATTTCCATTCTACTTTTCTTTATCAATGGCTTCAGCAAATCGCTGCAATTTTGCCAATGCACAGTATTATATATCTAGATCTAGTAAAAGCTTTTGAAATAATTAAATAATTAATAGCGGAGACGCCAAAACCAAGTTACGTTAGCTTACCATCAGGCGAGGTGAAGTCATGTTGACATCCTATCCTATCCTATCCTATCCTATCCTACTTCCTACTATAATATTATAAATGCGAAAGTTTGTAAGAATGTATGTCTGGATGTATGTTTGTTACTCTGCCACACAAAAACGGCTGAATGGATCTGGCTAAAATTTGGTACAGAGATAGATTATAGTCTGGAATAACATATAGGCTACTTTTTATACAAGCTAATACCGCGGCTCCGCTCGCAAAGTTGATCGGTCGGGATTTCTAGATATATCTTTGTTACTCTTTCACGTAAAAACGGCTGAAAAGATCTGGCTGAAATTTGGTAACGAGATAGATTTAAGTGTGGAATAACATATAGGCTACTTTTTATACAAGCTAATACCCGTGACTCCGCTCACGGAGTCGATTAGTCGACCCACGGAGTCGATCAGTCGGGATGTCTGGATGTATGTTTGTTACTCTTTCACGCAAAAACGGCTGAACAGATCGGGTTGAAATTTGGTAACAAGATAGACTAAAGTGTGGAATAACACATAGGCTACTTTTTATACAAGCTAATACCCGCGACTTCGCTCACGGAGTCGATCAGTCGACCCACGGAGTCAATCAGTCGGGATGTAAGGATGTATATTTGTTACTCTTTCACGCAAAAACGGCTCAATAAATCGGGTTGAAATTTAGTACAGAGATAGATTATAATCTGAAATAACATATAGGCTACTTTTTATACAAGCTAATACTCGCGGCTCCGCTTGCGAAGTCGATCGGTCTGGATGTCCAGATATTATGTTTGTTGCTATTTCACGTGAAAACGGCTGAATGGATCTGGCTGAAATTTGGTACCGATATTTAGTGTTGTGTGAAATAACATATAGGCTACTTTTTATACAAGCTAATACCCGCGGCTTCGCCCATGGAGTCGATCAGTCGGGATATCTGGATGCATATTTTTGTTACTCTTTCACGTAAAAACGGCTGAATAGATCGGGTTGAAGTTTGGTACAGGGATAGATTATAGTCTGAAATAACATATAGGCTACTTTTTATACAAGCTAATACCCGCGACTTCGCTCACGGAGTCGATCAGTCGACCCACGGAGTCAATCAGTCGGGATGTATGGATGTATGTTTGTTACTCTTTCACGCAAAAACGGCTGAATAAATCGGGTGGAAATTTAGTACAGAGATATATTATAATCTGAAATAACATATAGGCTACTTTTTATACAAGCTAATACCCGCGGCTCTGCCCATGGGAGTCGATTGGTTGGTAATCGTTTTTTGGTCATATCCCCGGTTCTACTTAATCAAATGCAATCAAAAATACGGCAGATTTTATGTAAAACCAAGACCTTTCTAATGAAAAGACGGCATCAAAATTTGTTCAGCAGTTTTTGCGTCCATCACGATACAATAAACAGACAAAGTTTGCAAAAAAACAGATATTTGTGGTCAACAAACACTGTAATCTTTTTGTACTGTACTGTAAGCTGACGCCCGCGGCACCGCCCCCGTGAATATCGATTATTACAACTATAAGTACTGTTATAAAGGGATATGATGTCCACACTGTCACCTTAGGTGAACCCTGTAAAGATGGTGTAAGGTGAAACCAATAAATAAAGAAAAAAAAACTTTTGGTCTCAAGAAAACCGCACTAAAATCCGTTTAGTACTTTTTATCCGAAAGGTTTTGGCTAGACGAGTGGAGACCAGTAGAGTGGAGAGTGGAGCGGAGTGGGGAGTGGTGTGGAGAGTGGAGTGGAGAGTGTAGTGGAAAGTGGAGTGGAGAGTGGATTGGAGTGGATATTGAAGTGGAGAGTGGAATGTAGGGTGGAGTCGGGAGAGGGGATTGGACAGTAGAGTGGAGGTGGAGAGTGGAGTGAAGTGTGGAGTGGAAAGTCGAGTGGAGAGTCGTTTCATTAAAATAGACTTGGTGGCGATACCGAATTCCACGCGGGCGAAGCCGCGGGCGGAAGCTAGTATTCAATATAACGAGAAAGCTTTCCAAGAAATGCTGCTATTTTGCCAAGTTAACCGCGCTTGTAAATTATTATTAGTGTTCCTTAAAAAAAGTTGAAAAACTGAAAACAAATGAGTGGGTATTGATTAAACTGACCAATACAGTGAAAGGTACCGTAATACCCACTATCTTCGCTTCCGAACCTTGTAAACAATCCATCTACATGCAATCTACGAAGGGTTTCTATTAAACACCCGTTACACCAGCTGCTCACAACATCAAAAGGACATTAGCTTCACTATATATACATTGTGAGTACTATTATATCCAAACGAAGAAATATATAGCGTCGGGTTTTGTGAATCTAAGTGATATTGGGTGGAGTATGTATACGTAGGTTCTCCTTTTCATCATTTACTACTCTAAACTATTGCCTATATTTTTTATGTTTTCTGATTGTAGTATTAATTAGACACTTTTAGGCGCAGGGTGGTGGCTGTGTTGCACCTCTATAAACGACCACCATTTTGCGCACTATACCACAACATTATGTATTAGACACTTGCATACTAATGGATTTATATGAGATCCTACCAATATCTTCGGCGTCAGAGTACCAGCGCTCGAGTTAGTTCACCTGCTGACAAATGGACTAAGTTTTGACACGCAGGCTTTCCTGTCAGGGTTGGGAGATCAGGTCCTATGAAAGCCAGGTCAAACCAATAGAAGAGAAACCAGGAGAGCGGACGCAGGTCACCTGAAATTGACACTGGGATAAGGAAAAGTTTTTTGTACGTTACTGGTATAAAATAAGCACACGGCCCACCTGATGTGAAGCGTCATCGTGACCTATGGACGTGTGCAACATCAGTGGCGTTACTCTCGCGCTGCCAAACCTGTAACAAATTTCTAATGACCTTGAAGAATCCTTATTGTATTCGTTAAGGAAAACCACAGTGAGGAAATTATTCCACAGTATTGAACGAATTATTACTTGCCATTAATAAATTTTGTCGTACATACTACGTGTTCCATAATAGATCGGCCTGATTATACCTTCATCAATATAAAGTACCGTCTGTAATTAAAATTATTATCCAAATGAACTTGAATGAATTCCTATTCTGTTCAACAGTCATTTGGATAAATTTACTCAAAGTGGCACTTCAATCCTCAGACCCGGAAATTAATTAATGTTTCGCTCCAAAATAGGCGCTTATCCTGTAATTAGTCCTAAGTTCTCCACGGGACTGTTGATTTCTAAACGGATCCAGTGCCTTATTCCGTGTTATCTGAATAATGATGAAGTAGTTGCTACATAGATTCTTGATGAATCAATTCCTGTGCTATTAACGGGAGAACCCTTTATTACCTGTACCGGTGTAGTTCACCTGGTTGGACCACGGGACATTACTTTTTGCCATGGTCCACCAAAATATTTTACTATTAATTGATACTCCATAAACTGGTTCTCTACCTATAATGGCCTCTTTTCTGAATTACTGGACTAGTATCAGAGAGTTTTACAAAATGCATAGCGTGCTCAAACAACTCCGGGACTCGCAAAATATTTATTTGATAATTTCCATTTATTCAATAAAATATTTATTAGTACAATTTTTTCTACATCCCACTATCATCAGGTAAATGAACATACAAAATTTTGACATTTAATTGGTACACTAAAATGTTAGTGGGAATTAACGCGATCATGGTATAAGTAATACCTTTGGAATGCTGGAATTAAAAAGTTAGTATTTAATAGGTACAACATAATTAAACAAACAAATTTAATACTCCAGAGCTACCGAACGCAATGGTTTCATCCTACAATCTCTTTGACCACACCGTGACGAAATCTAGCCACAGTAAAGACACAGCGACAGTTTGCTATGGAAATATCTCATAGTCCTACATGATATTCGTGTAGAACCTTTCCGTACACAGTGTGCTGCAGAGCCTGTGGAATGAAATATGCTAATGAAAGCGCTTTGGTTATGTAAATCAATGTTTTTGGTTAGTTGCGTCTGTTCTACTGGGAATATGGATTTTAGAGTTATGAATGGTTGTGGTTAGGAAAATTTTGTTCCAAAGGATGCGTTTTTAGCATCTAAGTGCAGTGCGATTGTAACGATTTCTCATGGTATGTGCTTCTTATAATAGGTATACAAAATCAGTCTAAGATGAGATTTCTGTGAACAATTAAATTATTAATTGTGATGTAAAAATAATTAATAAAGTTTTTTTAAAGATAAAACATTTTTTTTGTTATACTGCGAATGGGATACTGTGCAAATTTGACATTGTGCAAATGGGAAATTTTGCGAATGGGCCGTAGTGCGGATGAGACATAGTGTGGATGGGACATAGTGCGTTTTAAATAAATAAATAATTGAGCTAATAAATGTTCCGTGATATAATTGAATAGAGCTATCCATTGTAAGTAATTCATATCGTATTGCACCCAATAGTATCGTGAGGCTACTTTAATTACTGGCGTGTTCGTGTTCAGCTAGTTTTAATTTTCATAAGCTGTTAAATGTTTTTATTCTAGTTTTTGTCAAATGCAAACTTGGAAATATCAAGCATTTGTAATGAAATCTAATGACCTATTTTTGTACAAAAAAGGTAGTTACTGCTTTTATTAACTAATCGTAGACTTCATTTATAAAGTAGTTACGGTTTATTTACTTTGCTTTTTTCTCTCAGATTTTTGTTATCAGAGGCCTAAAATGTTTGAAATTTATATTTATTTTGTTTTTATTTATTTATTTGATCATGAACCCCTGATCATGAAACCTTGTGTTTGATTTAAAATGTCATAATGCAAGAGAAACAAAAAACAACAATATAACGTACGTTTACATGTTGTAAATTAATAAAAGCCTCCTTTCTTTGCCGCACTGTAAAGACCTGGAATTCTTTACCAGCTCACGTTTTTTCTTCCTCCTACAGTCCCGGGTCCTTTAAGCGGGGGGTGGAAAAGCATTTGATGAGTTCGTCAAGTCGAGGGCCAACATTATGGCACTATCGGTGTAGGTATGTAATGGGGACCCCCTTCCTGAGACCACCTTTAGCTTACCATCAGGCGAGGTGAAGTCATATTGACGTGACTGATATAAAAAGGGCAGGTAGAAGTTTTGCATGTCGTAAAAATATAACCTAGTTAAGCTATTAGAATTTCTATCAGGTTGATACGGGGCCCTACGGGTCAAGAATAAAAAAACTTAATTCCGTAGGTCCGGTTTATTATTTTATACACAATTCAAATTCGAGTGTCGGTTTGGGTATAGGTACACGCCACTATTCACGGAAGGCTGAGCAATCCACTCAACTTGGGGTCCGGGCTGGTCCCGTGCGAGGGTGATGTGTCTTCCGCAGGAACTCCACCAGGCGTCTCGGCCGCTAGTCCGGTCCGCCGGTTGTCGCTTGAACGAAACTGAGCCGGTAGAATTTGATGCCGGTATAAAGCTGAGCCGGTACTAAGCTGGAGCTGGTATGAAGTTCAGCCGGGGCGAAGTTCAGCCGGGGCGAAGTTCAGCCGGGGCGAAGTTCAGCCGGGGCGAAGTTCAGCCGGGGCGAAGTTCAGCCGGGGCGAAGTTCAGCCGGGGCGAAGTTCTGGGGAGACAATCACACAGTTAGGCACTGGTGCGTGAACCCAATGCAACAGCGCCGGGCCCCGAGCTATAATTTTCTACATGGGCCCTAAGGTCGGCGGCGCTGTACAATGGTAGGTACACATAACAAACACAATCAAATGAAAACAAAAGGGTTGCGCAGGTCAGCCGGCACCCGATAAACAATTAGACTTTTTAAATTTTTATCCACATTCTAGAACCCATACCCAAGCTATGTAACTATGTTTACTTTGGTTCTAGAAGGCACTGAGTAGAATGTCGTAGAATATTTATATTTGTATTTAATTATATTTCGAATCCTTAATGTCGTTAACCACGGTTCCGATCAACCATAAACAAATGATTTGGAACTATTCCAGTTCCAACATTAATATATTCTGAACCGTGGATTTAAAACGATATTAAAATTCGAACACGTAATATTTTTACTAAATGTGGGTATCCGTAAAATTTTAACCCGATCTAAATTTTAAACAATCAGCTTTGCAACTAATTAAATAGTTCGTAAGCATTTATTATATTCGGCTGTCTGTCGACATGTATACGGGCGACATATAGTTTGGAAACACCTCATATAATAACTGTCTTACGACCCGACCTTCTAGTGATTTCTATCTTAATAACAATTTAGTGAACCCGACTAAAACCGCACTTAATTTAATTACATTTATAAAAACAAAGACTACAAGTAATACTAGATAACTACCGAACTCACGACCGAAGGTAGGCAGGTACCAACTAACGAGTTAGCATCACGCTTAGCTCCTAGGGTTAAGCAGAAATGTCTCACGCGACTGACGATGTTATGTTCTCAGATTCTGATTATAATCTTCGCGCCTATCGTTGAACACTCGCGCACTATTTAATAAGGACACTAAGACTTACCCCTATTATAGGGAACAACAGCTAATGCTTGTAGCTTCCGAAACTCGGCTATTATGCTATTTTGCGGACTTAGGTCTATTTGATAGTACCTAGGTTCTAAACTAACTCGGAGTACTGTAATCTTCTGCTATACTAGTTGTTTCGCTGCGAGGTGAGGCGATCGAATGAATCAGAGGTCCAAGCACCGTACCTCGCGCCCTCCCGCGCGCCTCAGCTAATGAGGCGCTCCGACCGCGGCGCGCGCTGATTGGTTACAATTCCATAGGATTCACTTGATCGTTCGCGCGTTCGATTACCTTATTTGGTGATCTTTGGTTCAGCTCGCCTGCGCCGCGACGCGCGTTGCAATTCCGCGAGCTCAGCTGATTACAATTTGATATCCCGGAACCAGTGTTACGTAACAATACCCGACGAACTGGGAGAAGGATTTTTACTGGGGGAACAGTGAAAATCTGCCTGAAATAAACCCTCTAAAACGAGGTCATTGGCTTCAATGCAAGCAAAACCCTTTCATACAACCATACAGAATCACAGATACCCACCTAACATACACCTATCACACCAAGTCTTCCTCCCGCGGAGGTAGGAAGACGAACCACACATACCTTGTCCGGCCCTATCTAACCTGATGGGACGTACCACTTGCGATTGAGGTGTTAAGTTTGACGCCAGCTTTCCTCGACGGTACATTGTAAACCACTTGAAGCTAACCTACCGGCAACAGAGTCACTAACCGCTCTGACGTGCTATAGAACCCAGGAAGAACATAAGTCTCCCTCAGATAAAAAAGGACCTCACACTAAGGAGACCTTTATACACAGTGAAGGCTTATTTTTAACCCAGCGGTTGCCTCAAGCATAGGTTGACAATGCTAAGCATGTACGAGACCACTGAAACGGTGCTAAATGCTTACTTATGAAACCCAAATCAACCACATTAACAAAATTATTTAATAGATATTATTATAACTACGTAAACCAATATATGCACGAGATGCTCGGTGCTTATGGGCTTACCCCCAAGTGCGTAGTTAATCTGGTTCATCAATTCCTACAGACCGCATGACGACTGCAAAAGAAATGACGGTGGTCTACAACCCAGCTCGAGTTTTGCACTAAACTCTACCACATGTCCTTTTACCTATCTTACCAATGCAGATGGTAGAAATAAAAATAACAAAAACATAGTTGTGCTTCCTGCCAACCACTGCACGTTCACCTAGACTACCTTTCCACGTAGCTCCTAGCTAACCTAAGGCATCGGATATAAACTACGGTACTTGGCAACGAACAGTGGGGAAAGCCGGATGGTTGAAACAGCGAGACTAAACGTAGTACAACGTAGTTACCTTACAATTACAACAATATGAGAATGTCATCGTAATAAAATCAATAAAAATCTACGCTAATTAAAGTAGCTGAGTTAAGGAAAATCCCTCTATAATTAAAATACAAAATTTTGAAAACTATTATTTAAATTACTGATCCTAAAAAGTTAAAGTACCTGGTCGCGAGTTCGGCAATCAAGGTAGTTTAGCATTAAAATAATTCCTGTATGGGAAGACAACACAAAATATTTGGGTACCCTCCCTTGTGCTCGGTGACTCTAAAAAAAAAAACGAGAAAAAAGAAAAAAAATTTTTGAAGAAAAGAAAAAAAAAATTGAAGATGGTCGTTTAGGACCTTGGTTTTTGGTGGCCTCCTACCACCTGCCTAACCCAACGAGAGGCAACTGGATGCTTTCGAAGTTGTTTTTTCTCTCCCGACCCAGTACAGGAGTGAGCACAAAAGACGGTACCCTCACACACATATAAAGTAGCGCAACCGCTCACAGCAATCGACGTGGACGTATACCCCACAGACACTCTTTTTGTTCGGGCGCCAATGATACGGGGCCCTACGGGTCAAGAATAAAAAAACTTAATTCCGTAGGTCCGGTTTATTATTTTATACACAATTCAAATTCGAGTGTCGGTTTGGGTATAGGTACACGCCACTATTCACGGAAGGCTGAGCAATCCACTCAACTTGGGGTCCGGGCTGGTCCCGTGCGAGGGTGATGTGTCTTCCGCAGGAACTCCACCAGACGTCTCGGCCGCTAGTCCGGTCCGCCGGTTGTCGCTTGAACGAAACTGAGCCGGTAGAATTTGATGCCGGTATAAAGCTGAGCCGGTACTAAGCTGGAGCTGGTATGAAGTTCAGCCGGGGCGAAGTTCAGCCGGGGCGAAGTTCAGCCGGGGCGAAGTTCAGCCGGGGCGAAGTTCAGCCGGGGCGAAGTTCAGCCGGGGCGAAGTTCAGCCGGGGCGAAGTTCAGCCGGGGCGAAGTTCAGCCGGGGCGAAGTTCAGCCGGGGCGAAGTTCTGGGGAGACAATCACACAGTTAGGCACTGGTGCGTGAACCCAATGCAACAGCGCCGGGCCCCGAGCTATAATTTTCTACATGGGCCCTAAGGTCGGCGGCGCTGTACAATGGTAGGTACACATAACAAACACAATCAAATGAAAACAAAAGGGTTGCGCAGGTCAGCCGGCACCCGATAAACAATTAGACTTTTTAAATTTTTATCCACATTCTAGAACCCATACCCAAGCTATGTAACTAGGTTTACTTTGGTTCTAGAAGGCACTGAGTAGAATGTCGTAGAATATTTATATTTGTATTTAATTATATTTCGAATCCTTAATGTCGTTAACCACGGTTCCGATCAACCATAAACAAATGATTTGGAACTATTCCAGTTCCAACATTAATATATTCTGAACCGTGGATTTAAAACGATATTAAAATTCGAACACGTAATATTTTTACTAAATGTGGGTATCCGTAAAATTTTAACCCGATCTAAATTTTAAACAATCAGCTTTGCAACTAATTAAATAGTTCGTAAGCATTTATTATATTCGGCTGTCTGTCGACATGTATACGGGCGACATATAGTTTGGAAACACCTCATATAATAACTGTCTTACGACCCGACCTTCTAGTGATTTCTATCTTAATAACAATTTAGTGAACCCGACTAAAACCGCACTTAATTTAATTACATTTATAAAAACAAAGACTACAAGTAATACTAGATAACTACCGAACTCACGACCGAAGGTAGGCAGGTACCAACTAACGAGTTAGCATCACGCTTAGCTCCTAGGGTTAAGCAGAAATGTCTCACGCGACTGACGATGTTATGTTCTCAGATTCTGATTATAATCTTCGCGCCTATCGTTGAACACTCGCGCACTATTTAATAAGGACACTAAGACTTACCCCTATTATAGGGAACAACAGCTAATGCTTGTAGCTTCCGAAACTCGGCTATTATGCTATTTTGCGGACTTAGGTCTATTTGATAGTACCTAGGTTCTAAACTAACTCGGAGTACTGTAATCTTCTGCTATACTAGTTGTTTCGCTGCGAGGTGAGGCGATCGAATGAATCAGAGGTCCAAGCACCGTACCTCGCGCCCTCCCGCGCGCCTCAGCTAATGAGGCGCTCCGACCGCGGCGCGCGCTGATTGGTTACAATTCCATAGGATTCACTTGATCGTTCGCGCGTTCGATTACCTTATTTGGTGATCTTTGGTTCAGCTCGCCTGCGCCGCGACGCGCGTTGCAATTCCGCGAGCTCAGCTGATTACAATTTGATATCCCGGAACCAGTGTTACGTAACAAGGTTTGTTTTTGTGAGGCAAATTCATCGTCAATGACATCAGTTTTCCAACGCAATGCAGTATTTTGGTAATATTATTTCACTTTGTTTAAATCATAGTTAAATAATATTACAAAAACTTACGAACTTTAAGAACCTTTCCTTACTTAAATAAATAAGAAGCATTCAAAGAATTTAGCTAAACAATAACGTTAAGTGTACCGGCACCCTTCTCACTGTCCGGAACACTTTATGACAAGTTTATAAAAGAGATAAATGTCACAAACAAACAGACAACTCATTTCTCTATAAGCAACTTACGTCTAATGCGTGGATAGTTACTTGTCTGTTATAGACAGAGATATTTCAAAATGACTGGGCTATGTATATTTTTACTATACTACGGCACGCGTCCGTTTGACAAAATATTCGTAAAATTCTGTTGTTTGCTACTTAAGTCTGTATTTTCGTAGTTAGTACAATATTGTTTTAACAGAGTCGACTAACACTTGTACGTTCAATGTCACGAGACAGCGGCAATGGCACATACAACGTTAACATCAGTGTGTATCCACAATTATCCCGCTCTTAGATGACACAATAAGTTTTAAGTATTAACATTTAACATAATACTGCGTGTAACAATTTCAATTAAGGGTTTGTTCAATTAAGGGTATATCTAAAATGGTTAAAACTTTTACCTACCAGTTCCCTCATGTATATAATATGCATGAGGGAACTGGTAGGTACCTGTTCTCACATCGATAAGAGCTTAATAGAGACGTACGTGGGTATATCACTAAACGTCTCTTAAAAACCTAACCTATTTTCATGAATTAAGCCGACTTTTGTCTATGGGATATAATATAGGTACTACGTATCTTTTATGCGTCCTTTAAGCGGGGATTGAAAAAGCATTTGATGAGGCCGTCAAGCTGAGAGCCACCATTTTGGCACTATCGGTGTTTGCAATGGTGACTCCCATTCTAGAAACTTTGCCTCAGCTTACCATCAGGCGAGGTGAAGTCATGTTGATGTGACCGACATAAAAAAATGCGTTTTTGAATAGGCCATGTGTAGATTAGATTAACTATTTAGAAATTTGTTCCAAATATAAATAAAAAATAGCTTTTTGAGTTATTTTATTTTTTATTTTCCAATTGAAAGAAATAAAGTATTTATTTGAAAACACACATCGTTGGTAAGGGTAATGTCCGCCAGGTACTAAATATACTTTATTTTGTGTGGAAATCCCCACGGATACCACCTCCGCGGCCAGAGGATGTGGTTATGTCATACTTGAACCGGATAAAACCAAAGTATTTGTACGTATACCTACTGTATACATAGTAAGTATACTGTATACTCGTAAATACATTCTCGTGCTGTGCACACGGTCCCTTAAAATTTTACACTCAGTCGGTATTTTCGACAAGACATTCCACATTAAGATATCGTTTGAATTAACTTTTAAACTTTCGCGTTCCATAACTTATTATACGTAAACGGGACTTAACGCGATACACGTTAAAGGTATATACATACCTTTGGATGCCTGACGTTTCGACCAGGTTACACCGGCCGTGGTCACAGGCTGACTGTTTCAGCCGTGCACGCCCTCCGTCGCCGAGTCCGTGAGGTAGACGGTTCTTCTTCTACCCGCACATTTTCGACATTTTTTATATTTTCTTGTCTCCAGGTACCGTCACATACCACACTCACAGTGTCCCTATTATCTGTGCAAACGCCTTGGTGTCTATCCGAAATCGTTTGAATTTATTTTCTCAATACCCAGAACCGATGAAGGAGTAACAGTTAAACGTAATCACCTCTGAATTCTATAGGGCGTAGGTATTTGAAAGATGCGGCTGGTTTGGTGCGTATCTGTGAGTATATCGATTCTCGGCGCTTTGAAGGAGGCAATAAATGTCGCTTTGTGTAATGAACTTAGGGCAAAAGAGGTATTTACCTACACAAACTACCTATTTTGTATATTAGTCTATGGAGCTCATCAAGATCTTCAATGATACTATATTTACCTTTGCCTCTGTATTGATTTTCTATTATATTTAAAAAGTATAAAAGTATATTTATCCGCATTCTAGAACCCATAACACAAGCTAGTTAAACTATACTTACGTAATTGGTTCTAGTGAGCGCTGTGTAGAATGTCGCAGAACATTTATTTATTACTTATGTATTTTCGTCTAATTTTGTGTGTACAAATATTTATAAATGAATAAATTTATATCCTACTAATAAAAATATGAACATTTATGATTATGTTTGCTACTCTTTCACCTAAAACCGGTTTAACAGTTCTATATAAAATTTGGTTCAGAAAAATCTGGAATAGCACATAGGCCACCATTTATTCTGGGCATTCGTTTTTGTGGATCATGGATGAGGCTAGATAATAAAAATTAGGAGAAACACTGTATTAAACTAATCATTGCTCGCAATTCTGTTGTTACATCTCTAAACTTAAACTTTTCTAAAAAAATCCAATTGCATCTGTTTCTTTCATGTTCAGAAAGAACCAGATGCAATTTCCTTTTCTATCTGATAATGAAAGAAACAGATGCCATTAGAAAATTTTAGAGAATTTTAAGTTTAAAAATGTAACAACAGAATTAGCAGCATTATGAATTTATTTAGAAGTGTCTTGAGTGATTTCAGTTGCATTTTGTGCCAATTTATCATTTTACTTCCTAAAGCAAAGTCTCATACTATATAACTGTAGCCTGTCAGTTTGCAAAGTATTGTATTGTAATATCTGTATTCTATGCAAACGTTTGGTTGTTGCTTTTAGTATGCCACGTGCAAAATGTTTGCACTGCATCAGATCCGTGGCCGGTGTGTTTATTCAGTCCGGCGTTCTATTTGCTAATGTTTACTAAGCTTTTATTATTGCTGGAACGAAAACCAAGCATTTTATTATGCCTGTGCATATTATTGTCCTGTATTTATGTTCTGATCCCGTTCTTTCAACCCACAGGAGCCTATGCACGGGATAAAAATCTTATATTTTAATTCAGACTTCTTTTTCTTCGAGTCAATCTATCAGTCTTTCCCTCCTGTTAGATTTTTCCAGCCCAATATTTAGCTACGGCCACAGCGTTGTCCGTTGCTTCGCATAAGTCCTCGATAGTGCAGGTATTTCAGACTATAATCTATCTATGTACCAAATTTTATCCAAAACCTTTCAGCAGTTTTTGCTGTAAAGAGTAACAAACATCTAAACAGTTCAATGTTGAAACTAGTTTTACAGTTAGTTTCTTACCTTTGTTACAATTTTTGGCAAATTGACCATAGACAAACACTGCATATATTTTTTATAGTTTGATGCAGGATACGTAGTGATGAAGTATTTAATTTTGTCTTCGGTGGATGATGCTAGTAGTCTAGACTAGTAATGCTTTAGGAATCCTCATGACTAGCCTAGACTAGAATATAAAAACTTGATTTACCAATCTCCCAAAATAAAACAACTGTAATAAAATTTGGGAGCAAACAAGATGAATGTCGACAACTGAGTTCTATTGCTTTTAGGTTTTTAGAACAGGAAATTTCAGCATCTCAAATGACGGTCCAATAGCTTAAAATACACAACATGTGTCACTAATAAATCCCTATTCACTGTCACAGAACTCGCAAGAAGCAATGTTTTACCAGACGAAAACAATTAAAACACAATAAAATTTACAATCCCGTCACAGAAACTCGATGTGTAAAACAAAAGGGCCTTCATAAATCCATACCGACGTAGTGACATTTATATAGGAATGTAATTATAAAACCTTCGGACAAGACGCCCTGAAGGCGCGAGTGTATCACAAAAACAGCGGCAGTTAGTGAATTTTGGGTTGCAACGTGTTTCTGATGCCTGGATATTTTTCCTTGCTATCACTACGGTTTTTTATACTACTTAGGTGGCAGACAAACACACGGCCCACCTATTGGGAAGTGGTCACCGTGGCCTATGGACGTGTACAACATCAGAGGCGTCACATTCGCGCTGCCGACTCTGGAGGGTGGAGAATTGGGCAATTTGGGGGAGGGTTGGAGGAGGGGATTGGGGGATGAGGAAAGGGGATAATGAGCTCTGGGTACCCAAAAATTTACACAATTTTACTACACAATACATGTTGTATTTTTATTTCGTTATTTAAACTGACTGAATCGAATGACGTTTGCGGGTTTGCCACGTAGTTGCTATTAGTATGTGAGTGCTGGTTTTTAAGTAAGTAAGCAAGTGGGTCGACTCAAATGTCGTCTGTTATAATCTTTAACGTGTTCCTTCCAAAGGTTTTATTTGTTCATGTATTTATATCGTCAAAATATCGAAGGAGTGTTATGTTGATGTGTACTTGAAGTGAACTTTGGTTATCAAACTTCCAGAATTCCATACATCAATGTTACAGTCTAAGTTTTTAATGCTTGTCAGTCATGATTTAATGCTTGTGTTGAGAAACAAACTCCTCGGATCTTGACTCGGGAGCAACCGTGCATAGCGATTGTTTAGAGAAGTTAAATGGTATTGTCTCAGCCATTAGTGTGTAGGTACGCATTGGTATTTAAAGTTGTCACATGAGAATTAATGATAATAAATTAAGATATTTTCAGACGCCAAATTAAAGTTACTATAGACCCTTTCGTATGGTTATACTAGCTGTTGCCCGCGGCTCCGCCCGCGTGGATGTCGAAATCCGTTTCAAAAACTATCCTATCTCTCAAGTTGGATCGAACTGCACATGGTGTGCGAATTTTATTATAATCGGTTAAGTGGTTTAGGAGTCCATTGAGGACAAAAATTGTGACACGAGATTTATATATATTAAGATAATACATCTATCTAGATGTAGTTACCTATATAAACTTACTTTTAACTATATAAATACCTGCTTGCCAGGTAGTCATGAACAAAAAAAATAGGCAAACCTACAAAGGCTTATCCTCTAAAAACTATCATTTGAGCGGACGGCGGGCTTGCATGAAAAGTTTAACGACAGTAGAGGAAGCATATGAAGTATGTAAGGATATAGGCAGATAGTGGTCTGTTGTCTCTGCCTACTCCGGAGGGAAAAAGGCGTGAGCATATGTATGTATGTATCAGTAAGAATAAGAAGGAAAAGAGTGAACGTGAAAGAAAAAATGATTAAAATTAATTTAGTTAATTAAAAATAACGATGAATACTTCATTTCATTTCATTTATTTATTGTTATCACAAGTTATTAGGTACTTATTGATTATTAGATTGAAAAATGTATGAATAACATTATTGATAAAAAGTATATCTCATCTGTTTATCAGATGAGTGATCTCGACTTTCACCGGTTCTTAGACTAAATTTTTGTTAAAACACAGAGAAAATTAGATAAATTTAGCTCTATGCAATTGTTAAAAATTTGTCGACGGCAAAAAACGGGCCGTTGATCATCGTATAAATGTTTGAAGATAACATTATTGAACGTATTTGAACAAAATACTTTCTCCATCCACACGCAAAAAATGATTTTCAATTACTCAACTGGCACCTCATTTTCATGAATCACGTGCAGTATTCTTCATTGTACCCATTTTTACCCATCCGCACCTACTGTGCGGACGGACATTGAATATAAAAAGCTATTGTGATAAAACTCCTTGCCGTTTTATTTACCGTCGTAAATTCTCGGATGGAATATGTGTCTCAATTTATGAAAATGTTCTTTTCAATTTTGATTTAAAGAATGAATTGAAAAAAGTAGACACAGGATAGCACTATGAACATCTAAAAAGTTTGATTTCGACCACGCAACTAGTTGAACTTACGACCTGAAAAAGGTAGTTTTTTATATACCACCAAAGTAGCAGACAAGTACACGGCCCACCTGATAGGAAGCGGACCAGGGGCGTTACACTCGCGCTAAAGTATGAAAGAAAGTAGCTGCGATAGACTGAATGCGGAAGGCGGAGAATCGGGAGATGTGGCGCACATTGGGTGAAGCCTATGTCCAGCAGTGGACGTCGATAGGCTAATTGATTGATAGTGCGATTTTGGATCATCGCGTAGGTTCGTATATAGGCCAAACAAAGCGGACCATTGCTGATAGGGTCAAAGAACACATTGCAGCTGTAAAGAACCGCCGGACGAGCAAATCAGCGATTGCAGAACATCTTTTAGAAGCGGGCACGAATCACTGGATTGAATTCCACAATACGCAAGTCCTCTCCACCGAACGTCACTTCTATTCAAGAGCTGTACGTGAAGCGATTGAAATCAAGAAGTACAAAAATTTCAATCGGGAAGACGGTTTCAAGTTATCTGCGACATGGAATCCAGTGATTAAAAACTTGCTACCTCGCTTTTCTGCGCGGTCGGATAGACACCAAGGCGTTTGCACAGATAATAGGGACACTGTGAGTGTGGTATGTGACGGTACCTGGAGACAAGAAAATATAAAAAATGTTGAAAATGTGCGGGTAGAAGAAGAACCGTCTACCTCACGGACTCGGCGACGGAGGGCGTGCACGGCTGAAACAGTCAGCCTGTGACCACGGCCGGTGTAACCTGGTCGAAACGTCAGGCATCCAAAGGTATGTATATACCTTTAACGTGTATCGCGTTAAGTCCCGTTTACGTATAATAAGTTATGGAACGCGAAAGTTTAAAAGTTAATATCGCGTAGGTGTTATTTTGTTTGTTCATTAATTGTACGGTGAAGTCGAGGTCATCATTAATTAAGCCTTTGCATTGACTTCGGTATAACATTAGGACAATATATAATATACATCAAAGAACGCCAAAGATTATAAAATTCTAAACAGTTCGAATCTTATAGATATCTACAAAAGCCAAATATATTTTTGGACTTAAATCGTATAATAATATCAATACAAATCGCGGTTACTCAGCAAACCCAGTGATATAACACCACCGCTCAAATTTTCCGGAATTGCACCAAATAAATTTCATGCAATGCAGAATAAACAACCACAGCTCAAAAGCTTCTATATCAATTTCCCTTGGAGCTTCTCTACTATCAATATTCAACTTCCAATTTTCTTAACACCTTCGGAAATCAGAATCCATGTTTACACCATGATTCGTGGAAGACAAGTGTACTGTTAGGATCATAAGTCACATATCCTACATAAATCCATCGACGAAAAAACCACAAACACTTCGGGCAGGGCGTTTCCATTATACAGACCCTAAACAGCCGTATCTTGAATAATATAAGAGAAGACACAGAATGGGCGATATATTTCAATTGTCCTTTACTTGTCGAAGTTTTTTTGTAAGGGTTGAGGGATCGCGAAAACGTGTTATTTTAGTTCCAACTTGCTTTTTGTCCAAAGTGGCAAATTGTTGCTATGATGTTTTATGCATTGGGTTATTTTGGGTTGGTATCGATATTGCTTTTTATAATGTAGACGGTGTTTGAATTTATTCGGAACATCGCTAGTGGTAGCAATAAATACATTTGTTTAAAAGTTTTAAACATGAAGTGGTCCCAGGGGATCTGTAAATCTTTTGTTTCTAGTGCGCGTTGCTGTTTACGAACTATAACGTGATATATTTGCTGAAATATCTTGTGGAATTGTATCTAGTTGTTCTTACAGGATACTATTGCACCTGATATTGCAGTTGAGTGCTTATGAGGATGAGTTTAGTCTTTCCAATATAGCTCCTGCTCCTCCCTTCTTCACTCTTGTCACTTATTTAACTCATACATATATGATCGTAATTTATTAGTTTTACAATAATATTATGAAAATTCGCCTAATTCGTTAGCATAAATTATTGCTGCTCCACTCCCCTGGGTAATAGCGTGATGACATTGTACCTTTGCCTACCTGTTCTAGGAATAAAAAGTAGCCTATATGTTTTATCATACCAAATTTCAATCAAATCCATTCTGCCGTTTTGTTGTGAAAGAGTAACAAAAACCCTAAGTGGTATAAAAAAAAAAACCATACCTCTACCATCCATAATAAGAAATGTTCACTTTAATAATATCAGTAGTATATTAAGATTTTCTTACAAAAAAAGTTATTTTACAGCAAAACTGATAAAAAAAAACTAGAATAAATATCTATAGACATCATCTACCACCTACACTGTATTCCAATCAGTTACAACGCCCACGCCTCAAATATGTCCAAATTTCTTTCTCGGTATCCCACTCAAGGTAATTTACTTCCATATAATACACACAAATAACAAGTTTATTTCATTTGCAGGTAAACTACGTGATGCTAGCAACCATAAGAAACTCTTGTAAGTCTTTGATGTTTTATTAATAAATGTAACTACGAAGAAGGAAATAATAATATAATCATTTTTGTATGCTCTAATGGAATATTTATTTGAAGGGCTCGTGGTAACCAAGTAGGTCAACAATGCAAAGTTAAGTAACACTAGCCAAGGCAGTTTTTGGATGGGTGACCATTCTTTTGACATATTGCAATGCTTCGGTGTCCCGGAAAATACGTTAAGCCGTCGGTCCAGGGCACCATACAAACACGGTAGTAGTCGTTACAGGTTTTTTGAATCTTAAATAGGCCGGCAATTGGTGTAATTACAGAATTTTCTATTTTAGTCTGTCCCAAATCTCATATCAAATGGATAAGACAGACAGATAAAAAATTAAAAGTTCCTTTACTGTTACTTGCATCTTCATAGAGGTAAATTAAGCTTTTAGCTTTTAATGTACAAAATGTAATGTATTTTTAATACCACTAGATACGAACACGGTTTACCTAATGGAAAGCGGTTACCATGGGTAAACACACTATACATAATTTTTACTTGGTATCTTACATACCTAGGTACGTGAATTAAATTATGTAATTTTTTTTTATTAATTTTTTTATTTTTTAATTAATTTATTATTATATAGTATATAATATATTTATATATTTTTTTTTTATTTTTTTTTATATATATTTTTTTATATATTATATTATATTTATTGTAAAATGTAATAAAAAAATTAAAAGACTGCAATTTTATTTACCTTTATGTATGTATCGATAATAGATTTACATAGATCTTAGTGACAATATGATGAATCTATCACAAAGGTAAATAACTTGGTAAACTTGACATACTTTTCCATTATCATGCACTTGAAAAATGTACATTCGCATCCTTTAGGACTAAAACATAAATCATAAACTTTCAAATGACATTGAGTACAGTAAATATGAAAAGTTGGGCAGCTGATAGGGTGACATTGATTTCACTTTTGAAATAGGATAGTTTTGTATAGGTAATGAACTGTGTTTTTGGTGCCACGAAATTATTAACACCAAAAAGTTTTTTACACTCTGTATGGATTCAAGGATATAGAGCAGACTTTCACCTTAACTACTTTATAGGATACATCTTATTGCTTGCCCGGGAAGCTGTTGCCCGTTTCCATATCCTAACTCTAAAAATTGCACTAATTTAAAAATAAATTGTATTTGTCTACAACCGTAGCACTTAAAGACTACGCCGTAGCAGTTTATACTGTATCTACAAAAAATATTTAGTCACATTTCGACGGCCTATTAATTATTCTGTCTGTCTATCTTCTAACTGTATTATTTTATTATTTCGTTCTGAAAGTTTCAAAATCTATTTAGATAAAGAAAGCGCCGAGACAATTTCGTTTTAGGTACTTTATGTAATACTTTAATACTCTTATTCATTTTAAGTTTCCCTATTGTAAATATTCAAACGGAATATCAAACTATAATATGTTTATGCCTGAGAAATTTTACTCATATGTTATAAAAACATATGAATATATTTTTACATAACATTACTTTCTTGCAAACTTATTTCATACCAGACGTGGAGTCCATAGATTCTCAGTTTTTTTCCTAATCTCAATAAACCTCGATAATTTTTATTTATTTCTTCTTTCTCCACCAATGTAGTTTTATAAGTAGGTACCTATTTGATTGTGTGTTTACATAATCTGAAAAAGAATTAAGGACTGTCCTATAATATTATGTATGTTTGGAGTCTCTACACTAAACACTAACTCTATTGTTGCCACAAGTTTTTGACTGCGAAATGGCACTTGCTGTATGTTTGTATTCTTCACAGCTAAAATACGCAAGATTTATTACTCCTATAACAATAAGATGGAGATAAAAACTTGTATCATAATATCACAGAACTGAATATTTATATTATTAGCAAAAGTTTTCGTTTTAAACATACTTTTGTATTCCCTTTCAATTACTTACATAAAATAAGATTTCATCAAGAAATTATATTATTTTTCGGGAAGATCTAAAATTTACGTTTGTATTAAAAAGGAATAAATGATGAAAGCATTAGTGTATAATTTTTAATAATTAAAATATCTACCCTTTCAAAGTTAATTTTTTATTCTCTATCATTTCTTTACTTTGTCTACTATTGCTTCAGAACTAGGTACTCTATTTCAGAAATATTTTAGTCAAAATTCGTAAAATTTTAATATCATCATTCTCTGAACCTTTTTCCCAACTCAGTTGGGGTCGGCTTTCCAGTCCAACTGTGATGCGGCTGAACTTCGATATTTTACGTGGAGCGACTGCCATCTGACCTCCACAACCAATGGCGATATCGAAGTTCCAAGTTAAACTGGTTGGACTTTTGAGGGCTCCAACTACCCGTAACGACTGCCATAGATGTTTGTATGGCAACCGGGACCGACGGCTTAACGTGCTCTCCGAGGCACTAATAAACCTGCGATAAATACACACAAAACTTCGAAAAGCATCGAAAAGTCATTGGTGTGTGCACTAGTGAACCTGGGATCGAACCCAAGACCTCGTCTCAACAGTCCATTACCCAAACCACTAGGCTACCGCGGAGGTTAAAATTTTAATAATGAATCGAAAACGTTGAACGCTCCAGCCTTGGCCTGTTCCTTGGTGACCGGAGCCGGCGTGCGTTTTTAGTCGATTCGATTCTGACACAACCACCTTCGATAGCCGTCCCCGTCCGCACGTTAAAAAAAGGGTAACTTCTAGGGAAAGGGAAACTTCAAGCGAAGCAAGTTTAACCCATAACAATTGGTGTGTTTCAGCCTTTATGTCTGATCCAGCACTCAATGCTAACACAATTAGCAGAATACTAATTACACTGCTATCTAAATATACGTTCGACGCACACCGGGTACATATTTGATATCACAGCGAGTTAAGCTTCGCTTCCGAGCGGCATTTGACTGCTTCGTCAGAGCATTAATTGATCAAACGCCGTTGTGCTCGCTTTGTGATCACGTATGTTGGATATACAGACAGATATAGGCTATTTCAACTTTGAAACCGGTTGATTGGAATGTCTTGTGAATGCAGAATCTGTAAATTTTATGCTTCGATAATGCTTCAAAGGGATTTTACTCGAGCCATATCCTAATTTTAACTAATACCTTACATGCTAAAATGGATTTATTTGTCAGTGAATCATACAAAATTCATAAATTAATGTGACTGTAGATAGGTAATAAATACATACATACATACGCCTTTTTCTCTCCAAGGTAGGCAGAGACAACAGACCGCCATCTACCTCTGACCTGACATACTTCACGCGCTTCCTCCACTGTCATTAAGCCTTTCATGCAAGCCCGCCGGTTTCGAGTGCTTTTGACCTGCCCTTTCAGCAACAACTCTTTAATTTGGTCAGTGTATACTATGCGAGGTCGACCCCGGCTTGCCTGCCCACTGCAATAAATAAATATTCTTAACAGCGCTCTCTGGCGCGCTCTGGGTTCTGCACGCGCATAAACGTACTTATATGCATTTTTTTTGTTAATACGTATTATACGTATGTATGTAAAGACTGAAGCAGATGGCAGGCTTTTGTTTCTGCCTACCTCGAAGGGCAAAAAGGCGTGTAATGTATGTATTTGTTAAAATATGTTGCTACATATACTTTTAAAAGCTGCAAAGGGATAGTGGAGTATAGGTATAAAATGCGAGCACGAACAGCATCTAAGCCGCTTGTGGCTTCAGAACTCGGTTTGAGAAAGCAGCTCAATCCTTCTGAGAAAATATTGCTTATTTATGCGAGACGTCTAGGAATAAAATGCAATTTCATTTCTAAATCACTACATCTGAAATTTTTTGTTTTATTTATCAGCTATTTATTTTAGCAAGTGCAGTGAAATGTTCACACTATAATATATGGTCAGAAAACACGTTGCAAGGTTAAGCAAGGGTAAGCAATATTAGTCAGTCAGTCTTAGGATGTGTTAGCTTGTATCGAGTAAGCTTCAGTAAATATATAAATACTCTTTGATATTAACTGTTGCATGTGATCGATGGTTTTATTTTTTTAATACTTAAAAAACATATAGTTGACAATGTCGCCGATTCATTGTTTTTCAGGACGTCTTTGAGGAAAATACCTAATATGATTATAATATTTACCAATTCATATAAATAATTTATACTCAATGTAATTGAATATGATATTTTAAGAAAAGCCCTCATGGAATTGTATTGATCGTGTAAGTAAAGTGTAGCCCTGTTTATATAAGTAAATTAGGAGAAAAAGGAATAAAAGCATTCATTTGTTTCATGATGAACCAGATTCTTATTAACTGACCCCTATCCTGTAGTGTAGACAATATCTCAGAAGTGGGATTACAAGAAAATTCTCATAATTTTCTTATTCACGTCCACAATTACAAGGTCTATATCTAATAATTGGTATGGAATCTAATGTGAATCATTTTCATTTGGCCTAAATTGACTAATCGATGTGATGATGATGTATGGAAAATGTTGCCTTTCCATTCTTTGGGTGTGTTTTTTTTTTCTTCCTCTTATTCTTGCAGCTTCCTGTAATGCATATGATTTTGCTTGATGTTGGGATTTACTCGAATGAATCAAATTATTGATAACGTTTTATGAATAAATTTAATATGCTACATGTTTTAGATAGGATATACGATGGGGTAATAAAATTGGGGAATATAGAATTTTTTTTTTTTTTTCTTTTCTACGGATGACTGATTTGATTTAATTACATTAACTTGACTCATATTTTCTTTACCTATCATATTATTATATTCTTCGCGATATATATTATACACACCAATGATTGTAAGTTTCAGATTCATTGGACTAGAATATTGATACCTACTCGAAATGTTTAATATGGAGTACTCTATTTTGACGGTCATGTAATGCCCAATATTGGATACAAAAGAGGAGGATTGGTATTAAATATAGATGGATTGGTATTAAATATGGATGTATTGGTATTAAATATAGACGGAGTACCCAGATTAAAGGGTCATGGAACACGTATGGATCGAGCGAAGACATCTCGAACGGATTTGAGCCAAGAGCTCAGAGAAACTTACATATCGTTCTTAAACAATGTTATACTAGATTTCGACATCATGGTAACAAACATTATTTAGTCTGGATAACAAAAGTGGGGGTAGTGAAAACCTGGCACCAGGGTTTACCCTCCCTTTTGCACACGTGGGGTAGGTAGAGGCGGTTTATGGGGTATTTTCCATGTGGATTCTGCTGAGCTCTTGACAGAGAGGTACGGTGAGCCATTGGTGCATTATTATTGGTTTGAAACTGAGTTTATTGAATGGATGCAAGGTTCATGCCAGGTTGATATTGTGCGGTGTGTGTACTTATTGAAGTATTCAGGTGACAGGAATGGGAGCGAGCGTGAACGATCAGGCATTATAAATTAACGAGCCCAGGTTTCTAAGATAGGTATTTCAAATCCTAACATAACTAATTTATTTTAATTGTAAATGTGAACTATCACGACACCTTGGTTTTCAAGTGTGATTGTGACTAGGAATGAAAAGTAGGTATTGTGGTATTCCAAAATATGATAGATACAAATTTCAACCAAGTCCGTTCAGTCGTTGAAGCGTAATTGAGTACAAAACATACACACCTCAAATATCTTCACTAATTTTTCACGTTTATAACATTAGTAAGATAGGAAGTAGGAGTAAAACAGAAGTCGACGCTGTACCAGCGATGTACCTAGATCTTGAAGTTCGGATTCACTAATTGAGTTAATCGGACCTTAGTAGATCAGTTTTATGTCACGTAGACGTGGTCTACCAGTACTGAGAATGACCGCGAGTTAGACTTGTCCGGTGGGAGCTATGGCCACCATTTTTGGGGTTTGAAAAGTTGGAAAGACTATACAACGTGTGTCGTTTATATAATGGACACCTTATGCGTATATTTATTTGATGAGATGCCTGATTTAGTTGTTGCAGGGACATGGACTGAACTGTTATTTGAGAGAATGAATACATGTTACCAGCATGTGAGATGTGGTCAAACGTTTTCATTGTAAATTAAAGGAAATAGAGGACGGAAGGGAATACTGTTTCTTGTTAAGTAAATATAACATAGGTATACGTTGTTTTCGAAAACGTTGTGCCATAAGAAACGCGTCGATCACTTCGGTCTTTTGAAAATATGACTTTTGGTACAAGGGATTGAATTGTTTCGAGGTGAAGTTTGAAAAGCTTAACTTAGATAGGTTGCCTGTAAGATATTGCTTTTAGCGATAAGGCCGCCGTTTGTACACATTTAATATGTTTTCCCCTTATGTATTTTCTTATTGGTGTACAATAAAGTTTATTTCTATTCTGGGGCATTATTCTGTTTGACATTGATTTCTAATCACAGTCGAAACTTGAGAAGTCAGTCGATTTCAATAGGTTAACATAGAGGAAAGAACCGGTGTAAAACTAAACCAACCTAAATGTGTCGGCTAATACGAACATGGATGGTTACGGTACGATTTGTCAAACAGAATAAGGGCCATGTTCTATTCTATCTGATTGGTTGTTTTGAGGTTTTATAAAGCGATAAGTGCTTGCTTTTGTAGAGTTTTTGGGTGGATGTTGTGATTATTTCAGGAAAGTTTTAAAATATCTATAAAGGACTTGAGGGTGCTGTACTTGATGTATGGGCATTTTCGTTTAAACTGCTGCCTAGCTGTGAAAATACGTTACTGATGTTGTTTTAGATATTTTAGTTAATTCTTGGTTTAGTCAAGTGATAGTTTACTTGATTCTATATTATTTTTTATCATATTGGTCCCTTATTTCAAGTACCTAATCTAAGTAAATAAATAGTAACCTAGATACGTTTTGGTCATGACCGTTACCAGTAAAAGGGGACAGTACTGCAAGACGTGAGAAGGCGCATTTCCGGATTTAATTTTATTATTTTTTTAAATTTATGTTCACAATTAAAGTGGAAAAAGGAAGCTGTAGTCATCCGGAAATAATTTTCACGTTAAAAACGCCCGTAACCCAGACAACTGTCACATTTTCAAGAACACTCGTTGGTGATATGGTTCGGATAGCGACGGAGAGTGTTATGGTTAGGAAATCCTCTTCGACTTATGCTAGACCTACTGGTGGGCAACAAGCCTTCGAGCTTATTCACTTGACTACGGACTGTTACCGTATTGACATTGGTAAGGAGTTCCGTCGTAGACTGTCTGTATAGGGTTCGAAGTTAGTTCTTCGGGTGTCCATCTGGTGAGTACAAGGACTTCAGCAGTTTCCGGGTTCCTCTCACCTCGCAGTGTACGTGAACTGGACATGGACACTGGACACAAACGCAATAGCAGTTGTATAGCAGCATGCACACACTGGCAGCAATGCGCGCGTTTTATGCTTCAGTAGAGCCCGACTCAGCTTAGGGGTGGCGAACACTTTCAGGGACACATGGACAAAGTGAATGAGTTTGTGGTTATCAAGGTTCAAATCAAGCATCATGCCGTTTTAACATCGTTTTTGACTCGCTGTACTTGAGTAGTGACCGGGTGGAGTCATTTAATAGCGTTGAGCTGTTGTTAGTTTTGTGTCACATAATTACATGCTGTAACGTACAGGGACGGGCTTGCTGATGTGCTTCTGCAAAGTGATGCTGAAGGAAGGTTTCACCCAATATCTTAACTTCAGACCTTTTTGTGTAATGGGAGTTTTACCATATATAGCGTCGTTGAGTGGATTGAGTGGTTTAATTGCTAGGAATGTCATTCACGAAATGTGTACATTGTGGTATCAGTTTGGTATCTTTAAGATCGATTTTTGTCAATTACGACCTATTTCACGGGTTACACGTTGGTGAATTCAGATACAGGAGCTTTACTGTGCTATGGAGTTGTGATTTGTATCGCTATTGGACTTGTTAATTTGCTGATTCGTAGACCGGTAATGCTCGTTGTATCTGAATCATTATGACTTGTTAGACATTTTAAGTGTTGAAGGTTCTGATCAGAACTAGATTATTACTGTGCAGAAAGAGGACGAGGAAATACAGAGAATTGAGTGTTTTGGAGAACAGAACTAGATACAGACATGGTTTTGCTTATCTTCATTTTTTTTATGGTTCAAAAGGCCTCTGCGCCTACAGGGCCAATGTACAGGTTGGATACTTTGTTGTGACCTTAGTGAATGCCCTTCCAACTAGTGTCCATAAGATGGTGAAATTTGGGATGGTCACATTTATGACATACTAGCTAGCCCGCGGCTTCGCCCGCGTGGATGTCGGTTATCGCGACCAAACATAGCCTATGTCCATTTTTAAGGTCTAATCTACTCTTATACCAAATTTCATCAAAATTGGTTCAGCGTTTCAGGTGTGAAAGCATAACAAACAGACAGAGTTACTTTCGCATTTATAATATTAGTGTGGATAAATATGTTTTGATATTGCTATACAGAGAGTTATTTTAAAAAAAGGATCTTGAATGTCTTAGGGTAGATGATTTAGTTCGTGTCAAAGGGCGGGATCCCTGTGATGGTAGGTTACAGAAGTTACTAATAATGTTGCTATTTGTTGTCGGTGTAATTTCAAGGTCCGTATTGTATAATGTTATTGCTTCCTAATGATGAGTGCTTGAAAATGGGCCGTAGATGCGTGGCTGTAATTGCTATTGATGCAATGTATTCTTGACTGGAGTTTGCTAGAGATTTAGAAAGTGGCAATGAGGAGATGAATAATCTTCATCATCAAAGCGTTAGTCCCGATTGTAGATCCCGGGAGGAGATGGGTCGTTATGGTGGAAAAGAACTAAATAAGAACTTAAACTCAATGTATAATAATTTTAAGAGACCTATTTAATTGTTATTATTATTATTATTTCTCTACGATCAATAATACGTTTAAGTACTTATTTAAATATGGCATATGGTTGGCATGGTTTGTTTTTATTATTCGATTAAATCTGATTACATTGTTAACATTTTGAATGCATCCAATAAGTAGATGGTATAAATAATTATGTATTGTTCTTTAATAGATACGTTAACGTTGTAAAAATGTTGATCGTGGTTACCTTTTAAGCGAAAAAATAGCTGTAACAGATGACCACGCTCTGCCATAACTAAGCAGATTACAATTTTTGAAATAGAATGGAATGGGATGAGCATAATATTGTTTGTTATTATAATTATTGTTCATTTTGTGAGCCAACAGGCAAAAGTTGATGCACTCAGTTGTCGGAAACGCAATCCAAGATCACCTAAAGTAGATATTTTGATGATGATACGAGTATACCTGCTTATTTTCGTGTGATGAAATATGGACAGAGGAACACAACATTACACCTATGAAGGGCACCAATACTGTTCCTTAAAAACCAACCAACTAGCTAAACTAACTAACTTTAATTCTTATCATCACACTTAGGCACTCTAGTACAATCTGTATGCCGAGACACAAAACTGCATTGTGTGCGAAAGGTATCATTATTATGGGTCCTAAGACGCTTAATAGTCAGTATACCAAGGAATTTAAGATGAATCAAGAGAAAATTATTACATTTAAGAAATGCTTGTTCAAACTTTTAGTTCAAAAATGCTATTGTTTGGTTGTGTAATGGATTTATGTGGGATGTGATTTATGAAGATAATTATGACCTATGCAACCATTGCCATTGCCTTTATTTAATGTATAATAATGTTAACGTCATGAGTGGATAGGTACTGTAATTCTATTGAGATTGACTTTTTTTTAATGTGAAATGTATTTGTAGGCTGCTTACTGATTATTTTATGCGTTTTATTGTTTGAAAACTTGATTATCTTTTTTTTATAAACAATGTTATGGAACTGGTTTATGTTAGGGGTAAGTAAATATCTAGACAATGTAGTCTAAATGCTTAGTATAACGTTTTTTTTTTCGAATTTGTTTGTCTGTAGTCGTGTAGCGCGAAGGTGTAGGTGTTTGTTCAAGATCCATGCCTCGAAGTATATTATACTGAATCTAAAACTTATTTTTGATATGAATTGTATTTTGACACCTGAAAGCGTGAGGACACGCTTTGAGCAGGACGGCCGAGCTGTTAGCTTGTATCGAGTAAGCTTCAGTAAATATATAAATACTCTTTGATATTAACTGTTGCATGTGATCGATGGTTTTATTTTTTTAATACTTAAAAAACATATAGTTGACAATGTCGCCGATTCATTGTTTTTCAGGACGTCTTTGAGGAAAATACCTAATATGATTATAATATTTACCAATTCATATAAATAATTTATACTCAATGTAATTGAATATGATATTTTAAGAAAAGCCCTCATGGAATTGTATTGATCGTGTAAGTAAAGTGTAGCCCTGTTTATATAAGTAAATTAGGAGAAAAAGGAATAAAAGCATTCATTTGTTTCATGATGAACCAGATTCTTATTAACTGACCCCTATCCTGTAGTGTAGACAATAGATGGGTGACCATTCTTAGCACACCGAGACCTCCCAATGATGGTGATTATTCCACATAGTAACAATGTTCAAGTACATGCTCAAGTTTATCAGAATTTTAACTTCTTTTCTCTTGTCAATGATTCACTTCTTTATTTAAGTAATTCGGGCATAAAATTCAGCCATTGCAACCGCAGTCATAGGCTTTGTAGGTCGTCTTTAGTGCCAGCAGGAGATATGGAGTCTTGAGGATGACGATCAGGGCTAGCCCGTCGCCCTAGCAGAAATAGCCCAGGCTGGTGGCGAGTTATGTTTCCGCGCGCCTCTCTACTCAACAAGGGAGGGGGAATTCAATCCTCCAAAAACAATTCAGGGTCGCCTATGTTGGCGGCCAAGACCCATCAGGGTCCAGACCAGATTCTCCGGCAACGCAGACCGATTTGACGAGACACCATGCGGTTATATTTGCTTCAACTCAGACATTATCTCCTACACTGAAGGTAGAGCGCAAAGAAAATGCAATCATTTTAAGACTAACTCACATCCTATTACATGGAATACAATAAATTATGAAAAAATCTTTTTTAAGTTAAACAGTTTTAAATTGTATTGTCATCAGAACTAAAGACTTCTGCCAAATATCAAACCAATCAGACAACTGAAAGGGGGACAAATTTCAATTACCTACTAGATTTGACCCAAACAAACAGGTCAAGTTAAATAAAACTGTTTATTAATAAAAAACAATACTGGTTAGTACCCCTCTGCTATCTTCCTCAGATATTTAATAGGACGCGTATACAGGGTGAATTTTTCAAAAGGGATTGGATGGCCAAATCCGAAACTATAAGGAATAGCGAAAAATGGTCAAAGGAGTCACGAGCCCGATTTTGATGAAACTTAAAACCTCATCATTAGATTTTTGAAAAACCAATAATCCTAGCCAGGAATCGAACTTGTTGATTTTGAAAAAAAAAACATACCCTTTATTATTACACCATGCGATAGTGTCGCTGTTAAGGAACAAATTCTGCGAAGTAATGATATACGGCAAATTTAAGGAAAATTTGGAATTTAATAAAATTCATGTTTCACGTACCTATTTGTTTCGTTCAAAATCCCAAAAAAGATCGTAACTATTCCGTGTTTCAAATTATACTCAGAATGATTATAATGATTGATGTTTTTTTTAAACAAGATGGAGCTCCAGCCCATAATAGCCGTAAAAGAGATTTTGATTCAGCAGTTTGACGACAATTTTATTGTAAGGCATGGTCCTGTGCCTTGGCCAGCGAGATCCCTGGATCTTACTCCCTTAGATTACTTTCTCTGGGGGTATGTCAAAAACGAAATTTACAAAGACACGTATGATACAGAGATACAGTCGATGACTTGAAACTTAACGTTCTTTGGAGAATATTCTAAACGGAATCAACAACATTCTAATACTGAATGCAGTACGATTATGTATTGAAAACAATGGTCTACATTTTGAACAATTAATCAGTAAATGTAAGAAAAGTAAAATGTATTTTGTTAAAGATGAGCTCTTTCCTTCAGTTTGCGGTATGTCATTACTTCCCAGAATAAGATCCTTAATAACAACACTATCGCATGGTGTAATAATATAGGGTGTGTTTTTTTTTCAAAATCAACAGGTTCGATTCCTGGCTAGGATTATTGGTTTTTCAAAAATCTAATGATGAGGTTTTAAGTTGCATCAAAATCGGGCTCGTGACTCCTTTCAGCATTTTTCGCTATTCCTTATAGTTTCGGATTTGGCCATCCAATCCCTTTTGAAAAATTCACCCTGTATATGAACATATGTTATGTATATGTTTATGTTCATTTGAACGGCCCCAGCATCCGTCAGTTGCATTCTAATTAAACTGAGCCGATGTCTGATGCGCCTGCTGTCTGCGGGCTGCTAATATTGTTTGTGTGGGTGAAGCACCGCGTATGTTTGCGATTCGCTTCAAATTTTAGTTTTGAAACATTTCCTGAATGTAGATAGTCTGATTCAATTTGAATTTCAATAAGCTTTGATGTAATCTTTTGTTTAACTAGTGGTCATTGGGAATGTCGAGAGTTTTTTTTATATCGTTCACGTTAATATGACTTCAGCTCGCCTGATGGTAAGCTAAAGGCAAGTTCTCAGGAACGGGGTCCATATTGGTGGCCCTCAACTTGACGGGCTGTTGACTGTTGACATCTTGACGGAGTGTTGTGTTCATCGATTTTTGAAGTTGAATTCAAATAAAACTACTTAAAAGTAATGTTTCAGCAGCTATGGTTGTTTTTTGTTGTATTGATCACGTTAACTTGACTTCACCTAGCCTGATGGTAAGTGGAAGGTAGTTTCAGGCATGGGATTGCTATTACTGACATCGGTGGCCCTCAGCTAGACTACCTCATCTAATGCTTTTATACGTCCCATATAAAGGACTCAGGACTGTAAGAGGAAGGAAACACTTGTGCTGGTAAAGAAGTCTAAGAAGTATACATACCTATGTATATTTGGATTGACCTGGATTTTTCTATATTTGTCCGCATTCTAGAACCCATAAACAAGCTCTGGTAGTTCTAGATGAAGCTGTGTATCAGTTTCTACTTATAACTTTTACTTAATATTCACATAGAAAGCGCTCTTTGTTGTTTGCATTTATCGAGGTTTCTTATTAAATTGATTTAGAACCGAAAACAATTTACTAACAAATTCCAATACGAATTCAATATTACAAATCCATACCACACAATCAAAGACAGGTCCTGAACGCTAGCTGGATTGGAATTAATTGAAATACCTATGTAAATGCTATGCCGGTCAAATGGCTAC
Source organism: Lithosia quadra (assembly GCA_963576445.1). NCBI lineage: Eukaryota > Metazoa > Arthropoda > Insecta > Lepidoptera > Erebidae > Lithosia > Lithosia quadra. The sequence goes on from OY754875.1 coordinate 16,334,918, forward strand.
GAGTGACGTGTAAGCAGCGTGTTTGGATTTCACATTCACTAAATGCAAATTGCAAATAAATTCACAAATACTTACTGCTTGTGTGAAAATTGTAAGTAGGTAATATTTTTATATTATTGTTGTCGTGTTCACGACTTTTGTTTGGCTTCTAAATGACTTTACCATCTAATACGGGTAAGTATATATAAGAATCTGAATGTACAGACATAGTCACTTTACAATTATATTATGGTAAGTAACCATAATATAATTGTAAAGTGACTATGTCTGTACATTCAGATAATTGCATTGGTCTGGGTGTCTCTATGTTTTAATAAGTATGTATTTACAAAAAAAAGTATATAAGTATGTTTATTAGCATTCTAGAACCCATAACACAAGCTAGTTATACTAAGCTTACTTTGGGTCTAGGGAGTGATGTGTAGTATGTCGTTGAATATTTATTTATTTATTTTTATAATTTTTTTATTTTTAATACTACGTAGGTAGCAGACAAGCACACGTCCCACCTGATGGGAAGCGGTCACCGTGGCCTATGAACGTGTGCAACACTAAGGGTGTCACACACGCGCTGCCTTTCAGCTTGACGGCCACATCAAATGCTTTTTCAAACCCCTCTTAAAGGACCTGGGACTATAGGATGAAGGAAACACATGCGCTGGTAAAGAATTCCAAGTCTTTATGGTGCGGCAGTTAATTTAAATCGCGTTATTATTTTATCTATCTAAATGACCACAAAGCCTTGTACCAGCTGCCGGCAAGCCCATCCTTTGATATGTAACTATATCTGTCCATAATTATGCTAAGCTCACACACATCGTCCGTATTCCAGCAAGCACACACCCACGCATGAACAGCAATTAATTCGTCATTCTGTGCATATTGCGGAAACGCCGACGTGTCGGGGTTCAGTTCGAAACTGTGACGTCATGACATGTATATTGATAGATCTGGCTCGTACACAGTCCACCAGCTATGAATGATTGATACTAGGACTTTGTAAGTTTAGGGCATTTACACACGATGTTTTTTAAACGGACTGACGTCGCGGTATATCATGTGTGAGTTTATTCTGGGTGTCATCAGAGCGTATAGCAGAGTATACGTTTGTGTTAATAGAAAATTTATTGGAACGTTATTCAAGCAGCTGAAGACGCAGTGGTGTGCTGAAGAAGTCTTACAAAACGTCTAAAAATAAAACTAATGTTTAGCAAATGGTCCACTTCGAAAAGACTGCTAACTCTTATGTACTCTTCGCGGACAAAAATGCAAAAAAAAAAATCACAAACAACAAAACATAACATTGTACAATTTCATTTAACAACAAATATTATGGCACACAAATGCACCAAACGGGTGCTCAGTTCAGCATGCGCTGGATAGAAATTGGCGCTGGTCTTCGAGACAAATAGATTTGAGTCCACAAAGAGCATTATGCCATAAAATATTGATACACGCTCTTCGTGGACTAGGCTAGATGCTATTCGCGCAGGTGCTATTCGGACGAGTGATCTAGGTGGAGTTTAAAAAACGTCGTGTGTAAAGACCCTTAAGAATGTTCAATGACTGACCGTGCACCATTGTTTGCGATTTTTCCGAGAGTTCGAACGCTGGTCATTTTGATTGAAGTTGTCAGTTTGATTGTTGTGATGTGTGCTGTTTCGTGTATATTGATTGAGCTCGGGTTTTATGAATTGATTGAGCTCGGGTTTTATGAATCATTGATGAATTAAAAAAGAAGCAAAAGTTAAGTAGGTATCTACTTTGACGTAACTCTATTGATATTAATTGAATTTACAAGTGTTTCGCTCAGTTTTAGCAATTCCGAGTATTTTAGGTTTAAGGTTTAGTCAAGATTTTTTCATATCACTTAGGTGGTAGACAGGTACACGGCCCACCCGATGGGAAGTGGTCACCGTGGCATATGGACGTGTGCAATGTCAAGGTCGTGACACTCGCACTACCGACCCTGTAAAAACCTTCAAATACCCTTCTAATTTTCATATGTTTGTATGTAATTTTGTTGGAACTGTACTATATTTCGAAATGAAATAAGAAAAGATCTGTCAATTAAAAAATATCGGATTACTCCGTTCACTTTTTTTTATACCATATAGGTGGCAGACAAGCACACGGCCCACCTGATGGGAAGCGGTCTCCGTGGCCTAGGGATGCGTGCAACACCAGGGGCATCACACTCCCGCTGCCGACCCCAAACAATTACTGGCACCAATTAATCAATTAGTCTATGGACGTCCACTGCTAGACATAGGCCCTTCCCAATGTACCTACGCCATACCTCCTTTTTTTTTTTTTTAAGTGAGGAATGCGTGCTTATGCATGATATCTCCGAGTTTGGGGAAAACCCGTAGACCTATGTGGGACTCTCCCTAATGGGCATACCCACTAAACCTCACTATGTCCACCTGGTCGCTTTAGTCACATCGCAGGATAGGCAATAGTATGTCACTGCAATCTGACCGGCGTTTTTTGCCCGGCGGCGAGCCCGACTTCCGAGGGTAGGGCCGGCCCTCCCCCCGTACCGTCTCTGTGCCTTCCTGGCGAACACCAGCGGGATGGCACGTCGCGAGGCCATTTAGTTGGTTGGCGGACCCCCACGTCCTCCATCCATGGCCATGCGGCGGGCGTACTCTGTACGTCGCCGCCCTTGCGCTCTGGGCTTGCGAGGAGGGAGCGTCAGTCCGCTGCGTTCCCTCTCTCTGAACGCCTCTCGTTTGGCCGTCATGACCGCCTCAGCGAATGAGACGACGGCAGCCCATGCCTCTTCGCTGTCGACCATCGTGCGAACTACGGCCGGCAGCGAAAGGTCCCGTCCGATCCTACCTACTAGAGTCGAACGCTCCCCACTCCAGGCCGTGCACACGGCGCGAGTATGCTCCGCCGTGTCCACAGCCCCACCGCTACAGTGACGGCACGAGGGTTCCGACTCGACGCCGACCACCTTCCACAAGTACCTACCGAAGCAACCGTGCCCGGTAAGGAGTTGCGTGAGGTGGTACGTTAGGACCCCGTGTCGCCTTTCGACGTAGGGCCGCAGGATGGGTTGGATGGCCGGAACCAGTTCCTTCCCCACCGTGCAGTCCGCTAATCGGGCCGACCATCTGTCGAAAAGCACGTTGCGAGCTTGCGCTCTCCAACTGGTGATCTCTTCGGCAGTTGGCTGACCCCCGTCCCTACGGACCAGTGCACAGCGCTGGTAGACCTGCGACAGTACCCCGGCCTCTAAGTCCCACGGAAGGGATGATGCGATCGCGCAAGCCGCCTCGTAAGACACGGTACGGTACGCCCGAGCCGCTCTTTGCGCTATGGCTCGCTGCGGACGCCGCAGCAAGACCATATTGTTCGCGCTCAGAGCATCTGCCCATATCGGCGCGCCGTACAGCGCCTTTGAGCGGAGCACGCCGTCGTATAGACGTCGGCATGCACCACCCGGTCCCCCCACGTTGGGGAGAAGCCTTGCGAGCATTCCGGCATATGCTAGGAGTTTTGGACCTAGCTGCCGGAAGTGGTCCGTAAAGCTCCAACGACTGTCGAGGACGAGGCCCAAGTATTTCATGGTCCTCCCGACTGAGATAGAGGTGCCGCTCACCACTATCTGAGTGCCTACTGGTGGTGGTCTCCGAGGCCCGTGGAAAAACAGAGCCTCGGACTTTTCGAGTGCCACCTTGAGCCCGAGCGCACTGATGCGGCGCACTACTTGCGCCACACCAGCCGTGGCCAGCACCGCTGCGTCCCGAAAGTTGGGGGCCCGCGCGGTAACCAGGGTGTCGTCGGCATAACAGAGTATGCCGACTGATTCGTCTGGCACCAACCTCACAAAAAATTGTAGGCCTCTAATTCATTTATTCCAACATTTCTAATGACTTCTTTTAGAAGTAGTTATTTTTTTAATTACATTTTAATGTATATGGTGACTTGAGCGTTGAGCGTGTTGACAAATACCTACAAGAGTTACTCGTTTAATAGTATCAGATAAAGTTTTAAAAGCACAATTATTGCCAACATTTTATTCAGGTGCGAAACTCATATCATAATGGACATTGACACTTATGGCGGCTGATTATATTATAAATTGGTTCAATGTGAAACGTAGCAGGACAAGGCACGTATTATAAATTCGTCCGCTGTGAAATTTCTACGGCTAAGTATGATTTATCCTTTGGTTAATTTATTCAAGTGACCCTTGTTTTAAAATTGGAATTAACGTTTTCTGGATTTGAGTTAGCATCACTTTAAAATAAAAGAATGTTAATTTTTGGTGTAGATATTCTATCTCACAAAGGCGGGTAAAAATTAAATAGTTGTACCTGTGTCTTGTAAATACGTGTACAATTTGTGTGTGCGAAAGTTCATGTCACGTCAAAAGAAATTCATGTAGCAGTTAGTAGAACAAAAATTGCATTGCAAGTGATTCATTTTTAAAAGCAATGTGCAAATATATGTTTTACTACAATGAAAGCTAAACCGCCTTCGTGAAATAGAACATCTATAGCAGTATTTTTTTTTTTTTTTTTTTTATAGTCGATAGGCCCGCGTTTGACCATTATCTCACCTGATGCTAAGTGATGATGTGGTCGTCGATGGAGCATGCTTACTTAAAAGCAATTTATTCACCCTTGACTTAAAGACTTATAGCTTATAGCTTTCCGGAAACACAGACTCAGGTAAGGAAAAGATTTGGAATACGTGTGATATGGTAGAATATGTTGTAATAACTGCATGCAATACGATACGCATCTGGTTCCACAAGAGCCGTCCAAACACCCTATTCGTCAATTTATTGACTGCGATTATGTTTATCGTATTAACATAAGCCTTAATGCTAACAGGGTTATATGAGGAGCTTAACACAGAAGTAAATTATAATGTTCGTAACATGTATGCGAATTGTATATTCAGAATACATAATCATTGTACTTTATGCTTAAGTTTATTTGTGGCGATTATTTGAAATTGATTTAAGATCCCTTCGCTGGTTGATGTCACAATTGTTGGTATAATTTTGCCCACATAATAAACCATGTGTTACTTAATATTGGAGGCGAAGGTTAAGCTCATTGCCCTGGAATACTATGGATAAATATGTGATCACCTTACACCACACCATCAGCGAAGTAGTACGAAGCTCGCCTTACTCCCTCTCTGGAGGTCGAGGAGGGCCATCTTAAAACTGTAGATGCCCCGGAGTCAGCTGAGTGCGAGGGAAATGCTTATTGATTAGCCTTACACCCCGGTAATTAAGACCCGAAACACCTGCGGTTTTAATCGACTTGAATATGGCTCCCCCGATGGCTGACGAGGGCGGTATCCGCAGGGATATCAACACGGGAAAAAAGGAATATGGTCATAGCGCCTCACCTGCGGAGTTCTGTTGATGACATGATCAAATAACCATACCTAGTAGGTAATAATATCAATTCATTTCATCATCATGACTTTTGACCCACTGCTGGGCACGGGTCTACTCTCCTCTAACGAGAGAGCTAAGAGGGTTTAGACCTTAATCCACACACGCTAGCCTAATGCGAGTTGGTGGATCGGACATGTCCTTAGAATTTCTTCGAGGACATGTGGGTTTCCTCACGATGTTTTGCCTTCACCGTCAGCAGTTGGTAAATCATGTGATTTGCAAAATAAATTCCACAAAGTGAAATTCACATTGGTACTGTCCGGCCGGATTCGAACTCGATACCTCTGAGTAGAGGCCGCGTCCTTATATCCTAGTATTGCACCATAAATATGCATTAGAACGAACATTATGTGATCACTGTGCTTTCAAGCGTATGTTTCATTAGATACAATTAATTTGTAGATGCAGGGGTGGAGTATGTAATCAGCTCGACTGTACGAGAATATTATAGTCCTTATTCCGTTGATGTAAGGTTTCAAATTCTGATGAAAATCCAGTCTAGCTAGGTTAGGAGACGGTGAGTAATTAATCTGACGATACGTTGGTATCGATTGATTTGTGTTTATTTATTTATATGTTAGAGTTTCTCTCAGAATATTATATTATTTACTTTAGCACAAGTGTGTGGTACATATTTCATTCATTATTCTCGGCATGCACAAACTACTTAACCTCATTCTTTCATGCACATTAATAATAATGTGTGCTAGTTGGTGGAAACTTCAAATACGTCAAACCCTCGTTATATGAAAGTTTTACACACATAAAGAATGATCTCCCTGCTGTGGTTTTCCCTAGCGTCTACAATATGGGATCCTTCAAGAAGGGCATTAGAAGGTTTTTGCAGGATCGGCAGCGCGAGTGTAAAGCGCCTATAGTTGCACACGTCCATAGGCCACGGTGACCGCTTCCCATTAAGAGGGCCGTGTGCTTGTCTGCCACTAAGTGGTATAAAAATAATATAGTCACTATTTTTTCCCTGTAAGTTAGGAAAAGACAACGTCTATCAGTTACTACCATCTCAAAAAGTTTCACTCATACGCACTAGTAACCGCGGTAGCCTAGTGGTCTGGGTAATGGACTGCTGAGACGAGGTCTCGGGTTCGATCCCAGGTTCACCATGGCACATACCAATGACTTTTCGATGCTTTTCGAAGTTATGTGTGTATTTATCGCAGGTTTATAAGTGCCCGATTAATGGCAATAGGCTCGCCACCTATTACATTGGGACCTGAACACAAACTGGGTAATGTGGGTGCTAGCACCTCTGCCTACATCTTCGAGGATATAGGCGTGAGTTCATGTTATGTTATACTCACTAGTTACAAATACTCTTGACCTAATCTTTCCTCAAAATGTCCTCGATCTTATTGACATACGTACGTCCAAGTCGGCCTTTACCCGGCTGGCTATTCACCGTCACCTCATAAATCTGTTTCATCAAACTACATTTTAGCTGTACAATAAAGCTGAAATATGTTTTCAAATGATACATGTATCCCGCAAACCAAAACCGAAATTAATCACTGCCATCTCAACCAGTTAACGTACAAAGAAACCCCGAGCTTACTAAAGTAATTTTTCATACGAACGTTTTCACAATATGTCGTAAATTATATGGGTAATTGTTTTCCCTTATTTCTTTTACTATTATTCGCCAAAAATAGTGCGTAAGTTCATTCCATTTGGATATACACTTAGATTCGCAAGTACAAGATAAGAAGTGAATAGTGGTGTCGATTTTGTTGTGGATTTCCACTAAACTTAACTGAAACCTCTAAATGTTATGTTGACTTAAAGCCAATTCAAACATTGTTTTGGGTGTTGATATATAATGGTGTTTAAAAATTCTGATATAAGTAAATCGAAGTAAAATTGAAATTGAAATTCAGAGATTTTCGTTAAGTTTAGTGAAATTGCACCCCAGAATCAACACCAATAATATCCTATGCGTTGTCAAATCTTGAAAATTTTATAGGAAAAGTAAGCTATTACTATAAATTACGAACCTATAGGTAACAGAATCATGTTATTTGGAAGGGCAATTTATACTATCTTTATGATTTTAATATCCAAAATTTTTTGTTCTAATTAGGTATTACTTTTATAAATCTCATTTATCCTGTTTCCAAATTCATGTTGTTTTTAAAAACATAATGCTCAAAAGCCTCCGATTCCTTTTACCACTATCTCCTGGTTTTATATGTATTCAACTAAGAAAGCTAGGTACTATGAAACCAATTTGTTTGTTTTCGACACAGGTAGATCGGTATTCGATTATTTTTTGACACAACATGAAGAGATACGAGCCCCGCTAAGTCGCTAAGGGGCTCCGATGTAGATCATAGATTATAGCAAATATCCTGAACGTATACGTACGTAAGTAGCTAATAGGTTGTACCCACGTTACGAGAAACAATCGCACTAAGCCCTTTCAACTGAACCGATATATCGATGCGCCTGTGTGCGAAAAACTATTCAGTTTTTAGATTTTTTCAAGTAGGTTGGTAGGACAGCAAGAAAAAATATTCAGGTATCATAATTTCAATCAAATTTGAATAACACATTGCAACTCAAAATTAATTCATGATTAGTCGTCGCCATTTTTATGATACATTTTCGTCTTCAACGCGTTCCATCTATAGGTTTTATAGTTTCGTGATTATTGTAATCAAATTAGTTATTTATACAGGTTCGTGTGTAAATAAAAGATATCGCGTGTACAGCAACAGAAACGACATCTGAACGTCTCAATCAATACATTGTAATTGAGTCTTCAATATTCACTGAATCGCGTACCATCATTAAATGGAAATTGAAATTGGCTACCGATTGAATAGAAATAGGTGTACTTAATATCACCGTTAATTAATTACTTGTACCTACCAGCTTAGTAGGACGTCGTAGGATGATGACGATCTCCGTGGCGTAGCGGTAGAGCATTCGACTGCTATGTTGGCGGTCGCGGATTCGATTCCCGTTCAGTGCAAATATTTGTATTTGTTTTTTTATACCTACTACTTAGGTGGCAGACAAGCGCACGGCCCACCTGATGGGAAGCGGTCACAACACTAGGAACGTTACGCGCGCTGCCGACTCCAGAAGGATGCATGAACGTGTTTATTTGCGTTGGTCAGGGTTTTTTCATTCCCTACAGCCATAACCAATAAAATAGTGCAGGATTACACAATAAATTCTAAATTTAAAAAATAAAATAATAATCATAATAAAATAATTATTATTATGAAATAATACTAATTTAAGTAGGTACATCGCGAATCAATTTATTAACTCTATCAACATTCCTATCAATATTTCTGGAATCCAAGCATGTGCGGTTTGAACAACAACTGCGATAAATCCAACCTTTTGGCACTATGTTCGACCAGTGGGGTATTAATAAGCGGCTTGTACACTTAGGCTTTCGATAATACTGTGCGTTTCGTAGTTGCAGTTAATAATATTTTTTTGCTGTTTATTTAGTAGTATACGGCATTTATGTTTTTTTTATACTACTTAGGTGGCAGACAAGCACACGGCCCACCTGATGGGAAACTGTCATCGTGGCCTATGAACGTGTGCAACACTAAGGGTGTCCCACACGCGCTGCCTGCCCTCAAGGGAATTGGGGAGGGGTGGGAAGGGATGGGAGGAGAAGGGGTACAGTGAGCTCTGGCTACCCTACTTACCGGCGGGAACACAACACGATGGTTATTATGTTTGTGTGTGTGTATGTATTTTTGTTTGAGTTTTTAGCAAGTTTTTGTATCCGATATGGCGTTTAATGCCCTTCTTGAAGAACCCCATATTGTAGTCGCTAGGGAAAACCATCAACCGGGAGATCATTCCACAGCCTAAGCGTGCGCGGAATAAAATTCCTCTCATACCTCACAGTGTGTACGGTTGACAGATGCAACGTCGTGTGAAGATGAATTCCCTGCCTGTGACGATGTTATACGGTGCTTCATACATACATAACATGTATGTATGAATTCTTGTCTTGTCTTGAAATCTCCCCTTGAATGTCTTTTTTTTCACTCTAATTTTTGTAGGAATAGTAGAAATAAATAGAGTAGTAGGATTTTGATTAAGTAGCAATTGAGGCCGCGGTAGCCTAGTGGTTTGGGTAATGGACTGCTGAGACGAGGTCTCGGGTTCGATCCCAGGTTCACCATGGCACACACCAATGACTTTTCGATGCTTTTCGAAGTTATGTGTGTATTTATCGCAGGTTTATAAGTGCCTCGGAGAGCACGTTAAGCCGTCGGTCCCGGTTGCCATACAAACATAACATCTATGGCAGTCGTTACGGGTAGTTGGAGCCCATAAAAGTCCAACCAGTCTAACTTGGAACGTCGATATCGCCATAGGTCATAATGACCATTGGTTGTGGAGGTCAGATGGCAGTCGCTCCATGGAAAATATCGAAGTTCTGCCGCATTACAGTTAGACTGGAAAGCCGACCCCACTTGAGTTGGGAAAAAGGTTCAGAGAATGAGCAATTGAGTCCTAGAGTGGAGACCGCGAATTGGCAAACGGAAACTAAGAGCCCCCCGCCAGATATACGGACCACCTGAAAAAGGTAGCTGAGATAGACTGGTGCTATGGCGTACATTGGGAGTAGTAGTAGTAGAGCTCACTGTACCCCTCCTCCCCCTCCCCTTCCTAGCCTCCCGTGTAGCCTCCCCACCCCTTCCCAGCTCTCCCCCTTTCCCTTCAGGGTAGGCAGCGCGTGTGTGACACCCTTAGTGTTGCACACGTTCATAGGCTTCCCATCAGGTGGGCTGTGTGCTTGTCTACCACCTACGTAGTATAAAAAAGCCCATGTCCAGCAGTGGACGGCTATAGGCTAATTAATATTTTTTTTAAAGAGGAAGAATGTTAGTATGGATTATGACATAAACTATTACTGAAATAACAATCGCCATATTCGTTGAGTTGTTCTTTAATAAATTGAATGTGAAGCGCGCGGTCTGCCAAGATCTAAATATAATTGCTTTTGTTGTACGATCGTCTATCGCTTTATTAAAACAGGTCGAATGGCCCGACCGCAATAAGAATACTCCAACAAGTATTTATTACTTGGTGAAAGATTTATTACTAGACTTGTCATGTCGTTACTTCTAGTAAAATTACTAGCTCGTCCAGTGCAGCATTACTTAGTGCGACTTGATGGGGTTCCGACTTCAGTTTCCGATACGATCTATAGCAGAGGTCGGCATCACTGCCCAAATCTTGGATGATAATATTTGGTAGATCATTATATAACATTTTGAGGAAGTTGATTCATATGTGGTTGATTTCATAGCTAATTTCAAGTATCTTTCCTACTTTGATGAAACATGTTTACCTACTCCAAAATTCAATAATAAAAGAAAAAAATCTTCCGACCCGCGGGCCGCAGTTTGCCGGCCTCTGGTCTTAGTATTAGTGGTTTTTTAATAGTTAATTGGCCCTCGTTTGACCACTATCTCACTAACATAAGGGATGATTTGGTCGACGATGGAGCATGCTTGCCTAGGAACAACCTATTCACTCTTGACTTAAAGAATTCCAGGTTCCAGGTTATAACTTTTCGGAAACACAGACTCAGGTCGGGCATTCCTCTCCTTAGCAGTACGCATAATGAACGTATTGCTGAAGCGGTTCGTGTGTATGAGTGTAATGTCGATCATATAATGAAGGCGTATCACCGTAGGTACGAGTACATATAGTCGTTCGGTAATGAAAGGGTTTGGAGGAATCAAGTTATGCAAACCCAGCGCACACTCCCCGAAGTGCATCTGAAGAAAAACCGAAAGATAAGCTAGAAGTTTGAAGACAGTGGCTGGTTGACTACAATAGGGTAGTGTAGACAAACAAACAGGTTAAGTTAAACAAAACTGTTTAAAAACCGTTTAAATAACGTGACACTTCAATGATTATCTATAAACTATCTACAAGTTATTAGCTCAATTTTATTTGCACGTAACAGACACCACTGCACGATGCAGTACAGACAGTAGCGTAGACCAAACACGTTATTACAAGCAATTTTTACGACCAGCTTTCACCGAGTTGCAAATCTCATCTCGTCGATATTGGAAGCGTGCACAAACTATAAAATCTATCGCACAGTTGAACGCATTCGTTGCGACTTGCGACGATGCGGTGACGTGACATCTCCGATCGCTTACCAACCAGGGCCCGTAGACAAATGTCAGTGTATTCCGTAGCGTAAATCGCTATCGAATAGAAACGGTTAGGTCGACCAATCACATCCAAGCTCGTCGCATAGACAAATGTCAGTGTATTCCGTAGCGTAAATCGCTATCGAATAGAAACGGTTAGGTCGACCAATCACATCCAAGCTCGTCGCATAGACAAATGTCAGTGTATTCCGTAGGGTAAATCGCTATCGAATAGAAACGGTTAGGTCGACCAATCACATCCAAGCTCGTCGCATAGACAAATGTCAGTGTATTCCGTAGCGTAAATCGCTATCGAATAGAAACGGTTAGGTCGACCAATCACATCCAAGCTCGTCGCATAGACAAATGTCAGTGTATTCCGTAGCGTAAATCGCTATCGAATAGAAACGGTTAGGTCGACCAATCACATCCAAGCTCGTCGCATAGACAAATGTCAGTGTATTCCGTAGGGTAAATCGCTATCGAATAGAAACGGTTAGGTCGACCAATCACATCCAAGCTCGTCACCGGCGTACGATGCGCGCGCCGCGGCGGAATCACGAGCTGCAGTGTGATTGTTCGACCTAATCTATTCGATTTCTAAGCGATCGTTTGCAATTTAGACTTTTTACATTTGTCTAGGCATTCTGGAGTGTGATTGGTCGACCTAATCAATTCTATTCGATACGATTCGATAGCGATTTAGACTTTTGCCACTTTGCTACGGGCACTTAGCAATACACGTTTATCTACCGTCTCCATCGCAATATAATTAACGTCCGTTATAAATTATAGGGCTGACACTACTTTAGTTCTCGAATAGAATTAGGAAGTGACTATTAGTTTGTATTTTTTGTGCTTCTGATTTATTGCGATATAATGATGATAGTGGTAGGTTGTTTTATCAGCTGTGTTCCCTTCACTGTTGCTGCCCTTTTTTATCGTGTGGAAATCCCCATGGATAGCACCTCCGTTGGCCAGGGGGTGGATATGTCGGGATCGAACCGACTAAAACCGCACGCCGTCTCGGATCTTAATTACTAGGGTGTAAGGTAACCCAATAGGGATATCCCTCGCACCCCAGCTGACCCCGAGCCATTTACGGTTTTAAGATGGCCCCCTCGAACCCCCGAAAGTTGTTGCTGCATGTAATGCAATTGAAACTAATTAAAAGGGATAACCACGAAACTGTTTATTGCATGATTTCTGACCATCAAAACGATTACGTGTTATGCAAAGTGCTCCTTCGTCGAAGTTAGATACGTAAGTTGTGAAATTACAAGAATTAATTGTACATTCCTAACTATTACCTGAACCCTAGGATACCTTCTCCTCTGTGAAGCTGTTTTTGCGAGATTTAAGCAACAAACACATACTTACAAATTAATAGACATTCTATTTTTTATAAACATTCTACATAGCGCTATCTAAACCCAAAGTACCTAAGTGTAGTTAGCTACCTTGTGTATGGGTTCTAGAATGCAGATAAACATAAGTACTTAGATATTTTTTTGTAAATACATGCACATTATACCTACATAGAAATACCCAGACCAATGCTAATATTCACATTGCATACAAATATTTGCACTGAGCAGGAATTGAACCTGCGACCTCTGACTTAGCAGTCAAAGGCCCTACCGCTAATCCACAGAGATAAACCTTCTTTTTCGATGTCGGTTAAAAATTAGCACACAACATTACATTATATTAATAGCATGAAAGATCACACCCTTCAAAGTTCGTTCCTATAACATTTATCTTAATTACTAAACGATACTTGTAATAAGTATATCATCTTTGTTTACCCGTCATTTATATTTAAATCGCAATTCGACCGACTTGGCACCCGCATCGATTGGCACGCATTCGATTCCTGCCTGATGCTTTAAACAGTTTAAACTATTGTTTCGATTTGACAGTCTTTTTAGTACAGTCTGGTTATCTATCTATACTAAAATAATAAAAAAGTAAAGTTTGTGTGTTTGTATATTTGTTAAATTGTAAGGGGTAATCTCGGGATCTACTGAACCGATTTTAAAAATTCTTTCACCAATAGAAAGCCATGCTGAGTGTCATAGGCTATATAAAATAAATAAATAAATATTATATAAATATTCTACGACATTCTACACAGCGCCCTCTAGACCCAAAGTAAGCATAGTTTAACTAGCTTGTGTTATGGGTTCTAGAATGCTGATAAACATACTTACATACTTTTTTTTGTAAATAAATACTTATTATACATAGAAATTATACTTTATTGAGAAACTGGAATTTACACCCGGGCGAAGCCGGGTCCTGGGTCGCTAGTACTATTATAAATTGTGAAGTAGCTGTGTCTGTACATTGGAGATATTAAAAAAAAAACTTAGGTTATGTTGTATGTTTGTAGTGTTTGTTCACGATGGACGCAAAAACTACTCAACGGATTTTGATGCGATTTTTTTTGTTTGAAAGGTCTTGGTCAGACTTTAAATCTTACACATGCTTTTTTACCAAGCAGAGTTTGATCACTATTGGTTGAGTAGAACCGGAGATATACCGCGAAAACCGACGTCTACGCGGGCGATGCCGCGGGTATAAGTTAGTGAGACTATACAATTGTTTATTGAACAATGTCAATAAATTATTTAATTTATAAGTGGCGGTACAGTTATAAATTGAATGATAAATGGTTGACTATGGTTGACTGGTAGAGAATGCCTATGGCATTAAGTCCACCTGTGTACATAATAAATAAATAAATCAATTTGATTATCATTGGTTGAATTAAATTGCAATAATATTAATTTTTTTTTTTTTTTTGATTATTTACTGTATAATTTAAAAATTACATTTTATATCGTGTGTGACTTTTAAAACGTGACATGCAACATTAATATTATTTTATGTGGGATTTTTTTTTTTTATGTAGTTACTAATTTGACATTCTCACTGTCAATAATTTCAATTGTTATTTTTGTAAGACAATCAGACAATGCTGTGCATATCTTTAATTGGTGTAGCACATGCCTGTTGTAAAATCTTATATGTTACTTAGGAAAATGCTTGTGTATATACTGTTGATATGCCTTTTAAATAAATAAATAAATAAATAAATAAAATAAATATAAAATAATCTAGGTACTCAGTGTTATTACATTACACTGCTTTACAGAACAATATTTTTGTTAGGTGCTGACAATTCTAGCGTATTCTTATAAGCAAGTTTCTCAAGCGAGAAGGAACTAATAATAGTTAGAATTCAATCTCTAAGTCTATGGGGATACCAAGGACTTGAGGGTCCAGCCTCACCTGCAAGCCGGTGCATCCTGTTGACGGATACGGCTCTGGGGCAGGCTTACAAGCAGAGGTCGCTCTCGTGATAGTCAAGATAAACCAACAAATTTACCCCGGCTAACATGAAATAACCCTTGCAACAAATTTGCCATGGTGAAAGATGGAATGAACCCTACATGACGCACAACGTGACATCTCATTGTATAATATCACTTGATATGCTATAAGTTAAGAATGAATGTACCGACTTCGTACATCTTTTTTTGATTATACACTTTCAGGTAGAACAAATAAGAAAAACTGTTCAAGAAAAAAGTATAATGTTTTACGTGGGCAGAGCCGCGGGCGAAAGCAACATAAAATATATCCTAAACCCAGTCATTAAATTAAATTTCATGCCTCTGAAAAGGTCCAGTAAAGATCATATCGGCGATAGGACCATCATTTCAATAAACGCCTAAGCCAGTTCCAAAACGCTTCAGCCCTTCTATTAGATCCGTATCACACTGACTATTTTAAACTCGTGGAGACGAGACGTTTCGGTCCAGTTTTTTCAAGCTATTTTGTGATTGTCCGGTCTGTCTGGGTGGGCTTTAAAACAATGTAGGTACGTATCCGTTGTCGGGACTCTTCAGATCTTTTAATTAGTACCTACCTACTTACAAAGAAATGACATACTTGCCTTCGTTACAAAAACAATAGGTGCATAATTCTTCATGTAGTGATTGTTCGGCGACGTACCCGTAGGACCTCCAAGTTTCGACCCCATCTGAAGATAGTACCCGTACAACCCTATTTCAAAAAACGGGGCCCGTACGACCTCATTTTATAAATCTTCTAAAATACAATCGTGCACAAAAGTGAAACGTTGGCAATACAGAACAAAGACAAAATAAAATAAGCTCTTGGTTCCTTGAAATATAGAGGTAATAGAATTTATTCCTTTTACAAAATTTAAAGCATGAAGCGCTAGTGCTAAAATTGAATTTGCTTATGCAATATGCATCATGCAATAGAATACTATTTATCATAAATCCTATCCTATCCTACTAATATTATAAACGTGAAAGTTTGTAAGAATGTGTATCTGGATTTCTGCATGTATAATTGTTACTCTTTCACGCAAAACGGCTAAATGGATCTGGCTGAAATTTGGCACAGAGATGGGTTATCTATAGCCCGTGGAACAGGTTCCCGGGGGTCACGGTAGCGGAAACAAAATTACACACTAACAGAGCCGCGGGCAACAGTTAGTATTATATAAAACGAATGCTAATAATAATAATTTAAATAAGGACGTATGCCGTACGTATAAATAAATAAATATTTGCACAATGTTATAGACCACCTTGACAAAAGGTTGTCATGGCGGTTGACAAAATGGCCATGATTCATTAATTTATTCCATAATACTTACTGCAGTAGTAGAACTAACATCGTTCGACTTGCAGATTTGCTGTTTCACACTGAAATACAAAAACCCCCGACTCACAAAAAAAGAACAATAAAAAAACTGTAAAAAGTAAAAAAATAACTATTATATTATGACATATCTACCCTAAGTATTGAACCTTTAATATTATTATAGGTAGCTATATGTTTTACGTATTCATATTTTTTAACTAACAGTTTGTCTCGTCGGGGACCTGTTCCTTGATATGCTCAATTGTTAATAGTACCTATAGAGCGGTCCCCCCGACAAGACAAACTGTTAGTTAAAGATATGTATAAGTAAATAATTATAGCTACCTATAATAATAATAACGGTTCAATACTTAGGGTAGATAGGTCATAATATAATAGTTATTTTTTTACTTTTTACAGGTTTTTTATTGTTTTTTTTTTGTAAGTCGGGGGTTTTTTAAATTTTTAATTTAATTTTTTTTTCATGTTTTTTATAGGGGTAACTTAAGTATAATAGCTAATTTATTATTTAATATCAACATACGTATAGTCTATCAACAATTATTCAGAGCCAATGCAAATTGCGCGGTGTGTGGTTACAGAATTAGAAATACATTCCACTCCTCATATTTTTCGAATGACTAAACCGATTTTCATAAAAATTATGGTATCGTGATGTATAAGTTATTCCCTTTCATTTGATATCCAACACGGGTATATTTGAACACATTCAAGTTTTCATCACCACTTTCACCCCTCATTATCATTGAAATGGCTTATCCGATTTTTATAAAACCTAGCTAAGAACACTCTCCCCTAACCCATCTTTCAAACAAAAGAAACAGAATTAAAATCAGTTCATCCCTTTGGGCGCCACGATGCCACAGACAGACTTACAAACACACACACACACACACACACACACACACACACCACACACACACACACACACACACACACACACACACACACACACACACGTCAAACTTATAACACCCCGTTCGGGTTTCCGTCGGGGGTTAAAAAAGAAATCAGATGAATACGTACAAATCATTTACAGTAGTTTTTATAGCAAAATATACCAACAAAAGACCAAGAAATTAACAAAGAATTTACTTTGTATTTTTCTTAGGAATCGTTTAAGTTGCAGGAAGGAGCACAACTTAGAAATGTATCCTAAAGTTGTTAGCGAACTTAAGTATTAATTTAAGTGCTTATCTAAGATCAGTGAGGGTAAAACTTTTTAATTGAGATTATCAAGATGGAATGAAAGCTAAGTTCTGATTACTTTGTGCGTCTATATAAAGTGTTTGCTTTTTTACTTTTACTGAATTATAGTTTATCAGTTTCTAGAATATTTAAGTTTCTTTGTACATCATTATCTGCCAAGCTTTATCCAAAATCATTTGGAATATGCTTTTCAGCCTAACTAATACTTATCATCCATCCGTCATCCACCTACCCTTGTTCAAATTATTTGGGGTCGGCGCAACATGTTATTCTCCTCCATACATTCCTATCAGATGTCATCTCCTCAGTCGCTCCCTTCCTTTCCATATCGTCTTTTACTCATTCCATCGATCTTTTCTTAAGCCTGTCTCTGCCCCTAATACTAACCAATACTGAATACTATTATAAAATAACTACTTTACTACTAACTAATATCTTTTTACGTGATTTCGTCTGCATACTTAGTTTCGTCTACTAAAACTACTAAGTAGTAATTACTTAGAGTCGAAGTAGGTTAAGCAAGTACTTGTTACTAAATTCAGCAAACATTTTTGATGAATCTTAACCCCTTAACTAATTGCTTTTATTAAGAGGGTTTTCACGGTAGTGTAATGACCAATATTCAATCCTGGGGTATCTCAATCGTAAGTCTTTTTCCTTACCACTAAATTATAGTGCACTGCATCTAACTTGGCAAGATTTTACAGTAGTGTGGGCCCTACTACTCCAAAACCTTGCTAAGTTATATGCCATGCACTATACTTGTTTCTATGCGACGCATTTTGCCAAAATTAAGTATAGTGCACGGCATCTAACTTGGCAAGGCTTTGGAGTAGTAGGGCCCCACACACCTTCAAAATCTTGCCAAGTTAGATGCCGTGCACTATACCTACGCTTCAAATTCACACAGCAAAATATTCCCTATCAATAAAACGCCAACCTAATCATTGATCCATGAAACAGTCAGGTAATAAAATCAAATATTAACGAATCCTATACCAATATCCCTTCGAACGCGGGTCACCATTCCAACCGAAGTTATTAACTCCTAATGTAAACCTAAAGCTATCAACAGTTGAAAATTTAAGACGTCTGTCAATACCAGACCACTTTCAATAAAGGCTACGATCTGAGAAGGGACCATTCCCGTTAATATGTTTTGTCCGAACTGTTATAGATAAAGGTGCTTATTCAGGGAATGGGGAGGAAATTGGCTGGCTGGGGCGTTTTACCGATGTTGATTGAATGATTAGGTATAACCCCTGTTGGAGTACCGTAGTTAGTGACAGGGTTGACCTGAATGAAGATACTGTTTTCTGGTCTATTAATTCATGATAGCATTGATAGCGATGGTAGCTGAATGGATAAGGACGCGGCCTCTACTCAGAGGTATCGAGTTCGAATCCGGCCGGATAGCACCAATGTGAATTTCACTTTGTGGAATTTATATGAACTAATCACATTACCATGTGCTGACGGTGAAGGAAAAACATCGTGAGGAAACCCACATGTCCTAGAAGAAATTCTAAGGGCATGTCCGATCCACTAACCCGCATTAGGCCAGCGTGTGTGGATTAAGGTCTAAACCCTCTCAGCTCTCTCGTTAGAGGAGAGGATACCCGTGCCCAGCAGTGGGACATAAATAGGTTGCTAACAATTCATGATCAGAGGTATAATCATAGTATAATGTCCAAGATTCCCGAACTCCTCAGTAAATCGTAAAGCTGAGTTCTTAATCATCCTTGGTAACCGTTATTTGAAGCGTTTTAAAAAGCCTTTTACAATCGTCGTAGTAGACAATTCTAGATATATCCAATTACATAGCAATGGTAAGCATTTGTCTCTTCCTACAACGAAGGAGGGAAGCCGTGAGTATACGTGTTATATTTTTTTTTTATTTCTAATACCAGCCATAAAGTCCATATTTTGTCACCTCATGGAAGAAAGTCTGTATGAATTTTTTTTATACTACGTAGGTGGCAGACAAGCACACGGCCCACCTGATGGGAAGCGGTTACCGGCGGGAACACAACATGATGGTTATTATGGCCGCGGTCTTCTGTAGGGTGGAGGTACTACCCCAGTTGGACTGCTCATTTCAGACGGGAGATACCGTCGTGTCCTACCTCCTACCATACTATTATATATATATATATATATATATATATATATATATATATATATATATATACTATACATGCATAATGAATACACCTAAAACATGTTTAGTGCTCAAATAAGAGTAGTAAACACGGCTAAGAAATAGCAGTTCTTGTGAATCAATAAAAAAATTAATTCGACAAACGAAGACGGTGCCATCTAACTTTACGTATAACTTCAGATGTTTCTTTTTTCTCGTCTCATTCAGAATTCCTGGACACCCGAGCACTCGGCAGAATGTCCGGTCGTTTTGTAGTTCTCTTATTAGTTTTCAACTTAACACTTTTATACTAGACGATAGTAATAATTAAATTTTAGTTGGCTCTTTTTATACTCGTATTATTAAGTAGCAGTTAAGTAAATCAAATGGTGACAACATTCGAGGTATCACTAAAGGGTTTGTCTGCAATCTTCGAAACTGGTTTACCTGCTGATTAACGGACGTGCCTCTGGTGCAAGCTTTTCTCTCGAGATTGGGGGTTCAGACCGCAGTCGTTCCCAAATAGGGCTATATTTCACTGGGACATCATGACGGCGCAACCAGTTGCCGCGTACAAAAAATGTATATTTGCCAGCAAATTGGTTGTGCAACCAATCGGACACCAGGTGAGTAATGCTCTATAGAGCTGCATACATTTTGTTGGTCGCGGCAACTGGTTGCGCTGCCATGGTGTCCCGGTGAAATATAGCCAATAAGCCAAGATATGTCAAATCGCGATAATTAGTAGAACCCGTGGTCCAAAGTCCTAAGTTTGGGATGAAACTAAAAGTAACGCTGCGATGATGATGAGGAATGACAGCTAAAAAACGTACACCACGGCACCTGAAAACCCGAAATGGTACATAATATATGTACATATGGTACATATGTGGCTTTAGTCGGTTCGAGTGCGATATCGTCAAAGAGGATCCGAAGGGATTTCCTCGTGAAAAAAGGTGCCTTACCAAAACGTAATTACGAGTATAAAACAATTCGGTTATAAACCACAGGTTGTTTTATAAAACGTATTATTGGCAGTTTAAAGAAAGCTATAAAGCATGGCTGAACATTAAGATGAATGTACCGAATATTTTCTTGGCAATTTTACTTGGCGTGCGGCCATTGCGAAACTGCAATCTTTTGAAATATACCTGGTTTGATTAAGTGTGTTTCTTTATAGCCATAAAGTAATACCGTAGTTTCGAAAGTTTACTTGAAATTTGCCGTAATGGCGGACTTGAAACTTTCTCTTTTTAGTCCTAAGCAATCTGTCCCAGTCAACCTTAGAATGAGGAAGGAATGAAATTGAAAAGTGTTCAAACATTAGCAAAGGAAATTTAATTAGTTTGACGTCATATACAGATGTTTTAGTGCACAATTTGGAAAAATTGTGCACAGAGATTTTTCTGTGTCGGTCTTTTCCGAGATTAAACCCGAATAAAGTAGTTTTTTAGATTATGAAAACATGTTTTTCTTTGGTTTTGAATTTTTTCCCGCTTATTGAAATGTGATTTCAATATGTAACATTATTCCTCATCTAATAGCTGTTGCAAATATTTAAAAAAGTTGCTTATAAAAAATATAAACAATCTCCTTTTTATTGCATATTTAATGTTTTTCGCTAGCAACGTTTAAGAATAAATTATGATATCGCTTTGTAATAGGCAGTAAACAAATTGTAGGCGTAACAAATATTAAAAAAGTAATATAAAATTTTGTAAATTAAAATACAATATTAATTAACAGAACGACGAATCTTTTCTTTCTCAACAAGGAGTATCTCCCCGCCTCCCTCGTTTGGGAAATTGAAAGTTTTTAACGTTTCCAAACACGGTCCCGCACTTGCTCTTGAAAACTTTTCAATGTAAAGTTGATTATTTTAAATTTAGAACACTCTGTGTAATAGTTTTTCTCGACCAATTAGGCTGAGCGCTCATTATAGACAAGACATTCAGACTATTGCTCGACAGACACATATGAAAGTGCGCACACTTAGGGCTACCGCACATTAGAGACAAGACAGTCTACCGACAGTTGTGTCACAACGTGGTTTGTAGGTAATTAGACAGCTTTATTTTCTTCTAAACATGCGCACTTATGTATTTTTCTGTGAAGCAAATAGTCTGAGGTGTGAGGGTTTAAGCTTCTGTGCGATGGAAATGCTCTATGGGCCACTTTACACCCTGGCGTCAGAATACCCTAGACGAAGTGCGGTTTTAGTCGGTAATAGTCCAACATAGCTTCTGATCTGAAAAGAGGGAAATTCATATTAATTTCATTGGAAACTAAGAATATTTACATTAATATATATATAGCTGCTCGTGCTGATTCACTCACTCATTGGTCACCTCTCCTGAACAATTTTGTATGAAATTTTTTTTTTTCACCGATGGGTACGTATAGAGGATGGAAATTCATTCGGAGGAAAAATATGGAGAGAGCTGATGATGGAGGATTTCGGAGACGGGTGAAGAGCACGCTTAAGGTATTGAAGATAGGTTGGTGGTGCTTGAGCAAATGTCACTCGAAACGTCATTCAATTGCCAGTGACCTGAAAAAAAATTCAAAATGGCGAAAAAAAAATGGCCGCCATAGAAATTTCCTCGGTGTCCATCTCGGAGAGTATAAAAGATGGAAGAGTAGTTTCTTCGCAAAAGATGATCAGGATCCAAAGGTCTACTCGATGAATAGAAAAAAAATTCAAGATGGTGGAATTTATTTTTCTATAGAAAATGTATGGCGAACATTGAATAGACTACAAGTTTTGAACTATGCAAGACTTTGATTTATACATAGTTTCTTTTTAAAATGTTTTTGTGGAAGAACTCTTAGTCAGAAATATGTAGATAGATGATGATCGAGGGTTTGGAAGATGGGTGAGAAGCACGGCCAAGGTATTAGACATAGGTGAGGGCTGCTCAAACAAAAAATACTTGGAACCTCATCCAATTGGCAGGGAGATGGAAATAAATCCAAAATGGCGGATTCAAGATGGCGTCAACACAAATGTCATGGGTGTCTCTCTCAGAAAGTATTAAAGATGGATGAATTGTGTTTCGGTTCACCTCTGCTGTATTTTTTTTCCCTGATGCTTTCATATAAAGGACGAAAATTCATTCGGAGGAAAAATATGGAGATTTTGGAGACGGGTGAAGAGCACGGCCAAGGTATTGAAGACAGGTAGGGAGTGTTCAAATAAAAACCACTCGGAATCTCATCCAATTGTCAGTGAGCTAAAAATATAACCAAAATGGCAGATTCAAGATGGCGCCCATACAATTTTCGACAGCGTCTATCTCACAAAGTATAGGTAATAGAAGATAGAAGAGAGGTTTTTTGGCAAAAGATGATAAGGACCTAGCCTAGAGGTCTACTCGATGAATAGAGAAAAAATTCAAAATGGCGAAATTTATTTTTCCATACAAAATATAAGGCGAATATTGAAGAGACAAATGTGCAAGACTTTGGTATGCTTTTAACCGAGTTTTCGTCTTGGTCCCATAAAAAAATCTGGATCCAACTCCTTAATCCTGATACTGAAAGATTACCCGCCTAGGCCCTAGGTTATCAAGATTCAGAAAGGGTTCATTGTGAATTAATATTATAGATACCAAGCAACGACTTCATGGTTAGATTTCAAGTCCCAACCCCTCAAACCTGATAATGCAGGGTACAGCTGCGCTCACAAACTATAGTGATTCAGAAACTGCGGATGGTGCAATGCAATAATATTTTAAGTACCAAGCATAGACTACATAATTGAACTTCGGATCCCGACTCCGCAATCTTGATGCTGCAAGGTGCTGAACTCTTAAACCATGGGGATTCGAGAATTTCTTATATTTTTATTTATTTATAAAAACTTCATGCACATATGCAACAGGCATTCTCTACCAGTCAACCTTATAGGTGGTGTAGAGAATAACATAGCATAGCATAGCATAGAGAATAACATAACAGCATTTTAGGCATCAAGCAACAGCTTCATGATAACACTTCAAGTCTGAATTCCACAAACCTGATGATGCAGGGTACAACACTCCTAAACCATAGAGAATAAGGCACTGTTCCTGGTGAAATAATAGGTACCTATTGTAAATGCCGAGCATAGACTTTTGTTAGGTATTGAATTCCAAGTCCCAACTTTTCAATCTAACCACAAATTCACGGTTTTCAGATTTTTCCCCCTATGTCTGCTATAAGGCATACCGATAGGTAGATATGCCAAAGTGATTTAATTCAACGGGATTTCTTGACACGACACGACAGACAGACAGACAGACAACGATGTGATCCTATAAAGGTTCCTTTTTAGGGTTCCATACCTCAAACCCTAAAACGGAACCCTTATAGGATCACTTTGTTGTCTGTCTGTCTGTCGGTCTGTCAAGAAACCTACAGGGTACTTCCCGTAGACCTAGAATCATGAAATTTGGCAGGTAGGTAGGTTAGGAGGAAAATCTGAAAATCGTGAATTTGTGGCTACATTACACAAAAAAAAATTAAATTGTGGTCATGAACTAATAATTAGTATTTTAAGTAAGATAACTATATCAAGTGGAGTATCATATGAAAGGGCTTCACCTGTGCATTCTGAAACAGCTTTTTGTTTATTTTTATACGTCATAGTTTTTGAATTATAGTGCAAAATGTCGAAAAAATACGACTGTAACACGGAACGTGAACGTACGAACGTGGTCCGCTTTAGCGGGCCGCGCACCCACGCGCCGTACTTGTATTTTTATAAATCTAATAGATAAGTGTGCCGCTGGTGTTGTACGATGTAGCTCCGACGGTCCACTGATTTTAGTTAAGCAATAGGGCAAATATCAGATTATTATCTTAGTGTAGTGTGAGTTCTAAATAACTGTCAAAGTTTCCTCGTTTAGCATTTTGTCAAAAAATTTGAAAAAAAAATAAACAAAATACAAACATAAGGTTCCATACACACACATGATATTTTGTCTGGCTACCGTTGTATGAAGAAAATTTACTATTCTACATGTACTGTGTCTAGCCGTTATGATTCCCGAGGGAGACCTGCAGATCCTGTCCAGTGCAGACCGTGTAGTAAGCCCATTTACGACGCGAACGTTATTATATCAACCAGGGAATACTATCCTGTGGATGGCTACTTGGCTGTTAGATATGTATGAAGTGAGTTAAAGTTGAGATTGATAATAATAAGAATTGTTATTTTTTCATGAGGCTGACAGAACATTCTGAGACTGAGATAATTAAACGAGTTTATTTAACTTGACCCAAACAAACAGTGTTTGAGTCAAATCTAGTAATCGAAAATTGACCCCCTTTTTTTTTTTTAATCGTGCGGAAATTCCTATGGATACCACCCCCGTCGGCCATCGGGGGTGGTTATGTCGGGATCGAACCGACTAAAACCGCACGCCGTCTCGGGCCTTAGTAACCGGGGTGTAAGGTTACCCAATAGGCATATCCCTCGCACCCCAGCTGACCCCGGGCCATCTACGGTTTTAAGATGGCCCCTTCGACCCCCCGAAAAGTTGGGTGACAGGAGGCCGTCCTGTCACCCAACCGTCGCCGCGCAGACAATCAGCTCGCCCCCCGCTCGCTCCCCACTGTGCCATCTGCTAGTCAGAGGGACACGTGGAGAGCCTCGGAGCAGCCCTCTAGAGGGCCACTCCCACCCCGGCCGGATTGGCCGCAGGCAGCGGCGTCTCCCGTGGCGAGTGGGAGGCGCTGCTCGCCTCCGTTGCCCACCCTTCCTGTGGACGGATTGTACTGAAAACCAACATCCATGTGGACGAAGCCGCGGGCATAAGCTAGTACTGTTATTAGTATGGATAATACCTATTTCTTTTCACAAAAGGAATCACATTGTGTTTATCCGTATTCTGGAACCTGGATCTTGTGCGAATAACCACGCCATTGCATTTCATTTTTATACAAAAACTAGCGACCCGGGACCCGGCTTCGCCCGGGTAATTTTCTTTGCTATAAACCTCACGGAGCCCGAGACCTTTCCAACGAATGCAAAACCGTGGAAATCGGTTCTTGTGTTCTGGAGTTATAGCGTCAGGAAGGAAAACCCGACTTATTTTTATATAGTAGATTTCACACGGATAAAAAAATCTTTGTTGTCTAATAAAAGTACGCTTTTTGTGATAACAAGATTATTTTATTCAGACCGCTAAACCCTTTTTGCTGATCGTACACTCCTATCGTACCTTTTAGGGTAATACGCGTGTGATGTTATGTCATCCAACAATAAAGGAGATGAAAGACTCAAGAATTTCTACAAAGTATATGAATTTCTACTACTGTACGTGTGTATGTCACTGAACTCCTAGACGACTGGACCGATTTTGATATTTTTTTTGTATACGTTAAGTGGCGCCCTGGATAATTGAATTCACAAATCAGCCCGGTAGATAGTGCTGCAGTTTGTATCCATTATAAAATAAAAAAATAAAGTAGCTGTTTGTACATTGGAGATACTAAAAAAACGTGGGTGTATGATTCAGAAAAAGTTTTAGGTACGTATGTTTGATTACCATCGGTTGAGTAGAACCGGAGATATGCCTGAGGAGGTAGGACACGATGGTATCTCCCGTCTGAAATGAGCTGTCCGACTGGGGTAGTACCTCCGCCCTACAGAAGACCGCGGTCATAATAACCATCGTGTCGTGTTCCCGCCGGTAAGTAGGGTAGCCAGAGCTCACTGTACCCCTCCTCCCCTAGCCCTCCGCCCTTCCCTTTAGGCCACGTTCACACGGCGATTATTTTCCCGTATACCGTATACGAGATTTTATCGAATAGAGTAGTGACAACAGAATATCTTATCTTATCTTATACTATATAATTCAAAGTCCTGACAGGCTGATTGACTGATTGACTGATTGACTGATTGACTGATTGACTGATTGACTGATTACAACGCACAGCCTAAACCGCTGGTCGTAGAGACTTGAAATTTGTAGGGAGTGTTTGTTTTGATGCGTAGAGGTGTACTAAGAAAGGATTTTTTAAAATTCGAACCCTAAAGCCCTAAAAAGGGCTAAAACGTGCTTTTCCCAGAACTCAAGAACGGCTGAACAGATTTTCATGATCTATGATTTTTTGGATTTGTCTCCGCCTCGAATAGCATATAACATAATTAAAAATATATGATTCATTCAGGAAATTTAGTAATAAAAAGGAAATTAGATGTTGCAAACGTTTTTATCGCCATCTATAATAGTTGTCATAGCAACAGGAACTAAAATTGACTTTGTCTAAATTTTCATAGAGTAATATCCTTTACTTCTATACTTCTTTTTCCTCAAAAGTAAATAGAATATATTAATTTTTAGGGTTATGTGCCTGATTAGGAAAAAAACCCTTATCTCTTCGTTATCCGTCTGTCTGTCTGTCAAGACCTCTTCTTAAGAACACGTAGAGGCATCAAGTTGAATTAGATCAAAGGACTGTTGCGGATAATGCTTGGCATTAAACGAAGCGTAATAGCCAAACTGTGGTCTCACCGACTAAAAGGTGGCTTGACCTACCATCTCCAGGCCTGCACTCATGGAGGACGGAGGTCGTTAAGTTACCTTCGGCGACATTAGTGAGTCACCTGCACCGCAATCGGAGAGTTTTAAGAAGCAGTACCTTATTTTGCGTGCGGAAATCCCCACGAATCTCTCCCCTCCTCTGGCCAGTAAGGACGTAATATCGGACTTGACCGACTAAAGTCGAACTCCATTTTGGGTCTACAGACAACGAAGCTTAAGGTAACCCTTGACCCTGAGCTATCCAAGGCTTACTGATGGGCATGGCTGTTTTGGTAGGTTCCTGCATTGCGTAGGCAGGGTACTGACGTTTGAATGCCACCATTGCCGGGACTGATCCGTGGGCACACCACCTCTTCATACACTGGTAGACACAAATGTCCTTGAAGCAGACGTCGGTAGGGTAAGCCTCATGGTGAGGGCCCTGGTGCCGACCATGGTCACCATAGAGAGTATGTGGAACGCTACCGCTTTTTTTGCGAGGCAGTAATGCGCGCAGAAGTGGTGGTAGAAAAGCTACGGGAGAGATCTAGCACTCCCCCGGTGCCGACGAAGGCGCACCGGGCGGCGTAGTTCGCAGAACCATCTCCGTCCTCCGTGCGGTCCTAGGCTGACGGTCGAGGCTAACCGTCACCATAGCAGAAGCAAACCCAGGGTGGCAGGGTGTTATATTTCCACGGGCGCTTTTTTATAGAGATGGGGGATTTAGATTTCTAATAACACGTCGAGGTCTCCAGTGCTGGTGGCCGGAGCCGGTTGGGGTTTCTGGGATATCCTTTCTAAGACACACCTGATTCCTCGATTACACAGGCATTGGTAGGATTCCGACATACCAACCTCTCCGTTGGCTCCGTTGAGGTGAAGCCCGCCGGGGCTTTTGAGCACGAAAAAAGGGGTATTTCCCTTTGGGCTAGAATTCAGATATTTTGCAGAAAGTAAAATCTTATAGCATAGGTACAGGTAAAAGTCCGGAAAGCGTAAATATTACCTACATCACTAAAAAAATGAATGCCTGTCAGTCAAGACAAGAAGCACTGCAACAAAGTTAAGTTCGCCCCCTTTTTTTATCGTGCGGAAATCCCCCTCAACCCAATTTTGTACGGAACCCTGCGTGCACGAGCCCAATTCGCACTTGACCGGTATTTATTAGTATATATATACTCTTTCTTATATACTCTTTCTTTACTTTCATGAACTTATTGAATGTTAAATCAGGTTGTCAAATGTCAATGTCTGTAGCAAGATTTTAATAATAAAAAAATCTGATTTTCGGATATAAATAATGTTCACTAATTTGAAATAGTGCATCGAATGTGAAAATGCAATGCAGCTATGATGAAAGGGTTTTTAAAGGGTCTCTTCCGAGTCACACATACTTTGGCCAGAGCAGCTATCTAGGACTCCGCTACTGAACAATGAAAAAAGATAATGATGGTAAATAGACTGGCTTTGGCTGCAATGCATGGCACTGTACTTTGAAGGGTTTGATAGAACTTGAGATGAAATGAATTCGTTTAGCTGCAACTACTGATTGCGAAGGAAGTAAGGGCAGTCCCTCAACTTAAAAAGACTTGGTGGCGATAGCCAACATTCACGCGGGCGGAGCCGCGCGCGGGTACGCTAGTATATTATATGAAAACTTAAAAATTGTTCACACGTCGTTCACACGGGAAAATCCCGTGTTCGAGAAATATATACGGTAAAAGTATACGGTAAAACCGTAGACGTGAAAAAATCGAATCGAATGGTCGCCGTGTGAACGTGGCCTTAGGGTAGGTAGCGCGTGTGTGACACCCTTAGAGTTGCACTCGTTCATAAGCCACGGTGACCGCTTCCCATCAGGTGGGCCGTGTGCTTGTCCGCCACCTACGTAGTATAAAAAATGCCTAGTCAAAATCGCGAAAACTGACATCCACGCGGGCGGAGTTGCGGGCTTTAGGCTAGTAAGTAATAAATAACCCATTTTTAGTGCAAAACTTTCACGGCATAATTGACGCGCGGATAAAAGTGTGCAGTAACCACTGGTAACCACAGCAGGTGTAATTGTGGTCGTCCATCAATTTTTATTACTAGGTTGCGTGTAGCGATTCCATCGCACTAGAACACGGCAAGGGTGCGCAGAGATGAGTGAATATAATCTACTATAGATCGGGGGTATTGTTGTTTTTTTTTATACAACTTAGGTGGCAGACAAGCACACGGCCCACCTGATGGGAAGTGGTTAACGTGGTCTATGGACGTGCGAGGTTACGGTTGGGTCGCATAACACATTAGCTTTTTATCCCTGAAATAGATTCGCATAGGAAGCGAGAAAGAGAACTGAATTTCACGATTTTGAAGCTGGGGTCCACAGCTAGTAGGACATAATAAATTAAGTAAAAAAGTTTTAAGGTAAGTAAACGCTTTTATGCACTAATAGCGGCCATATTGGATTTTATATCTTTTTCACAGTGAACTATACCTATTCTACTAGTCAAGCGCTATCATTTGATATCCATATTGCGGTAGTTGTGGGAAAATAGGTAAGCCGCCATTTTGTAGCAGTGGCCATCTTGGGTTTACAATTATACAAAATTGATTAACTTGTATTGTCACCAGAACTCAAGATATGGGCCAAATATCGTATCGTATATGTGGACGGATAGTTCTGAAACTATCCGTCCACAGGCAGGAGGTCAATTTTCAATCATTAGATTTGACCCAGACATACAGGTCAACTTAAATGAAAGGTTTTAATAAAAAAGCGTTTAATAAAGAAAGAAAGAAAAAATGTTTATTGTGATACACACATACATATCTTATTATATCAATGGAGATCATCAGTGAATATAAAATATTATTATCTATTATCAGTACAAGCAAAAGAGTAAAAAAATAAGAATATAATTTAATATACTGGGGCGGGTGACGAGTCACGTCATTTTGATGACACTGTCTACACTGATAAAAACGTTTTAAAAGAGTTTAATAAAGAATAATTGCTTAGGTAGACTTTTGAAAACTAAGATTTGGAAATAAATTGTGAAAAATATTTTTTCAAATTACATTATCATCAGAACTAGAGACTTCTGCCAAACATCAGACCAATCAGACAACTGAAAGGTTGTCAATTTTCAATTACTAGATTTGACCCAGACAAACAGGCCAAGTTAAATAAAACCGTTTAAAAAGATAATTATTATGGCGATGCTAGAGTTTTAACTACTGGAGAATACTATAATAGTACACCAAAGTGTCTTATGACAATTATCTGAAGTACGCAGCATTTAATATCTTAGTCGTTTTTTATAATTAATGAGGTCTTTAGCAGAACTGCAGAGAAATATCTTATTCAATGTAAAGAAAATTTAACATCCTATTGGTTCCGTAGCATAAATTTCCACTTATGTTTGTGTAAAATCGAAAAGTGTTTTCTTTAACTCCAGAATGGTTTACCTTTTACGGAAGTGACTGTTGTATGTTCACTAATCTTGAAAATAAAGCCTGCGCCAAAGTCTAAGCCAATCAACAAGTTTAACGGCTTGCAGGTGAGATTGGAATAAGCTCCCAAGATCTTGGCGGGGCTCCATACACCCATAAAAGTCAGTCTTATGTTTCAAATAAAAAGCAAATTAAGTACCTAACACCATTGTTATATAGAACTAGCTGACCCGTCCCAGTTTCACAAGGAAAAATCTTATAACCTACATTCGCGCGGATCTTGAAATCGTGTAAAGAAAAAAAAACTCGTGCAAATGCAAGCAATAAACTATCGTAAGGATGAATGGTAGCGTATAAAATACGAACAAACTAACAATTTTTTTTTTTGTAAAATTAAATGAAAATTTTATTATGATAAAAGTACAATGAAAATTAGATAATGTTTAATTAAAATAAAAACTAAACAAAATAAATATTTACGTTATAAAATTCCTCCGCATCATCGCTGACTGGTAATGTGCCCAGAAGGCTGGCAGCATTGCCACGCTGAATGGCAATGCTGATTCTTTGTGCAAGATAGAGTCCAGCCTTCTGGTCAAACATAATTAATTAATATTAATTCTTAGATTTCATGGCAGGCTGATATCTCTGCCTACCCTGTTAGAAGAAACCTATGTGAGTATTTTTGTTATATTCCTTTTCTGCCTCTGTAAATATCAATGAATCAGCTAATCCATCTTCCTCGATAATTGAATTGATAGGCTTAATGGCATATCGATAGCGAATATGGCGGCCAAATGTTTTGTTTACGTTTCCAGTATTGTCACAGTATACTAATAAAAGATGAAGGCTCGTGCCTAATTGGTAATGTAGTAGGTTAAGATATTGCAAGGTTAAGTAACACTAGCCAGTCAGTCTAAGGATGGGTTACCTTTGTTACCACATCGAGAACTATCGGTGCTTTGGAGACCACTTTATGCCTTCGGTCTCGGTCGCCATACGAACGTCTATGGCAGTCGTTAAGTGTAGTTGGACCCCTATAAGCACACAACATTTTAAAGAAACAATTTCAAAATTTTGCGATTAGGGTATAATCATTATGGTTACCCTATTGAAGCTTGCTATACCAGGGGTATTACCCGTTCGTTGTTAAGACTGTATAATACCTAAACCGTTTCTACAAAGTTGCTAGAACGTTAACGAACTAGCCAAAAAGTAATAAATCCATTAACAGAAAAATATATAAGTAGATTTATTTATGTTGTAATTATTTGCAGATCGGATTAAAATCCTTCTCCAGTGAGTTTCTGTGTACCACTGTATGTGTCTGTAACAAAAAAATATTCATTTATTCATCTTTTTATTCCAGCTTCCAGAACAAAAGTCACCGTATTTATGAATCATAAAAATATAATTTAACTTTTGTAACATTTTCTCTCTACGACTTATTGTAACAATGCGAAAAGGTCAGCCATGTCCAATTAGAATCTAAGACAAAGAAATTTTCTACATCATTAATGTTCTTTAACAAACTTTTACATGTTTTCTTTGTCTGTTCCTTAATACAAAGAAATGATTTAATCCAATTCATTAGTGAATTACCACACTCAATCACCACATCAGCGATGTTATGAAGCGATCAGGGTTGAACCTTAAATTCTCAAATCGAATACTAATACACCTCGAACGCTTACCGGCTTTCGTCACGGCGCCCGCCCGCCCTACAGTGTTGCAAGTTAAGGGGAGTACTGCGTTACATAGGGGAAATTTTTTGTCATTGCTTATGATAATTTTATACAGCTTTCATATTGATCTTGTACAGTTGGTTTTGATTATGGCAAATAACTTTTTATAAATTAAATTCGTTGAGTAAATAGTTATTTAGGAATACGAATGACATATAATAGGATTTTTTTAACGATGCAAAATTTAAACGGTGTAAAGCAAACTTCTTCTAATGGAGCAAGCATACTTCACGCTACATAGTTGGTTTAAACATGAAGCATGTTCTTGTGGAAATGCAGGTCAAAATTGACAAAAGAAGAACGAACAGACATAAAATATATTTAATTTTATTTGGACGCTGCTTATTAAGTTATTGTATATAAACTTTACATATATTTATAGATACCTAGTTATGGTCCTACATACAAATTCTTCACTTGACAAGTAAATATGAGGGTGAGTACTCGCAATAATATTTATCACAGATGCTAATTTGGTAATTTTTGTAAAATTGCTAACACCACGAGGAACCAGACATAATACAATAGAGGCTAACTTTAAGGCGTTTATAATAATAAGTTACTAATATGTCTTAACATGCATGGTTGCTCATTATGTGTATTGATTCATATATATTTACATATTCATTACAACTTAGCAATACAGAACACCCACGCTAGCAAGCCTTCTTCCCCAAACCCTAAACATACAATAATAACATAATTCGCACTACAGCTGGCAACACCGCCGCCCGCCCTAACAGTGCCCGACTCACCACCGCCCCGGACGCACGTCCGCCTTGCCAGTCCACCGCGTGTTTGTGACGTGAACGTGCCTGTTTGTGTGTTTGTCTTTGTGTTACAAGTCTAAATTACTACGTCAAGGTTCGTATATTCTGTATTTTAATCAACTCTGTATTCATGAAAAACGTATTCAAATCTTTTGTTTACATTGGTTATGATGCCGAAATGTGTATATTTTAATGATAGTAATATTACAGCCTCGAGGCTGTCGGTTTCATTTTCATCTGTTTACTTGAAAATGTCTCAGTTTCAGTATTCGTTTTTCTTTATAAAGCTTCAATATTTATGTTTATCCATCTACAATGCCTGATAACTACGGAAATGTGAAAAAAATAGCGCCGGTTTATAAAAACATCATCAATATAAATTTTGTATTACAATAATTTGATGAGAACCATACCATAAATCGACTACTTAAAATTGTTCAGAACATTAACTCAAAAGGTTATGAATGTTCCTTTAGAACAAAGTATCGGCGAATTTTACAAGCGTTTATTATCTCCAGTGACCAAGTTGATATCAAGTTATTTTCCCTCATATTTACTTTCCCATTTTATATAAGTAATCGTGATGAGATAGGTAATGCAGTTGTTTACCTAAATGAAAAAAGAATATATTATTATGTTACAGTTGCGAATTACAGAATGTTCATTTGCGAGAAACATGATCATAGGTACATTACAGTATATTGGAATCAAATATAGTTTTGGGACCCATAATATTTGTGTCCATGGTATCTCTTTTATAGATTGTTTGCCCATTTGTGTCTATTAATTATCTTTTACTTAGAAGGGTAGTGGATTTATTATATTTCTCCATATTTTAGGATAACTATATTTTCCGATCAAAAATCATTTCTAACTCCTTCAATTTACTTTGATTCATTACGATGCGGATTCCAAGACAGTTTAACTTTCCCTGGGACTGTCCAAATATCATTACTCAGTGTGTTCCTGGGGTCGTGTCACTATTGTTGATCCTGGTGTGTAGTAGTTACGGTAATGTGAATGAGGATGGGTCCCGTAAAAAAGTAGTTATTGCGTAGGTATTTATATATATATATAATTATATCTTATTACATTTGAGCATGCGAAATATGAATGAATGAAATACAGGAACATGAATTATAAATACTAAACTTAAGATGCTACAGAAATGTGAAAACCTATAATTTTCCGCTTAATAAAATATTCTTACACATTTTGTAAAATAAATGAAAGAAACAAAATAAATTACGAGTATTATAATAAAATAAATTGTCAGATCATAATACTTCAACATAAGTTACTAATTTCGTCAGGTGTAAGAACTAGGTTTCTAGATGATTTATAGTCGAAATAAAAAAATGTCTAATGTGCATTTAGATTTCATTGCTTTATGTTTATCTTATGTGTGAATATGATTTCGAATTTGTAACAAAACTTATCACATAACATCTTATGATAAATATTTTGATTTTTTTTACTAAAGATTGCTTACGTTAGATATCTCACCTGGTGGTAAGTGTCGATATGGTCTAATTACAATGAATCACGCTTGCCTAGAAGAAACCTATTCACTCGTGACTTGAACGCGAACTTTGTAAGAATGTATGAATGTCTGGGTGTAGTTTTTTGCTCTTTTATGCAAAAATGGCTGAATGGAACTGGCTGAAATTTAGTACAGAGATAAATTATAGTTTGGAATAATACATAGACTATCTTTTATCCCAGGAATTGGTTCCCGTGGGTAGTGGCAGCAGGATCAGAATTTCACGCGAGTGGAGCCGCGGGCTAGTATTTTATAGTATTTCAGCTTCAAAATGATAGTGTACAAACACACATGTGTGCAAATACAAACATAACACCCACTCATCACACAAATATAATAAAATCCATTCATAATATAATATTATTCTAATAAATATAATATAACTGCCAGCATCATAGGTATATTAAACACCATTATATTGCTAAATCATTACACTCCCTTGCGGTTCACATTTCATATTCAAGGCTCTTCTTTATAGACCTCTGAAAACTTGGGCCTGCATTTTCATTAAATTATCTCCCCAACAAAAGGCTGCACACTTTATATAGTACACTGGCGTTTATTTCCTTGTGGAGTAAAGAGAATTCTTAGTCGTTTAACTTGTTTTTAAGGGTGAACTAACAAGTAAGAGAATTATCGAAGAGACACTTTTTAAAAGTTTTTTAACATTTAAAAATTCGATATCCAATGGTGGCAATCTACATTGCTTTTTGAAAGCTTACTGGGAAAAAATTCCATACCTAATGAGTTAAGTTAATCTTTGTGTATGGAATTTTTTGTGATATTATACATACTAGCTACCTGCGCGCGGCTTCGCCCGCGTTGTTATCGGCTATCGTCACCAAACAACAGTGTAGTTGGTGGTTGTAGATAAAGGTATTAATTTCATCTCGAGTTTTCTAATAAGTAGGTACCGAAACAGCTTGTTGCATGCTTGTTTAGTTTAGAAGTTCCTTCCGAGTCCATCATTAGACCAGCTTCATATTTTTCATATTGGTACCGAAGACACGGAAGTATAATCAATTTGAGTTCAATCTAACATCAGGAAGTAGTTCTAATTAGGCTTCCAAGATTTTCTTTATACTAATTAATAATAGAGCAAGTTAAATGTAGGCTTATAGACAAAGAAAATGCTCCTGCGACTTTTCACAGTAGTCGAGGGAAAGTCATGTTGATATTATGTCCAATATGAAAAAAAAATAGAGTATTAAATGTTCTAGACGCACAACACAATACAAATATCTAACTAACCCTTTTACGCTGCCTGTCTCTAAACGTGCTTTTTACAGTAAAAAAAACTGAAACAAAATGCTAATGGCAAAACTACCTAAAACGTTGTGCATTGTGAAGCAGTGTTTCGAAAACTTTTACACTCCATGAACCCAGTGTCACTAAATACGACTTTTTATACAACTTTGCTTTACCCTTTTTTAATCATGGACTTTACTTCTAATAAATTAGCTATTTATAAAAAGAAAACTATTAGCAATTGACTCATACAATATACAACCTTGGAAAAAATGACTTTAATTTCTCGAGCCTACAGTCAAAAGTACGGTTACTTTGACGGTTTTTTTTTCAGATAAAGGTAGGTACCTACTTTTGACTTGCTCAATGTTTTCACTGCAACATAATATAAAATACATAAAACTCGCACACCATTAATCATTCATACCTTTATCAATTCAATTGATTACCAAAAATTTTCTCGCAAAATATTTTCTCTCGTGTTTTAGAGGCGTAATGACCGATATTATTGGTGGATGCCAGCTACCAAACATTCTTTGAAATCCTTGTTTAAAATCTACCACTGGTCTTACAAAATTTTCAAACGATTTTTTTCATAATTTTAGTATTTCCGACCGTATTAACTGAAATTACCAAAGTATTAATTAATCAATAACGATCCTAACATGATGCAATAAATGTTATATTTTATTTAAAAAAAAATCTCAGAAAAATAAAACAACAAGGACTAGACATAACTGATTTAAACTTGTTTTAAATATACAACTTAGATGGCAGACAAGCACACGTTTTTTGTATTTTTGGTAAATACACATACAGACTTGTTTCACTATTTTCGACGTGGAACCTTATTTGTACGATTTCTTCAATTTTCACTTATTAGATTAGCAATTTGTAAACAACCGCAAACATAGCAATTTTGACTATATGCACGTACTGTACCGGTCACCTCACTATCAGCTACTAATTCACTTGGAATGACCACACGAACACGAATATGTGGTCGCCTGGTTCTGAGTTGAGTGGCAAATAAATTGACTCGGTACCCTCAATGGACGGTTTATATCCGCGCCAGGTGGTTAGAGATGCCATAATGTGTTTTGTATATCCGTCTATCCGTCTATCCGAGTATCCGAATAATGGTAGGTATACCTTTTATATTAACTGTGAAGAAATTAGCAGTAAGAACTTAAAAGGATTTTTGTTTAATATGAATTTTTGTGTGACATCTGACAAGAATGTATGGTTGAAAAATATATGTCGCGCCGACCCCAAAGGGACAAGGGCAGGTGGATGATGATGAATTTTTGTGGTAAGATAAACTTTAGTTTTTGGTTCGATGGTAAATTAGATAGGGGTGTGCCTTGGATAGCATGTTAAAGCGTCGTTCGTTCTAGCAGTCGTTACGGATAGTTGGAGCCGTTGGAGCCTTAAAAAATCATCAAACTTTAGATAAACACGAATTATATGTTTCCAAAAATATTTAAGAAGTGGTAAATTTGTCCTCTGAAGATTATAAAAATTAATATAGGTACTTATGTAATTTATTTCATTTGTTAGTAATTATTCAGTTACTTCAGAGGGCGAATGTACCTACGTACGTTTTAAAGCGACGCTAAATTTATAGGAAAACTTACTTCAAAATTTCATTTATTAGTTATGCATTAGTCACCCATTAGTATAGTCGGTATCATTTAAACTGACTAATTCTCTATCTCTATCTCTAATAATGTCTTTTAAATTTAGAAGGGCTTGCGAAGTTGCCACACTGGTATACCAACAACTTGTTAACTATCAAAGTATATTTCGTAGTAAATCTCAAGTTAATATACTCTCCTTGTAAACTAATAACAAGTAAGTAACTTTTCGTTGGAACATTTTGGGACCAAACTAAAACTTGATGCTAATAAATTAGTTGAAAATTTAGTTATAGTGAATTTTTCGTTGCCATTTTTAATATTGCCTCCTTATTTTCCCTCCACTTACTTCCTGTAGACTGCAACACTTGATGCGCTTTATCAGTTAATTTAGTCGTATAGTCAATACTTATAATGTCACATGTGACAATGTATGCAAGATTATACATTGCATTCCACAAAAATGTGAGCTATCCGTTCACATTTTTGTGGAATAAGTAAAATGACGTCGTAACCACGGTTATGTAGTATACAACGGACATAACTATTTTATAACGTTGTTAACATAAAAACAGGTGAAAGTGGTTGAAATGTCAAAGTAGGTACTAACAGACAGGTGTCTTTAGAAGAAAGAAATGAAAGGTTAAGTAACATGTATTGTCAAGTTTACCTTTTATTATTTTTGTACTTGAACTTTTAAATGGACCTTTGCAACAAAAATTTAATGTCATCTTTAAAAAATAGGTATATCAAAGTTATTTCGAGGAAGTCCATCTAGAACACCCATCCGAATAACACCTGAACGAATAGCCTAGGTGCTAGTCGACAAAGACCACCCATCAATATTTTGTCAGTTTGTTTTTCTTGAAGAATTACTGAACGGATTTTAATGCGGTTTTTTGTGTTTGAAAGGTCTTGGTCAGACTTAAAATCTTACGCATGTTTGATCACAATCGGTTTTTTAGAACCGGAGATAAAGTAAAAAAACGCGGAAATCGACGTACACGCGAGTGAAGCCGTTGGCATAGAAATTAAAACTGCTATTTTACACGCACATATTTCCAAACGGCCGTACAAAACACACATCATAATTAATTCAAAGAAGATTCTCGAACAAAAATAAACACAAAGTTTTCCCTTTATATAAATACGTACACGTGTTAGGGTAACCCTTTCGATCATCCCCGTGGGCGAAATATGAGGAAAACTGACAACAACCCACGGAAATGAGGGAGCTCGATCAGTGTAGACATTTACTTGTCTGACTGTGTGTTTAGAGGAACATTTTTGTTACAAGTTTTTTTTTTAACTTGCTCTGAGTTGTTTGTTAGTTTTTTTTTAATATAAATATACTACGACAATCTACACATTGCTGTCTAGACACAAAGTAAGCATAGTTTAGCTAGTGTTATGGGTTTTAGAATGCGGATAATAGTTTGTTCGTATGGTTTAAACCTTGGAAGCTCATTAGAACTACTTCCTGACGCCAGATTGGGCTCAAATTTGGTGTGCATGTTTACGGTGACAATACGATAATATGGTACTATGAAGCTAGTCAGTTGATGGAGTCGAAAGGTGTCCATATATCTGACCTCCACAACCAATGGTCATTATTATGACCAATGGCGATAAGTTCCAAGTTAGACTGGTTGGACTTTTGTGGGCTCTAACTACCCGTAATGATTGCCATAGAAGTTTGTATGGCAACCGGGTCCGACGGCTTAACGTGCTCTCCGAGGCACTAATAAACCTGCGGTAAATACACACATAACTTCGAAAAGCATCGAAAAGTCATTGGTGTGTACCATGGTGAACCTGGGATCGAACCCGAGACCTCGTCTCAGCAGTTTATTACCCAAACCAGTAGGCTACCGTGGTTTTTTTATTATTTAACCAATATACAGATATACATATATATTGGCACTGAGCGGGATTCGAACTCCGACTTCTGACGTAACAGTCGTACACTCTACCCCTACACAGGTCGTCAATATCAATAAATTTCAATCGAACTTCGTAAAAAAACTTAGTCAGAAAAGCACTCACCTCTACCATATATTTTATTGCTAAAAAGAAATATATACAAAATTTATACAGTGCCAGTCGAATTAGGCCGGGAGCTGAATACACAGAAATGGATTTTCTTTGTTCAGACTAACATAACGATTGGTTTAGACGGTTATTCAATGAGGTGGGTTGCCTTGTATCTGAGGTGAAATGTTGTCAGTTTGTTTTACGTTTAAATGATTTTTTTGTAAGTGAGTTAGCTAAAAGATAATGTTCTGTGACAGAGGAAGTACAGCTGTGATCATTACGCAACGAGGTGTAAGTTTGGTTGTCACTACGGAATAGCAAATTTAAGAGGAAGTGGTTTACAGTTATCGCTTGTGACACAATATTTTTTTTTTTATTAGGTGTACCAACAGTTGTTTACATTAATACACGATATACATAAAAATTCAGAAAAAAACTTCAGAGAATGTAACAACTACTTAAAGGTAAACACC
Organism: Lithosia quadra; assembly: GCA_963576445.1. Classification (NCBI taxonomy): domain Eukaryota; kingdom Metazoa; phylum Arthropoda; class Insecta; order Lepidoptera; family Erebidae; genus Lithosia; species Lithosia quadra. The sequence goes on from OY754875.1 coordinate 16,374,974, forward strand.
TCATGCAACAATATAATGGAGGATACTTAGTGTGAAGATGATCAATATTATAGGTACATAATCATTTTTTAATCACGGGAATGGGTTTTAATGGGTTTTAGGGACAGAATCAGAATTTGATGGAGTTTATGAAAAAAATGTTTGGATGTTTGTTTCCGCTCAAACGGTTAAAACGAGTTAAAATTTTGTACAGAGATAGTGCAAAGTTGGAATAATATATAGGCTTTTTATCCTAGTAATAGGTTACTATGGATTGTGGGAAAAGATCAGAACTACACGTGTGTGGAGCCGCGGGTAGGTAATAGTTAGTTTTCTTATATTTCCTATTTTCTTCTATACGTTATATTCAGAGCGTGTGGGCTCGATTAAATACTAGTAGGTATGCAGGCATACGCCCTCGCCAGCGTTGCCTGTCGTGACACGACCGCGTCCTGACCGAGATTCGCAGTTTTATATACGCTCCTTTGTAAAGTAGGATTCTAGGAATACTGATTTAAGTATGATTTATCTGAACAAGTAAAACCCACTGCGGTTCTATTTTATAATCGACAAAAAAGTATAATTAGCGATGGAAGAAATTTTCATTTTGTTATGCAACATCTCCTATCCCTATTCTGTAAAAAAAAACACATGCAAAGCACCCGAAGATAAAAGTAGATAAGCAAATTCTAATTTACCAGTTTATGTTATGGGATAGATCCCATAGGTTGAAATATATCTAGCTCTCCACCTACCAGAGCCAAACGTCAGCGACATGGTTAGAAAATTCATACCCACCTACTCAGGGAGGCTACCACCTATTCCAAAACTGATTATAAGCAAATACAACTGTGTTTGTAAACAATAAAATACGCTATTCGCTAGACTCACATTCACAAAATAATCTGAAAGTTAAAGATTTCCAAAATCCCTGCGAGGCATCCCAATTTGCAGAAGTTTTGTCTGTATAAAAGGACCCTAACTTTGAAGCCCAACACATGTGGATTATATAATTATATTAATGTTCTGCTGCTTCAATTTGTTCTCCACAATTTGTGGAATGGAGCAAAGGTTTCTGTGTATTTTGCTTATCATAAGAGCTGTAAAATTTGTTCTTTTTAACTGTTATGGCACGGTGTTACTATTCGTATTTCCATCTAGTATCTTAATATGAATAGAGAGTTTTAAATTATACTGTTATTGTCTCTTTAGCTTCATGTTTAGATCTACTTAGTTTGTGTGAGTTCTATAATTAGGTACTTTTTTCCATTTATTTACCTGGTTTAGCAAGTATTGCGAAGGCCATGGCAACCGATTAATTATCAAGTGCACGTTTTCTATCTTTCAAAATACAAAAATGTTAATCTCTTATTAACAGTAACTGTAAATAATTATAACTACGTTTAAAAAACCGACTTCACAAACTAATATTATTTACTTTTAGTGTACAGAAATATAAAAGTACATATTTATGAGGTTTATTGTGTACACATGATTTCCCCAAGATCCTAACATAAGATCCTGATACCCTGGATATGGGACCACCTCAGAAGTAGCCTCTTTCAAACAAAAAAAAATCCATTCATAATTGGCGCCGTTATCGCGTAACATACATACAAAAAAATTAAAAAAGCGTACGAATTGAGAACCTCCTCCTTTTTTGAAGTCGAAATTTGAACAAGTTCATCCTTAAATCTTGTCGGTGGCCCTGTGAATTACACCGGATAAAAGTTGCAGAACGATGTTAAACTGGAACTGTGGACGCCTTGGAATTTTTGATAAGGGTTATACGTATACTATTAATAGGAAGGAAAGGTCAGCTCTTAATGTTTTTCTTAGATATTAATCCTCCTGAATAAAAATGTTAATATCTCCAACGTGTAATCTTGAAATCCGAATTTAGTTGTTGTCTAGATCATTTGTTTGGTGATTGGTTTGGTTAATAGTATGGTTTCAATTTGTAGAAATAATTGGACATTCTTTAGGTCTCCTTGTATTGCCGAAAAACTGATTTGATTGCTTCACATAACGTTTTAGGAGATTGGACTTTTTATGACTCATTCAGGTTAGACTTGAAGTTGCTTGTATGGTTTCTAGCTCAAACGTTAAATTCAGAAATTTTTAGGCAAATTAGGCCTATTGTGTTTTGCCTAACATTTGTTAATCGACGTGGCAGTTTCTTCAGATTTGCTTGATATTAATAAGTTACTAGTGTCGTATAAAGTAAAAAAAGAATTCAAGCTTTCTTTATATTTAATTTGAACTTATTTTGATTGCTTTCTTAATAATCTACCTACTTATTTGATTCGGTTTGTACATCATGGAATGAGTGAAAAATTAATTAGCTCTCGTTTCAAAATAACGTTATCTTTTAAATTAATATCACAATAAGGCACTTAAATAATAATCAACTTCACCTACTTAACTGTTATTATTTGTTTTCACTTCCTGAAGGTGGATTTTATCATATTAACGCTTATCACAATAAGAAAGAAAGAAGATAGAAAACTAACTTTATTCATGAACACAAAACGTATTCATTTTTTTTATATAGGACACGTCAAAATGACTCCACCTCGCCTGATGGTAAGCGAAAGGCAAAGTCTCAGGACTGGGGCCACCACCACAAACACCGGTAGTGCTACAGTTTTTTTTTTTATATTATGTGTAATTACTATCTGATGTTGAACAGCTATTTATAAGTGATACAGGTTATAAGCAATTCAAAAGATTTTCTCAATACCCATAGTGATATCACTGGTCTCTGATACTTTTATGACTGTTTTTCATTTTTCCGTCTATCCGACGAAAAAAGGAAAATGTGATATTATTTCAATTATAGGTACGTATAGGGGTACGAGGGAAATGCCTTAGGGGCCACCTTATACCCCAGCGCATATAGACCTAAGGCGGCGTGCGGTTTTAGTCGGTAGGAGTCCGGCATAACCTACCCCGCCTAGCCGCGGCGGAGGTATCCATGAGGATTTCCGCACGAGAAAAAAAATGTACTACCAAAATGTAGCTCTATTACCTACATTTACATTTAGCTCTATTACTTACATTAAATATCTACATTTGAAAATTGATTAGTTCATTTCAATAAATATTTTTGACAAATCAATGGCTCCCGAAATTGCCAATTGGTACAAAACATTGTTCAAAATACAAATTAAAAATTAAAAATAATTTCCTCTCCATTTTAATCGTGAAAGGGCACTCTTAAGGCTTTAAATGATAACTTGCAGAGTTCCAACTTAACAGGAATTGTAGGGTCACCATCAAAAAAAATATTTCTAGGATTTTCCTAGATGCAATAAGTTACTCGCAGAATTAGATGTGAAATTGTTATTACTTTCGATCCAAAAATACATCGATGGAATGTTTCAGATTATATTCGAATTAGGTATATCTTTCTTATATCGACAAAAAATGTAATTTCATTATGATTGCCGCTACAATTACGAGTGTGACTTCGTTCAACTTTTTTCTCAGTGGAAAACCAAAACTGGAAAATTCTGTATCACTTATAAATAGCTGTTCAACATCAGATAGTAATTACACATAATATAATGCGTGATAAAGCGTTATCCTATATTACTTTACTCACTTTATTGTTGTTGGATTTTCATTATTCTTCGGTTTTATTCATTTTTTTTATATAGGACACGTCAAAATGACTCCACCTCGCCTGATGGTAAGCGAAAGGCAAAGTCTCAGGACTGGGGCCACCACCACAAACACCGGTAGTGCTACAGTGGCGGCCCTCAGCTTGCATTTGCAGCATTCATTTTTGAACCATCACTTAAAAATATTATCCTTGTTATCAACAAATTTTGGACACCTTATAGACTACAGAAATATGATACAACTTCAATTAATTTGTGGTCTTTTATAGGGCGGTGGGACTTTCTTAGCAACGCGACTCAAACATGAACAGAATTTTTCGTAGTATTCTTAATTAAAATACAGGCAAGGAATAGCACGACATGAAAAATTTTTACGGAGAAAATAAACACATTCTTGGAAATGATTGAATTCGCAGTGCATGGAATAAAAGTAAATACATGAAAAGGTTGATGAAAATAAAGAATGCATGATTTAAAATGTGAATCTTAGCATCTGTCTACCTATTTCCTAAACGAATGAAACAATTTCGATGCAATTTTTCTGTTTGAAAACTGATATTGATTGAGACGGTTCTTAACTATAAATAATACAAAGACTCTGTCTTTTAAGCTATCCTTGTACGAAATAGCCAAGAATAAGGCCCAACTATGACTACCAGCACTGCCCAGCAAAGAATTTATGCGACGAATGAAAATAGACCATAATGATATTATCATAAAATTTATACTTCATTGTAGGCACAAAACAAAGTTTTGGTATAATCATCGTTGAAATTTAAGTTTTATTCGTATTAGGATAAAGTTTATTTCTAATCGTCACAAAAATCTTTTGCCATGTCGTAGCGGCAGTCAGTGCAAGCCCTATGAAAGTTTCATTGTGGTTTCCAATCACGTATGTAGGCTAAAACTGATGATATAAGAAGATTAAACGACATAGTATGACAGTAGGTTGCACAAATAGAAACTGTGACGTCAGTATTTTCGTGATTTATGATATTTGATTCGGAATTCGACGTGTTAGTAGCATGAATGGGGAAGTGAACAATTCAATAAATATAATAATACTGTTATGAATACTTGCGTGTCATGATTTGCTTAGTTAGTTGGCTAAATGGCAAAAACTAACTAATAAAACTAAGAAATTCGTTACAATATAAAATTATGCAACTTCTAGCCACATAAATTGTTATTTGTTATTTAAGTAGGAACTTGATTATGATACTTATCATCACTCATTGCATGACTGCATGCACAGTCACCCTCGGAAGTAGCTGACCACAAATATAGCATCATTCATTGCATGACTGCATAGTACAGTCACCTTTTATATAGAAATGAAAAATAAATAATTAATGTAGGTGTAAATTATGTATGTAATCTTCTGAGGACTAATATAAAAATTTTCAAGTTTATTTATTATTTTATGTAAAGTTTTGGACCTAAGGTGGTTTATGACTTATTATAATACTCTTGTTTTTGTATAAATATAGGTAGGTATATCTGTAGTTATTGTAATGAAATAAATATCTATAGAACTCTAAGTCAAAAGTAGTACTTGGCAAGTAAATGGTTTGATTTGATTCAATTGTGTTGTTTCTTGATGTAAAAAAAGTTATTGTTTGTTTCCAAACTAAAATAAAAAAATGTCTCAAACCTGGTAACCCTACTCTGACTAATGAGCTAACGAGTCAAGAACAAAACGGTTACACTTAATAAATATTCAGTTTATACACAAACGCTACTTGTGCTGTAAATTAATTACGTTTAAGTGGGCTGCTTTTGACATTCATACGGCTAAAGTACTGGTTCACGAATTCATACCAAGCTGGTTGTGTATAAACAATTGGATCATAAACATTTCCTGCATAATTGCAGGTTTGAAGTTGAGAGCCAGATTCCTCTAGTTGTAATTTGAATTGTTTTGGGTTTTACGCGGTATAAATCCGACATAATTATATTATGTGTACACCCTATTGCACTTTTAGTTGTGATTTAAAAATCAACAGAATTTTTGGAGCAATTAATTTTTTTATTCACGTTAGTTAGTATAATGTTGGATTAGTTACTATAAGCATTTCAGTCGTGCGGTTTTTGGATCAACCAAAGTATTATTAATATCGTCAGTTAGACTTTTTAGAATAACTAAGCCAGAGCTCACAAACTCCCCCTCCCCTAATCCCCCTCCAACCCCCGTAAACTCCCCTCCTCCCCCTCCAGGGTCTGCAGCACGAATGTGACGCCCCGGGTGTTGCACACATCCATACCGGTGTCCGGTGGTCCGGGTGTTCACGGTGACCGCTTCCCATCAGGTGGGCCGTGTGCTTATCTGCCACTTAAGTAGTATAAAAAAAAAACTTCGCCATCTTTTCGAGAATATTACAGGTGACAGTGAACAAAATGTGAGGTTTCATCCAAGTCATTTGAACAAGAATATTAAGCTAAGCTATCACATCCATGACCTAATCATGCTAAAAAATCTCTACACTAATAATGCGAGGTTAATATGAATCCATAAATTTAAGACATATCCAAACTTCTGACATCCTTGACGCTCTTCAAGATAACACAAACATGATTATACCTACGGCACGATATGATGGCCGGTTTGACATATTACAATAGTGATGGAAATGTCAATTTACTCTCGATAAAAATATAATCAAATCAAATAAGTTTTTATTGCAAGCAGTACTTACCTAGGTACCTGATTCAAAAACTTTAGTAAAAAAATATAAATTTTTACCTACTTAATACATATGAACAAACTGAATATTGGAATTAGGAATGAAAATGAGTATATATTAATCCAGCTTCCTTCAGTGATTGCACTAGCTTTTTTCTTGTTGGATACTCCTTCCGTAAATAGTAGCTACACACATGTCTTCGACTGGTTTTGCTCGTTTTTTTCTGTGTGTGTGAAGTTTATTTTCTTCTGTGCCAGTCTCGCCAGATTTTTCTTTAGTTATCTATTCGTCTAACAGTTATAGGTAAAATTGACCTTCCATTTTGAGATTCACGATCGAAATGTTACGAAGGCGTACCTATAACGAACACACGTGCCTGACTGTTTAGAACTCAGCTCTGCGTATGTTCGGCCATATCGACGAAATCCACAACAAAAGGCGTAAACAGAGTAAGTTGAGGGCTACCATTATAATTATCACTGTTAGTGTATGTAATGGGGACCCCTTCCTGAGACTTTACCATCAGGCGAGATTTACCATTTAGCTTACCATCAGGCGAGGAGGTCTAAACTATATCGCAATCGTACTGCACTCCTAGTTTGTACTTTTCGAAGCAACGTCAAGTCGAAAATGCTTTGTTTTGACGTAAGTTTGCCGGAGGTATTATTGGGCTTGCCAGTGGTCCTAGTGTCGATTATATAGATTTTATTTAAAGAAATTGAATTTCGAAAAACAAATACCGAGTTGTGTGAAATAAGTACACCAATAGGTAATTATAATCTTATAAAAATAAAAAATAAATGATCGTGGGACACTAATATACATTATATCATTCAGAAATCAATGTAATAAATAAATATTGTGTCCTAAAATTATACCTACATTCGATAAAATTTTATGACTTACTGTACGTCACTATTGACAATAAAGAACAGCAATTTGCTCTTTCAAAATGTCACAATAATTAATACGAAACTTCATGAGCGGACAAACGTCAAACCGGCCATTATATCGTGCCGTAGGTATAGTCTTCCAATACTCGTACTCAATACATTGGTAAGTAATCATTGTTAACTCATCCAAGCAAATGCTCCGTATATGTTCCAAACTACAACTGAACATGCTTGCGTAAGAAACAAGTAAACAAACGTACATCTAAACTGATGACCGGCAAGTCTTAATGGACAAAGTTTTTCCACCACAAATCCTGCCCCCCGGCGGACTTAACTCTTCAAAGTGGACTTATATGGTACAAGTTAAGGGCGGTTCCTGTTACAAACAAGACGTCGAGGGCCGCTTTTGAGCTAAGCTGAGCGGCGGTAATTAGGGTAGCCAGAGCTCATACTTCCTCACCCCACCCCACCCCTTCCTAGCTTCCCTACCTCACCCCTTCCTAGCCCTTTTCCCCATTCAGGGCCGGCAGCGCGCGTATGATACCTCTGGTGTTGCACACGTCTATAGGTCACGGTGACTGCTTCCCATCAGGTGGGCCGTGTGCTTGCCTGCCACCTAAGTAATATAAAAAAGCCGCCTTCCACTGTTCTATTTACCATCCCTTAATATACTTTTTTTCTTTTTTTTTACACCGGACTGGCTTTACTTTTTATAACGTTTTTATTCGCTTATAACTTAAACCATAGAGTAGTTCCATTCAAAGAGTAATGTTTATGGTGTTACTGAGCTTGGGCGCTGTTACAGTGGCTAATCCACGAAAATATACTTCAGTTTTTGCTAGGAGAGCACGTCTTCCTATATGGTATGGGTTGCTAGCTTCCTGCATGAGAAGCGTCCTTTGTGACGTCAAGCTTCTGAAGTTTTTGCAGATTAACGCTGGCGTGTCTCAGGAACCGGTATATGTCGCGCAGTCTCTTTAAGTTTCTTCTTGGCAGAAGGAAGAACATAGGATTGGTAATGTGTATCTTAATCAAATAAGACAAACCCTATTACGAGTATGTAGAGAGTGAAGACAGCTACCTTTTCTTGTAGGTGTTGTGCAAAATGAGTACAGCATTTTTTTAGTCAGCCTTCCAATAGAGAGGTTCCTAATTTGAATCCTGGTCGATACACTACCGACATGAATCCATTACTAACAAGTAATTTAGCTTACCTGGATGTCCTTTAGGCGTAGGAGGAATACCAGTGTTTTTACTAGTATTTTTTGAGCGTTAGATTCGACCCCTATGGAGTTCCAAAAAACGGGATAAATTTATTTCCGGAAAACTACAAGCTGGGAGTCTTCAAGTTTAAAATGAACAGGTTACTTCTAGACAAGCGTGCTCCGCCGTCGACCACAGCATCACTTACCAACAAGTGAGATTGTGGTTAAACGCGAGCCTATTACCAATAACAATCATCATTCTCTGAACCTTTTTCCCAACTCAGTTGGGGTCGGCTTTCCAGTCTAACTGTGATGCGGCTGAACTTCGATATTTTCCGTGGAGTGACTGCCATCCGACCTCCACATCCACATCCAATAACAATAATAAATATATTTATTATATCACGCAAACAAATAAGCAGAACACTTTTTAATTAGCATTATAATTCTAATCAATGTCCATATTTACCAATAAACTAAGATAAAACCTTGAGAAGTGTTCCGGTGTAACGTCAAACTACCCTCATTTTCCGCACGCACTGTATTTTCCGAACAATTACAACACTAATAAAATTCCAAATATTACCATTTTCACAATCATGATGTCAGCGTATTGTAATTTAGGGAAATTAGCTGCCGTTTTATTCAGAAACTTTAGTAACAAGAACTAAATTTCCTGTAACAGGTTTAGCTTGGCACTGAATAGATTTATGCTAGCGTATAATTCCAAGACACCTTACAAAGGCTACATGTTGTAGCTTAGTAGCGATATCCGTTCTTATTGTGAATTCCTAAATTTCAAATCGACTAGTTTTTATACCACTTTGGTGGCAGACAAAAACACGGCCCACCTGATGGGAAGCGGTCACCGTGGCGTCGCGCTGCCGACCCTAAAACTAGTTGATTTATTTCTATTCTTAGCCAGTTACACAGCATTTGTACTAGAAATTTCGACTGGGGAATTCATATTGAATTCATCTTTTTAATCCATGCGCCTATCTCAGTTGTAATCAAAACTTGTAGGTACTTTGTAGTCCCGGTCATAGGGACTTTGACCTACCAAAGGTTGGGATGACTACGATCTGATCCAAAAATCCGAGCAGAAATTTTACACCAAATCCTTTTCCATCAATTAACAGTACCTATACAGTTTGAGTGTGAAGTTTTAACCTTTTCTCTTTTTTTTGATGTTTCTACGTATCTAACTACGGCATAAAATTTAATGATGTAAACCTTTTTAGTGTAATACTAATTACAAAATGTAATACAATACAAACACGTTCTAAGGTTATTTAATACATGACTACGGTAACAAAAGACGTTTATGCTTTAATTTGCCTGAAATTTCAGCCTTTAGCACGTGTTAACTAAATTGTGGCTAAATGGAGCCTGACAGGCCTCCATGTTTTATGCTTAAACGCTAGCTAATTTTAACCCTCGTATTAATTAGAGGCCTAGTTTTATTTAGTGGCTTGTGGTCTAATATATAGATAAAATAATCCTTCTTTTTGTCGTTTGGACCTTCGTTAAACCATGGCATTAATTACTACTACTTTTCAAGATTTAGGACATTTTGGTTTTTACGAGAGCTACTATCGTCTGACCTTCCAAACTTTCAAAGAAAGCCTGCAGCAGAGCCTCAGGAGGAGGTTCTCTATTTGGAATTGGTATACCTATAGACGGATTTTTATTTTTTTTCGGTAAAAGAAATTTATTTTTGGTCCCATTTAAATTTTGTAAAAATCTGATGACAAGTTTCGGAGATAGACAACGGTACTCTTCAATAAATGCCAGCAAATCATCTACGATTGCTGCTATCGTAATTTAGACATTGTATATGCAATTTTAGTCATTCATAACTGCAACATAAATATTATTAACTGCAATACTATTACTTGAAACTGTTTGTTAATAAATCACTTATAAATAGTAAGCTATTTGTAGATGTGCTGTATCTTAACACTAACAATTCCGAAGTACGTATTCACCAGTTGTCGAGCTAACAAAATCCTATTTATCTAGCCGTCGAATAGTTCTGAATATAGTCTATCGGCCGCTGCCAAATGTGTTGGGATACCGACTCCGCAACGGAATTGCAAATCGAATTGTTTCACGCTTTATTTTCAACTAGCTTATGCCCGCGGTTCCGCCCATGTGGACATCGGTTTTCGTGTTTTTTGCCTATATCTCTGATCCTACTTAACCGATTATGATAAGCTTGTCGCAAAGCGTTAGTCCACCGCCCCTGTCAGCGGGACGTTACCGAGAACGTGATGACGTCAAGTTAGGGACCGCCGTTTTCGGACGAATGGTGTCTGGAATGGCGTACCCTCAGGACTTTACCCTAGCTTCTTACCGGGGTTAAGTCAATTGACGGACTGAATATAAAAAAAAATGACGGCACCTATTTAGCGATACATACATTTACTATGGCCATGTGTCCACCGCACACCCGTCACCGATGATGGGCTGAAGTGCTGGCAATACAAAACCGACCCGAAATAATTTCGTTCTCGGTGCCGTGGTGGACAAACAGCCTAAGAGCTCAGAGCAATAAAAAAGAATAGACGGAGTATTGCGTACTTTTTTTAAGTCTCCGCATCCAGAGTAGGTACCTCTGAGTCCGTGCATTTGAGATCCTCTGCGCTAATGGCGGTATTAGTGGTAAATGTCATCTATTAATACAGGCCTAAGTCTGACCAAAATCTCTAGTAAAAAAAATTGCATCAAAATCCGTTCAGTAGTTTTTACATCCATCGCGCACTAATAGACACACAGACAATAATTCCAAAAAAAAGTCAATCGGATCGCTTTGGTCATCAACTCGGGAATACGTATCAAACAAACTTACTGTCACATCTATACATAAAAAATGAATCCTCGAAATGTATATGCGGAACGGCTGCACCAAATTGGATATTTCTTTTTTTTTGTGTGTTCATTACTGTCAGGGCAAGGTTTGTATACCTAAAATATTTTTTGGGAACCCAGGGCGCAGCTCTAGTTTATAATATTAGTAAAGATGTATTCATACCTGTAGGTATATCTCCTAACGGGTGGGCAGAGACTTAATACCACCCACATTAATTATAAATCAGAGTTTCTGCCTCACTTAATTGGGGCGAATTGCTGTTACCAAGAATTTCCTGAAAAAATATTCCAATTATGCTTTGCACGCAATTATGTGGGTATTTGCGCTTTTCAGGATAACCATTTAAAGGTTTATATAGACGACTTTTTACCATATTTTATTAAAATTGAGAATAGGAATGCATTTAATTGAAAACTGTTGCTTTTTCGAAATTGGAAGAAAAAATATTCTACGACACAAAATAATGCTATTTGTATTTAAAGTAGCATACTTAGATTAATTTGATTGCATAAATACACTTTTAAGGAGAAAAACACAATTACTTTTTGAGGAGTAAAAATCAATATAGAAGATGTTGTATTCGCACTATCGGTGTGTGTAATGGTGACCACCACTCCTGAGACTTTAATCTTAGCTTACCAACAAGCGAAGTGAATGTCGTTATGACGAGTCCAATATAGATAAGAGGTTTTTTTTATGTCGGTCACGTCAACATGACTTCACCTCGCCTGATTTTTAGAAATTTTCACTGTAACAGAATTAGCCTACTCTTTAACGAAATTTACCCTCTCGTTATACAGGGTGAATTTTTCAAAAGGGATTGGATGGCCAAATCCGAAACTATAAGGAATAGCGAAAAATGGTCAAAGGAGTCACGAGCCCGATTTTGATGAAACTTAAAACCTTATCATTAGATTTTTGAAAAATCAATAAACCTAGCTGAGAATCGAACCCGTTGATTTTGAAAAAAAAACACACCCTTTATTATTACACCATACGATAGTGTCGCTGTTAAGGATCAAATTCTGCGAAGTAATGATATACGGCAAATTTAAGGAAATTATGGAATTTAATAAAATTAATATTTCATCTACCTATTTGTTTCGTTTGAAATCCCAGAAAAGATCGCAACTATTCCGTGTTTTAAATTATACTCAGAATGATTATGATGATTGATGTTTTTTTAAATAAGATGAAGCTTCAGCCCATAATAGCTAATAAAAGGGATTTGGATTCAGCAGTTTGACGACAATTTATTGCAAGGCATGGTCCTGTGCCTTGACTTTACTCCCTTAGATCACTTTCTCTGGGGGTATGTCAAAAAATAAATTTATACAGACACATTTGATGACTTGAAACGTTCTTTGGAGAATATTCTAAACGGAATCAATCCTTTCGGGGTGTAATGACCAAAGTGCTAAAATGACCATGGTGTTAAAATGACCATAGTGCTAAAATGACCATGGTGCTGAAATGACCATGATGCTAAAATGACCATGGTGCTGAAATGACCATAACATTGTAATATTGAATGCAGTACGATCCTTGAAGTCTCAAATCCAGCTATGTATTGAAAACAATGGTCTACATTTTGAACAATTAATCAGTTAATGTAAGAAAAATAAAATGTATTTTTTTAAAGATGAGCTCTTTCCTTTAGTTTGCAGTATGTCATTACTTCCCAGAATATGATCCTTAATAGCAACACTATCGTATGGTGTAATAATATAGGGTGTGTTTTTTTTTTCAAAATCAACAGGTTCGATTCCTAGCTAGGATTATTGGTTTTTCAAAAATCTAATGATGAGGTTTTAAGTTTCATCAAAATCGGGCTCGTGACTCCTTTGAGCATTTTTCGCTATTCCTTATAGTTTCGGATTTGGCCATCCAATCCCTTTTGAAAAATTCACCCTGTATAACCGTCGAAGTAATGATTCTGATAATATTCCTCCGCATTTGAAATCCATTACGAAAGCTTATGACAAGCCTATTTAAACTTTTTCCCATTCCCTACGTCATTGTCGTACTTGAACAAAATATTTTGTATTTTCTAGACGGGCACGGCTTTTATTTGAATACATTTGGCTTAATTGGCGAGTTCTCATCGAGGTTTCAATTTGTGTACTGTTGCGTAGGTAGTTCAAAGGTACGAGTATCTTTTCCCTGAAATAATGTACCTTTTAAATATAAGTACCGGTTTTTGTTCAGTTACGGTTCGAGTAAATTATTCTCGTCAATCTATTTGGTATCGGTTTTTAGAAAATGAGCTGGGTCTTAATTATTTTACGTATTTATGTAGAAAGCATTTTATTGTTGCGATAATTTTTTACTTTTTTATAATAACTTTATTTCAGTAATTTTTTAGTAAAAATTGCACAGTCCAACCCTATCAAATCTATATAGATACAGATATACTAGCTTATGTCTGCGGCTCCGCCCACGTGGAATTCGGTTTTCGCGTTTTTTGACTAAGTATATAGCTTGTGCTACTCAACCGATTGTAAACAAACATGCGTAAATTTTGACCAAGACCTTTTGTTAAAAAAAAACGCATCAAAATCCGTTCAGGGCCCGTAGCCAAGTGGCAAAAGTCTAAATCGCTATCGAATAGAATAGATTAGGTCGACCAATCACACTCCAGCTCGAGATTCCGTCGCGGCGCGCGCATCGTACGCCGGCGACGAGCTTGGATGTGATTGGTCGACCTAATCGTTTCTATTCCGTAGCGATTTACGCTGCGACACTTGTCTACGGGGCCAGTACTTTTGGGTCTATCGCGAACAGACAATGATTGTTAGAATATTAAGTTTGGACTACATGAACAGTTAATCATTTTCAATCGTCTTTGAACGAAAGTTAAATGCAAGTTATGAAAACTAACGAAATTGTCCTTTGTTTCAGGTAAGAGGATTCCCACTTCGACTTGCGAAGTTTATTTTATGATACTTCGACTGGAAACTGACTGGAAATGGTATATTAATGGGCAAGTTTTTGGAGATGGAGTATTTTTTAAAACATGTTTTTATACTAAAATAGCAAGTACATACTTTTGTACGTAAGTACGTTGATTCAATATCACCTGTTGGTAAGTGAATTGTGGTCGACGGTGCAGCACGCTTGCCTTCTAGACTTGAAGACTCCCAGGTTATAGCTTTCCGGAAACAGACTCAGGCAGTGCGTTCCACTCCTTAGCAGCGCGCATAACAAACGTAGGTATTGCTGAAGCGGTTCGTGCGTATGAGTGGAACGTCCATCATAATAATGTCCCCATCACCGTAGGTACATCTAGCCAGTCGGTGATGGAATGGGTTTGGAGGAATCAGGTTATGCAATCTCAGTGCACACTCCCCGAAGTGGATCCTAAGAAAAACCGAAAGATAAGCTAGAAGTTTGGAGAAAGTGTCTGGTTGACTACAATAGGCTTATGTATCGCTTAGAGAAGGCATTTCAAGTTTGGTAGGTGTAATGAATGAAAATAAAACAATGATCCTAAATTTAATGCTCTGTAAGATTAGGTAGGTATATTTCGTATGCAGGAATGTTCATTTGTTTACTTGTTCCGTGTGTATTCCTGGACTGTTCATCTGATTGCGAAATTTGGTGCTGTCATATTGTGCCTGCGTGAAGGATTCTAAATTAATAAATAGTATTGTTTACTGTTAGCTATTAACTGTCTACAATTACATTCCAAAGCTTACCGGTTTAGGGGTCAGCCTCACGACCGAGAGATCCCGAGTTCGAGTCCTGGCTATTGCGCTAGCAACTTGAATCCAACCCCAACACAAGCATATAGCTTAGTTTATCAATTATATATATCAATTAAACAGCAGCAGAATTATCAGCTAGAGTTCATAACCCCCTCCTATTCCCCCCAATCCCCACCTAAATCCCCTCCAGGGTCAGTAGCGCGAGTCCCTGATGTTGCTCACATCCATAGGCTACGGTGATCACTTCCCATTAAGTGAACCGTATGCTTGTCTGCTAGCTAAGTAGTATAAAAAACCATCAATGTTACTAGTGGGACAAGTCCGTCTCAGTTGTACCATCAATGGTGCTGCTGGCTAGCTGATGGTACAACTAGTCCGGCGGCATCTTCTAGTGAACTGATTATCAAGGCGTCACTCATGTCGGCTTAGAAATTATTGATTTATTCGAAGCTCCAGTTTGCCAGAGACTGTTAAATTGGAGACGGTAATATGCCACTCTCGGTTTAATATTTGCGAAGTGAATATAATGTTTCTACAGGTATAGGGTTACCATTTAGGAATTTGATAAGTCCTGACAAAAAGCCGGACATTTCGATAAAAATCCGGACACTTGTATTCAGTGGCACGGGGGGGGGGGGGTAGGATTCGAGGTGCAGGCGGATGTTGTTCGCCTTGAAACGCCCGTCGCATAATTTATATTTTTTATATTATAATATTTTAAAAATCCCATCGATTATGTGTGCTATACTTAAAATTCAAAGGTCAAAATTCCAGGTTTATTGAATTTTTCTCGGAAACATAACTTTAATAAAAAAAACCTCTTATGATATAGGTAAGTACAAAAATAGTCTCCATGATTTTTTCCTAAGAGTTACTATTCCTGAAATATCGCGATTCTAACAGTTGTTTTTACTTACTAGTTATTAAATGTACCAAACGGATTTTGAAGCGGTTTTTAGGGTTCCGTAGCAAATGGCAAAAAACGGAACCCCTATAAATTCGTCATGTTTGTCTGTCTGTCTGTCTGTCTGTGTGCCTGTCCGTCTGTATGTCACAGCCACTTTTCTCCGAAACTATAAGGCCCGTGCTGTTGAAACTTGGTAAGTTGTAACGTATTTTTGATTGTAATTGGTTAAATAGAACCAGAGATACCAAAAAACTACCTAAAAACGAAGCGCCGGCGAAGTCACGGGTATAAGCTTGTATAAAAAGTAGCCTATATGTTGCCCAGACGTATGAACTATAATCGTAGGTACCAAGTTTGACGAAAATCCCTGCAGTAGTTTCTGATTCATGCGTGTACATACAGATAGATAGGCAAATATGACGAACAATTTACTGATTTTATTTTTTATTTTTTGCATTAGTATCGATCACCAATCATCCCCCAATATTTTGTAAATATGTATATTCAATGTACAGAATTGACCTTTCTACAGGTTTATTATACCTAAGTATAGAAGAAGATATATAATATACTATCTAATTTAAAAAATCCGGACAAATTAGAAAGCTGGACAAAGTCCGGACAAGTGCCTAAAAGTCCGGACAAGCGCCTAAAAGTCCGGACATGTCCGGATTAATCCGGACGGATGGTAACCCTATACAGGTAGAATTCTTCCTACGCATTTTGGCATTTTGTATAAAGGTCAATGTCGTATTTTATGCGTGTCTTGAATAAATGTCTCTCAGTTTTTTTGGCGTACTAATAGCAGTACACAAATATTATAGGTATAAAAGAACGTAGAAGAGACAGTAGGAAACAGGGCACGGTAAAAATTTGGAGAAACTCCTCTGCTAGAAATTAGGTATGATGAATCGAAGGGATTGTTCATTAATAAGTAATAAAAAGCTATGAACTAAAATTTTGAAAAGTATTTTTATTCCATGTACGTAAAAAATTTATGGACGGAACGCGTTGAATAATACAATTGATGACACTATAGTCGGCCTATTTGCTTATACGTACATATTGGCACGCACACACTAGTCAGCCACTGCATGACAAACGACATATTATATGATTCAGGTGGTTTAAGTAGCAAAAAAAAAAGGATGTCTTATATTTAGTAAAATGGTGTAAAACCGTAGTTACAGCAAGAAAAAATATCTTAGAATCACATTTCAATCAAATTTGGATAATACGTTGCAACAATTCACTCACACATGGTTAGCCGCCGCCATTTTTGTGACACAGTCTCGTTAACAGCGTTTCTTTACGTGTTTCTTCAGCGTTTATAACCTGTGGACAGAGTCTATTCCATAGGTTATAAACTTACATACATGTCTCACTCAATCACTCCTAAGGTAGCAAAACTACATATACATATATATAATCATATTATATACATAATATTACATTGTTATTCAATTTTCTTTTGAAAGAAATATCACACAATCAAATATAGGTACCTTACAGTTATGAAATTCCATGAGCTAATTGCTCATCGATATTGATATAATATACGTGATCACAAGTACGAAAAATGTCCGGCTACTCGGAAGATATACCGGAATATGCTTCGGTCAAATCAAATTATCCCTTTTAATTTGCCTTCCCATTATGTAATTTACATACGCCGAATCCCGAAACTCGAATTTTCGCTTTCAGAATGACAGGACACTCAGCTGTACCCCTCGCATCCTTTTCCAATTTCACACATCCGGATTATTCAAAAATTTCAACACACTGACGAACTCTCTCTATATTTTAGTATGTATTAAAGGGTCCTTATATGTGAGGCACTTTTATTTTACACCCTCCAGCATTAGGCATATAATTAGACGTCGAGGCACGCATGAATGTTGACACAAGAAATTGAATGTGTGAAGAAATGTGCCGAATTTTTTCAGCACGTTTTCTTCTTGAGAAGACGGGCGACTTTTTGTGGCGCAATATTATTGAACCAAAGTTTGAATATTACTTTTTCACACAAACATACTTTGCATTGCAGCTCCAAGGCAGGTAGAGACAGCAGCCTGCAATTTGCTTTAGTCCTTACACACATCACAAGCTCTAAAAAAATTTGATGAAACTTGGCTTCTGTAATTGTAACATTTCAATATTAATCCGCGTTGTGCTGACTTCACTAAAAGGATCGTATCGTATTCTTTTCGATTATGTACTATGTGGTTATTTTCTTGCTATAGTAAAGCAACGAGCTGGCTTTTGTGTGTAACTAAACGGTTGAACTTCGATATTTTCCGTGAAGTGACTGCCATCTGTCCGGATAGGTGATATCGAGGTCCATTATTTACACCAATTTTCGTACTTTTTAGGGTTTCAAACCATAACGACAGCCATAGACGTTCGCATGGTAACCAGGACCGATGGCTTAATATGCTCTTGGAGGCACGGAAAGCAAAACGGAACACAAAGCAATTTTATCAAGCTACAGAAAGTTGCTAGTCTGACGACGTCTAAGGTATATTCAGAGCACTTATGTATAAAAATTAATCAGGATGTTTGTTTTGTTTCTGCTCAGGAGAAATAATGTTTCCCTGGAAAGGTGTCAGCTTCTAATGGAAAAGAAATGAGAGTATGTTTGGGTTTGTCTATGTATTAGGATTATTTGTTTAGTTAATCATACCACAAAAACAACATCATTGGCACTGTAATAGTTATGAAGTATTAGTGCCATTATCCGATTCAAGGAAAACTTTTTCGTAGTAGCAAATTAATTTTGGCTCCAAAATCCTTTTTTTTATAACACGTAGGTGGCAGACAAGCACACGGCCCACCTGATGGGAAGCGGTCACCGTGGCCTATGGACGTGTGCAACACTAAAGGTGTCACACTCGCGCTGCCTACCCTTTTATTTTCTTGCGGAAATCCCCATGGATACCACCCCTGTCGCCAGCGGGGATGGTTATGTCGGAATCGTATCGACTAAAACTGCACTATTTCTCGTGTCTTCCGAATGACCCTGGCTAACCAAGGTCATTTCCTTCTTCGACATAACTCCCTTGGGTTTGGGAACCCCCGTCGTGCTTCAGGTGGATTCATAATCTAAAATATTTTTGAAAGTATTTTCTTCAAATCAATGAAATGCCTTTTGTTTAGAATGCATGACATTCAGCTAACATTTTTGGTTCAAATGACCTATCAGCATTCTTAGCAGCTAGCTAAATGACCTAACCCTTTACTTGTTTAGTCGTTGTGAAGAAATTTAATCAAACAGCATTCTTGTTAACGTCTCTATTGAAGCTAAATAATGTTTACTGCATGGGACTCAAACTCGAAACTTGATTACAAACCTTTGGCATCAACTATTGTGTAAGTAATATCTACATAGCAAGCTTCTACGAGTATTATCAGCAGTAGATTTGATAATAAAGGAATAGAGACTTCCTTATTAAATAAAATTAATGAACAGATACTTAAACCTAGTAATCCAGTTTTCTTTGTATGTACCTATCTATTAGCTATCCCCGCGGCTTCACTCGTAACATATTTCGTACCTTTTTAACCCAAACATGTCGGTAATTTAGTAGTCTTGCAATAAAATTATGTGGAAATTTGCCCAAATTGTTGACATTATATATGATTACTGCTCTTCCTCCCCGAGTCCATAACCTTCTTCCATAATCGTCCTCGATAAACAGGCTATCCAATACAAAAATTTTTTTTCAATGAACCAGTAATTCCAGAGATTAGCACGTTCGATCAACCAAACGATATTAGTATAGATTGGCAATTACGGTACAGAACCAGTTCAGTAACATTACAGTTTTAAAATGTGTGATTTTAATCCTTACGTGTGTAAATTATAAAACTAAAATGTATTGATACTTTAATTTGGCACAATGAAGCTAATTTGATGATGGATTCAATAGTGGTAGAGACTTCAATGATTACTAATAACACTCTCTGAATGAGGCGTATTTGGTTTTTGTTTTTTTTTATACTACTTAGGTGGCAGACAAGCACACGGCCCACCTGATGGGAAGCGTCACCGTGGTCTATGGACGTGTGCAACACTTAGGGTGTTAGACACGCGCTGCCTACTCTAAAGGTTGAATCGGGGATTGGGGGATGAGGGAGGGGGGAGTTTGTGAGCTCTGGTTATCCCACTCACCGTCCGTCGGGAACACAACACGATGTTTATTATGGCCGCGGTCTTCTGTAGGGTGGAGGTACTACCTCAGTTGGACTGCTAACCTATTCCTCACATTACAAGCGCATTTAAATACTGCAATAACGATTAAAAAACAAATAAAATCTGCAACATTCCGCAAATTCCATGTAACAATCCATAAACTGGCTATACGCAGAAAAGCTAGCACCAAATCGCCTCATTGACACTACAGACGACCTGCGACAATATCCTACATCGCCTGTATCTCATTATCTCGATTATATTCCTGTTCTTCTGAAGCCTTCTAAAAACTTCCCAACCCCAAAGAAAACTCAACCATATCAGTGTAAACTAAAGTTCAAAATACTTTGGCTGTTCGAGAGACGCTTTCAGTAGCCCCATAGGTATAGTTATGAGGGCAAAATTGGGGAGGTCGTCCAATCGTCGCATGTGGGCTCTTTCAATGGCTCCAGTTATGTCGTGATTTCTTTAGGGTTTCCCAATGTGAGTTATAAATTTGTTTTTTTTTTGGTTTGGTAGAATTGGTAGTGAATTAGGAATTATTTAAAGGTTGTTAGAATTATAACTGTGATATGGATGACGCTAGAGATTAACTTAGGGTAGTAGGACTATCTTTTCTTTTCCTCTCTAGTGGATATCAGATTCCCCGTACTATAATGACTGACGCGAGAGGTTATAGTCTGTATGTTTAAGCCCGACGTAGCCACTAAACTTGGGTGAAGCCCTTGGGGATTTCGTAATATGATTAATTGATGTAAAATTATTTTTGAAATTCTCAGAAAATAATTTAATATACACTTATTTATCGATTTGTTTATTATTTTATGAAATATTTTATAGAAAGTGTGATCTATAAATTGGAAGATGTTGAACTACTTTTCTATGCGACAGTACCTACGTAATTAATTCCAAAGACTCGACGCCATTGTTTTGTACAAAGCCTTTAGAATAAATATTAGAAGATTACATAGTAGGCAACACTTAATCAAACATAATAATATTATACACGAGCGAAATGGAGCCCAATTTAAATTATCAGTTAAAGGGCCCCATATAAATCACGTTTGTATCTCACCATCTACATTGGGGACGAGGGGTATGCCTTTAGAAAGGTTTTATTAAGTTTTGTATGATTTTTACCCTGAGGGCAGTTAAAATTAAAGTTAGTGTCTACAATATGGGATTCTTCGAAAAGGGCAAGGTTTTTACAGGGTCGGCAGCGCGAGTGTGACGCCCCTGGTGTTGCACACGTTCATAGGCCACGGTGACCGCTTCCCATTTGGTGGACCGTGCGATTATCTCGACTTTAGGTCATATCTCCGATTTTACTTTAACCAGTTGCAATCGAAAATACGACAGATTTTTAAGCCTGAACAAGACCTGTCTAGTAAAAAAGCGCATCAGAATCCATTCAGTAGTGCATCCATAGCGATTTATAAAATGAGGACGTACGGGCACCGTTTTTTGAAATAGGGTCGTACGGGCACTATTTTCAGATGGGGTCGAAACTTGGAGGTCCTACGGGTACGTCGCCGAACAAACAGATAAGAATTTTAAACTTATGTCCTTTTGCACTTGAGTCCTTCAAAATCTTTGATCTTCTAAACAATACAATTTAATTGCCCAATCAAATTGGCCAATTTCCATTCACATGTATACTGCAGATCAATATTTCCATCTACCCGATACGATTTGAGTGTCAATCTAGTCAAATTTGTCATCAAATTTTAAATTATACTGCCTTGAGTTGACCCAACATGGGGCACAATGATATGCTATGAAAATTTTCCAGACTACCACAGGTCGACCAAATGCCAACGAGATTGAATCCATCTTGACGACATTTATAAACTGTCACTGTCGACGCCATTTTACATTTTCATCCGCTAGGAAGTTCTCAATAAATTGACTCGAGGAAATGCAATAAATTCTGTCTTTCAATTTCAAATTGTTGGACAAATTTTCCTATTAGAACTTTCATTTTCATACTTTTACGTTATTAATATTGAGAACACTTTTTTAAAAACAAGTTTTTTAGTAAGTAGGTATGTGAACACAAATTAAATGACCCCAAACATGACGGGTTCATCTTATTTAGTTCCTATGACCTATGACCACTTACCGTCTCCATCTTCAGACCCTGAATATCATGTAGCATCAGAGTATTGGCAGAATCTTTAAGTCAAGTGTGAATAGGTTGCTCCAGCGTGCTCCATCGTCGACTACAACGTGGTCAAACGCGAGCATATCGACTATAAAGTCAACAGCCTGACTTCTTCGACTATTTTCGATTTGCCAAATCAAAAGCTGGGTATTGTCCAAATCTTATTTCAAATATTTGACGTTGCGCTGCAAAATAAATATGATTCATTCTATCATGATTGTGCAAACATAATAATCTTTATACGTCACATTTCTTTCGACCCTACCGTACCGTGAAAATAGAACCTCATCAACCTGTAGCCCCTTTCAATTGAAGCCCTTTTCACGCACAGCTGGCCACGGCACGGCGATATCTATTTATATACGAAATATCTTCACGTGGCGTGTTGTGTGAGGGTACACTGGGTTTCACGAGGACTTTTTACTGTTTTTCAATCTATTTATAGAATCTTTTACTTACAATATTTACATTGTTGAAAACAAATCAGCTTACAAGATAAAGTAATCGGCCTCTGTGGCGTAGCGGTAGTGCATTCGACTGCTACGACAGGGGGCGCGGGTTCGATTCCCGCTAATATTTATATACACGAATTGAATATCTTTTGGCAAATCAAAATCCGTTTATAATTTATACATCCATCGCGCGCAAACACACACGAATTCCAAAAAACACAAAATTATTCAGCATCTTTAAAATTTTATAACAATACTAGCGGACTCGACAGACGTTGCCCTGGATGCCGACTGCAGCGCCATCTGCCGGACTGATTTGTAAATCAAAACCATTTAGAGTGCCACCCAAACGCATGCAAAAAAACTCATTCAAATCGGTTCAGAACCAGTTCAGAGACATACACACGTATAGTAAGAATTTTATGTATAAAAATAGATAGTCTAAATTTAATATGCCTTAAGAAAGAAGTTGAAGGTACAAATACCAAGCAGAAAAATCTAAAAAGAATTCCCAAGTTCTCTCACCAACTGCTATTCATAGAAAATGTCTCCCCACGGAAAATTGTATAGCAAAGACATTCAAAAGGTCTCTGAACCTTAGTTAAATTTTCCAAGCGATTCTAGTAAGCCCTGAATAATATAACTTTAATGTCGCTATGTTGAGATTTAGTACATTCACTCAGAATATTGTTTATCTAGTCGTAGTTTTGCGTAGGAGTGACGTAGTTTTTTGGAACGAAGTTCCTTATCACGCGTTGCGAAAGGGGGCTAGACGAAAAAAATTAGGACCAAAAGTTGTAACGACACTTTTAAGACAAAAAGTTGTGTTACTTTTGCGACACTTTTTGCTACTATTGTGTTTACAAAGTCCCGCGCATCTATGACTTGTACGAAAGAATAGACAGTCAGAGTGCATATTATATATTATTTAAAAGAAACTGTTCCATCCGGCTGTCCCTTAACACCTTTCAAGTCTTTTATCAGCAAAACACATTTTATCTCTAGAATAGATTCTCATGCAAAGCAGAAAGAGAACAAAATTCCACGCGGGCAAAGCCGCTGGCAACAACTAGTCTAATTTTAAATATACTTCACTTTTAAACAAACATCAGAGAAATCGTATCTAAACGTTTACACCATTTATTCCAACCATTAAAACCCCTCCCGTCTACAACCACACATCACTCTCAAAGATTTACTCTAAACGACAGTGAGAGACAGGGAGGTCTTGGGCGGCGAGAGGAACAATGTTCGCGCCCTCCGAGTTAAGCTGACGTTTTAAGTAGAGTGTCACGTGAATGTGAGTGCTAAGTACTTAAAGCCTCGTACGTGAGGTACCATATATTTGGGAGGGTACAGTTGTGTGGGTGAGTTATACAATGTAATTATACATGTGTGTGTATCAAAAAGTACGTTTGTATAATTGGAAGTTTTGAAGAATGATTTATTGTTTTCGTGTGTATTTTGTGCCCCTGTGGCTTATAGGGGCAGTGCCATCAGACGTGAACCGACTAAAACTGCACGTCGTTTTGGGTCTTTAGACGCCAGGATGTAAAAAGGTCCATAAGGCAAATCTAATAGTGGAACCACACTTTGCTATTCGCCTTTAACACGTGTATAAACGTAGTGATGAGGGCTTATTCGTGTATATTTGCTTTATTCGCACGAATATTCGCCTTAGTCTCTCTTCTATGACAAATTGTGAAGGGTTTAGTCATCTATCGAATACAATAGGTATAGGAAAATAGCGAATAGCGAAGTGTTGTTCCGCCATTAGACTTCGAATTTAACCGACTGCTAGTTGTCTAGTCGATTTGAAACTGTTTTATCATCATCGACACTGCACTAGTTCTGGTTGTTTCCTAAACTTGTACTTTGTGAGCCTGGGGTCCTACTCTATAGTTAGACATATCTTGGCTTTGACGAGAGCGACTGCCATCTAACCCTCCCACCCTAAGAGAGGTTTGTAGGAGTTGACTTAGGTCCAAATCATGTCCGTGATCCTGGACTCCATACTTTGGATTTAAACAGTATTGGCGCTTGATTGATAATGACAGGCAATTGAAGACTTGAACCCTAGAAGAAACGTGAATGCCACTTCGAATATAAGTATGTTTATCCGCATTCTAGAACCCATAACACAAGCTAGTTAAACTATGCCTAGTTTGGGTCTAGAGAGCGCTGTGTAAAATGTCGTAGAAATGACGTGTAAAATTTAAAAAAAATTACATCATCGAGAATTCCCTTTCATGTTGACATTCCAGATCTCAGTTCAATGAACAGCAGAATTATATCAGAAATTATAAACATAACTAATCACTAGCGATTATCAACATTTCCTGGGCTTTCTAGTGGATACTAGTGCAACAGGTGAACGGCTGGCTTGTCGCCAATCTAAGGCTAGTTTCACACTTGATACTTAAACACTCTTCTTCAACCTAGCGTTAATCTTAGTCGTATCCAAAGCTTTCACTTTCAAGGGTCCGCTTTACCAGTCTTAACTGTGGATTTAGCTGGACCTTGATATTTTCCGTGAAGCGACTGCCATCTGAGCTTCACAACCCAATGGTGACATTAGGCGATATCGAAGCATTGCAGCTAGACCGTTGTCACTAGTACCACCAAATTGTGCCACCAGGGGTACTAGTGAGAAATCTCGTTCTGTATAGTACCACTAACGAATAAAATAACACTACTTAGTCGCCACCTAAACGTACTGAGTGGTGGTAACACACCCTGCTTTTCTGTATTGCCAATGTGAACTAAGCACTAACTCATAAAACATGTCCTAAATTATCAATTTTATACTCTATTCACCTGTGTTTAAGTTTAAATTTCTATGTGTTGTTTAAATCTGTTTTCACAATGATATGTCAATTAAAAATGAAATGTATGTACAAGTCATAAAGTTCATTTTCCTGTGACGAGTTAAACAATTAGCACACAGTTGACATTTAGTTATTAGTGTATCGTACCTATACTGGTGAAGTAATATGTTGTCTGATCGTATTCGGTCTGTCGTAAGAAGTGCTTTTGTGTGTAGACAATCAATTTTAGTCGTATGAGTCATTTCTAAATATATACAGTGCCCGTAGACAAATGTCAGTGTATTCCGTAGCATAAATCGCAATCGAATAGAAACGGTTAGGTCGACCAATCACATCCAAGCTCATCGCCGGCGTACGATGCGCGCGCCGCGGCGGAATCACGAGCTGGAGTGTGATTGGTCGACCTAAACTATTGTATTCGATACGATACGATAGCGATTTAGACTTTTTCCACTTGGCTACGGGCACAGGTGAGATATAAAATTAAAAAATATATTGTCATCATAAAGTTCTGTCCTATCTTGAACCATTATAGGCGAACGACTATTGAATAATACTAGGTTCTATAGACAAGTGGTATGGGGACACTTGAACCTGTGTCAGGGGAAGTGACCTCCATACATTACCAGGAATGATGCTCAAGGCCTCATGGAGTTCCAGTTATTTTTTTACTAGAGCGCATCTGGTCCCCTAGCAGTAGCATCTCTTATGGTAGGAAAAGGTTACTGCAGAAAAAAAAGAAAGTGTTAATAGACTAAGTCTAGCCGCAATAACAATGAATATCTTTTGTACCCAACATTCTGTTTAGACGAC
This sequence comes from Lithosia quadra, assembly GCA_963576445.1. Classification (NCBI taxonomy): domain Eukaryota; kingdom Metazoa; phylum Arthropoda; class Insecta; order Lepidoptera; family Erebidae; genus Lithosia; species Lithosia quadra. Next base: position 16,401,296 of record OY754875.1, read on the forward strand.
AATTCTTATCCTTGGACTGTAACCAGCGTGTCATGGCGATACTGTCAACATGGGCGTGACAGTGCTTGTTGGGCGTTGCTTTCATCTGACCAATCAATGCTAACTAATTAATGTTTAGAACTTTTGCGCGAATAATCTTTGTCTCTCAATTCGACTGTAATAGATCGATAATTATTGTCTTGCTGAAAACAAATGTCGGGGAGTATATTATTACTACTTCTACTACTCGTATTCAAAGGAAAACTTTACTCCACCCCATAAAATATTGCCTAGTGTCAGCAGAAATAATGCCTAGAATTTATAGAGAATTAGGCGACCTAGCAGTAGCAGGCCCAGTGCAAAAACGTGTTATGTTTCCAAGTGCACCTCTATAATAAGGATGAAGGAATTAACCCTCAAATATTGCTATTACAGCTGCCAGTGCTAGTGGCCAGGCAAGGCCAGTCAAGATCTCAGGGGTTTCCTTCCTAGAGCGTACCTGTTTCTTGCTAACATTAAAACTCCCACATACACACGTTGTATACATTATACTCTTTCACCGAAGAAATGGGCAAAGAAGTATGAACACTTGAACACCCACATTTTAATGTTCTTCAGCCACAGGCAAAAGAGGGCGAGCATAGTGCTGGCAACTGGACATTTTACTGACCTGTAAATTCATTTTTGGTGAGAAAACAGCCCTATCTTCAGTCGCTTTATATGATACTTAAGGGGCAAGATGAGGTTGCCCTCTTAATCCACTTTGCTGAGAACCACTTGGTAAATACTACAAAATATTTTTAATAAAATTGTATTTTTTTATTTGCAGGTAAGCCTTAATTTTCGGATTGTCGGAGCTGGTCATTACCGTAAGTAAGTACTATTCAGTGTGAATTTTATGCTGACTGTGTTAAGTTTGAGGGACCTGAAACGAGATGTTTATATTTTGAATAAAATTTTATGATGGGCAATCTTACCACCCAAATTATCTTCGTAAAATCGACATAGATATTTTATCTTCTTCGAAATGATATTCAATAAAAGAATAAACGGCAGCAAAAATTCTGCTACCCCAAGCTAACAAACCCCGTTAATTATAACAACTCCGAGAAAGAAGTAGTAAATAATTTAATTAACTCAAAAAATGCTTTCCAGTTCGTCTAAAATACTTGGTGAGCGAATATTTGCCGATGTTAAAAAAACAATCTCATTCCTCTATAATTAGAAAACTCTGCGGTAATAAGCTTTTAAAGCAAACTTTCTTGCGTTCTTTCTGGCCTATTTATTTATGAAGTAATCAATGGTCTGAATCATAAGCAGATAGCGGATGAAATATTGTCATAATTAGATAGTATTCGGTTCGTAAAAAATGTATCAATTTGAAGTGAATTCCGCAGCCAGAAATCTGTACTTATATAAATGCATATTATTCTCATACCTGGGAATAGTTCTAGGGGTAAGCATTAACACCCAAATTTCAATAACCATGTTTTCAATACATTGACACCATCTCTTTTGATCAAGTAAAAACCGCTTTATTTTATATTTTTTTGTAACACTGTAAGGGAATTCATTCATTGTATACTTAAATAAATATTTTCTTCTCTGCCTATTTGGTTTCTCTATATTTCTTTTTTATTTTTGAATTTTCCTCCACTTTCAACGCTGTTGGCTCAAAGATTAAAATTCACCGTCGCGACAGTAGAATTTCAATCACTAGGCCCACTGGTAGTAATAAAATACCTTAACTAATTTATTTCCGAGAATATAGATTAATTACATTCGAAGAATGTTGCAGTCAACATAAAATTACTCTATCCGTTCCCCTTAATTTGTAATGAACCACCATTTTGTCGCTAACGCTTATAATTTACACCACAATAAAATCGTTTAATTTATTAAGGCATTTTAATCGCTTGCCTTTAATGATAGCAAAAAGAATAGTAACAATACTACATAGGAACAGATAGTCTTAATTAATTAGTTCTCTGACATCTAGTGACCATTGTGTTAACAATTTATCGTTTTCAGCTGTTGTCCGCTCCATCAAAGCGTGGCTCGATGTTTTAATGGCCACACTTTAGTGACATTTCATTGGATCTTCTTGTCTTGACTTGTTCTTTTTTTGAAACTCGTAAAGTTCTAAACGTTTTGATTGACGTATCAATATGGGGCCACTGCTCCTATAAATGCAGATAGAGTTGTACCATCTTTTCTGTGAAATGGTGACATTTGGAACTATGGTTATCACTATCAATTTTTATTTAATTACACTACAGTGTTGTCAGAATTTAATTAGGACCCAATATAATCACCGAACGGACGGATTACGTCTCTATATTCCAAAGATAAAATTATTTTTTACACCTACTAGGTACTATATATGGCTACTATTAATTGTAAGGCGGGCCTTTGGTCAAAAGTATGGATGACAGTGTTAACTAAATGCTAGCTATAGCAAAAAAAAAACCAGTAGTTCCGGAGAACAATTATGATAGGTGATTAGAGGCTGGTGAGATATCTAGGTGAAAAAACTTACTTAGTGCAATGTGGAAAACAGACTTCTACATACATAACATGCATACGCTTTTTTTCCTAAGAGATAGGCAGAGAACACAGCCCGCCTCCGCTTCTGTCCTTAAATACTTCCTGAGCTTTTTCTACTGTCATTAAACCTTTCATGCAAACTCGTCTGTAACGAGTGCTTTTCGGACTTCTACTAACATTATTGGCTGAGTTATTTCATATCAAAGTCAATTAGTAACACTGAAGCGACGAAGACGTAACTATTCACAGATTGGTTGGTTGTAAGTACTATAATATTTAATTATGCTCACATCCGAAACAGTAAAGAAACTAGTAGACAATAAATTTTATATTTTACACGTTTTATGGTTTCATTCTATGATTCATTACTTCATATCCGCTTGACCGTTTTCCTGTAGGGCGATTACCGAGTCAGTCTAAAGGCAGCTGCATACGTGACGGGTTTTTACACAGACGGGACGGGACGTGAAGTTTTGGAAATATCGTTTCATACAAAATGTATACAGCAGTGCATATTTCACGGAGACACGGACGGGAAGGTGGCACGTGCGGGGCGGGAAAAAAAAATGCTGACGATTAAAGTTAAAACCAATTCTTGAAATGAAAACATCTTTCCTTGTTCATAACACTAACACGTTAAATCTGAATCTCTGTCACGGTCCGTATGCATTAACAACATAATCTCGTTGTCAACGGGGCAGCCACGTGGACGTCACGTCCACGTTCCGTCCTAGTAATACCGGCGGCCTTTAATAATCGACACGCTTGTCTTGGCACGACCTCTGTGTATCGGCTGAAGAACTTTTATATGAATCATAAGACCGCACAGTTAACTACAAAAATATGGTATCATTATTTTGTTAATTCACAAAAAATCTCTACCATCACTAAACGACAGATAAATCAGACTCATTAACTAATTACAGTTAAACAACCATAAACCATTTCCGTATCCATTAGAGAACCGCATATTCAGTCACTGAAATTCATCTATTCACAGGATGGTATAAAAATGATGAAATTATTACCATCTTACGCAACTGTCAAATATATTTCATATATCTTATTTACATTTGAACAGATAAACCTAGAAAACCTCTGGATGTAATACGTTGAACTGTGTCACAAAATGGCGATACCTTGAGTGATTGAATTTTAGGTTACAATATGTTACCGAAATTTAATAGAATTTCTGGAATTTTTTTCTTACTGTTACCACAGTTTTTACACAATTTCACTGCACAAGACATCATGCTGTATTTTTTTGCTCCTTTAACAGAATAAAATGAAGTTTGCCGTGTTGTGGCTGACTAGTGAGTGTGTGTCGACCAGCACGTATAAGCAAGTAGGTCGACTCTAATATCGGTAGTTGTATATTTTTATATTACACCACTTAGGTCTCAAACAAGCATACGGACCCACCTGATGGGAAGCGGTCACCATGGCCTATGGACTGTACAACACCAGGGGCGTCACACTCGCGCTGCCGACCCTTTTTCAACGCGTTCCGTCCATAGATTTTTAAGGTTCAAGTTTGAACATTTAATTTTATAGCGAGCAATAAGCAGAAGTTCACTATTTGAAATTAGGTCGGTTTAATCGTTCCAAATTTAAATTGTGAACGTGTAGGAATATTTGTTACTAATAAATTAACCGCTTGATAAATTGAACAGTGATTCGAGCGAGAGAACAATACATGTGTCAAATAAACATCGTTAACAATCAAACACTTAACGTTGAGTGTTTTCTGAAATAGCTGCCGTGCCATGGCGCTATGCGGTGCATAAATTCACCATTTATTTCTGTAAACTAGCTTTTGCCCACGTTTCCGCCCGCATTGACGTCGTTTTTCACGTTTTTGACTATACCTAACACCGGTTCTACTGAACCGATTGTGATCAAATAATTATGTGTAGAATTTTAAGTCTGACCAAGACCACCAATATCATGGAACGCAAAAGTTTAAAAGGTAGTAAGTATAACCAAGACCTGTCAAACAAAAGAAAACCGCATCACTATCCTTTAAGTAGTTTTTGCGGCGACGTACCTGTAGGACCTCAAAGTTTGGACCCTTTTTCAAAAGTGCCCTTACGACCTCTTTTTTGGTACCCGTACGACCTCCGAAATAAAAATTTTTTCGTCTATCGCGAATAAACCGACAAACAGATAAGAATTGAAAATACTGATGTCATAGGTTGTTGTTGTGTTGTGTGTTAAATAGGTTTTACAACATGGGGTTCTTCAAGAAGGGCGTTTGAATTTTTTTACAGGAGCGGCAGCGCGAGTGTGAAACCCCTAGTGTTGCACACATCCATAGGCCACGGTGACTGCTTCCCATCAGGTGGATTGTATGCTTGTCTGCCACCTAAGTTTTATAAAAAAAAATTGTCTCGACATGCTCCCAGAAAACCCACCAAAACCATTTTCACATGGCCTTCATCTCATCAAAACATAATATATTACCTTATTTCCCCAACAGCTGATAGAGCCATAACTCGTGCGCACCCAGTGGCTACGTTATTAACAACAAAATTGATGGGATTAATTACTATGTCACTCGACACGTATATTTGAGTGAATTTATATGTGCTGAGTGACCAGCGCGATTTTTCACTTTTTCGATCGCGAGCGAGTAAAGTGTGATTTAATGTTGGATCAACGCCATCTAGCGGCAAAATTGTGAATTATTAAACAATAAATTATTCTATGATATTTGAATAAAATTGGAGTGTCTATTCGTAATATAAAAAAAAGTTTTTTATTTAGTGCATTTGGATGTTAAACAAAATTTGTTACAATTTTTGTCTGTCTGTCTGTCTATTTGGTCCAGTTAATCTCTGAACTGGCTTTATTGACAGATAGCTGATGAAACAAGGTTTAAGTTAAGCTACTTTAATTTTGGAAAAAGAATTAGGATTCCAACAAAAAAAAATTAAAAACTTAAAAATCTAAAACACGGAAAAAGTCGTGAGTACCGCTAGTGTTAAGTAAAGACGGCCTCGCAAAGGATCTATGCGATTTAAAATATCTATGTTTAAACCGTCTATAGCGTCTTAGTGACGGGAAGTGATATACGTATTATTAGATCCCATGGCAAAATACCTGTTATTCAAAAATACTTCTAAAGAAACAGACCACTAAAACAAGACACGCACAATCACCATAAGTTCCCCGTCTGAATGCCAGACTAATGACACGTGCTAAATTCATTCTCCAGTGTCACACACACATACTCACACACACACACTCGCATACATGCGTGAACACGTGTGATCTTGTGTCAGATGTAGTGACAATAAAAACTGTCGGATCAAAACTTAAGGCTAAACTGAAATAGAATAATTATTGTATTTATTTTAAACAGAAGACTCAATCTGTTCTTGTATTTGCTAAGATTCCCTGGACAACTATTATTTTTACATTCCCGAATCTTCTTGTAAAAGCGTAATCTTCATTTTGCCTGCCTGTAACAATACCATTATCCATCTTTTAAGACCCTTGACTTCTTAAACTATTAAAATTCCAAAAAAAAAAACAACATGCCGTATATATACCCTTTCGCTACACACCTACTTTAAAATATAAACCGAATCCATTTCTTCTGTCCACCTGTGTCTATCAATCGGGTTTAAAAACCTATAGTCTCAATTAACCTAACCAACCTAACAGTTACAAAATTACCTTTATGCAAAGGTTTATTTATCCCCACTTTTCTTAGAAACTGAAATCCTAAAACTAATAAACGAATGGTTAGCGAGTCATTTCGCTGTTTATTTTGATTAATACCAGACGTTTTTCTAGATACGAGAAAAATTAGCCATCAAAGGCTTGCGGTCACTTTTCATGTTGAGTTTATTTTCACACCAAAATACTGCTTCTGTATCTCTTATAACATCTTCAATCTTCCAATTTAAATGTACCGCTTCTCGCATTTTTAACACAATTTTATTATCATTACCTGTAGTTACGAATATACTCGTAAATGTGTGTACCTATTTAAACAAATGTTTGAACTAGACACTAACTGACTTTAATTAACGCATTAATTTTAATTTGATCAGTATGTAACATCAGAGTAAAATTCATGAAATTTACACTATCGTGCTTATCCGATGATTCAATTATTGGTTCGATGCCTCTTTTCTCTGCAGCACCATAAAGACTTGGAATTCTTTACCAGCGCATAATGTTTCCTCCTATAGCCCCGGGACCTTTAAGCGGGGCGTGAAAAGGCATTTGATGAGGCCGTCAATCTGAGGGCCACCACTGTAGTAGCACTATCGGTGCATGTAGTGGTGACCCCCGATCTTGAGACTTTGCCTTTGTAACTGGTCAGTGCGGTTCAAGGTAATACGTCCACCATGCCAGATTCCTGACTTCCGTACCATGGTTTTCCAGTAAATCAGGGTTCTTGAAGAAAATCACGAAAGAGCTTTTAGAACGTTTTTGACAACATAAACAACTCTGTCGTATTAGCTTTCAAAGGATATGGTGATCTTTTAGTATTTATGTATGGTTGTTTCCACCTAGGTGATATGAACAAAATGTACACAAAATATCTCATCATCTCACTATTGTGTCCCTTTTGTATTCAAGGCCTTCATCTTGAAGCCCGGAGTCTGCTTACCGGCTTTTCTTCCTCCACTTTACACAATCCTAAGCAACTATGGCAGTGGGACCATTTCTATATATCCCTATGCAAAATTCTTTACTGTAACCAAAAATTGACATTGAATTCTTTTTCACGAACTCTCCGCTGTGATCTTGAATCCAATTAGCCGGGCAGGCCCTCGAATTCCTTGATTGAAAGTTATACCAGCCACGGCTATAAGGGTTTGTTTTCATTTCTCCACTTTGAATTTGGCATTGGGCCAAATGATCGATACGTTTTGGCAACACGCCAGACCATATGGCGACGGGACAAAAAAAGCCAGAAAAAAAATAACAGTTTGCTTGTAGCATATAATTTACCGTTCGTTTTGTGGACACCGATTGGATTAAGTGCCATTAGAGGTCTACCGTAACAAACTCTTAAGGAAAATCCTGGGATATTTGCAAAATTTCCCAAAACACCTGTTGATTTCCTAAAATCCAAGGATCACACGTCTTTCGAATTAAAAATGAAAATTTTTTTGCTAAAAGTGATCGCATTCAAATCACTTTTATATCTCGAAGCTTTGAACTAATCATTGAGTATAAAACATGTGTAGACCATTTCATCGAATTTATGTGGGCTATTATTTACCGGATAATAATTAACGACAAATCTTCAGATTTATACTCAACAGTTTTCTTGGCAAACAATATTTCTGAGTTAAGAACTACAAGAGGAGCTGTCATAATCAATAGCAAATACAACATAAAATATTCTGATGAGACTTTATTCATGAGATCTGTGAATTATAGTGGGAAAATTGTTGCGCAAGATCACGATGGAGTCGAACATGAGTTAAGAGCGATGATTATGTTCGTGGTGAGATGTGTGAGAGAGGATCTTGATACACTGCTCGAATTGATGCAGTATTAAACAAGGGATAGATCAAAGCACCGGGAGGCTCGCATGAAAGGTTTAGAATTATAGAGGAAGCTCTTGAAATGTGTAAGGATAGAAGCAGATGATAGGCTCTCCCAAACCAACATGGAGAATGGCATCAGTATTGTTTATTACATACATAATAAACATGCAGCAGTAATTTTAAAGGAGCTTACGATACCTGTAAAGAAGAGAAAAAACTCTGAATTAGTCAGATAATCAGATTGAACTGTTGGACTAACGGCTTACCTCATTTACATAATGGCTATGTCCCACCAGAGCAGCGGTGATCCAGGCCACTTTATAGAATAGTGAAACAAAATTTTAATACAAGTTTCTTCTTGTGCTACGGAGTGTTGGCAACCGCTTCCATTGTTCAATGCAATAACTTTGTTGAACAAAACTACCTTTCATATTATTCCATTTCTCAAGTTAGGATGTTGAGAAGTTTACTCGGACACTAAAGTTGGTCATGCAACGTGAACACAGGTTGAATCTCGTGTTACACTAGTCTCAACCATATTATGGGCCCGTAGACAAATGTCAGTGTATTCCGTAGCGTAAATCGTTATCGAATAGAAACGGTTAGGTTGACCAATCACATCTAAGCTCGTCGCCGGCGTACGATGCGCGCGCCGCGGCGGAATCACGAGCTGGAGTGTGATTGGTCGACCTAAACGTTTCTATTCGATACGATTCGATAGCGATTTAGACTTTTTCCACTTGGCTACGGGCACTGGAGTGTGATTGGTCGACCTAAACTATTCTATACGATACGATAGCGATTAGACTTTTGCCACTTGGCTACGGGCACTGGAGTGTGATTGGTCGACCTAAACACTATTCTATACGATACGATAGCGATTAGACTTTTGCCACTTGGCTACGGGCACTGGAGTGTGATTGGTCGACCTAAACACTATTCTATACGATACGATAGCGATTAGACTTTTGCCACTTGGCTACGGGCACTGGAGTGTGATTGGTCGACCTAAACACTATTCTATACGATACGATAGCGATTAGACTTTTGCCACTTGGCTACGGGCACTGGAGTGTGATTGGTCGACCTAAACTATTCTATACGATACGATAGTGATTAGACTTTTGCCACTTGGCTACGGGCACTGGAGTGTGATTGGTCGACCTAAACTATTCTATACGATACGATAGCGATTAGACTTTTGCCACTTGGCTACGGGCACTGGAGTGTGATTGGTCGACCTAAACACTATTCTATACGATACGATAGCGACTTAGACTTTTGCCACTTGGCTACGGGCACAGAAGCTCTTTAGAAATCGTCAGTGTGACAGTTGTATTTAAACTAAATGAATTGGTACCTGATGCACAGAGGCAAAATAGTATGTCTTAAATGCTATGGAAAATGGATTTAACTTTGTTATGAGATGCAACAAACCTAGCACCTTTCAAATACTCCCGTCACTGATGCAACAATTTGTTATTAATAAAACATATTTATCAGCATTTTGAACATACTGAACTAGTGGGTGACTATCTATTTCGGCACGGACTTTGAATAGAATCGATGTGTCTGGCTTGTTAGTACAAAGGATAAAATATATATTGTCCTTGAACAAAAAAAAATATCTCAGATAGTAGCTGACGCAATGCTACCATGAAGGCTATTTATTTAATCTTAAGCAACAATATAACAATCACAAATTATAATTGATATTGAAAAATGATTTTTTGCAATCTGACCCACAGTAGATCGTATTCAACATAAAAGGGAAAGTTAAAACAAATGAAGTGTCAATCAAAATCTGCTAAACGTTTGTCATTCGACACCATCTTCGTCCAGTTGCAGCCACCCTGACAGCTGGCGTCAGCTAACCTGATTTCAATAAAGATGATCCTCTCAAAACTACCGTTCGCCCAATTGGCAGTCGCCCAAAACTAAAGCACTGATCTTAGCATTAATTTCCGTTTATTTGATGCATCTAGCTCTTCAATGAGTATCTGGTTTATGTCTCTTCATGGGAACATTTATATGTGTTACTAATGATGCAGTCAAAATAATTTAGATGCAGACAGATACGCCGTCAAGGTATTTGCAGAGTGATAGACGTTTAATAAATAATAAAGTTTTCTGAGCTTCAATTCTGTGTGTTTTAGAGAGCGTACTGACGCTTACAAATGATTTTCTTCATTTCTTAAACAATGCTTCTTAGAACGTCTAGAATTAATAGTCATTGCTATTATTTATGTCTGTCATTATGTTGGAAAACCTCAACAGCTGTACCTTCAATCAAATCAACTCAAAAGAATTTCACAACGCGTCCATGGTAAAATCTCTACGATTCAAAAATTTCAATTGACACAAATCTCTCATCCTGTCGATCTATCAGGAACTCAACAAGTGCGAGCGTGACAAAAACTGCACAATCGTGTTCAACACGTAATACCGGGCATGAGGCATGAAAGGGGGGTGAGGCTTAACAATGAGACTCTAATGCAAACAGCGACGTAGCGAAAACGATCAACGATTGTAGAGAACGTTTGAACAAATACCGCGACGGGGTGGTGCCTACGAAACAATAGAGATACCGTGGTAGGGGCCCGTCATTGCGGAATTATCATCTATATAGAACAGAGTGCAAATAGAAATGAATGAGGGTCGAATAAAAATTGGAACCGCAGTGATGAGAATTGCTGGAATTTGTCAGTGTTAGATGGACCAGTGCGTAAGATGTTCGTCTTTACGCTGGATGGTTTGGTAACTACAATTGTGTTGCATTGAATTTTGATTCGGTACATCGTTTAAAGATGATAAAGTTCGTTGTACTTATGACAACTACATTAGAAGGAAAATACATTAGGGTTGTTTATTACTAAAAATCTGATAATGACCTGATAAGTTTTAGAGATTGACTGTATACTTCCATTCTTTAATTACGGTAAACTAAACTTATTACTTAGAATAATTTTGTCAGCTGCAGCAGATCTGAAGGATACTTTATTGCCCTAACCACATTTTTCAATGATTCTGTTTCTTTTAAAGTATTAAAAGTTCAGTCATATTGTTTCGTGACATCAGTATAAATCTACGATCATAAAATAAATCGTTAAACCATAATTATGATATCTGAAAAACATTTAAAACATTAACATTTGATTTTGAAAACCTCACAATTATTCGTTATTAAACGATATTCGAAATAATTATATTCCTAAATATATGCACATTTTTCTGATAATTCTTAGAAAACATAAACTTGTAAGGTGTTTCGATTTTTCTGATGAGAAGGTATATACTTACTTTTAGTTACAAAATGAAAAGTTATAATTAATAATATCGCGTTCAACATAATGAGATGTTTTGACGACATAAGACTTGTATGATTGGTCATGTTTTGAAATTTTAATACTTCGTCTTGGCTCATGCTGGTGATAAATATCTAATAGGTATATGTAGAAGATAATTTTATCAACAGTGCTGATTTTGAACTTTTAAAATAGGTATTATGTATTACCTACTTACTTATTTAAATTTTGTTCTTGATTTCTTCCGCAAAGTAATGTCATTTTTTGCCCTTTTATTTTATTCCTGCTTCACCTTGAATTTGAATACATCTCAAAATCTAAGAAACAGCTTTTAAAATTGCATCAATTAAAAAAAAAAATTTTTATATAAAAAAAATTAAGACCACATATTCAGTTAATTTTCAACCCCATCAACATATGAACACAATACATCTTAATCTGATTAAAATGTAAATAAGTGTCAGTAGTTTGGTGTTAAAGTAGTTTTGAATTACTTTTTAGACCGTGAAAATAAGCGAACAGAAGACAAAACAAATCCTGTAGATGCACGTAAAATCGATTCGTTGAACACATGGTGTGCCATAAAATATAACGTCTTTACCACGGCCCGTACTATCATTAATAGTTAGTGCGCACAAGACAAAGTTAAATTGAGATGTAAAGTTCGTAGGGCTGAACGCATGGGGTCGCAATACCTGTGTTTCACTATTATAAAATTGTAAATTAGTTATGTATATATATATATTTAAGAAATTAAAAGAAAGTACTTAATTGAATTATCTGAATCCAAAAATATATTATTTTGGTCTGTTTGTTTGCGATGAAAACAAAAGTAATGATCAGATTTTTATGCAGTTTTTAGCATTAAAAAGCTCTTGATGAAACTTAAAATCTACCATAACTATCATTGCAATTCGTTTAGTAGAACCAGAGATATGAACCAAAAACGTTAACCGATACTCGCACCAGCGAAACCGCAGAAATCCGCTAGTAAGTAACCTAAAGCCCTACTGGATTTATGACAGTCTGTTGCTGGTCAAGATTCACAACAGACCGAGTTTAGTTCTTTTTCAGACAATTTATATTCTTTGCGTCAAAACAACTTACTGATGAAGATCCCTTGGCTTTTGAGCAAGTGAGCAGCTCGAAGAGGAAAGATCGAACCTCATCCTTTAATCAGCTGGTGTACCGGCAACAAGTGAGGTTGGCTCGGCAATTTGCATTCACAAACCAACTTACTAATAAAATTTACTCACAACCCTAATAAACTATTGCTACAAAACACTGAGAGCCATAACTAATGTGAATGAAATTTCTCGAAGTTTTACTTACCTTGGTTTGATCTGAGAACTAGTAAATATGAAATACGGAGAAATAGTAACTCACTCAGGCAAGTAAAATCGACTAATATTGCTGTTTTAGGTAGGTAATATTTCTACTATTAAATGCATGATTGTAAAGTAGTTTTGTCTGAACATTGGAGATATAAAAAAATAGGTTATGTTATCGGTGTGATTCTGAAAACAATTTTTTTTTGTAATTCTTAAATTGGACGCAAAAAAATTTGTTTGAAAGGTCTTAGTCAGACTTAAAAACTTACTCATGGTTGAGTAGAATTGGAGATACAGTAAAAAAAAACTCGAAAACCAACATCCACGCGAGCATTAGCGGGCATATACTATAATTTGCCAAAGTTTTGTGTTAATTAGTTGAAAACGATAATTTTAAAAGTGTCGGCAAAATTCGAACCTCATCCTCAATTTAAAGTCAAAGTCTAATTGAAAACAGCGACTTGAGTGAGATAGGACACAACAACTGCTGAATATACCCGTGTAAAGTCGGGGCAAGTCACTTGTAATAGATAAACGATGTATTATTCAAGCAAACATAGCTAGTATTTCAGACACCTTACAGATTTATTACGTCCTATATCATTATATTCACTGCGCCACACCTCGTGAGCATGAAGCTTAATTGCAACCTTACCTATATCACCTGAGCCACGGTGCAGGAGTTTACTGAAACTACATAATGCTGTTGTTATATCTTCGTCTAAATTGAGATTTAGTTCGACTATATTACCAGATTCACAGCGTTTTACACCTACACGATATGCCAGTATTATGTTTGTGGAAGTTGTGTTCTTGTCGATGTTTAAACCTATATACCTTTTAGATATACTTTTATAAAGCGAGGGTGAATAGGCAACCCGGTAATGTTCGACCTAGTTGTATATATTATGTCGCAGGCAATTTGAATGATTTGTCCGCTTACAAACGGCTTCGGCATTTTATAAACGTGAAGCGTTATACAAATTGCCGAAGGCAGATTGTCATCGTATTCGAAGGAGTAGTGTAAACGTTATAATTGTTCTAATGTGACCATGATTTAAAAAGAAAAACTGTTAATGAATAAGTAGGGTTAGGTTAGGTTATGTTAAAACAGTGACTAATGCGCGAAGGCGATTTATAAATTGGTTCGAGGCTATTATTCAAAGAAAGGTCTTGCATTTAAACTTGCAATTCTTTAACACAAAAGGAAGTACGTGTGTTAGATTGATACACATATTTGCTTCTTCTCACTATACCTAACTGACGGTGAGGTGTAAGGTGACAGGCGGCTGTCCTGTCACTCAACCGTTCGCGCGCGGAGAATCAGCCCGCAGCCCGCCTGCTCCCCACTGTGCCCTCTGCTAGTCAAAAGGGACACGTGAAGAGCCTCGGAGCAGCCCTTTAAAGGCCCACTCAAAGAAGAAAGATTATTTTATTACTTACACAATTATTATTACTACAATTACTTATTACAATTACTTAGTCCAAGCCTAGCGGAACACCTTACTTGTCTTTTTTCAACTATCGGTTACGATTCAATCACAAACATGTTTTAATATTGAACGTTGAAAACTTTGTTACAAAAATACTTTTTTGGCTTTTCAGATCGCGATGAAATCGAAACTGAATTTTGAACATATTTAACAAGAATTGACTCTCTGAGCATTGTATAGCATGTTCAAGAATTTATATCTCACATTTATATTGTGTAAACTCTCCGTAAATAAAAAATCACAGGTGCTGAAGATATTTCTTACCCAGCAAAAAACTTGCTTAAATTACGAGTGCCTGTCTAATTTAGTTAGGGAAGTTCCCGGCAATCTTGTCTAAGATTGTTTAGACTTCGTTTACATTGCGCTGCGTAGTTCGCGACGCGCCTCGCCTCTAACATCGTTAATTCTGGCAAAAGTTTTGGAGCTACAATACCTGGCATATCTTCTGTAACAGTAATTGTTGCTTGATATGTGGTTTTGTTGAAATTGTTTGGTGATTAATGTTATAGTATTTAGTTTGTTGGTATTAGGTTTGCGACGACTAGCAAGGATTCAGATTTGAATAAAGAACATTGACATTGATTAATGTAGAAGTGATTAATGACAAAATTTCGATGTTTTTGATATTTGTTTATTATGTTTAATGTCGTCTAGTATCTTTGGATATTTGTTGAGTTCTGAGGTTTTCTTGTCAAACTTATCATCTGCCTTGTTCCTACTATTAGGATCGTGACATTTTCTCGCGTGCTTACGAGACGTCATTTCTTCAGTTACTAATCCCTTACTTGGAAGATAATATCTGTCCATTTTTACTTGGACCTCTCCACCTACAAATCTTTTTACATTTATAATTTATTCCTTTCTAACAATATTACCAATAACTTTTTTTTATTAGTATACGGGGATTATTAGTCAATGGTACCTAATCCGTTACCATGTTGTATGAATCCTTATAACAAAATGTTGTCACCTGTTGAGATAAACTTTTGCAGATTGAAAACGCGAATTATATAATGAGAAAACCGAAAAGATAAAAACAGGTAAATGAATAAGAAACTAGCTAACGAAATAACAAACAATTAATACGGATTCAAAGTTAGATCCGTAGGTCGAGTAATAATCTCAATAACTAGTTAACCCTAGAAAGATAACCTACGTCAAATCGACTCCCTTCATTTTGAAAAACTGTTGTATTTCGCGCATATTTCGTAACACTGCGTTCTCCGTTCCCGCCACCTCATTCGGACCTCAGAGCTTCTAGATGACACTGGTATTGCTAAGGTAAGTGTTTTAGTTTCGTAGATATGCATCGTCCGTGAGTCAAAGTGACCCATGGTTATCTTTATTGTAACTTTTTTGTAATTAGGTGCATATCTTTTTTCACGTTTGTTTTACAATTTTCAAACGTATATTATGATATTATTTTTTATATAGTTTCACATTAGTTTTGCATTTATACTAAGTCTATAATAACGTCACAAATACCTTTAGAAGACACGCAAATAGCCCGGTTTTTGTCAGAAATTAGTGATGAAGAAGCATGATGAAAAAACAGGACTTGTCTATGTTATCCACAAGCCTGGAAGAAAAAATTACTACACTTGTACCTAATAGACCTGCAGAAACACTTGCAGAAGAAGAAGATGTACTGGTACCTAAAAAAATAAGGTATTGCGGTTTCTTTCCTTCTCGCAATGAGTTCATCCGACAAAGAACTAAAGTTAACGACATGATGTCTCGCAGAATAAGCATGCTGAAGTGGCAATGGGCTGGCTACATCTGTCGAAGGACCGATGGCCGTTGGAGCAAGCGAGTCCCAGAGTGGAGACCGTGAGTCGGCAAACGGAGGGTGGGACGCCCCCCAGCCAAATGGACCGACGACCTGAAAAAGGTAACTGGGATGGACCGGATGCGGAAGGCGGAGAATTGGGTGGTATCATATCGGTGGAGAGAGGCTTATGTCCAGCAGTGGACGTCGACAGGCTAATTGATTGATTTGATTGATTGATATGTCCTACAATTAGGAGGCAAAACGACGTCTGTATGTGAAAAATGCAAAATTTACATCTGTGGAGAGCACAAGTCGAGCTCTTGCCCTAAGTGCCTTTGAGTCATGTAACATATTTTTATATATTTTTTTATTAGTTCTCATATTACTATGATTATAAAAAGTTAATTTTATACCGTTTCTAATAGTTCTGGGCCCTTATTCTATTTGCCATCGATTACTAACCGTAGAAAAAGTGTGATTGTATCACACCCAAACATCATTTTCTAATCTTATCAAATTATCGAAAGCAAAATAGTGTATTCTAATTGCCATACGATTGTATCATGGTTTCGTTCTGAAAATAACTGTCAGTAATTATCACTTTTCTGACAGTGATCATTTTCCCGGTATTAATTTAGAGGTATGATAATTGATAAGCTTTGCGTATAATGCAAGATGAAATAGTGTTATTTGGTTCCTACATCAATATTTGGACTTGTTTTTCCATGAAAATCGCATCCAAACTTTTTGGAATTTCATATAATTTCTGAACTCATAATGAGGTGACTGTGACATTCAGACATTGTCAACTACAGTCATTTGACAACGACTTTGTTTACGGTTTTTTGCCGTTTTTTGGAATCATACCTAAATAACTTAAACCAAAATGGATGAGTATTATTTATTATATTCCGTCGTCAAAGGAAATTGCAGAGAGATGCATCAGATCCGCTGTCCTTAGATCAGAAATTATTCATACGAAATTAAAGTAAGAATTGTTTCGAAATTGGCACTAAAAGTTGGCAAAGCATGGAAGAGATAGGTACCTATTGGACGTTGAAGGAAAATATGAAAAGCAAATATTATGGGGCTGCCAGGTCAAGAGATGGGAAGATGAGATAAAAGCCGTAGCAGGCCACACTTGGTAAAGACTGGCCAGAGACAGGTAGGGATAGAAGGCATTGGAGGAGGCCTATACCAATAGGCAAAATACCCTAAATATTGTAAATCTAACTGTAAGTGCTGTAAGAGTCATGTTATGTGTAATGTCTGAAATAAAGGCTTATAGGTAACTATTATTATTATTAAAGGATTGTTTCATTTTCTTAGCCAATCCTTTAGATTGAAACCTATTGAGAGATCTAATCAAAGACCTGCAGGAATCAAGTTAGTATTAATCAATATAGTATATTTATTATGTACCTATGCATGCATGTAGGATCAGATAAGTAAAAAACAACATGATTCTTTAATATTTTTTATTATAGCTAAGATCTTTTATTACATCTGCAAGCTTGTAAAAACGAATATTATATACCTTATACCTGTGCTTATACCTTTTAGGATTTTATAAGAAATATCATGCAATCAACACAGCAAATGTAAAATACATTTTATTTCTTCTTTGAGTCAACGGCTAGATTTATTTATTTATTTCCATTTTAATGCCACATAATCTTGTCAATCTTGTATATTTCACTACTCTACTTTTTAACTTTCCTTCATGTTCTTTCCTTGTTACCTATGAAAGACTGGGTATTCTTTTCACATTAAACGTTCATACTCGTACAACTCGTGTTATTACTTATTATATAATTATATTCTTCTTTTAGTAATCGTTTTACAAAACTTCCATTTACCAATTTTTCGCATAAATGACAATAATGACAATGATTTGTTTATTTTCCCGTATTTGACATCAATGTTTTTTTTTGCAATTTATGGCAAACAGGTAGGTGTATGCCAATGTCAAACAAAGCAAACAAAAATAAAAACTCCTTTCAAATTATCTATTATCGGGCACGTCAAGTTTTCCAAGTGTGACGTAGCGGTAGTGAACGCAGCCGCTGCGCAGGAGGCGCGGGTTCGATCCCCGCTCAGTGCAATTATTGTATGCATGCATATGGGTATTTGCATTGGTCTGGTCGTGCCTCGGAGAGCACGTTAAGCCGTCGATCTCGGTTGCCATACAAACATCTATAGCAGTCGTTACGGGTAGTTTGAGCCCGAAAAGGTCCAACAACAACGGTCTAGCTGCAATGCTTCGATATCGCCTAATTTCACCATTGGGTTGTGAAGGACAGATGGCAGTCGCTTCACGGAAAATATCGAGGTCCAGCCAAATCCACAGTTAGACTTGTAAAGCGGACCCCAGACTCCGAGGTGAAAGCTTTGGATGCGACTGGGATCTACACTAAGTTGAAGAAGTCCAGTCTTACCACAGATTATCTAGTACTAGCTGTTGCGCGCGGCTTGGCCCGCGTGGATTTCGAATTCCGTTTCAAATTCCTTTTTTCTTGCGGAGGTTCCTTCGGATACCACTTGTGCCGTGTGCTTGTCTGCCACCTACGTAGTTTAAAAAAAACACCCCCATCGGCCAACAGGAGTAGTTAATTTTGACTCGGACCTCATAAAAACCGCATGCCGTCTCAAGTCTTCAGTTGTAAGATTGTTTAGAGCATATCCCGGTTTAAAGATGGGCTCCTCAACCCCGCGAAAGGGGGCCCTGTGCCCTCTGCTAGTCAGAGGGATACGTGGCGAGCCTTGGAGTAGCCCTCTAGAGGGCCACTCCCACCCTGCCGGATTGCCCGCAGGCAGCAGCGTGAAGTTTGTTTTTTATTGTATGTACTTTTCCGGAATAAAAAGTACCCAGTGTGGTGCCCAGGATATTAAAGAATAATTATACCAAGTTTTATCGTAATCGAAACGGTAGTTTTTGCGTGATGCCTGAACAAACAGACAGACAGACAGACAAAAAAATTATAATCACATTTTTGGGTTTGGTGTCGGTCTAGTAACACCCTCTGCCGTTTATTTTTTTGATATTTTCAATGTACAGAATTTTCACTTCTACAGATTTATCATAAGTAAATAATATAGACTGACATTAGCGTAAGACTACCAAGTCTTACGCTAATGTCAGTCAACCGCGCGCTTAGATTTGTCGATTAGAATCCCATGTTTTTCTGTCATTTTGACGGTTTGGTATGATTGTAGGTAGACTCTATCACGGTTAAGACGTGGTTAAGATGGCCAAAAATTTTCAAATATCACAGTCTGTCAGTCCAGTCTTACGCAAATGTCAGTAAAATGCGCGCGCATAACAATTATAGTTTTATTTCACAGCCGTATCACGCCCGTATCGAGGCTCGATACGGTTACGATGACAATTTACAATAGACGTTTGTACCATTCCGTGACTTAATCGTAATTTTCGCGTGATTAGCGCAACCAATGGCAAATAGAATAAGGCCCCTGGTAAGACTAAGAACCGATCGCAATAATAGTAATATTTTTGTTCTAAGAAAAAAGTGTTTTGTTTATTTCAAATGTTTAGTAATAAAAAATATATAAATATTCGTTTTATTTGTTACCTATAACAGTTAATAATGCAGTTCTATGTGTTAAAAAGACATAATATACTATATATTACGCAAAATTAGCCAATACATAGACAGGAGTCGAAATGACGCATGGTTATCTTTACAGTATTGTACAATATGGTTATCTATCTAGGGTTAAACACAATTTGGAACTAAGCTCCGCGTTAGGCTAAGCTCACGATAATGACACGCTACATACGTAAACTTTGGCAACACATTAGAGACGATAATACGGCTCTATTTAACACGCTTCCCAACACAAGGAGCCGATTCTGTAAAGCCACGTTTTCAAATCGATTATTGAGAAAAACATAATAAAGGTAGGTATTTCAAAATGTTCCATCAAACGTTCTCGTGAGGTTTTTAAGCCTTCAGAATCACTCATAATTTGATTGAGTTTTCAATTAGATTTTAAAGTGTTAATTGTCCTGAGTTTTGAATTCACATACAGACATACTAATCACGCCTTTTTCCCATTGGGGTAGGCAGAGACAACATCATTCCACTTGCTATGATCTTGGCATACTCCTCTCGCTTCTTCAACTTTCATAATCGTTTTCATAATTATTTGAATTCACGCATTTTAAAAACGTATCTACGAGTAATTTCCGGAATTGGGCTGCAGGTATAATAGTGTGTTATAAGAATAACGGTCACCTAATTTCACTAATAAGCAATTTTGTTGAGATAAATTATCAACTAATTTATGTCTTAATGGTCAATATAAGTCTTACAAATTGGTACTCAACAAAATCTGGCACATCTCACCTTGCTAATCAGTGGACGGCAAAGCTAAAGTACCCACATGAGAAATAACATTTTGAAATACATATAAATAATAAAATTGAACTTTTTACCTGTAAGATTAGAGTTCAAAAGCACTTGCAAGAGAAGTAGTGACGGCGGTACATTAACCTTTCAACCAGAAACACAAGAGGAGACATTATTATAGAGACGTTAAGGAATGTATTTTTGTATCTGTTAGTTGCAGGATTTATGATAAAACTTGAACCAATTATTTGCATTGAGGTGGGCAACTTGTGTGGTGTTGCTTGCAAGAGTTACATTGTAACACCAATTCATATAAAAATACTTACGTAATTAGTCGATTGACAATCAAATTTCGAAGTTTAAGCAACTTTGTAGCAATAAAATGTTATTGCTACAAAGTTGCTTAAACTTCGAAATGGTTACTTCTTGAATGTAGCAAGGAGTAATCATTTACACTAACATAGAACCACCTCAATTATGAGCAAAGAACGTCATTTTTGAGGTAGTAGTGATGGTCTATCTACTTTATGGCTTATTTGCTTCAATTTAATCAAACCGTAGCTTTGGTAACCGAATTGATAAGGACGCGGCCTCTACTCAGAGGTATCGAGTTCGAATCCGGCCGAATTCCGGTTCGAATAATTTATAATAATAATAATATATTCATTCATTCAAATAATTATCCATATAACACGAAAAATACATTCCATAAATATTTCATTCATTTTCACAAAAGAGGTATACGCCATATTTATATATATTATGTTTCGCTTCAATTCGAGATTCGCATTCAACGAAATACTTTCAGTATATCGAATACATTCCCTTAGTACAAACTTGTATGAAACGTGTGTGCACATATTTTCCCGAACGAGTTGGAAACAGCGTAGGCTTGGGGGAGTAATTCTACTCAGTATAACGCTGTAGGGTTGGCAGACTGGGAGTGATCGAAATAAACGGTTTTAAGATATATCCTTGTAGTAAAACCTTTTGTATTGCGTGTAATAACTACTAACAGTAGGTACACCATAGAAATAAATATATACTATAATAAGTATAGAAATGCGATAGTTTTAAAACGGCGAGTCGTCCTCTCATCTGTACCAACGTTAGTTTGCATCTAATTTAAGTATTAATTAACGGGTGGTATTATACCCTATACAGGTTACCGCGCATTCCGAGATTCACTTCCATGAGCAATGCTCAAACGGGCATTGATTGGAGTTGAAGTTCTGTACGAGTTTTGTTGCAGTTGCAAGAAAGTGGCGACAAAACCATCGTTCGTTATTAGGTGCAACAAACAGTATAATATCTGGAAACATGTTTGCTAGATAGCGATATGTTCACCTCTTATGTGAACCTGCAAAATATAGCAAGAAATAGGTGAAATAAACTCCTTGATCTATTAAATTAATGGATGGTCACACGGTCAAGAAGATAAGTATACACCTTCCTATACCTTGTTAAAAACCATCTGAAATATACGCTTAGGCTGTGGAACGATCTCCCTGCAGTGGTTTTCCCTGGCGGCTACAATATTATGGGGTTCTTCAAGACGGGCATTAGAAGGTTTTTGCAGGGTCGGCAGCGCGAGTGTGACGCCCCTGGTGCTGCACGCGTCCATAGGCCACGGTAACCGCTTTCGGTGGGCCGTGTGCTTGTCTGCCACCTAAGTGGTATAAAAAAAAAACCAACCCACGAGGAAATACCTCAATCTTTTCGAAGATTATTGTGTGGTACCTTGTATTAAGTAGATAGATTGTTGAGAGAGGTTTTCTCGAGTTCTTTTGAAGGTTTTTTGAAGTAATCCGAGATGAAAAGGCACTATTTAAACATAGGGTTGTGGTTCTGCAGATGTGTAAGTCTCCAGCATTCTTTGAAAATGGGATTTTCGATGTTGTAAGAGTTTGTTGTCGTTAACCGGGTATCATCAAGTGGACTGGGAAATTACTTAAGAACACAAGTACCTATTCATCTAAACCACCCTTCCTGTGGGTGGTTTACCTACTCATTTTATGAGGATCATACTCTTTCTGTGGGTGTTTTGTTTTTACTATACCTACTACCTCCACTGGGAGGAGGGGTGGTATCTATTTGAACTTAGGTGAAGTAGTTATTACAAACATTTATTTAGTTTCACCTGTCCCGTTGTCTGTAATCAAATCTTGCCAGCCATTTTTCGACCACTTCTGGCTATCCGATTGAGTTGAAATTTGGTATACTTATGTAAGTCCCATGACAATGCAATATTGTAAATAATAAAAACTTGTTTTTAAAAAGGCTTTTTTTAAACAGCAGCTTGTTTTACTCAGAGTCAGAGTTGGAGCACTTAGTGAAATGAGGATATTAATACATTTCTGTGTATCCTTTTCGAGATATAAAGATTTGACAATATAATTATATCGTCAAACCTTTATGAGTTTCTCGCAAAATTCATAGACACACCTGAAGTTATGCGTAAGATATACGCACAAATAAATGCGCGTAAATCTGCAATGTGTGTTGAAATTCAAATAATTCGTAGAGATTTATAATCATATGGTGCATAAATAATATATGAAACGAAGTCTACTCTTAAATAAACATCATAATACTATCTATAGGTCTTCGAACATTATATCTTACTAAATTTTAACTATATTATTATCATATGACTATAATAACATTTAGAAATGATAAGTCTCAGTAGGTACTCTTATACAAGTATTAATGCAATGAAATCAATAACAGAATTGCCAATTGGGCACGGGCCAAATAAACTCGATAATTCGGTCATATTTTCAGAAGTTTATTTGTAGGTGGGAGACCGATATATTGATAGCTAAGCAACAAGGCTAACCTGTAAGGTAAAATAAACAATAGTTTCTGAAAACGGTTTTCAAATCGTTGAAGTAAAATGTCGCTACTTTGACGTTATTTTACGTTTCGTAACGTTACATAACATTTCGTAATGTAGTAAGATAACATTTATATGATAAAGTAACGTTAAATGACGTAATGTTTAATAACGTTACATACAGTGTTACATAATAATCTCAACGACTTCACTACGAGATTTGCTGAAATCCATGGGAAGTGCAATTGAGAAAGTAATAAAGGGAATTCTCAGCTTCAAGCCGGCATAATAATGTCACAATGTTACGTACAGTAACGTTAGAAACTATAACATTTGGACTTCATAAAAAAATCTATTAACGTTAAGTAAACATGCTACGATAATTTGTTACTTGAGCGAGCGTCAGCCCTGAAGCAGCACTTGGATATGAATAAAATCGATAGCTCAAGTTTGGTATAAACGTCGTAAATATATATTATTACAACCTACCCCAACTATTACGGTGCAACTATAAACACAGTAATATCCTTATGATGTATATCACATCACTTTTATTTTTATGTTTACAGTTTTCAATCAAACTGGGGTATGTCATTTCCATATATTTTCAAACAATGGAATTTTACTGCCCTAGAGTTGTATAACTTTTATATTTTTTGATATTTGCATACGGGGTTTGCCAAAGTATTTCTATTACCACCAAAGTGGAAATGGTAATTGAAAGGAAGGGAAAAGAATGAATAAAAGTTAAGGGTAGGAAGGTAAGGCTGTCACAACAATGTAGCGTACAGCTACTTAATTTCGATATCAAATAAGAGAAAGAGGTACTTTCTTTATAGAGCATGGAAAAGTATATAGCGTTGCCACCTACATTCAACTTTTCACCCCATTGGGTGACTTTTCCAACTGGGTGTGGATGGGCAAATCCAGAACCATAAGGAATAGAGAAATTATGCTCGAGGCTTGATTTTGATAAAAAATAAACTGCATCATGGAGTTTTTTCAATCAATTTTATTCTTCTAGCCAGGAATCGAAGCCATTGATTTTGAAAAAAAAATCAGTATATACCATTGAATAAAATTATGTACCACATATGGGAAGAAGGAGGTGGTTGGTGAAGTAAGAGATTACCAAATTTCTATTTGTTTATATCTATGAAAGATTCCTCATAATTATCTCCAACTGAAAAGTACAAAATGATCTTCAAATGACTGACAGTGGCATCTTAAATCATAGCTACAACACACTTAATAAAGTCACCTTCCAAACAAAGACTAAAATAAAAATCCCGGCTAGTCATTCAGGAGCTATGATGTCACAAGTACACTTACAAAATATATCTTAGATTGCGTTGGGCGTTAAAGTCTAGAATACCTACGATAAACATGAAATTTTTGTACTACTATAATCAACATTTTAAGAACTTTGCAGCGTAAAGCAGAACATCTTATGCTTAGAATAAATCCTATTTATTTAATGTTTTCAAAAATATTTAAACCATGTTTTAAGCCGATAAAACTTTGTTCTTTGGAGAACAGATTCTGATGAATATAAGGTAAAAGGTCCGTTTAAGTCGGGTAGGACGCTGAAGGTTCTGTACAATCATAGTTTTAAACATATCAGACACGTCTAATGCCATATGAGACTTAAACATTGTTATCGAAATGTGTGATGTAATATTTTATCACTATCTAGCCTTTCTATATCTGAATAATGTGCCTTTGCTTGGCAAGGATATTTTTAATACATAATGTTATTTGAAAAATTTGCAGTTTGAAAAGATAATTTACAAAACATGATGTAATGTTTTGCATCTTCTGGTGCGTGCTCTAAAGGAGCTGATTATTTTGATAGATATAAATGTCAAATTGATATCCCTACTCATTCCTGAGTAATATTTTTTTGATAGGCAGAGGGATAATCAAGTGATCTTAAAAGGGATCCGTTTCTTCCTTTTGAAGTGCGGAACCCTAAAAAAGATAAAACAATACAGAATTTGAAGTATTAAAGTTAAAGGCAAAATTTTACTGAGAATGGTTTATTTCTGTTTTATGATTATTATTTATTCTGTACAGAAATAATTCCGTTTATACAGTAAAGTTTTGACTCGCTGTCGGAATTTGTCTAAAGAATCTGAGAGATACCAAAATATTATAGTCTAAACCTAAATGTCTGTACAACAATGAAAGTGGCTCAATAAAGAAAAACAACTTTCCTGAAAAGTTATTTTGATAAACTTTAAGAATTGTTTTCTCTGTAATTCGAGGCACTAACTAAATTCTTGTATAAATTGACAGCTGGTTCTTTAAAAGTTAGGAAAACTTGGACCAAATAAAGACAGTATAACTCACGTTACCTATTACATATAATCTACACATATAATAAATCTGTAACTGATCAGTGTCTGTACATGGAAGATATATGAGAGAAAAAAATATTAGGGGACTTTATGAATGTAATAAATGCCAAAACAATGATTTTTAGAATTTTTGTCTGTTTGTCTGTTTGTCTGTTTGTCTATTTGTCTGTTTGTCTGCAAATTTTTGTGCGCGCAAAACTCAAAAACTACTGGAGGGATTTTGATCAAACTTGGTACGATTATAGTTCATAGTGCTGGGCAACATATAGGCTACTTTTTATACAAGCTGATACCCGCGGCTTCGCCCGCGCTTCGTTTTTAGGTCGTTTTTGGTCACATCTCCGGTTCTACTTAACCAATTATAACCGTAAAAAGTACTGAACGGGGTTTGATGCTGTTTTTTTTATTAGAAAGGTCTTGCTTAGACTCAAAATCTTACGCATAATTTTGATCACAATCGGCTGATTAGAACCTGCGATAAAGCAATCCACGCGGGCGGAGCCGCGGGCAACAGCTAATAATAATAATAAAACGTTACCTACGTTACTAGATTTTACAACTATATTCACGCATAGATTGGCAAAGAGCGAGACACATTGTAATAACTCAGCGTGTGTTGTTCATCTGAATGTACTTTATTCAATGTTTAATTAAGTATTAATTTTTTATAGTCACTTATTACAAAGAGGATCATCCTGTTTTTCTTCATGTCACTGGCTAATAATAATCTGGTATTTTCTTAAAATTTGTCGTCCCCATAACTTACCAAAGCCACAGCGTTGTCCGGTGCCCAACAAAGGTCCACGCGGCGCAACTGGAAGCAGCTAAACTCAGTAAAGCAGAATCTAGGCAGACCAATCCTCTCGCCACAGTTGCCCAGTCACTTCTGGCGATGGTCATTGGTCAATCCTCAACACTACATCCCAACGGCATTTTCAGATCTAAAATAACTTGCTCTACGATTCTAATGACTTACAGTCTGCTCTGGGGCGGCAGTCTTGACATTTACCGAATTCGGTCGCTAACTCGTAGCGACGCAAAACATAACGATATTTAGTAGTCTCTACTTTCAAAATTAACGATCTTTGTGGGTGTCTTTACGAATATCATCGCAAACTTAACGATTTATCGGTATCTCCATATTGCTGACTATCCCAAATGTTCAGACTACCGTTTGACGCAAGAATCGTTACTGCAATCGATGTGTATCGCTATCTTAGCTTGCGATTTTTGGTAGCGAAGTCGGAGCGATAAATGTTGAGACTGCGGTCCCAGGTCGGTATGAATAGTGTAAAACGTATGATGGTAAAGAATTTCACATATTTGTGGAGCGGAAAACTAAAGAGGTTGTTTGTGATAAGATAACACAATATGAAGTATTTGTGCTACGTACCTTCAAGGTAATACTCGTACTATATTGGTACGTGCATAGTATATTTATGAATGTAAACAAGTTCAATAAACTGTCCAATCTCGAGGATGTATGTTTGTTTTTCCAACAACAATAACTTCAAATATCGGAGTTCAGAAACTGCTACATTTGTTTTCCTTCCAGATGCTTTGGAATAAACTTTGGAATAGACACAATTTTGTTATTACTTTGGTTTTTTATTAGGCCGACATTACGTGAATGCTCATCCAGGTTCGTTATATTTTTAAAACGGTTTTCTTGCGATTTGCATTTCATACACAGTGGAATCAATTTCATCAAGAACCAAGCGGTTCGGTGCCTCTTTTATTTGCCGCACCATAAAGACTTGGAATTCTTTACCAGCGCATATGTTTCCTTCCTCCTATAGTCTCGGGGCCTTTAAGCGGGGCGTGAAAAAGCATTTGATGAGGCCGTCAAGCTGAGGGCCGCCACTGTAGCACTACCGGTGTATGTAGTGGTGACCCCAGTCCTAAGACTTACCTTTAGCTTACCATCAGGCGAGTTAAAGTCATTTTGACGAGTACCTACTTAGGTACTAATAAATTGAGTTATTTCTTTTATAGGAACTGTTATTTTTTAGACGTTACGAGTGATCAAAAAAATAACTGGTGATGTATACTTAATATTTTATAATGTTTCTGTAGAGCCTTATATAGTCTGTCTGTAGACTATCCTGTTTTTAATGTACACTCAGCCTCAGATCTGCTTGCTTGCAATACACATTTCTCTTCTTCTTAACTTCTTCTTCAATAAGAAACAGATAAATCTACAAACCAAGCCTAAATTCCCACGGACGGAGTCGCAAGCACACTTAATAATTTAATTTTTATAAAGTTACTAACTGTGCCCGCGCCTTCGTGATAACTAAATTAATTTTGAAGGCATGTCGCGAACTAATAAAATATATTCCCATGAGACCTAATGGTCTTAAAAACGTCATATGGTTTTTCCAAGGTGAACGGTGTCCCTAGGGCGCTTTTAGTCGCGAGCGGTGAACGCGTACCATGTTCAGTTTAATTTTAAATTATGTTTCAGTAGGTTTTAGTTTGAATTTGAATATAACATTTAGAAAAAAAAAAAAAGTGAAATGTGACTTACTGTGTTAAGCAAATTTTTGTGCTAAGAAATAATTATTAAGGATATTTTTATAGCATGGTGGCATATTTCAGTTTCATTTCATTTCATTTTGCATTAATATGCTGCTTAAATAGTCATCATAATTTCTTTTTGGTATACCACCACACCGTGACCACAATCTCACCTGTTGTTAAGTGATGATGTGGTCGACGGTGGAGCACGCTTGCCTAGAAGTAATCTGTTCACTCTAGACAAAGACTCCCAGGTTGTAGCTTTCCGGAAATACAGACTCAGGCAGGGCATTCCACTCTTTAGCAGTTTACAAGCGTTTTGTGCGTGTGAGCGGTGATATATAATTTTAGTAATAAGATTTAATAAACAAGATGAGTAGACATTTATGAAATTAATAACTGTCTATGAGCATCGCACCTACGTACAGTCTCTGATGAGGGGGTGTAAGTTGGCTCAATAAGGTATTTTTCTCGCACTTCGACCAACGGCTTCCAGATGGCCCCATCTTGCCCCGGAATAGCCGAGTTTTATAATCTCCTGGACCTCAACGTTGTTGCTTAATTTGGATGGAAAGAATTAAATAGGCAGAAATTGGATGGGCTCCATATTTTTTTTAAATACGCAAGAAGTACTTCACGAGACAAGCAATCCATTACGTTTTTACCTTCTTCAATAAAACAAATTTAAAGATTTTGGTTAAGATCAATTTCAATTTCGTTTCGATTTGTAGATGGAAAATAAATACTGTTCCGATTTCTATATTAACGTTCAAGTGTTGTAAGTACAAACCGAAAGCAAAATGTAATTGTGCTATTTTTAACTGGCAGAAAGCTGATTTTAATGCGCTTAAAATTTTGATTCACCATTGCGCCTGGCGTTTATTTACGTAATGATTAAGGTGGCAGTCTTTTTAGTCTTGGCTTAAGCCACAAGCTGCAGTGAGAAATCTTCTGTTAGTGAACTTTGAATGTATAAGCCACTGTTTGAAATACTTTACTATAATTATTAAGTTTAATATTTTCATTAATCTATCTCAAGACAGCCGTTCTTTACAATAATTTTAGTCGACAAAAATCGATTGTAATTAATACCTATATTTCTTTTTCGATACCTACGCCTTTTTCTGTTAGACAGGTCTTAATCAGACTTAAAATCTACCATAATATAATTATGTTTGATTTCAATTGGTTAAATAAAACCAGAGATAAGAGCAAAAAATAAGTAATTAAATAATTTATACTTACATAGGAATACCCAGAACAATGCAAATAGACATCGCCCGCGATCCTCCTACGTAGCGGTTAAACGGCGACGTACCCGTAGCCATAGGACCTCAAAGTTTGGACCCTTTTTCAAAAGTGCCCTTACGACCTATTTTTTGGTACCCGTACGACCTCCAAAATAAAAATTAATAAAAAGGTGCCCGTACGACCTCTTTTTTAGAACCCGTTGGACCTCCAAAACGCTTTACTAGCACAACACATGACATCGTATTTAGTTTTCAACCTGTAAAGGTTTAACTATCATTGTATTTCATCGAAAAGTACCTGTCATAAATTTCTATACCTAGAAATGTATCTTTATTTCAACAAGAGCATTACCAAGGCTTCTACAAAACATTTCTCGCGTCCTTTGAACCGTCCTTTGACTTTAACATTTAAGCCCGACTTCTCTCCCTCCAGTCTACACCAGAGCTAGTCTTAAGAGTCCATTCAATGCGTTCGTTTTCGCTCCAGTGCATCTAGTTAACGAGCCTGATTTTATTTCTAGACATTTCCACACGCAAGCTGGGCGTTCTAACTTTTTTTTGTAACATGATTTAGCTTTTAGATTTTACTGTTAGTATTTCAAGAATGTTGTAAATTAATCTAACATTTTTAGGATAATTAATTATATTATAGGTACTACTACTGAATACGGCACAAAGTATAGTGATGGAACGGACCCAGTTGGCTAATGAGCCAAATTAACACCAAAAATGCGCAATTTTACAAAAATGTGCACTATGTCTATTCAGATAAGTTTCAAAATTCATTAACTTCTTTAGTTTCTGCTTCCTTTTCTAAATTCGAAATTCAAAATCCATTTTAATCCTGTGTATAGGTTATAACCTACTGTTATTCTAGCTAGAACAATAAACCTGCCAGAAAAATCTATGTAACACGGAATAAAGGATTCCTACTACAATGGAAGTGTGATACTACTTATTCATAAGGGGAACCGCCAAACTCACTCATACAACCAGTTAATAATACATTGCACTACTAGTAAACAAATGTTTTGATTTGTCGCATATATTCCATACCAAATTAGCCTAAATTATGCATACTGCAAAACGAAAATACACCTTACTAGTTCGTGTTAGAGATTTCTTTGCTATAGATAAAAAAAATATTAATGGCGATTCGTATTATTGAATCAAACAAACTTTGACTTAAGAAAAACTTCAGATAATCTCTCTCTCGCTCTATACTAACTATGCAAACCTTGCGAACCAACGCATACCAGTGACACGCGTGCCACGCCCACTTACCATTTCTACTTACTTCTCTTTTCTGTGCTATATAACACTTTAAACCTCTCTGGAATCAAACCTAAAACCTCACGTAGAGCTGTACCTCTTATCACAACTGCATCAATGAAACACTAACAATTGACTGTGCCTACACATTTCAACTGTCACCAAGGACAAAAGTAGGTACCTACTTAAAAGTTTACATTTAAATTAATTATGTACACAAGTTCATTATCTTCAACAAGAAGCTCAACAAACAATCTCTAACCTCCCAACTTGTTTAAAAGTAAACACAGAAACAATACAACTGGGTGGGTTAGCGTAATATTTTCTCTTTCCCCTGCCCGTACCTCCCCTTCCTCTCTCATTGAAGAGCCTCCTGCTCCAGGTTAATGAGGACGCTTGCTCCATTCCAGTTGCGTTCTTTTTTTCGCAAACAAAATGTTACGGTTCGGCTGCTAGCTGTTCTAATGTTTTGTAATTTTAGCGAGCTTTATATATCTTGTGCGAATTATAAAGGAATGTTTTGTGAAAGGGCTGTGATAGAGATTTATGTTATACGTATTTAATATTGTTGTTATATTTTATTTCATCTTTTTAACCGAATCATGGGCAATAAAACAAAGAAAGAGGAAAAAATATTTTATTGAGATGACGTAATGACAGAGAAAACGATATGACATAGAGAAAAATAACATTTATGCGTCTAAAATAATGTAGTAGGTATTCTTTATACCGTGAAAATAATCCTCAGCTAGACCAATGACTCATTATACGAGTATTATACATAATTTTGAACAATCTATGCTAATATAATTACACTTAAGTATATATCTAAAATGAAGGTGGCAATTAATCCGATACCGTAAGGTCGGGTTACTTTGGCTCTAGAGGGTAACTTTGGCTCAAAAACAGAAAAAGATTAAACTTCCCGCAACTTTGCAACAGTGACAGAAATCGGTTCACTTCAGGCTGGAAATGCTAGATGTCATTACTAGTAAGTAGTTTTAACCGTTAAAGAACCTTTTTTGAAATTCAAAGCTCCCATTTGCATCTCGGACTGCTGTCATGTGAACAAGTGTTTTATTTACGTCTGCAAACTTTCTTATGTAGCGGAGTTATTACGGTGGGTTTTGTTTAATGTTAATATTTGATCGGGTCAGAAATATAATTATGAAATAAAGTAATGATATAACAATTGCTTTTTCACTAGTTTAAGTTTCTAAATTTTAGATTTCAAGTGTGGGTATACTTTAACTTATAAATTCGGGTAAAATTGGCTCTTGTGCCAAAGTTGATTGATCATTGAAATTTCTGAAGATCAAACAATATATTGTCTAAAAAGCAACATAGAGGTAGGAGACTATGGTTTGATCATGTGGAACACAGTGAAATATCCTGGCCAACTCACTTTCATTGTAAATGAATAAGGAGTTCTTGTAAGCTGCATTTTTTTTATACTATCACTATTTCTGGTAATTTAGTTTCCAAATTCCGGTTTATAATAAAAATGGCAATCTGATCGATAATTCAATAGCTATTCTTTTGCAAAAAATTAACAAAATCGGCTCAGCGATATATACGAGATAAAGCAAACAGACATACATTCTGTAAATTACTTTAGAATTTTATAGGATTACTTTTTTTTTTATTCATGATAGGCTTACGTTTGACCTCAATCTCACCTGATGGTAAGTGACGATGTGGTCTGACGTCACGCTTACCTAGAAGGAACCTATTCACTCGTGACTTGAAAACACCCAGGTTATAGCTTTCCGGAAACACAGACTCAGGCAAGGAATTCCACTCCTTAGCTGTATGCACGATGAACGTGTCAGCAAAGCGCTTCGTGCTTTGGATTATGGATTAATAATATAAGAATTCCTGGCTAGGTAATTTTATTCATAGTAATATTCAAGTATCATCAGACAGAGTGCGTTGAAGCATGATAGTAGAAAATGCCCTATATCTCTCAGCACAACTGTTGCTAAGTGAACTGAAATGAACCATACTTACACTCAATTTATTGATAACACGCTTCGTATTAACTGAAGCTACATGTTTCCTACTTTGTTATAAACGTTTTTCTTTTCTTTATTGTTATTTTTTAATCCATTTACTGAAAGAAACAGTTACTATGCGTTCTGTATTGGTAATATCCAGCTTGCAATTACCCGTTAATGTGAAAGTACCCATTCTCTATTCGAAGCTGCCGTATCGTGTTCGCGAGTGCAAGTTGTTCTGATAAGCTCGAAGTTTTATTAAGTAGCTGGTACCTCAGGTTACCAGTGAAATTTGGATCACCTCTATTAATCTCAAGCAGTCTAATATCTCTTTGACTATATCCAATTTTCAAATTGTATACAATTTTCCCGTATGCACTTTACCTACTCACCTCACCTTGTCAGTCAAGTGATTCACCTTGTCGGAATCAGCTTACCGTTGAACAGAATTATTTTTTTATACTACATAGGTTGCAGACAAGCAAACGGCCCACCTGATGGAAAGCGGTCACCGTGGCCGATGGACGTGTGCAACACCAAAGGTGTCACACACGCGCTACTTACCCTGAAGGGAAGGGGGTAGGGCTAGGAAGGGGTGGAGAGAGGAGGGGTACAGTGAGCTCTGGCTACCCTACTTACCAGCCTGTTATATAACCAAGTATAACCAAGTCCTATTGTTTTTCGGTATTTTATTCATACCTATCGCAAAAAGGCACAGGTTTATTTATTTTTTGTGGAGTTACAAAGAATCAATTATTTTTACTCTTTTATTTGTTTACGCCATAATTATCTGTATTGGTTTTCATTAATTGTTAAATCTACCAATAACTTTGATATTTCACATCACCGGACGTCCCGTAACACCCAACTATTTTTATTTACGATTTACACAATACACTTAATGTCGACTAGGTGTGTAATTTATCTTCAGTATAATAGACCCAAATCTGGTTCAGGATGCGGATGACTATGTAGAAACGTTGGCATTTCGTTGCGATGTATACGGAATGGAAGCTATAGGCTACACGCCTATTTAAAAGGTGTGCAAACCTTTTGAACGTGTGTAATAAATTTGCTTCCTTTTACCGAAAGCAAAGAGTCATTAGGGAATTCTTTTAGATGTATGTTCACAGATTTTGGCAGGAAAACTGGAGCTTAAATCGTGGTATTTACTTTAAGAATTACGTGCTCACTTCTTGAATGAATTATGTGAACGCTAACCTAATATTTATCTGCCAGCTTTTCTTAAAACGGTTTAAATTGGCATGATTTTCTTTTTAAGGTGAAAACTTCTTCAGAGGTTTTGAATAATTTGGATTATAGGGGTTGACTGGTAGTGAATGCCTACGGCATTAAGTCCGCCAAAGTACCTACCTTGTACATGAAGTTCAATAAAAAAATAAAAATGCGGAGAAACACACTTAGATGCCTACATTTTTTTAAATACACATAGGTATAATAGAAACACCCATACTAATGGAGATTTAAGTACACATTTGTTCATAAAATATTTGTTCTGAGCGGAAATCGAACCCGCGACCTCTAACTTACCTTAATTAGCTAATAAGGAATACAGGACTATGGCTATTCAATTTTAAAATCTAGTATCTGACATCTTAATATTAAAAAAAAAAACTTTTGCATTTTTCGACCTTATAGTCTCTACGTATTAAGCTAGCAAACTAAGTAGGTATATCTGTCCCAAGAACTGCTACTACTACTACTAGGTACTACTACACTAGCCATGACTCTCAAGAATGTACGATTAGTACCTACTTATATTTTTAAAACGGCACGCTATCAAAAATGTGAAAACTTTTTTTGACTCTCCTGTAAAATTTAATTTTATGCAGATACTGGGTTTTGATATTACACAGCTGACTACTCCTTTGAAAAAGACTTCTTCCCGGATCCAGTTCTTCCGAGTATTGTGTGTGCTTATGACTGGTTATTGGCTATTTTGGTGGTCTTCTAAAAGCTATAACGGTACTTAAACGTTTCATCATACTTGAGCATGTGTTGGGTATAAAATATTTAGTAGGCTCTTCCATGAACGGTCGGTTTACAATTATGGTTTATGAGTTGTGCGAATTGGAAGCGAGGGATTAATTGCTAAGTGCGTTTATCGTTATAACTGTTTGGAGAAGGATTACAATGATTCGTTCTTAGGCTGTAAATATTTATTACTGGGTTTCCATTATAGTTTCGGAGTATTGTTGTACTTTCTTTTATTGTGTGAACTAACTTTTACGTAGTGTATTAAGGAATTGCTTAACAAAGCGCCTATTATTTGAAGTGCCTACTATTCAAAACGTTATTAACATAACATAACATAAACTCACGCCTATATCCCCGAAGGGGTAGGCAGAGGTGCTGGCACCCACATTTCGCCAGTTTATGTTTAGGTCCCAATGTAATAGGTGGCGAGCCTATTGCCATTAACCGGGCACTTATAAACCTGCGATAAATACACACATAACTTCGAAAAGCATCGAAAAGTCATTGGTGTGTGCCATGGTGAACCTGGGATCGAACCCGAGACCTTGTCTCAGCAGTCCATTACCCAGACCACTAGGCTACCGTGGTCTCTAAACGTTATTAAATATTAGGTAAAACTGAAACAGAAAACTAAATTTTGTGACAAATTTGCGCCATCAAATTTCTACCACCAGTAAACCTGTATTCTAACTTTTAATGTATTGACCATTCCGTTCTAATAAAACGATTAACGTACGTACTACAGTATTAAACATATAATACTATCAAGTGTAGTTGGAATAATTGAATTATTCCATCTCCATTTCCACATATTGCGCCCTAAATCCCCTTTACGTAGTGGTTCATAAATCTTCCTATTTCATTGCGCTATTCAATGACGCCCGCTGTAACTAGTTCGAACATTGTTACTGTTTATAGTTCATGGAAACTTGCCTGAACACGGTACAGTACTTATCATGAACCTATAAAACCTCCGGACGGGACTCGTTGAATACGAGGTTAGTCGCGCCGCTACTTGTGTGGCACAACACTAAGGGCGCCGCCGGTTAGCCATGTGTGAGTGAATATTGGGTTGCAGTATGTTATCCAAATTTGGTTGAAATGTAAGTAAGCCCTTTCTTAAATCGAATATCCAAAACGATATTGATAGGATCGTACCAAATCTGGATAGGTAGAGGCGGGAACACTACTGACGGTGGAGGTGAGCGCTGACGCGTCGCAAGGTTCCCTAAACCTACTTCTGGGTCGCAAGTCCCAGTCACCGTCACGGGGTTCCTCTCTGTACCACGCCATGGATCCGGCGACCGCACGGTGAATCCATGGAATGCTGACAATCGGATATCCCCTGGATATTTTTTCTTGTTGTCACTACAGCTTTTATACAATTTTACAAGACATGTTGTATTTTTATTTATTTTTGCTACCTACTTAAACATTTTCCACGCATTACCTGACTATTGTGTAAGTGTGTGCGTGTTCTACATTTATTATAAGCAAGTGGACCTACTCTAAAGTCGTCAGTGATATTGTTCAAAGCATTCCGTCTATAAATTTTATAGGTTCATGGAACTTATAATATACATGCGTATGTATACGCCTACTTAGGGTTACCGGCCGTTTGAGGTTTTCCCGGAATTGACTTAGTTTAGAAGTTTGGACGACAACCGGATCAACGGTAGTGACCCACGAGAATCCTGGGCATGACACTCTGTGTGAAAGTGAAAGTTAAACTGTCTTGGAACCCGCAATGAATTTAATCAAAAGCAAAGGAGAACTCGGATGACGGCCTCTGTGTAGCGTACTGTTAATATTCTACAGTTACGACAAGGGGTGCGGGTTCGATTCCCGTGCAGTGCAAATTTTTTGTATACATTCATGTCTATTTGAATTAGGGTTGCCGTTCGATAGTCGACTATCGATAGCCTATCGATAGCCAACAAATGACTCAACTATCGATAGGCCTATGTAGATAGTATCGTTACTATGGATAGTATCGGTACTATGGATAGTATCGATACTATCGATAGATCAGAACGATTCAATA
Organism: Lithosia quadra; assembly: GCA_963576445.1. Lineage (NCBI taxonomy): Eukaryota > Metazoa > Arthropoda > Insecta > Lepidoptera > Erebidae > Lithosia > Lithosia quadra. The sequence goes on from OY754875.1 coordinate 16,437,888, forward strand.
CTATTGAATGACTGCAATACTGTCGATAGTATTGTTGCTCGCAGACTATCGATAGTCTAGACTAAGTATCGATAGTTTTTTATTTACGAGCACAATACTATCGATAATATCGATTATCAACCGTTTATTTTTCGTGAGCAACAATATTATCAATAGTATCGATAGGTTAGCTTTTTCAGATCAAAACTTTTGGTAAATCGAGTTCGGCAACAATATTTGAATTTAACTGTGTGTTGCTAAAGCAAGCGTAACATGTACGGGTATAGAGCACCGCAATCGGAGGACACTCACCACTGGACATTATAGCCAATGATATAAAATGCACTTCCCGCTTTATAAAGTGGTTTCAAAAGGCAATAGAGTTCAAGGCTGTTAAATCGTGTGGAATCCTATAGGAACTTTAAAATTGCTAAAGTCATTTCACCACATTTCTTGGACTCAAAGGATGAAGCATTACTGCGTTGAGCCTGTCTCTACAATGAATGGAATTCTAAAGAAGGTACATTCTATAGAAATATTTGTTGACTTTAAAAGGGCTTTACACACACACACACACACACACACACACACACACACACACACACACACACACACACACATACACATACACATACACACAGGCACGCACGCACGCACGCACGGACGCCCGCACACGTCTGTTGTCTTTATGGATAAAAAGAAATTAGTAAGTTTTAATTCAATAAAAAAATGTATTGAATGTAATAAATATTGGTGTATAACACATGATAAGATAGGAGGCTCCTAACACAGGCATTATTAATTTGCCTATGAAGAGTCCCCAAGAATCATTTATGTAGCTATTATATCTTTTTGGTCAATAAAGTCATTTCATTTCATTTCGTTTCATTAGCACTAAAACTGATTTCTTCAAGGCAACTAGGATAGACAGGAATGAAGAGTAGGTACGTAACATGAGCGAGTGTTGGTGTAATTTTATTAATATCAGATACAAAAAACATACATAAATAAATAAAATGTGAATGAGGTTATAACATAACATACATAACATAAACTCATGCTTATATCCCCGAAGGGGTAGGCAGAGGTGCTAGCACCCACATTTCGCCAGTTTAGATCCCAATGTAATAGGTGGCGAGCCATAACTTCGAAAAGCATCGAAAAGTCATTGGTGTGTGCCATGGCAAGGTTTTTTTAAATCTATACTTAGTATTTTTTGCTTTTAGAACAGTATGGTCTGCTCTGGACATTTCCTGGAAAAAAACAACGGAAAGCCATATAAATCTGATTGTAATTCCCCTATTCGTCTTAAGCCTGTGAGATATAGGGTTCATTAGCTTAATTGGTCGAGCACCCCAAATTGAGTATGGAGGGACGTGTCCAAATCACTGCTGGATGTTTTTGCTATTATAGCTACAAGTTTCTCTTGATAGAGATAATAAATAATCAGCAAAAAATCTTTTAGGGCTGGCACCTAGCCTATTAATGTTTATCAAAAAAAAAACAATATCTTCAAACCTGAATACATTAGAGATATTAAAAAAAAAAATTATGATTTATTCGCGATGAACTCAAAAACTACTGAAAGGATCTTGATGTGGTTTCTTCTGTTTGAAAGGTCTTGGTCAGACTTAAAATCTTACTCATGACTTTAATCTTATTAAAGTTTAATCATAAACTTACTTTAATTTTAATCATGTTTGATCACAATCGATTGAGTAGAATCGGAGATATAGTCAAAAACGCGAAAGTCGAAAATATTCAAGGACCATTCAAATCACCATTACTGAACCCATTATTGGTGAAAACGACTCCAAATAAATATGTTGAATTGACATCACTTTGACATTATACTTACTTAAAACAGGATTACGTATTCTAGTTATTTGAAAAGTACGTTAATCCTACTCTTAGTCAACTTATGATAACTCGAAGTACTGGTATAAGGGACTCATTGTATTGTAACATTTTGCATAAATATAACCGTACCTCGTTATTCATACCCCAAAGAGATTTTGAGACGTATTTCCGTGGACTTGAAACAAATACGAAAGGGTTTAGTTTTCGTAACTAACTTTCGTATTATGGTAAATCATTAATACAACCCTGTCCTTATTTTGATGCCAACTAAGACTGAGATGTATGCGGTGCAGACTTAACTTTATTCATTAGTGAAGACCCGGATACAGCATATGGAATAAATTGTATTAAGTTTTAGTTGGGCACAGACTTTTTAACGGCTTATACGGTATTCACTCTTCGAGTTTCGCCTAGTTGCAAAATTCCTTATTTGTCCCACATTTTAGTCAAATTTGATGGATGTAGGACACGACGGTATGTCCCGTCCGAAATGAGCTGTCCGACTGGGGTAGTACCTCCGCCCTGCAGAAGTCCGCGGCCATAATAACCTTGAGTTATGTTCCCGCCGGAAAGTAGGGTAGCCACTGTACCCTTCCTCTCCCCACCCCTTCCTAGCCTCGCCACCCATTCCTAGCCCTCCTCCCTTCCCTTCAGGGTAGGCAGCGCGTGTGTGAAACCTTTAGTGTTGCACACGTCCATAGGCCACGGTGACCTATTCCCATCATCCAAAAATAAGTTGGATATACGAAACCGTTTAATGAATAATTGTACAAAAAAATACAGAATTTTTAATATTTCCTATTACTTCTATCGAAGTCTATAAATAAATTTATCTTTGAGGGTACGTACAGGAATTTTGCTAAAAGCGATGATCGAAAGCGTATGATTGATATCCGATGACGTAGTAGTTTTTAGCGATTGGAATCACGTGATATGCCTCATTCGTCATAAGGACCCAGCACCATCTTACTATTGAGTGGGAGATACAACCCCCTTTCCTAAAATTCTACAGAAAACGTTATGCCAACTTTTTGGATCTACTTTTGCCAGAGAGACAAATAGCCCAAAACTACGCTCTAAGACTTAACCCTCAACCAAAGGCTCATGGAGGCTGGAGATCGTTAACGCTTCATATATCTCAAAAAATCAAAAGTTCAAAGTCTTTCTTGTATTCATGTATGATGGAGGTATGACACGACGGTATCTTCCGTCCGAAATGAGCTGCCTACAAAAGACCGCGACCATAATAACCACCAAGTTGTATTCCCGGCGGTAAGTAGGGTACCCAAAGCTCATTGTAACCCTCCTCCTCCCCTCCCCTTCCTAGCCTCCGCACCCTTTCCTACCCCTACCCCTACCCCTTCCCTTCAGGGTCGGCAGCGCGTGGGTGACGCCCTTCGTGTTGTATACGTCCATAGGCCACGGTGACCACTTTCTATCAGATGGGCCGTGTTGTTGTCTGCCACCTACGTGGTATAAAAAAATCTACCCGATGTGTCCTCAGTATAACCTAGTCTTTTAATCAAATATTTCAAAAATATATACCTAGGTAACATATCAATGCCATGACTCTGTAGAAAAATGTTAACAGCTTTGAATAAATAAATGGATATTTTCTGATCCACAGAACAGATAACAAGTAAAATCTGAGCCAAGTTCGCTTCATTAGACAAAATACCGTTGCGAACTAAAGAACGTTTATTTTACTAGTTGCAATACCTAAGCATTCGTTATTATCCAATAAAAGGACAATGGAGAAATAAAGTTGACTTCACATTTTACGCCGTTCAGTAAACGCAATATTGTAGAAACGCCGCGTTTCATGGTAACTGTTCGATGTAGCGTTTTATGGGTTTAAAGGAAATGATTTGAGATCTAGTTATTTTTAATGTAGTACTAACTACCAATTGGCTAGACTAAGGTAACAAGGATAAACATTATAAAGTAAAGGTTTTCGTACATAGAAGACCGCGGTCATAATAACCATCGTGTTGTGTTCCCACCGGTAAGTAGGGTAGCCAGAGCTCACTGTATCCCTCCTCACCCTCCCCTTCCTAGCCTCCTCACCCTTTCCCAGCTCTCCCCCTTTCCCTTCAGGGTAGGCAGCGCGTGTGTGACACCCTTAGTGTTGCACACGTTCATAGGCCACGGTGACCGCTTCTCATCAGGTGGGCCGTGTGCTTGTCTGCCACCTGCGTAGTATAAAAAAAAGAATTATCAGCTTTCTACAGCAATAGGACATCAAAACGTTCCGCATATATTAATTTAATGGTTACATCCATATGGTACGCTCCGTGCCATAATTCGTAATCTTGTGCACAGGCGGATTTATGATTACGCTTTTAGCAATGCTTTTTCTCTTTTTATGTTTAAAAAGTTTACGATAATGATATTTTTAAGAAACGTATCATTTTCATTCAGTGGCTCTTTTTCTTTTTCTCCATAATATTTTTTTTATGTTAAACACGTCAACATGTCTTCACCTCGCCTGATGGTAAGCTAAAGGTATACACCGATAGTGCTGCAGTGGCGGCCCTCAGCTTGACGGCCTCATCAAATGCTTTTCACGCCCCGCATAAAGGACTCAGGAGTGTAGGAGGAAGGAAACACATGCGCTGGTAAAGAGTTCCATGTCTTTATGGTGCGGCAGAGAAATGAGGCACCGAACCGCTTGGTTCTTGATGAATCTCATCTTGGTAGAATTGTAATGAAGCAAAGAGTTATTTAAATAGTTTATTTCTGTTTTATCTTCTGAGAGGTAGGTCTTAGAGGTAGCCCATATCAGGCAAAGTCTCATCACGAACGTATCATTTCCGACAGTTATCTAAAACGTTCCTACTTACTTAATTCGAATGTAACTTCGATAGTCTGGACGAACTAGGTAAAAGTTTTCGGAAAACTCTGCATTATCATAATTATCGTATAATGTAAGTACCTTGTTTTGTGAATACTAATAAAAAATAATGATTACTATGTATCAAATCACATTAAAATGTATACAGGAGTGAACAAATTCTTTATTCTATAAAAGTCGGCCTCAAATAAAAGTTCTTTTTCTGTTTTGACACTTGTGACATCCGCTCAAAGTTTCTTACGGACAACTTGGTTTGAAGCGTTGTGATAAGTGGTTTGCATCAGATATAATACTATATTTTTATTGGATACTAGCTTCCGCACGCGGCTTCGCCTGCGTGGAGGTCGGCATCGCCACCAAGCTTACTTATAGTGTGAAACTAGCTTAAGTATAGCATAGTTTTTTAACATAATAACAAATTTAAATATGCGTCGTTAGATTACACATTGTTACAAAATTCATTGAAGAAATAAAGGTTCACTGCTCGTTCTCAGTAGGAGATAGCGTGATAATATGTAGCCTATGTGTTGACCCGACTTCTTAATAATATTCGTGCCAAATTTGAAGTAAATACAGGCAGTATTTGTTGAGTTTATCCCGGACATACATACGGACAAAAATTCTAAAATCTATATTTTTGGCTTCGGTATCGATAGATAGTAGATCACACCCCAAGTATTCTTTTAAAAAATTATTCAATGTATAGTTTTGACTTTCCTAAATTCTAAATTCAGTAGTCTGGTCTATCTACAATGCTAATCCCACTTAATTTAATATTAATTATTGGCTAACAAATATTCTATTTAGGTACAGTATAAGGAACCCAGTGTCTTTTTTATTCATCCCATATTTTATAGACGTACACGCCCTACATGTTACAGGTAATTATACACCTAGTAAACTTGAAAGTATACTCACACTGTGAATATTGCCTCTTACAAATTCCTGACTAATTATTGCTGTGCAAGTCTAACTCTATTAGACTTTAGCCAGACGAAAAGTTAGACAAAAGTAAATTATGGTGGGAAAAGCTGTAAAAGCCTGACATGTAATAAACTTCGTAAGTCAGTGCCTGTAAAGTCTGTGTTCTCAATCTGCTATTAAGAGGGTGCTACACTTATGGATCGTGCCGCAGCGATCTTGTCGCACCTACACAGGTAAGTTTATTGAAGGTATTCGCATCTGCGGTTAAATTCTTTTAGAATCGGACGTACTGGGGAGCAGATGTAAATGGTACGTCAATATGATTTTACCTCGCCTGAATGTAAACTGTAAATAAAATCTAAAGATCGACTTTAACTGCGACAGAGAAAAGACATAATTACGTAGTTTGCCATTAAAAAAAATCTCCTTCAGCGGATGCTCAAAGTTATGGTGTGTAGCTTCCATTAATGGTATTTTCATTTGACTACGGCATGGAGTTTTGAATGATCGTTGCGTAACATATTTGATAGTATAGACATTATTAAGCTAAGGAGACCTCCACGTGGTGCACCTGGGCAACGGAGGCGAGCAGCGCCTCCCACTCGCCACGGGAGACGCTGCTGCTTGCGGCCAATCCGGCCGGGGTGGGAGTGGCCCTCTAGAGGGCTGCTCCGAGGCTCTCCACGTGTCCCTCTGACTAGCAGATGGCACAGTGGGGAGCGAGCGGGGGGCGAGCTGATTATCTGCGCGCTGACGGTTGGGTGGCAGGACGGCCTCCTGTCACCCTACACCCCACCGTCGGCGAAGTGGCCCGATGCTCGCCCCACCCCCCCTTTCGGGGGGTTGAGGGGGCCATCTTAAAACCGTAGATGGTCCGGGGTCAGCTGGGGTGCGAGGGATATGCCCATTGGGTAACCTTACACCCCGGTTACTAAGGCCCGAGACGGCGTGCGGTTTTAGTCGGTTCGATCCCGACATAACCACCCCCGATGGCCGACGGGGGTGGTATCCATGGGGATTTCCGCACGATAAAAAAAAAGGAGACCGCTTGTCAGTAGTAGAAAATACCTACACATTAATCTTAACACAAAACATGCTGCTAATATTTACACACAAACGATCGCAATACTTTTGCGTGACTGCTTGCGAATGTGCAATCTCCTTTACAGTGACAATTACTCATACGGCCGACATGACCTAATGATATTCTTAGGGCGTCGCATTTTTTATGTGTATTAGCTTGCGGTCTTTCTCCATGAAATGAATGTATGACGTACATTTTTGCTCGTAATTTAGGGTACATTGTTTGAGAAATGTGCTGAGATTTGTGTGTATTATGTAAAAAAATGTCTGAGATATATTTATTTAACTTTGAGATGGAAGATATTCACGGCTCCCTTGATAACCGATTGTCTAAACTCGCTTACAAAAACTTGAAGAAATAATCATCTGTCTTTCGCTAAATAGCCTTTCCCATCGACGCAAAGTTGCAGGTCTATCATCAGGAAACGAAAAAAACTAAGATTCCAGCATTTACATAAATTTGTTCGTTGGCATTGGTTTGTGCGCTTGTGCATTTACCTTATCAATAATCCCCAGGGGGTAATCCCCATGGGAACCCCCTCTCCCCCTCGTAATGCTTGTGCAATACATCTAAAATATGCACTAGTATATTTATTAAGGAAATTGTATATTTATTCGTATGTAAGAAGTCAAATTACAACCAGCCCCCGTAGACAAGTGTCATAGCGTAAATCGCTATCGTTTCGAATAGATTAGGTCAACCAATCACATCCAAGCTCGTCGCCTGCGTACGATGCGCGCGCCGCGGCGTAATCACGAGCTGCAGTGTGATTGGTCGACCTAAACTATTTGAAACGATACGATTCGATCGAATAGAATAATTTTGCCACTTGGCTACGGGCACTGGTATCAAAGACGATCGTCTTTGCTGGTATCTTTAGTTTCTTGGTGTCAAACAGCCAATTCAAAAGAGGTTATTCCGCTATTCACACCATGGTCCGAATATTTCTTGGTGTGAAAGAGGAACGAGATGGCGCTATATAAAACGTGTCCTAGAATATTCTTAAAACTATTTTTTCATTCGAATCTTGTGTTGAAAAAGAGGGTCACCTACGAGTCTACTCCCTCCCGGAAAATGTAATTTTTCTTTCTTTGCAAGGGTATTATACATTTTTGCAAAGCTTTTATCCAATAAGCATTTTTTCCCCAGAAAATTTGTTTTCTAAATTAACCTTTACAAAAATAAGTAGCAAAAATAATGCCCCGAAAATGGCACACGTGCGTAAATACATTTGCCGTATATTTTGTCAAATAAACACCAAAGGCCTTTGAGGTAATAAGCTACACAGTACACAAATTTATGTCCCATTTTACGTAACCAATTCGTAGTAATAATGCCAACAAAGAAAAGCTTTAGGGTTATTTGGTACAATAAAATAAAAACCTCGTCCAAGATTTTGTAGGTACGTTTTGTATATTAGGACTTATTACAGACGTACGTAAGGTATGGATAGAAGCTGATGGTAGGATGTAATCTCTACCTACACTGTATCACACTCACTATAGCAGGCAAGCGTCAAAAGTGATGATCATATCCAGGTATCAAAACTCACTGATGCTACAGAGCGTCAAAAGTATTGCGACGAAGTTTCAAAAGTTGATATTCATTATAAAGTCCTTTAAGCGGAGCGTGAAAAAGCATTTGATGAGGTCGTCAAGCTGAGAACCGCCACTGCAGCATTAGTGATTACACCCGGTCCTGGGGCTTTACCTATGACTGACTATCACTGACTATAGATAGATAGATAGATGAATAGACAGATAGATAACTTTATTGTACCTACTCTAGAAGTTTACAGGGAAAACAAAATTAAATAGGGTAGTATGTAAACAGTAGAATGTACAATGGGCGGCCTTATCGCTAAAAGCGATTTCTTCCAGGCAACCTTAGAATGAATAGTAATACTTATGACGAAAGCAATAAACTATCACTTATAAATATCTGGAATGATTAGTGACCTAAACACAACTATAATTCATTTTCAGCTATTTTAGCAAACTAACATTCAACATTCCGAAACATAAAAGTCTGAACCGCATTTACAATACGAAAACCATAATTTATTGTTATACACGTAGTCACGATCACAAGACGATCGTAAGTTCAAACAGAGCCCGAGATGTGCGTAGTATGTACCTTCCGAGTAAATATTTACGTTGGTACCGTCGCGTCGCATTCTGTGAGATGAAATACAGGTACTAACATAACTGTTTTTATGTTGTTTTCTGTCTGTATATTCTACTAACCGATGCCCGCAATTCCGTCCGCGTGATGTCGGTTATCGTAATTTTTGGTCATCTTATCTATGGTTCTATAAACGAACATACGGTAATATAAAATTTCATTCCGCGCACGCTTAGGCTGTGGAACGATCTCCCTGCAGTGGTTTTCCCTGGCGGCTACAATATGGGGTTCTTCAAAAAGGGCATTAGAAGGTTTTTGCAGGGTCGGAAGCGCGAGTGTGACGCCCCTGGTGTTGCACGCGTCCATAGGCCACGGTAACCGCTTTCCATCAGTGTGGGCCGTGTGCTTGTCTGCCACCTAAGTGGTATAAAAAAAAACATACGGTAGATTTTAAGTATGACCAAGACTTTTTTAAAAAGCCGCATCAAAATTCGTTCAATAGTTTCACAGGAATTAAAAAAAAATGTGTTCAGAATCGTTCGTAACATAACCCAGGTTTTAAATTTTGTATTATATTCCCAATGTACAGAGTAGGTACTTCTTTCTTCTTCCCTTCTTCTTAGTCAGACTTAAAATCTGCCGTATCTTTGATTGCTATTGGTTGAATACACTCGGAGATATTATGACTAAAAGTCACGCTAATACACAGCACACACACATATTCAACATGTGTAAAGTTTTGCATTTGTATTTACGTGCCCAATATTTGCGCAAACAATTATGAACAAAGGTTTCTTTTTTAATAATATTGGTTTAAAATACACCACTGCCCAATTTAAAAAAAAAAGTAAAATCAAGAACCTATAAAACCTTGGACGGATCGCTTTGAACACAAGTCTGTGTCACAAAAATGGCGGCGGGTAACCATGTGCCATTTAGAATTATAGCATTATTGATGATTGTAATGGTAACCCCCATTCCTGAAAATTTTACCTTAAGCTTACCATCAGGCGAGGTGAAGTCATATTGTCGTGACCAATATAAAAAAATGTGCCATTTCAATTTACTTTGCAATGCCAAATTCGATTGAAATATGATTCCTGGATATTTTTTTGTAGTTTTAGGTACACCTATTCCACTACACAAGACATGCTACTTTTTTCGTTACTAAACTTACTGAATCGAATGATAATTTGCCGCATAGTGGCTGACTAGTGTATAGGTGTGTGCGCGCTAACTTAAACATAAGCAAGCGGGTCGACTCTAGTGTCATCAGTTATATTCTTCAACGCGTTCCTTCCATAACATTTATAGGTTCCTATAAGAAAGTTTGTACATCCTTTTTGCAACTTGACCAGCCGTCAGCGATTACGCAAACCATGCAACCATTTTGTACACATCGCTTAGCACAATGTACATTTCGCGTAATGACCGCTTGTGTAGCGAGTCGTTAAACGCTCCACGTGGCGTGTATGGGGTCATAAATTTTATTGTTGCTGTGTTTTAGCCAGTGTATGTAATTTCCATACTTCTTTGGAATTGTTAACAATATTGTCCCAGTGACATCTATATTAGGTTTCCTCACAAAATTTTAAAGCTAAATTCACGCGAAGTCGCGGGCAGATCTAGTATAAAAATATAATTGTGTATAAATTGCAGACACAATATGAGATGCTTGACGACATCTGTCTTGCACAATCAGAGACAGGAACAAATAAAGCTGGTTATTACAATATTTATGTGTCAATAAAACTATTTTCACAATACGCGCAGGAAGCAACTGTACAGTCGACCGCAAAAATAGCTTCGCTAATTCTAATTTATTAATCAGCTTATCTATTTACATTCTTTTTTATTAATCACCTAATACAATTTTCATTAAATCTATTACTGACATTAAATTGTAAATTACCTGTGTCTGTACGTTAGAGATATGTAGGTATTTAAAAATACTTATTCACATTATTATATTTTTTTTGGATATGCCTTGACCACCTTACACCCCGGCGTCTGTAGATCGAAGACGGCGTGTGGTTTTAGTCAGTTCAAGTCCGACATAACCGCTCCCGCTGTCCAGCTATTTGTTTGTTCGAGATGAACGTAAAAACTACTGAACGGATTTTGTTGGAAAGGTCTTGGTCAGACTTAAAATCTGATGTCACCTGGACAGCAGATTGCCATTGGGGGAGTAGAACCGGAGATAAATAACCAAAAGTTGGGATTACCGACACTCACACGGGCGCAGCTGCGGGCATCGGCTAGTAATAAATAAAATATGAAATATATTCATTTTGTCACCTAATAATTTATATGTAAGAATAAAAAAGTTTGCTAAATATTTTAGTGTCATTTAACTTCTGTCGTTGACTATACATCTCCACAGACAAACATACAAATTAACGAAGATAATGACGTACAATAATGTTTAAAAAGACATTGAAAGGAAGTCCTTGGTTTTATTGTTTTAATAAAACCGCGCACAGAAATATTCTAAATGTTAGTAATTGGTTCAAAATGGTTCGTATGAGATCACGGCAGATCACGGTGACACGAATTTAGTTTTAAATATTCAGTCAGCAAATCTGTATTCTATTTTTGAAATCTTTTTTCGTTTTGTATTTTTTTTTCGCGTTGTTTTTAGGCAGCAACGTTCTTTTGGAGGTCGTACGGGTACCAAAAAAGAGGTCGTAAGGGCACTTTTGTAAAAGGGTCCAAACTTTGAGGTCGTACGGGTACGTCGCCTTCTAAACTATGTTTTATGATTTCGGCGATTTTGATAGATTAGGAACGGATATTCATTGATTAAGTTAGTTTACGTTAAAACAGTGACCAAGAGATTCCCTCCCGCTAGATTCCCTCTATCGTTTTGTACATTCTGCCCCAAAGGGTGTTTTATACTACTTAGGTGGTAGACGGCCCACCTGATGGAAAGCGGTCACCGTGACCTATAACTTGTGCAAGTCGATAAATATTCGATTTCAGCTTCGGCAATCGGCTTAGAAAGCCGATTTCTAAAAGCTGATTTTGCACGATAGATTGATTAATGTAGGTACTTGTTCGTACGCGCACTTATTAAACAAAATATCATACATTTATTGTACAATAAACGGGTCCTAATAACTCGACATCGCAACTAAAATACTCAAGATGTGACAAGATTTATTCGCTATTTTAACGCCCCAGCTTGTACAGTTAACTCCAGCCAGTAAATCTAGTTTGTATGATACGAAGACGGGAATGCATAGTTTGATCTGTGGTCTTAGATAATAATTTGAAAACATAAAAGCGTGTTTATGATTTGTCACGATGGAAGGATGTAAGTCGTGGAGTAGATAAATAGTTATTGCTTTTGTATCCTAGAAAATAACAAAAAGGGAAATTAATCTGTCTGAAGTGGTAGTTATCGCCTGTTTGAAATGAGAATAAGACATTTTAAACACAGCAACTTTTACAGGAAGCCATTTTTTAAATTTTAAAGTATTTATGCAATTTTAATTTTTTTGAAAATATACATAATAACTTTCCATTTTATTCTAGGCTTAATTTGGTTTTTACGGGAGCTATTGCTACCTGACCCCCTTAACCCCCATTTTTCGTTCGAAAATACCTGCAGATACACCGCCATCGATTGGGAGTGATTATGTCAAATTTAAACCGACTAAAACCGCACAACGTCTTGGGTCTCAATTTATGGTGTAAGGTACAATTTAGGCATATCCCTCACATCCCAGCTTTATAAATTTTCTGATAGTTTAGTGATTAGATATATAACGTTAACTAAGTATAAATTCCTATTTCCTTATTTTTTGTTCCTCAATACCGAAATAATCCTGCGATGCCCAGAATGACAAGATATAATCCCCGAATCCCGAGATTAATATTAACAGAATTTGAACTCCACGATTCTGATATTGGCAAAACATTGTAAATTAACTAACGCCCAACTTTGTAAGTCTTCAAGTTCAATATTGTTACTTAATTTAGATTAGTGATCTTCAAATATCAGTTACAAAATGAAATTTGATCAGTTCAATTTCTTTTCGTGTCTACTATTAAGATTGTAAACAAACTTTCAACCGACCAAATGATAAGTGGTTTTTGAGAGAGGCGTAAAAAGTGTTGGGGCATCGTATGAGGATCACACAAGTCCTGCACTTATTGTTCTAAACAGAAAGAAGTATATCAGAGAGTGACACATTTACTTCCAAGCCGCATAGTAACAGCATGTCTCTACCAATTATTTTATTAGCAATGAAATTCCCAAGTCTGTACGGGAATATTTCGGGAAAAACTTCAACCCCATTGGACTGCTACCTGTATGCCTAGTTCTGGATCCAATAAATTGTACTACGCCAAGAACTTTCTCGCCAAGTGTAAGCAATAAAGAAGTGGAACCGAGTGGGAACCTCAAAATCTTTAGGAGACGAATGGGCACAGGTTGCGAATTTCACTGGGATCTGACCCCAATAAATTGATAATGCTTTAACGCAATCGGATGAATAGTGACAGTGCATAAAATACGAACAAAGAAATAAACAAATATTATTTTAATATATTTTATATAAATATTTCTTTTTCTTTATTGAAAGGCTTGATCGCACTGGGCGATTATGTCGCCTTAATTAAAAACTTAATAAGTATACAACGAACAAAATAGAAGAAAAAACTACTTAAATAGAACAAAGTTATCAAGCGTTGGTCATGGCAATAGCAGCTATTTTAATAAAGGAATAAGCATTTTAAAGAGCTATTGGCATCGATTTTATTTGCATCAATATTAAATAAGACAGTATAAATAAAATGTTTATAATTTTGTTTCACCTTTGAACAAAAGTTAAATGCAAGTTATGGAAATTAACGAAATTGTCCTTTGTTCCAGGTAAGCGGATTCCCACTTCGTCTTGCGAAGTTTATTTTGTGATACTTCGAATGGAAACTGGCTGGATAAGGTGACATTTATCATAAAGGTTCATTTTAATTACCATTAAAATCAGATTTTTTATATCAATTAGGAGGCAGACAAGCCCACGATCACCTGATGGGAAGCGGTCACCGTAGCCTATGGACGTGTGCAACACCAGGGACATCACACTTCCGCTGCCGATACTGTAAAAACCTAATGCATTTGAAGAATTATATTATTCAATATAATATTAGCTGAAAATGCTGTTAAAATCGTCTTACACACTTTGGGATTCATCATGTACAAAAAAACCGAAATACCGACAATTTTAATGCCTTTGGTAACAAATATTTCTATTTTTATTTTGTAAGCATTTTTCTCCCAATATACTACTGTGACAGCTAGACATTTTACCTATTCGAATAGGTTTATTCAGAATCACTGAAAGATTTTCTTTGTCATTTACCTGTATTCATTTCTTTTTAGAAATATATTGAGAAGGTTTCCAAGTCTTTCATGGGTAAAAATGTTAGGCAGTGAAATAGATGATAAAATCTTATAATTAATTGTGATGGATAAAAAAGGTGTTAGGTAGGCATTCGAAATAAAATAGAAATATTCACGAAAAAAATAATTTGGTATACAGATATTATTATACATCCTACTATCATAAATGTAAATGTTAATTTGTACATATTATTATTAATGTTTTGTTTCTTTTTAACGCAAAAACGACTGATATTTGGATGATATTCGTAATTTCTAAATGTCTCAATGAATAACTTTGATAATGATGATTTTATGTTCTGTGATAGTAATACACAATAATATTAATTACGTTAGGTTGATTTTTCACTTTTGATATTTCTTCTGATCAAAAGAAAATGTTGGATCCCAGTAAATATCACTTAAAATTTCATTTGTAAAGAACGTTTCAGTTCAATTTAAACACAATTTGAATGTAATCAAATAAGTATTGTTTCATTTGAAACTGAATAGCATTAAACGTCCATAATATAAACAAATTACTTCCGATTTAAAACAAACTCGAATTAAGAACAAAGTCAAATTCAAAAACAAACAAATAACAAAAAACAAACCGTAATTCCCTAACAGCTACAACAAAGGACTTACCGTTCTATTCATTAATCTTCTCAATACAACGCACTCAATCACATTACACCTTTGCAAACGGTCCTAAGCAAATCAACTGATACAAACGCACCAAATATTTGAACAGAGAAATAGAATCCGTTTTAACGGATGTCAGGATTTGCCTAGTACGGAATTACGGATGTGTATTTTGTTTTTGCTTTGTTGTAATAGTGTTCAAAAGCGCGTACGCGCGTGTAAGTGGATTATAATATTGTAGTAAAAGGGATTATTTTGCAACTACGTGCGAATTTCATGAATGAATTCACGAAATAAACTGCGCTATTAAGTTTTACTCAATTAATTGTTTGAGTAAAACGTGAGAGCTTAGTTTTATTGAACATTTTGAACCAGGTTCAGTTGTTTTATAGTTAGGATGTAGGTACTTACTTAATCTAGTAGTTATAATTTTGGAGGTCCAACGGGTTCTAAAAAAGAGGTCGTACGGGTACGACGGTACGGCGTTTAAGTGGGGCGTGAAAAAGTATCTGATAAGGCCGTCAAGCTGAGGGCCACAATTGTAGCATTATCTCTGTATGTAAAGGTGACCCCCATTCCTGAGACAACCTTTAGCTTACCATCAGGGGAGGTGAATTCATATTGAACTTTTTTTTTTTTTTGTGTGGCAACACTACGGCTAACATCTGATTGCATTTCGTCCCGTATTTATTTTAATTTATAATTAAATATTTCTATATTTAAGGCTAAAACTCATCACAAAACACAATTATACCATCACAAAAGTGTATTTAGATTAAAACGTGTGTGTAAAAGTGATATAAATCAGTGAAAATTGCGCTCAGCTGATTTTGTTCACCGGCTAAAGTCAATGACACCGCATATTCGAAGTTATTTGTTTTTGATTTTGTGAACTTTGTCATCTCTTTATTACAGTTTTTCAGTGATTCTTACACAGGTAATATACCAATAACTACTAAATTATCATATTAGTTTATATTTACAGCGTACTCGATCAATTTCGTTTTGAGGTTACATATTTATTTTGTCGGGTACCTGCTGATCAAACTGCCTTTTGGTATTTATTACGCTTTAATTTTATAAAATCACAATGCCAGTCACGCGTAGCATGACTTCTGCACGCCGTGATGAGGCTAAACTAGATAATATTCTTAAAAAACTTGAGCTGACTTTGAAGGAATTAGAAGTATCCAAAGCGCTGGTTGAACAGTTGTACAAAGAAAGAGATGACAATGAAAAGGAGTTACTGGATAGTTTAAATAAATACGACTTGGTAAAAAAGCAGTTGACTGAGCTGCACACTGAGCATAGGTTAGTGTTAGATGAGCGGGACAGATTGCACAATATTGTGGATGGGTTTAGGGAGTGCAGCGACGAGTACGAGCTCGGCCTCAAGCGCATGTCGGTCTTAGAGCAGGAACTGCAAGAAGCCCACGGCCACATTACCCACCTTGAGGCTGAGAAACGTGACACCGTAGTATCCCATACCCACAATTTGTTCCATGAGTTAGTCGGTAGTGTGCCCAGCCTTGTTTCAACTGAATCTAACTTAGATCCCACAATTACTATTGACTTAACAAAGGATGATACCTTAATAGATTATACTTCTAACCCCAAGATGGGCATAGTTGAGTGCAGTAGGAACAAACTTAAGAAATATGTGAAAATTAATAAATATATAAGAAAAACACAGAAACTTATCAAAAGACAAAAATGTATGTACAAAAAAGTCAAGTATATTAAAGAAAGAAGGCAGCTCGGCGATGAGCTTGATATGTATTCCTTATTAATAGAAAATAATATTTCAGATTATAATAATAACATATTAAAGTTAGAAACAGAAATTAGTAATTTAAAAAAAACACTAGACCTAATGACTGTCAAGTATTGTAATGTTAAAAGTGAGTATCAGGAATACATTCTGGCCATGAAGGATCTGATGACTCCTAATTCCACATTACCATCAAAAGATAATTTACTCAGTCCTCATCCAGCCTGTATGTCCTCTCTGACTTCACCCAAAAGCTCTTCACTTGAGCCAAATAAAAAGCCCAGTAGCTCCTATGCGGAACTAAATAATGTACCATCTGAAATAGTGATGTTTTGTGATGAAATGGGGAAATCAATGGGTCAGGTACTAAGTTCATATTTAGAACAAAAGATAATTAACCATTGTATGCCGGGTTTAACTTATTGTACCATTATTGACAAAATTAAGAATTACCGTTTAAACAGCCACAATACACTTTTAATTCTAGTGGGAGACAGGGGAAATGCAAACAGAAATGAGCTTATTAATTGTTTTGAATCACTGAGCTTATTAAATGTTAAAAATATAATTTTATTCACGCTTCCATATAGCCGTAGCTTGTCACAGGTAGAAAACAATATTAGATATAAGCTCAATCAAACACTGCATACATTGTCATATCATAACCCAAATAAATTCCACTTGATTGATATAAATTTATACTTAGAAAATAAATTATTATTGACAAAAAATAAATTCTATTTGAATAGTTCTTTTAAGAGACAGATAGCATCTTCGCTATCATATTATATTAAATATTCAGCCAAGAACTTGGCTAACCAACCTGCTTTTATTGAGCATAAAAATGACAATGTTTGTCTTGCGACCTTGGAATCTGTTCCAAATAAGAGTGACAATGACAATCATTTAAACTTAATTCTAGGACAATAGAAGAAATCTCTAGCAATTTAATTTTAGCGCCAAAGAATAAATCTATGTACATGAATATTATTCACCAAAATATTGCTGGCTTTTCTGGCAAAGAGTTAGAACTGGAATTATTTTTAAATGAAATGCATATTCATGTACTTTGCTTAACTGAACACTGGTTAGAAGAACATGAACTGTTAGTTAATATTGATAATTTTAAAATCATTAGTTCGTTTACTAGAGATTCCGCTATAAGAGGTGGATCATTAATTTTGATTAATGACAATTTAAAATCTAAAGAAAGAAAAGATATAGTAGCACTCTCAAGTGAGCGTAATATTGAAATATCATGTGCAGAGCTCGAGCAATTCATTATTGTTAGCGTCTATAGACCTCCCTCTGGAGATTGCCACCTGTTCTTATCTATTATGGAAGATATCTTAAAAAAAATATGTAAATGTAGGAAGTCGGTAGTTGTATGTGGCGATTTTAATATTGATATTTTAGAAAACACTCAGAACGCGGTAAGGTTCCTCAATCTTTTTAAATCCTTTAACTTACAAAATCTCTTTTGTGAACCAACTCGCACTACATCCACAACAGCTACCTGCTTGGACAATATTTTTACTGACGGCCATGTAAGTGAGAAGTCTAAAATAAACTTCATAAAATCAGATCATGAAGGTCAGTTAGCTAGATTTGAGCACCAACATGCTCCATTATCCAAAAATATTGTATGTAGACCAATCACAAATTATCGATTAGAAAAATTTAAAGAAAATATTGACAATAAAGTGCCTCTTTTGGAGCCGCGTAATGATGTGAACCCGAATGATCTTTACAAAGATCTGTTCGGAGTGATCCAATACGAATTTGATAATATTTTCACTAAAAAAACAATAAATATTAACCCATTCAAAATTAAATTTAGTGATTGGGCTACGCCTGGAATCCATAAAAGTAGAAAGAAATTGTATGAGTTATACGAAACAAAGGCATGTACAAGCAATCCACAAGTTATTGAACATACTAAAAAGTACTCAAAAATGTTCAAAAAAGTCTGTTCAATAGCCAAATCTAACTATATTCGAGCCAAAATACAAAAATCTGATAATAAAATTAAGGCAACCTGGAATGTTATTAACAAAGAAACCTGTAAAGCAAGGTCACGTGATCGATCCTTCGAATTAAAAATAGATGATAAACACATTAATACTGATGCCGCAGTGGCCAATGCCTTTGAATCCTTTTTCACAAATATTCCTATTACCACTACAAGTAAATTGAATTCTTCAAAAAATGTAGCCGCGTCTCTTCTTGAAACTAGTGTTGAAAAATGTAATGTTAATTTTGATTTTCAGTACATTGACCCTGTAACCATTCTTAAAACTTTTAAAGAACTAAATATTAAAAAAACTGAAGATCTTTGGGGCATTTCAACCAATATAATAAAACCAGTAATGCCCACTATTGCGCCTTATCTTGCATTTATATTTAATCAATGTATAGATGATAAACAGTTTCCTACTCTCATGAAGTACAGTAAAATCATTCCGTTATTCAAAGCAGGGGAAAAAAGTGATCCATCAAATTTTCGGCCTATCTCCATACTCCCAGTCCTCAGTAAAATTTTTGAAAAAATAATATTTAACCAACTGCTTTCACATTTTACGTGCAATAAGTTACTTCATGATAAACAATTTGGTTTCACTAAAGGTAGAAACACAACGGATGCAGGCGTTGCACTCATTAAACATATATTTGATGCTTGGGAGGAGAAGCAGGATGCCATCGGTATCTTCTGTGATCTTTCGAAAGCTTTTGATTGTGTTGATCACGAGACTTTGTTATTAAAATTAGGTCACTATGGTGTTTCGAACGGTTCACTTAGCTTGCTTGAGTCTTACCTCACTGGCAGAGTACAAAAAGTCAACATCAATGGCACCAATTCATCTGGTGCCCCATTAGTCATGGGAGTACCCCAGGGCTCGATACTAGGACCCCTTTTATTCTTGATATATGTAAATGATCTTCCTTACTTCACTGAAAATCTTTGTGAAATAGTATTATTTGCTGATGACACATCATTAATTTTTAAAACTAACAGGCAAAAGCTAGTATTTGACGATGTAAATAATATTCTCTCTGAAATATTGTATTGGTTCACAAGTAATAACCTGCTACTCAATGCTAAGAAAACAAAATGTGTAAAGTTTACGATGCCTAATGTAAAACAGGTAGATACTCATATTGTAATGAACGATGAAACTGTTCAAATAGTCGATACCACAGTTTTTCTTGGAATCACTCTAGATAGTAAACTGCAATGGGGTTCTCATATCACAGCCTTAGCAGGAAGACTCAGCTCAGCAGCCTATGCGGTTAGAAAAATAAGATCACTAACTGATGAGGAAACGGCACGATTAGTTTATTTTAGCTACTTTCATAGCGTAATGTCGTATGGTCTGATGCTGTGGGGCTCAGCTGCAGATATTGAGACCATTTTCATATTACAAAAACGAGCGATACGAGCTATCTATGGCCTCAGACCCCTTGACTCGCTGAGAGAACTATTTAAAGAAATTAATATTTTAACAGTTGCTTCTCAATACATTTACGATAATATCTTATATGTACGCAAAAATCTAGATCTCTTCCAAAAAAAATCGGACGTTCACAATTATAATACGAGAAATAAGAATAAACTTGTAGTGCCAATGCTAAGGCTTCATAAGGTTGGTAATTCGTTTGTAGGTAACTGGATAAAAATGTTCAATAAAATTCCTCAGGATCTGGTTGACATGCCACTTAATAAGTTTAAAATTGAAGTAAAAAATTGTTTAATGAAAAAAGGTTATTATAAATTAAATGAATATTTTGATGATAAAAATGCATGGTCATCCTAATCTCTTGCTCGCTCGCACTTTAAAAATTGTATTAAATAAAAACATAAAAAAAATATAAAAATAAATAATGGATAATCGTGTTCACTGAGTTTCTTGCTGGTATCTTCTCAGTAGAACCAACATACTGAACCAGCGAAAGAATCATTTTCTAATGATTATTATTTATTGTATTTATATTTCTTGACATATTTTTTCTTACTGTAAATTTTTGACGTTCATATGTGCTCCTTGTGTGCCTAAATTGAATAAATGAAATTGATTCTTTGATTGATTCTTCTTTCTTTGAACTATCTAATATAAAAAACCGTTCTGGAATTATAGAGTAAGTAATAAACATTTATTCATCCAGCTTTGAAATTTTATTACCATGTAAAATTATTTGAAATTGTACCGACAAAGCCATACTGTGTTACGCCAAGGGTAATTTATTGGCATGCCTGAGTGTAACCTAAGAAGGAAATTCCTGGGATTCTACCTCCATTTCTTATACTTAATCGTTTTAATCTTGCTTTATTTATTTTAATCGGAGTTCATCATCTAGGTAGTGGTGAAAAGTGAACTCGTTTCAAAGGGAAACCTGAATGGATTTGGATATAGAATTCTGGTATATACGGTATGAAGAATTTGTTGAGAAAAGATGTTTATATCTTTCAAACAAACATCAAAAACATTTTTTTAGTTAACTAGCTTTATCTTTCGGCTTTGCCCGTGACATACTTACTTCGATCTCCCGTCGCACCCATGTACCTACCTAAATAAATGCATGGAAATCTACACGATTTGTTAACATTTATAATGAACTAAGGGTTTATGGTCTTATAAACCTCCTCAATAAATGGTATATCCAAAAAAAAAAAATATTCGAAGTTCTTGAGATTAGCACGTTCAACCTAACTCTTCAGCTTTATACCTACCTAATATTGGTTAATATTTAACCAGCTATACTAGCTGTTTACCGCATTTTTTTTTTCAAAATAAAAGGTATTCTAAGTCCTTTCTTAGGTTCTAAGCGTCCATCTCTGTACCAAATTTCATCAAAATCGGTTCAGTGGTTTAAGCGTGAAAGCATTACAGACAGATGGACAAACAGGGTTACTTCCAAATTTATATTATTGGTATGGATATAGCGTATCAACTGGACCGTCTAGCTACTAGAAAATTAGTCTAAAAAGGTTAGCAACAACCTGCCCTACATTCCTAAGCTACAAATCCACGAGATTGAATCACTACGTGTAACGAGAAACTCAAATATAAATCTTGATAAGACCGAGATTATCATGGATCATGGATCTGATTGAGTTACAGATGGGTTGAGATATGGACGAATTGTTATTTTGGTCTAACTTTATTATTAACTAGCTGTCTCGGCGAACTTCGTACCGCCATATTTTCCACCCGCGTGCAATTCCGTTCCCATTCCTGTTCCCGTTCCCATTCCCATTACTATTCCCATTCCTATTCCTATTCTCATTCTCATTCCCATTCCTACTACTACCTACTAATACTAAATACTAATCCCGTAACGTAAACATAAACTTCTCTCACATAATAGAAAAAGTTTGTATGAGAAAAAGAAAAGTTACTTTCTGAAATTTTCTGTACAACTGTTTTATTTTTATTTTTTCGTAAGAACCTTCTCCCGATAATAACAAACACAACAAAAAAAGAATTAGTGAAATCGGTAGAGCCGTTGGTGAGTTATGCGCTTACCAACACATTTTGCGATTCAGTTTTATATTATAGACTAGCGACCCGGGACCCGGCTTCGCCCGGGTGTAAATTCCAGTTTTCCAATAAAATATATAGGTACCTAGCCTATGACACTCACGAATGACGTGGCTTTCTACTGGTGAAAGAATTTTTAAAATCGTTACTAACTAACCTATGACTTGAACTTTTATTTAAGTACAAAAATGATTTAATTATTTTACGTGGCACCATAATTTATTTTCCTAAAACTATATCAGCAGATTTTACACTCTACTACCTACCTATCTGCTAGTTAAAGACCCGTCAAAATCAGCACAATAGTTCCCAAGATTACCTCAATAAAACAGACAGAAAGACAGTAGTTTTTGGTTGAATTCCTCACCTTGTTCAGGACTCCGAGTTTACGCGAGACCGTTTTAATGATGCTCTTGAAGTAGTTTTTGTTGTTCAGCTTGCAGCGAACATCCATGCCGAGATAACCCATTAGACCATAATACCAGGAGTTGAATTCGATCCTAGATTTGCTTAAATTCGACATCTAAGGTTTTTTTTTATATATCAGTCACGTCAATATGACTTCACCTCGCCTGACGGTAAGCTAAAGGTAAAGTCTCATGAATGGGGTTCACCATTACAAACACCGATAGTGCTATAATGGTGGCCCTCAGCTCGACGCCCTCATCAAATGCTTTTTCACGCCCGGTTTTAAGGACCCGGAACTGTAGGAGGAAGGAAACACGTGAGCTGGTAAAAAATTCCAGGTTTTGATGGTGTGGCAAAACAAAGAGGTACCGAACCGCTTGGTTCTTGATAGAATTGTTTAAAGGTACCTATGGGTACTTAAACAAAGGCGAAGGTTAAAAATGCGTGTTAAAACAACATTCTGAAAGTATAAATATAATTTAGTACTCTTGAGACTGCGAAATTAAATGCCTCAATTAATCCCCAATTAATTTAATTAAATTACGGTAATTTTGGTTTTAGTGCTTCGTAAAACAAATTACGTTATAATAACCAATAACAACGTTCTTGTTTGATCGTAATCTTATGATCAAACTAATATGAGAGTCATGAAAACAATGTTTTATTTAATAAACTGAATTAGACATTTTACAATACGACTGATTTTGATATTAGACTGCAACATTTACAATGCACATAATGTGGACACAATGTCATGCTGTCGAAAATTTAAATGTCCCTTGTTCCTTCCGGGACTGGCAGAGACAAATAGCCCGCTACCTATCTGTTTATCTTCCTTTTTTCAATGATTACTGAGCGAAAAGGTACAAGGCATATTTTAAATTAGGTTATTATACTGTATAGCAATAATTTATATTATCTACCGTTATTTTTAATTCAAAACTTTTTAATTATGGATAAACTAACTTCAGATTTTTTTTATATATATATTTAGTTCACCGGATTGATTGCGACCCGCCTGATGGTAAGCTGAGGTGAGGGTAATTTTGATTGAAACATTTCCAGAATCAGTTTGGTAGCTTGCCATGCTTTCTTAGGTCACGTTTAGAGGCTAATTCCTATTCACAATGTGTTCAAAACTAGGTAATAAATAAAATGTCAGCTTGCTCACTTTACCTGCGACTCATTAAACCATGGTTCCATACTTGTTTGAGTTCAGCAAAGCAAATACCGGTATGTTTTGATATTGTTGGTACTATAAACATAATTATGAAGCGAATGGAATATTAAATCCGCGGCTTTCAGTTAATATTGAACGTATTAACCTTAATCCTGATTAATATCGGCGTATTATGAATTATGGCCTGTAATAACAATTATTAATAGTAAACTGTGCGAAATTTATGAAAACAATTGCAATATTTTGGATGCGTGTGAGCCGGTAATTAAAATATGAATTTTCCATTCACGTGATATTCATAATGTCGACTAAGCCTATGGCTTCCCCCGTTTAAAATACCAGTATTTTAAACGGGGAAAACCATAGGCAGCCATAGAAAGCCCTAGAAAGCCATAAGCCATAAAATACATTAGAGACTCCTGTGGATGGCAGGAACGGTACTAGTACCGTTCCTGCCATCCACAGGAGTCTACTTCTCTAATAATTTTATAATGTATGGTTTCGTTGCAGCACTGACTTATAATGTAACTTCGATTGTTTCACTAAATTGTTGACTAGTGTAGTGACACTTCTTCTCGCCGCTGTGCGTCGCTAGTGGTATGTTTGAGTGACTTTTTGAACGTGCCACATTTCCGTTCAATCATTTAAAAAGTCACTCAATTATGGTTGTTAATACACTTGAAATAGGGGTGAAACTTGGGCGACAATGGGAAGTGTTAGGTTTTTATTTTCGTTACGGAATTTCTTGACTGGGTCCCCTCAAAGCCCGCGATAAAAGCTATATAATTGCTTAAAAAAATCACCTGATGCAGGCACGGAAATAAGGCGCCCTTTATATCCATAACTTTACCAAAATTCACGCATAACTACCTCACAATGTTAACAAGTATAATACAAAGTTAGATATCGGCACTTATTCTGATTGGTTGAAACTTCACCGCATTGCAAGTTTGTTTTGTTATTGTTTACACACTCCATAGAAACTCCATTAAATTCAGTTTGTCTTTGGACTTTGGTAGTACATTAACATAGTTTTATATGAAAATTACCATATTCGGTTAAGGGTGAAATTTCTGTGTAGATTTAATTTGTCTATGTCATGCTTTCTGAGCTCGGCCGGTAAAGTGCCAACATTTCAATTTCACTGTGTGTGGCGTGGCGTTCAACTGATATATCAAAGGTAACTAGTTTGATTTCCGTTGAAGCAAATTGCTAATGAAATTCGAAATTAAGTTAGTCCTTGCGTTAAAGTCTAACTTTATTTATGTCAGTCACGTCAACATGACTTCACCTCCCCTGATGGTAACTTTGTATATAGATTTTGGGAAACTTATGTGTAAATTAGCTCATGAAAGAATCCTGTTGACGGCAATGACCTCCACTCCCTCCATGGTCTTGACGAAATATGGGCACTTATACACCTCTGCATAGTTCTTTAAGTATTAATGGGTAAGATGTCATTCGTGTTTGAGGTATAAGTATTCTGAATTTAGTTTAGAATTTAAAAAGTTAACGAGAAACCACTCAAATATGCTTGGGTCTGAGATTCCTTAGATCAAGAACTATATTGTGGTGAACTAACTTTGGTACTGTGACCATCAAAATGGCTAAGTGGACACCGGATAAGTTTTGAGGCGTTTGATCGCTATATATAAAGAGTTTGATCTGGTTTGATCCTATCGATGGTCTAGAAGACAAACCTACTAATGGCACTTTTGACGCTAACTGTACATACTGCATAGGCATTAAATAGTTTTAAAACCGGTTTTCGTCACTATTTTTCCCTAGCGACTACAATATGGGGTTTTTCAAGAAGGGCATTAGAAGGTTTTTGCGGGGTCGGCAGCGCGAGTGTGATGCCCCTGGTGTTGCACGCGTCCGTAGGCCACGGTGACGAATTCACATCAGGTGGGCCGTGTGCGTGTCTGCCACCTAAGTGGTATAAAAAAACTGTTATTATTAATTACAGTATCCATCTAATCGACAGAGGTATTTAGTAAGGGCTAGGTTTATGTGCTGCTAATTAAATTTCATCTTAAAAATTCATTTGGTAATGTACCACTAAAGAAATAGTTTCAAAACTAAACGTCCGTTGTAACTAACAAATTCTAAAACACATCTAGATGCGATCCTTATTTTAAAAGGTTCAGATGAACATTAGACCTTATGAGTTAACAAGTAGGTCATAAATTTCTTTGCAGTTCTCATTTCGGCGTACTCACGGCCATGAGGTGAATCTACTTACCATATTTTTGCACTATTAGAGAAGCAATGCTTCGTATTTTATGCTCAATATCCTTAAAGTTCCAGATGTTGAGTTTAAATTCACTTTTATGACGTCATAAGTTCAGAAAATTAAAAATGGATGTAGTTTATTTGGTGCAAGTTTAGGAAAGAGTACTTTATGTAATATTATTACGTTTTATAGCATTAAAATATAAATATATTCTTGTAAAAAATGTAATTAAAAGTCACTAATACAAAAGAAATACACTTAATTTATTTTTTATGCGTTTTCCTCTATAATTTCATTCTTCTTTCCTATATTTTTTTAGTTCCATGCCAAAAAGAAAAAAAACCTTTATAGTTTTACTTCAGAGTCCATTTGTCTGTTTGTCTATCAATGGCTTTTTTATAGAACACTCTACAATGGGTAATAGGTATAATTATGGAATAGTAAAAACGTGTAAGTATACGTATCAAGTGGTTTATTATAACCAGTTTCAGTACCCCCTAGAAATTATACATTGCTTCAATAATTCTAAATTTAATAAAGAGAAGCAAGCTAGGTTCCCTAAAACTCAAAACCATGGTATTCATAGTGAGCAAACTCAGTCAACAATACCGTTGCGGTCGAGACATCCTCAAGAATTCTCCTCTCAGCCTTCGGAGCTGCTACGTAGAGAAGCGTTTATTTAACTATATTGGCAAATATTTCAACAAGATATTGTGAATTATTCTGAAAGGAACTTCATAGATACTTGCTGTTGAAGGTTTTGATCTTGATTATTATACGTAAACGGGAATTAACGCGATCATGATATAGGTATATACCTACATACCTTTGGATGCCTGACGTTTCGACCAGGTTACACCGGCCGTGGTCACAGGCTGACTGTTTCAGCCGCGAGTCGTCGAGTCCGTGAGGTAGCCGGTTCTTCTTCTACCCGCACATTTTCGGCATTTTTTATATTATTTGGTCTCCAGGTACCGTCACATACCACACTCACAGGGTCCCTATGTCCTGGTCGAAACGTCAGGCATCCAAAGGTATGTATATACCTATACCATGATCGCGTTGATTCCCGTTTACGTATAATAATCATGGAACGCGAAAGTTTAAAAGTTTGATCTTGATGTTGATCAAAGGCAGTCGGTTTTTGTTTGTTTACAAACGAGCCGTCATAGTCTGATAAAGGGGTGCAATCAGAAAAAACATTAAACGTTAATAATAATTGATATAAGTTTCTAACTTTTGTTGCGAAATTAACCCCCTCCCTACCCACAAGGACTAAGCTACCGTATAGAACACCGGGCGCTTTAGTACGCCCCTAGAGTAAAATACTGCATTATTTATTTTTCACTATTAGCCCCGATATGACCTCTCTTATCGGGGCTAATAATGAAGTGAGATTAATCTTAGAGTCGGTTAACTAAAATGTGTTATGTCCTCTTATTTTTCATTTAAACTGCCTAAAGGCGGAAAATACGAAACATTATGTAGAATGAATAAGGGTTTATTTTGTAATTTAACCTTTGAGCAACGAAATTAAACCCACAACTGCAAATTAAAAGTGACCGAGCGTTTTGACCCGCAGATGACAACGCTTTTATTAACAAAGGGGCAATTCTCGTAATAAAATATGTTCAAAATTCAGTTCCGATCTCACAAATGTCAACAAGTATTCTTGTAACAATGTTTTCAACATCCAATGTTATAAAGTGATTGTGACTAAATCGTGACTGAAAATTTAAAAAAGGCTAGTAAGGTATTCTGCTGGATAAAGTAACGCCCCCCAAGGATTAAGTGAAAGTCAAACATAGTGTGTGTATTTCACTAACCACGATAGAATCTTATACATCGGGGCTAATAATGATGAGAGACTGAATGATTGATAGGTATTGTAATACAAATAAAACGTAATTTGTATCCTCTTTCCTCTTCAGGTAAGCGTCCAGTTTGATGTTTGCAAGATCGACATGAGATTTGAACTGAATTTTGAACATATTTTTTTACGAGAATTGACCCTCGGATATGAGTCGCGATCCTCTAAGTGCACACAATTCTGGTCCGCTCATAACTTTTTTATTCCCCCAGAAAGCTTTTAATCCACAATTATTGTGGTCTCTGTTGTCAACGGTCGAGTTTTTTATTGCCACACAGAAACGTAAATTAATATTACACGTTTGGGCTCTATTTTATATAAATTAAAATGCCTTTTCTTTTGTCGCACAATGGTGTCGGTATTCATTTTTATAACCCTAATTTTGCTAATCTTTTTTGCAATGGAAATGTTATGTTGAGTAAAATACAGTGGTTCAAAGAGAGATAATATTATTATATATTGTAAAATAAACGCTATGCCCGCGACTGCCCGCGTGGATGTCAGTTTTCGCGTTCTTTTAGGTCACAACTAAAAATTAAACTAAACTCACTTTTTATTCAAAGAATAATTTATTTGAATAAAACATAAGTTCAGTTACTTAACTAATGTTAAGTAACATAATGATAAGTACCTAAATTTAGTTTAGATTAATCGTGGTTAGATTAGTACATTTCAAATATTAACGATTAATTTAAACTAAATTGTCTTATCATATTGTTACTCAACTAATTTCATAAGACATGAGTTGGCTAAATGTGGGTGCTAGCACCTCTGCCTACCCCGGATATAGGCGTGAATTTATGTTATGTTATGTTATAATCTCGAAAAAAATCCAATTAAAACATGATACAAGTTTAGTTTAGTCCAACAGAAACTATATTTATTTTCCAAACCTGAAAAGAGGAAATTAGGTTTCATAGAAACTCATTCACCTAGGAATATTCCATTAACCGTGGTAGTCTTACGTTTTCTCTCTTGGCACCATTCCATCACTCCGTTTCCCGTAAAAGAGTACCTATCGCAATATTATAGTCCACAAATGGTAACGTTGTCCGTTGTTACCAAGGAAATTAACGGCGGGAACTTGGATAAGTTCATGGTCGAATTTGGAAGGCCTTACTCTGTGATATTTTTACATGACTTCGAAAAAGGAGGTGTTTATTTTCTTAAGTATGTTTGGGCTTAACTCTGCCATATATAGACGGATTTGCAAAATTATTTTTTGTTAGATAGATATTTATTCCGAAATGGTTTCCTTTAAATTTTATTTACAATCCAAGATGGTGGCCGCTACAAAATGGCGGCTTAAGTATTTTTCCACAACTACCGCTATAATTATGGATATCAAATGAAACGGCTTGACTAGTAGAAATAGCAGTGAAAAAAAAGAAAATCCAATATGGCCGCTTTTAGTGCATAAAAGCGCTTAACTTAAAACATTTATTAGGTACTTAATTTATTTTTTATTTAAGACCTCTATAAAGCCTCTTTTCTATGCTGCACCATTAAAACCTAGAATTCTTTACCAGCTCACGTGTTTCCTTCCTCATACAGTCCCGGGTCCTTTAAGCGGGGCGTGAAAAAGCATTTGATGAGGCCTTCAAGCTGAGAGCCACCATTGTGACACTATCGGTGTTTGCAATGGTGACTCCCATTCCAGAGATTTTGCCTTTAGCTTACCATCAGGCGAGGTGAAGTCATGTTGACGTGTCCGACATAAATAAAAGACTACAAACAGACACTTCAATATTTATTTGTATACATGTACAGCTAAGCTATTAGTTTTCTTCGGACTTCAGCCAGTAACCAAATAAAATACAAGTCGAACTTTTTGCCAACTTTTGAAAGGGCCTCACTAAACAGCTTACGCATGTTACAAACTTTTGTGATTACAAGAATTGTGTAGGGATTATTTTGAGTTTGGGGTATATTGATTATACTATCGAGAAGTTCGATATGTTTAGTTCAATCGAGTTTTCGATCGATTTACTTAAGGTACCCTAGTCCCCTCTCCTTTACGGGGCAAGTGGGAAACACCGTGGTTTATTTATGTATCTATAATCTTTCTTCTCGCAAGACAACGCAACGTACTCGGTCAAGGAGATATGCATACACCCTTATAATTATGTGAAAATGAATGTAAAGGTGTATTACATTAATAATCTATACTAATATTATAAACAAGTAAAGTTTGTGTTTTTGTATGTTTGTTAAATTGTAAAGGGTCATCTCGGGATCTACTGAACCGATTTTAAAAATTCTTTCACCATAAGAAAGCCACATTATTGCTGAGTGTCATAGGCTATATATTTTATTGGAAAACTGGAATTTACACCCGGGCGAAGCCGGGTCCCGGGTCGCTAGTAATTTATATTTCAACTTGCTTTGTTCTTTTTTAATTTTGTAAGTATGCGACTAATTTTGGAAATCTTATTAGAACTATTTTCTGACGTTAGGCATCAAATATGGGATACATTTATAATGTTGATGCATGAAAGGTTTAATAACAGTGTTAACGCGCGTAAAGTTTACAAAGACAGAAGCAAATAGCGGACTGTTGTATCTACCTACCCTGGAGAAATAAAGGCGTGAGCTTATGTATGTGAAAGAAACAAAAATAAAACGAAGTTGCTTTTCCCATCGTTTCAAACAGAATGTATTGAAAAATTTCAATGGAATATTCAACCAGTTCAATCTGTATTTGAGATCGCTTCTGCAAACTTCGCATGAAGCGAACGGAGGCAGAACATAAGTTATAATAGCTTTCCTTTATCTCACTATTGTAAACAATTTATATTTAATACGTATTTGCCTTTTTAAAAGCAATGCTCCTACTGTTTATTGCCCGTGTTACTACCAACTGGTAGTAACAATGGTAATCTAATTACCGTTCTTACTACTAAAGTTGTTAAACAGCAATAAAGAAATGCCTCCAATATCAAACTAGCTTCATAGCACTGTATTATATTTTTTACCACAATCTCACCTGATGGTAAGTGACGATGTGGTCGATGATAGAGCACGCTTGCCTAGAAGCAACCTATTCACTCTTGACTTAAATACTTCCAGGTTATAGCTTTCCGGAAACACAGACACAGGCAAGGCATTCCACTCCTCAGCATTATTGTCACTAAAGATACGCGTATACCAAATTTGATTCCAATCTGACATCAGAAAGTGGATCTAATTGGGTTTTAAAGATTTGACTCATACTAACTAAATAATACCGCGGTAGCCTAGTGGTCTGGGTAATGGACTGCTGAGACGAGGTCTCGGGTTCGATCCCAGGTTCACCATGGCACACACCAATGACTTTTCGATGCTTTTCGAAGTTATGTGTGTATTTATCGCAGATTTATAAGTGCCCGGGTAATGGCAATAGGCTCGCCACCTATTACATTGGGATCTAAACATAAGCTGGCGAAATGTGGGTGCTAGCACCTCTGCCTACCCCTTCGGGGATATAGGCGTGAGTTTGTGTTATGACTCATACTAACAAACTAACATACAAACAAACTAACAAAAATAGCAAGTTAAATTAAAAGTTGTAAATATGAGTATAGACTAGACTTACTAATATTCATACTCCTTTTTTTTCCGTGCGGAAATCCTCATGGATACCCACTCCACGGCCAGTGGGGCAGGTTATGTCGGACTCTTACCGACTAAAACCGCACGCCGTCTAGGGTCTTCTGTCGCCAGGGTGTAAGGTGGCCCAAAGAGCATTTCCCTCGCACCCCGGCTTGACCCGGGCCATCTCCGGATTCGAGATGGCCCCCTCGGGTTTGGGAACCGCCTGGTTCCCGTCATGCCCCCGGAATAGGAGGGGGGGGGGGGCGTGCTTTCGTGCGCCGCCGCCTCGGAATATTCATACTCCTTATAAAGTAGATTGCTTTCAAGTAGTTCAAAATGTCGAATCGATTGGTGGTGCCCCCTGCATTCACACGCAACAACGCAAACTCGAAACTTTTTCGATCACTAAATCATGCAAGTCCATCAAAAACTTCCCGCGGCTTAACTTCTAAATTCGAGTTATCCGCTTCCGGGATTTCGTTGTGCCATACCAGGGGTAAACAACATTTTCATGTCTGTTAAAAATGTACAAAAAGCCTGACCTACCTGCATGTAGTTTTTGTAACAACAGCAAAAACCACGTCCGATAACAACGTAAAAAATGTTTAATCTCAAAGGTGGTTTGTCATATAAATAAACCACAATGCTGTTGATTTTTATACCTACCTACGTAAATTAAAAAAAAAACTGAAATCATCATCTACTGCCTAGTGATTGGCCAATGCATCAAAAGTTTACACTTTGAGGTCATTATGTTTGATTGGTTTATTGGTTTTTTTTTGGCAGTGATTGCTGTCTGTTCTTCCAAAAAAAAAAACTAAAAATTTTTTTTTTTAAGTTTAATTAACTTGCAGAAATATAACAAAGAAAGGAAGAATATTCCTTTCACACGATAAATTTTCCCTTTCCATTCCATTCCCATTCCAGAGACTTTGCCTTCAGCTTAACCGATATAAAAAAAAATACCTGGATTTCTCTACCATCCACGAGGTCCCTAGTTCCCACAATCTCACGTGGCGTGGAAAAACATCTGCTGAGGCCGTCAAATTGTGAACACTCTTTTCAGAATCAATAGCATCTAGATTAGTCTTCATCCTCTGAAACTCGTCTTAGTTTTTTACTATCTGCTAGTCAAATTCTTTATAAAATAATGGTTCTTACTACACATAAAACTAATGAGAAAACTATAAATTGTATTTACCGTTTAGATAATATTTATTTCTTTTGAAATTTAAAGTAGTGTTATTACTTTATTAACTTGATATGGCGGCTGACGCGGTGGTGATTCTAGTTTGAGTGAAATAAGAGATTTCTTAGATTAGTTTATAGAAATAACTAGAGCAGTAATTAAATACCTTTCAATTTTCTTTTACAGGGAGCTTTTCTTTCACAAGTAAATTATGAATCAGATATTGTTCTGTAAGTCAAAAGAAATACCAATATCAACTGGGCGGAGTTGGAGTCAATGCCCTTTTCACAATTACTTATATTCTTTATCTTTCGTATTGTACCAACCTTCTAATAACTACCAGACTTTGTTTATTACTCTTAAACCTTGTAAGTACAACAATATTCAACTTGGTAGAGATAGTAACAATAAACGAATCTAATTTAAACATCATAAACATTGCTTTTATCGCAGTTCTAAAAATATAAATTCCATTTCGCCGTAATTACTTTTGTATCGCGATAAAATCTTATAAAAACACCATTAATTTCTCGATACTAAACAAAGAAAGTGATAATAAAGCGAGGTAAAGATAGTAGCGGATAAACTTGTAGGTACGTTGTAAAATTATAACTAAAAGAAAGGATTCTCGTATTGTGAAGATTGTGAACAATGCGAGCATTAAATAACCTTACTATTGTTCACTCGAAATAACAATTAAATCCAGATATTAATTAAATTTATGATAGTGCGTTTTATTCGAAATATATCTTTATGTTTTT
Source organism: Lithosia quadra (assembly GCA_963576445.1). Taxonomy (NCBI): domain Eukaryota; kingdom Metazoa; phylum Arthropoda; class Insecta; order Lepidoptera; family Erebidae; genus Lithosia; species Lithosia quadra. The sequence continues at coordinate 16,471,275 of OY754875.1, forward strand.
AATTTTAGTAACACTATTAATAGTGTATCTTTACCTCTGTAAGACGACTAAGAAAACACTTGAAATATTGCAAAACCAAAAAAATAGACGTCAAAATTACTGCAATACAAAATGTTTGACTAAAATTACAAGAAAATAAAAAAACTCGTCCCTAATTAAGCAAAAAATTTAACCCTAATTCCTCCAGCCGTTAACAAAAGGGACTTGGCTAAACACTGAGATAATTGTGTAAGATAATATTTTTAATTTCTTTAACGACAAGGTCCAATGCTGTCACGGAAAAAGGCAAATAAGACGGATGTTGCATGCGAATGAGGTCTCCCGAGATTTGGGGTACATAATACTCGCGTGACTTGCATTCGGAATGTTGAAAAAGGACATTTGCTACCCTGGGAGTGGACGTGGCTTTTGATACATCGTCATTGTACAAAGGCATAAACGATATAATGGATACGATTTCATTAGACGCACCCAACTTTTTACGCAAGGGTTTATATTTTCATCTTTTAATGACGCCCATCTATATTAATGGGGTTTTATTAGTTTGACTTATACGATATATGAACGAATCTATACAAAGGGGCCTTTCATATTAACTTTTGCACACGTTTTAATAACTCAGCGAAATGTGCTGCCTTTTCTAGCTTCAAAGCAGTTATGTCACGTTTTTTATTCACATTGGTTCTCTTTTACAGAATCTTTTAAAAAAAAATAGCTACATTCAAAAATCTTCGATATGATTTTTTTAAAGATATTGAGGTTTATTATTTTAGTATAGCAGCTGTATTACTTGTATTATGTTTAAGTGTTTAATTGTGTAATAACGCGTTAATGGTCTTCTATTGCAATTAGGTAACAGTATGTGATGATAGTAAATGAGGAATAAATAAATAAATAAAACTATAATGCGTTTTTTAACCTTCTTTTAGATATTTTTAGTAAATTTAACAAGGTACGAAATTATACGTAAACGGGACTTAACGCGATACACGTTAAAGGTATATACATACCTTTGGATGCCTGACGTTTCGACCAGGTTACACCGGCCGTGGTCACAGGCTGACTGTTTCAGCCGTGCACGCCCTCCGTCGCCGAGTCCGTGAGGTAGACGGTTCTTCTTCTACCCGCACATTTTCGACATTTTTTATATTTTCTTGTCTCCAGGTACCGTCACATACCACACTCACAGTGTCCCTATTATCTGTGCAAACGCCTTGGTGTCTATCCGACCGCGCAGAAAAGCGAGGTAGCAAGTTTTTAATCACTGGATTATGTATATCGCGGTCGGATAGACACCAAGGCGTTTGCACAGATAATAGGGACACTGTGAGTGTGGTATGTGACGGTACCTGGAGACAAGAAAATATAAAAAATGTCGAAAATGTGCGGGTAGAAGAAGAACCGTCTACCTCACGGACTCGGCGACGACGGAGGGCGTGCACGGCTGAAACAGTCAGCCTGTGACCACGGCCGGTGTAACCTGGTCGAAACGTCAGGCATCCAAAGGTATGTATATACCTTTAACGTGTATCGCGTTAAGTTCCGTTTACGTATAATAAGTTATGGAACGCGAAAGTTTAAAAGTTAATAAAGGTACGAAATATTTTAAAATTTTTAGAAATTTCTGAAATAATCGTATATTTTTAGGTATTTTAATGCTGAAATGGATTTATGACCTTGAGTTAAATCAATATTGACTTAATATTAAACATTACCTACTTAAGCCCAGAAGGTAGTAATGGCTTTTGTAAACTTACTTAACAGGATTTTTATATAAAACGAAGAACAAAGAACATCGCCAAAGAAATAACTGTCTAGGTTTACATGTTTATGTCGTCTGTACCAAGCGCACTTTCTTTGCAGACAGCAGACAGTCAGTACGACTGTCTACTCATGAAGAAATGTAGTTCATCGTTCACCGTTCGTTCACACGTCAAACACCTACGCTAATATTGGAAATTTCCCCATTTATATTTCCAACAAGCTGACCCGACAGGCGTTGTCCTGTCTTAATGTGCTAACAACGAATAGCGAGTTCAAATTGGTCCATTGCACTCCCATTGACTACCAACAACCTACGACTCCAAGTACCAAAACTCCATATTAAACTGAACTTTTGACAGCTAAATATTGACACGTCTTACATGACAGTTATGCACACCCTGAGATTATAATTAGAAAAGTCTATATTGTCAAAAGCACTAAGAAGGTTGAATTAGAAAAGTTAATTTATGGTCGTTAAGTTTTCTTAAATTTTCTTATGTCCTGCGCAAATTTCTTGATTTTTTCTTTCATAAGAACCTTCTCCTGACAATAAAAAACACAACAAAAAAAGAATTAACGAAATCGGTCCAGCCGTTCACGCGTGATGCCGTGACCAAGGGAAATAGGGATTCATTTTTATATATATAGATAATAACACTGAATTACAAAGATCATACCAAATACATCTTCATACAAACACCATTGTGTAACAGCTTACGCAGATAAAAGCACCTGAACGCAGGGATTTGGATGTGATCCAATATTTCTCCAAGCATAGAACTCTCTTCACTTAGGTACCTTTAAAGTACATCACAGAAGGTATTTAACGACCTTATTTTGGGTAGATTAGGGGCATTTTTCATGGAAATTGTCCTGAAATTGTTATGCGATGAAATATAGTATTAAAGCTGTAAAAAATCTTGAGCAGAGATATAAAGGTTTAATATACTTACTCATATTTGTATTTTCCGAAAATAAAAGAAAATGTAGAGTAAATAAGAGGCAGAGCTTCTTTCCCTCTTCCTGTCACATATTTTGCCTTCCTAGAATTATTTTGAAGACCTGTAATAGATATTATTGTCTTATTTCTAGCATGTTTTCAGACTTCGTTGTGGTACTAAGAATTTTTTAAGAGAATCCTCGAGCTGGTTATGAAACCCAGGCTAGAGGACTGGTGACTTATTCATAACATAATAAACTCACGCCTATATCCCCGAAGGGGTAGGCAGAGGTGTTAGCACCCACATTTCGCCAGTTTATGTTTAATAGGTGGCGAGAAGAGTTCTCTGAATGAGTTCATAAAAGTGGCAATGCATGTAATATGTTACAGTATTTAGTTTTACATTCTGAAAGGTACCAGACTATTGTACCTAATACAATCCTGTAAAAATATTTATGTAGAGTGAAAAAAAAAAGTTACAATCAAGAATCGCAGTTTATGTTTGTCACGATCTTATGGAAACAGCTCAGAATCGCGATAGTCAAGTAACTCCTATTGACTCGTCGTATTTTCGCATAATTTGCGTGGAATAAATCATTAAACTCTTAAATTTTTCAATTCAATTTCAATGCACTATTTACTGAATATTAAGACTGATTTAAGCATTTATTTCGCCATATTTACCTTTTTACGATATCAGAGCTTTAACTAAAGAAACATGTTTAATTCAATTCGAACTTAGGACATTTTACCCAATGAATTTTATTGAAAAAAACGTGAAAACCCAGTTTAGTTAAATAGATTTTTACTTGTAATATTCCAGCCTTTGAGACGTCTAACGGTTCTAAAACTATTAAGCTAGACAAAGCGTGAAAACCCAATTTGTCCTGTGAAAAAAAAGCTTACTGGGCATCAGATAATGTACTGATCTTAAAGATGTTCCATCCTAATTTATAAAACCTTTTTCAGTTTAGTTAGAAATTGATTCGGAAGGCGACCCTTGTTACAATTTTATGAGAAGCTATTGAGTCGTCTTATGTCCAAGATTGGCGAACCCATCCTGATCCGGATATAAGGAAGTGAGATGAGCTCATCTTTTCACTATTAAAATAGATTTGGGATATAGAATGATTGGAAAGGAAAGTGAAAGGAAAACTTTGTGTAGATAGATTTTTTTTATACTACTTAGGTGGCAGACAAGCTATGTGCTTGCCCTCTTGATGGGAAGCGGTCATTGTGGCCTATGTACATATGCAAAACTAAGGGTGTCACACACGCGCTGCCTACCCTGAAGGGATGGGGGGAGGGCTAGGAAGGGATGGGGAGATTACGAAGCGGTGTAGGGAGGAGGGGTACAGTGAGTTCTGGCTACTCTACTTACCGCCCGAGAACACAATACAATGGTTATTATGGCCGCGTTCTTCTGTAAGGCAGAGTTACTACCCCAGTTGGACTGCTCATTTCGGACGGGAGATACTTACCGTCGTGTCTTACCTCTTCCACATAATACATACGTATGCTCACGCCATTTTCTCTCCGAGGTAGGTAAAGTCAACAGACCGCCATCTGTTTCTGTATCATTACATACTTTACGCGCATCCTCTACTGTCATTAAACCTTTCATGCATGCACGCCGTTTTCGAGTACCTTTGACCTGCCCTTATTTCAATAACTCATTTTATGTTTCATAATTAACATATGGCATAATGTTTTTGCTTAATTAATTTAATTTTTTCGTAGCTTATAGTTGAATCTCGACTATCAAATCGGTAATAGTAGAAGTAATTATATAGAATAGAAAACACACTTAATTTCCAAGGTAGCCCATCAAAGCAAATTTCGAATAGCCGTAATCCAAATTAATGAGCTCTACACTCCACACCCTTCGTAATGAACGAACGCCTAAAGCACAGATTGACGGACCTGTAGGCAATCCATAACTGTATAGAACGGATATTGAACGCGTTCTGTGTACCCAACAAATATACAGTGGGCATTGCTCCAGCTTTGCTTGATAGACATCAATTAACACGTAATTGTTTTGTTCGGCAACTAGGGAAGTTTCGCTGATTATATTTGGACGATCAATTATTTGGTGAGTAAGGTAAGAAAGTAATGGGATTTCTGTTCTAGTATTTATTGGAAGAAAATACACTTTAGGAAGTTAGGTTAGGACTAATTGCTCTTATTAGTTTTGGTGTGAAGTTGTAAATAGGTACTTGGAGAATTTCAACATTTTGCAAATTTAACATTGTGATCCGAATGTGAAATTTAATTTTTTTATAAATTCAGGGATAGGAATTTAACATTTTTGCGAATTCAACATTTAGTGAATGCATAAAATGATGCATTCATTAAAATACAATCGCAAATTCAGCATTGTAATCCGGAAGGAAATTAAAAAAAAGAATTAAGTATTCATGAAGGATTTTTAAAATGCGGGATTTAGAACATTTTGTATTTTGAAGATTCGTTCAAATAAACATTCGGCATGTTAATATTCGGCCTTAGTTGTAGGTCTTATAAAATACGGCAATTTATACTACAATATTTATATGAATACAATGGTTTTCAACTATTCCTATTCCTAATGATTTTTCATCGCAAAAAGTGATTTGATTCCGTAGGTGGAATGAATTACGGTAGATGGCTCCACTGGCGCCTTAAGCCGTAAAATATTCTGAGAAATTCGAACATGTGTCTATGTAGCTCAGTTGGTCACAGCATTCTCCTTGTAATTGACTGGTCGCGGGTTCAAGCCCCGTCCTGGATGTTCACATTTTCCGATGAAAATTTTTCCCCACCACCCCTTCCAAGCCTTCCCACCTTCCCTTCAGGGTAGGCAGCGCGTGTGTGATACCCTTAGTGTTGCACACGTCCATAGGCCACGGTGACCGTTTCCCATCAGGTGGGCCGTGTGCTTGTCTGCCACCTACGTAGTATAAAAAAAAACATAGGTATCTTCTAATAATACTTATAACTCGTTAACGGACCCGTTCGATCAATGACTGTACTTCATAAGCAACCTCCCTCTAAACTGAATATAGACAGTATCCAATAAAGAATTCGATAATGATATATGACTTAGCCAGGGTCCACGGAAACGGTCGAGTCATGTATCGCGAACAGGGGAATCCCTCAAACATAACGAAGAGAAATAGCTCTCTATATCATAAATCAAAGCATATTGTATTACTGGATGCTACTACAGTTATTGGCGTGAAATTGCTTGCGTATATACCACATGGACTTAAAAACTTATGGAAGGAACGCGATGAAGAATACAACTGACGATACCTAGGCTCATTTGTTTATACGTACAGTCAGCGGCAAAAGTCTTATGATGGCTCATTATATTGTAATCAAAGTTTAAAGGTAGTTCAATAGAGCTAACTTAGTAATTAAACATCATTTTCATTAAGAACTATAAGTTAATTTGCTAAAAAATACTGTTCAAAATCTGAAAATGATCATAGATCACCTTTGACGCTTCCTCCTTTGACTCCTTCAGTCACTACGTGTGACAATTTTTTTCTTTAACGTTACACGTTGAGAGCCTCCGAGTAGCCCTCTAAAGGGCCACTCCCGCCTCTACGAGGACTAGCCAGAGCTCTAAATCCCCCCCTCATCCCCAAATCCCCATCTCTAACCCCCCTCCCAAACCTCCCCCCTCCAGGGTCGGTAGCGAAGTGTGACACCCCTGATGTTGCACACTTCCATAGGCCACGGTGACCACTTGCCATCAGGTGGGCCATGTGCTTGTCTACCACCTAAGTAGTATAAAAAAAATAGAAAAACTCACATGATTTTCACATCGGAAACTGCTACAATAGTAGTAGTTCCAGTCAACAGATGGTTCTTCAGTAAAACATTTTCAATATTAAATGTTGTATCGTTGTGACGGTCAGAGCACCCCGTTCATTTGTTAACATTTGTCGACTGTCGAAATTCGACATCGAAATTCGAAAGTCGAATTTGCTAGAACAGTTTTGGAATGAAAAATCTAGTGTATTTGGAATGCTGCAGTTAACCTGTAAAGTCTCCACTATTTTACTGGGGTAAGACTATGACAGACTGATTTGACTATTGACTGACCTTGACTATGACTAAATGACGGAAACGCTGCAACTTATTGCATTTGTAATTAATTCTAACTTGATTTATCAATTTACTTGACACTGGCATTCATACAATATTTGCCAAAGTAGGAGAAAAAAAATAAAATAAAAATGTATGTAGGTACTCTTAAGCTTTTAAAAGGCATTGTTTGTTAAATATAAATCAAAAGTTTGACACCTACAAGACCCATATCAAAATCTTATCTTTGATCTCAAATCTAAATATTTGGCTTCAGATGGTTAATTAATTTAGTCCGTGTAACTGTTGTTTGCAAGGCAATTAAATCGACTAAATCCAGTGCGCCATAAACGCAAGAAATATTCCTTGCTAAGTATTTTATTTTTAAACTAATAATTGGAAATATTTCTTGTAAAGATATTACACGCTAACCAGTTCTGTTAATAAAATGGTATGCACTGTTACGATGCCTCTTTAATTTGACACTACCAGTTGTGTCATGGGTACAGAAAAATACCTTTGACACTACTGGTGGTGTCATGAGGATAGAAAGATACCCTTGACACTACCGGTGGTGTCATGGGGATATAAAATACCCTTGACACTACTGGTGGTGACTGTGTGTACGCGCGTGTACGTGTGTGTCCGTACGTGCGATTTTACAAAAAAAGTGATTGTTGATATTACAAAGGTTTTAATGAATGAACATTATCCAATAATAAACATGTCGATAGTTCGTCTGGCGGTTTTGTAGTTAACTACTGTAAGAAACATAAAAATCAGAGCACAAATGTTTTTAAAACAGTAAAACTACGGTTTAGAATCCAACGTCAACTTTAAAATGGCCACCGCAAGACGATATTAATTTATATCGCCGATCATTAAGACGTTGTCGACCTCAAAGAGATTTTATTGGTAATTTCGTAGCTATTTGGTCGACAATGATTTATTTTAAACCGAAATACATAGGTAGGTACTTACACAATTTTTAAAAGTTTAAATTTTATTATTAATAGGTGCATAGTTATCACGACTGCCTCTGTGGCGTAGCGGTAGTGCATTCGGCTGCAGGCTACGACAGGGGCGCGGGTTCAATTCCCACTCAGTGCAAATATTTATACCTACATGAGTATGTCTATTTGCATTGGTCTGGATATTCCCATGTATAATAATGTATGTATTTATAAAAAGTGTATACCTAACTATATCTATGTTATTATATCTATGTCCGCAGTCTAGAACCCATAACACAAGCAAATTAAACTAGGCTTACTTAGGTTCTAGAAAGCGCTGTGTAGAATGTTGTGGAATATTTTTAGTATGTCAATCTTCTATTCAGTATCATGTTAAGCCTATTACCGTTTAGCGGGTACTTTTCCTTGACCCAGGCCTATAAGCTTATATTGATAGTATACTCTAAACATAAAAGAGGCTGTATCTATCTTTCATCGTTATGAAGATCTTAGTGAGGCCCCGATACACACACTTGAGAGAGACGGAGGGGAGAGCTATATTTTAATTCTCTTTCCTCTTCGTCAAAAACAAACATATTGTTTTGAAATTATTACCTTCGGAATTTTGACCCCGATTGACCCCAAAAAGGTCAAGCTAGAAAATTATAATACCAGGATATCTATTCATCATCGGATACCTCTTCATCAAAAATAAAAATATTGTTTTGAAACTATTACCTTCGGATTTTTGACCCCGATTGACCCCAAAAAGGTCAAGCTAGAAAATTATAATACCAGGATATCTATTCATCATCGGATACCTCTTCATCAAAAATAAAAATATTGTTTTGAAACTATTACCTTCGGATTTTTGACCCCGATTGACCCCAAAAAGGTCAAGCTAGAAATCTATAACACCAGTATATATAAACGTTGATGCAACAGGTGCATAAAATTTAAGCACCACTGGTGAATACGTCACAGTAGCGAGACCACCAACACTAATAATTACGAGTGCTGCATCCGAAGCTCATGAAATATTATGCACATTTAAATATTCATATAGTGCACATAAAGTGTCTTATATGTACCTACTTCAGATGATGCATTTTATGTATGAGATTTTCCACTGAAATTTAGAGTATACTAAAGGATAATTGATAGTGTAATATTAAGGTTTTTATGGCTTTGGGTTTTAATAATTGTTTTGTTTTGTTTCAGGTGAGTATTTTTCATACTTCATAGCTGAAATTTACTTGGTTGTGGAATAAAATCATGTACCGAGTCATTTACAGTAAGTACCTTTATCGTCTTATCTTTCTTTCTAATAAAAAAAAAAACATTTTTTATTTTAAAAAGTTACAGTTATTACTAATAATCTCATCACCTCTTAATTTAAGCCAAATTACATGGATTAAATGTTTATAGTTCACTTCAGTAGTGTGGAATTGCTGTCTTAAGCCCATCGACTTATCGACAGACAATTCGACGCCTTTTAGCCACTTGTCTAGCACCGCTACGATGGATAAGGTGTACGATAAAGCTCGTGAAACATATAAATATACCTACTACAAAATAACAAGGTATACCATAAATTTCGAGCACCCAGCGAAAGGTGCAATTGCCGTGACGATATCACGAACAAACGAGTTAAAAACAAATTCCTCGACCCCTTGGAACTCAGCAAATTGTGCGTGAACTTCCACCGAGGCCGTACCGAATTGAAATTTTAAAACTCACCTTTTATTTTTAAAAAAACATTTTCAAATTTAAATATATCCTCAAAGCACTCCCGCCTGTTTTATTTACACTGATACTGCGAGAATACTTTGTTTGTTTGGTCTTCGTATTTGCAATATTTACTTTTGAGGCTTTATTATTTTTCCGGTTCGTTGTAATAAGTAGGTTGAGGTTGTATACATTTTAATTGTATGTGTGTGCTTGTCTGCCACCTAAGCGGTATAAAAAAAAAATTTTTTTTGATAAATTATAGTACTTTGATCCATAGAACTACTTCTATTTGTTTTTTATAATCACGAAACTATTATTCTCTAACAAGGAACAGCTTATAGCAGCACAAGTCAAGGTCTGACACGTTTTCTCTTCATCAATCTTCTATCTTCATAAAAGAATCATGACACTAACTATCCGTAGACCTTGTTTGCTGTGAGGTTCACAACACAACACAACAAACAATTTTTTTGCCCAAGCCATTGAAAATAAACGTTCCTATTATAAATGATAAGTAAGTAGGTATACAGGGAATAAAAACTCTTTAATTAAAACAAAATATAGAAATATTGTTGGAAGTTTATCGGATTCAGTCGCGATTTATTCTGTATGATTTATTATTTTTACTGTTTACAACATTTTAGTTGCCTTTTTATGTAATAGTCAAGGCCCATGAGGCAGTCTTTATCCATGACTGCCTCAGGAGTCTTGAAGTATAAAGTTATCTCAAACTACCAGAACTTTGTTTCATTGTTTGTGTTATTATTTACATAGGACATACTCAAAGTACCTTGCTGAGTTTTGCTTCTAGTTGTATTGTACACGACTTAAAACTCAAATACCCGTGAAACTCACTCACGAATCATCCGTATCCCTCTAAGGAGCTTCAGCAAACCTGTAAACCTGCTCATTAGTAGAAAAACAACAGTGTGTAAGTTAAATCGGGTAATTCCCCATGGTCCGATCATATTTCCGATCGTTAAGAAGAACAGGCATTATCCCATTGTTCGAAGTGAGTCAGTGTTTTAATCTTAAAAGGTTGAACACACAGGTTTTCTTTTATACTACGTAGGTGGCAAACAAGCACAAGACCCACCTGATGGGAAGCGGTCATCGTGGCCTATGGACGTGTGCAACACTAAGGGTGTCACACATGCGCTGCCTGCTCTGAAAGGAAGGGGGGAGGCCTAGGAAGGGGTGGGGAGACTAAGAAGGGGTTGGGGGACGAGGAGTACAGTGAACTCTGGTTACCGGGCGGGAACACAGCACGATGGTTAATATGGCCGCGGTTTTCTGTAGGACGGAGGTACTATCCCGTCCCGAGATACCGTCGTGTCCTACCTCCTTATGCAATTCACTGCTCTAGAGGTTCAATCTTATATATTTTATGATTCAGTAAGACCCCGAATACCAGCATGCATTTATTGACACGTGTATTACTCCCAGCGAGTATTTGATTCCCAACAGCGAACGACTTGCGCTCCCTTTCAATATCGAGATAATCTTTCAGAATATACTCCTGAGTAATATTCACGCAATATCTAACACAATATCCCCTGAAAGCTCTCCTACAAATTGAAACCTCAGCATCGATTTTCGGACAATCTCAGCTCTTGACAAAAGAAACATAATCCATCAGATTCCAATTCGTTAAATCCAATCTGTCAAACAGTGTTGTAATGGAAAACTCGGTATCGAGCAAAATATACGACAAAAAATGCTATAATTCATTGCTGTTGAGAGAGTGATAATACAGTTCTATGCTGTGATTTATTTATAAATGACAGCAAATAGACGACGACAGAAAGTTAGGTTTGAATGGAAAGTTAAAAAAAATCGTCATTGCCTACATTGCAATTTCAAAAATTGTTTCTCCACTAAGCGCAAATGATATCTGCGGAAAACGTAAGAAGCACAAAGAAAAAGCGTAAGGCATAATCAAAGCAAAATCGAACATATCAACGCGATTTTTCTCTACGACGCTAATAAAACTCCTAAAATCATTTATATGCTGTTATCACTACTTAATTAATTTGTGACGTCACTACGGCCACTTACTTAACGCAGCTTTTTAGACGCGCCTAGTAAAAAGAACAAAGACAAAATTTATATTCACATTACGTACATCATATAATACGCAGACGGCAAATTCTGCGACTTAACAGTTCTCTAGTTTTATCATTCACGTTGGTACCCAAAAACTCGAACAAAGCGCCCGCTCAAGATCTCACATTGTGTGGCATTTAATACTACTGAAAAGGTTTCACAATTGAAAAGCTAGAGGATTAGCAGAGTTTAAAAGAGGGATTTAGTTCCCCATCCCGACCTACATTTGGCAAATGGCGGCACGTCGTGTGATTTTTTACAGTCTTGTGCGATGTGATATTTTAAATGTCTGTTACTACGTTCTGTTTTATTTAAAGCTTTGTTTTATTTGAGCTCACTTTTTCTGTATTGTTTTATCGTGTATTGGGAACAGAGGCGAATTTAAACATACCATCATTAGGTAGCTATTCTTTTTTCTATAAACATTATACTCTTTTAGAGGTCAATGAACGCTCACATTTCACCAGCTAATTTTTTCGGTCCCATGTAATCAGAAACGAGAATATTTCCATCAATTTGGTACTTTTCATGGTCTGTACTGCTGAATGGAAAACAGTATTATCGCTTAGTCGCTTTGACGATACCCACGAAAAAAATCGCTAATCGCCCCATACGGCTAAGGTTAAATTTTGGTATAGAATTTGTTTAAGTATTTATATACATGCGAATGAAACTACGTTTTTGTATATTTTTCAAACCTAATTATAATTCCGTGGACAATTATATTTACTGTAAAGCAAAATTGTTTTGGTCTCTAATAAATTACACATCTGGATGTTGGTATGAGATAATTATGTAGTATAGTGTGTATTTACTAATATATTAAAAGGTTTAAAAGTACATTTATTCACAATCTAAACCATTATTCTAAGGTTATTTCGGGTGTAGTTAGCACTGAGTAATATATCCCAGATTATTACTTACGATATTATTACTTGTAAAACGTAATACTAGGTACATCCCTGTCTACACCTTTGGGGACGTAAAAATATACCTACACATTTGGGTTTCCAGTGACTTAAATGACTTAAGTCGGGTTCAATTCTCACTGGAAGGTCTTGTCCCATGGGCACTTTGGTATTAAAGGGTAATTTACCCACAAGTTTGTAAATGGGAATTTAATATTATATTCAGTTAGTACCTACATGTACCTACTATATTTAGTAGCGATCCTAGTTCATGGGATCCCTTGCACCGTAGCAAATAGCACATAGGGGTTGAACACAGTCGGAGATAGTTCGGATCAACTGGGATGCGAGGGGAATGCCTTTTGGGTCAACTTACACCCGCTCAAAAACCCAAGACGGAGTGCGGTTTTAGTCGGTTCAAGTCAAAAATGACCGCCCCGCTGGCCATGTGGGTGGTTGCCGTGGGAATTTCGGCATGAAAATAAAAAAGGGGTTGAAAAAAGTATTATTCGATTTTCCTGTTAAGTAAAGAAAAAAAGTAAGTTTTTGGTTATTTAAAAAATACTGCTAACAAATTTCGATTCTCGCATACCCGAAGGTATAACAAGGTTATGAAACTTAAAATTAACTATGAAAATTGAAATCAACGAATAAATCTGTTCATTCACGAGCACTAAACTTTGAAGTAATTTTACTTCGACGTGTGTTACATCTAAAACACATTTATACACTAAAGCTAATACATAAACAACGTAAGCAATATCTGTTCATGTAATAAATTAGTATAAAAAATTTTAAAGTACCAAAGGTTCTCGAAGACAACTCGAAAGACAAACCTGTTTATTTTTACCATTTCATTCCACAACAAATATTTTAACCATCTGCAGTAAAAATTATCACTGAAAAGGGCCACTTGCAAAAAATACTGTTAAACCAACACCATACGTAACATTTTTTCGTAAACTTTTACAGTTTCTGTAAGGAGAAGGTGCGCATTGCTGATAACAATCGCAACACACAATACTTTGGTTAGGCAAACTAAACTGTATAAGGTAGGTATTTTGAAGTATAAATCTTTGTAAACGTCATAAATACTGAAACTCGTGTCCAACCGTTTCTTTGAATATAGGTAGGTATTCTTTAAAAGAAATATCCGATTATTGTAATCATAATCATATACTTATTTAAACTCACACTGTTTAAACTCACTTTATAATTATTTAAATTCTAGTTTCTGTGGTAGGATACTACTGAATGGACGCCCTGACGTCACGCCGAAGATTTTGAATAATGATATTTTAAAAAAGTTTCCTCGATGTCTTACGTCCATGGATCGCGTCCAACATTCACGTATCGATCACGTGAGTATAACACGGTACTACCACGTGAAATGACGTAGCCCGTGACGTTTCTACGTTGTATTGAGTATCGAGTATACGAGTATTGAGATCTTAGATATTTACAATGTTTATACTCGTGAATTGGAAAATAGCAATTATTTTATGTATTTAAATAAATAATACATACATACATACATACATACATACAAATCACGCCTTTTGGGATCTTGGCATACTCCTTTCGCTTCTTCAACTGTCATAATTGTTTAAATAAATAATAACCCTAAGATGCTTATTAGAATAAAGTTACGAAATTCAAATATAATTATGAAGATATTAGATTATAGAGATAGAAAAAGGTATGAATAACCTGAAGTCAAAAAAAGAATTTTATAAAATTTTTGACTTGTCGGTTTGGTAGAGACTGTCGATCTGTCACAGTCTTTTCTAATTTTAGTTGAATAACAATGAAATAAAGTGAACTAAATTAGACAGAACTAAAAAATCCAACCTTTGTGGCGAAGAGACAAAGCGAGTTACAAATTAGTTTAGTTATGTTTATAAATACACTCGAGAGCAATGAATCCGGGTCACTTAAACGAAGAAACTGGTTCTAACCTACGCAGACCAGGAACGGGCAGAACCAGGTGTACCACAGCACGAGAAGACCGATACTTGGTGAACACCATGCTTCGAAATCGCTTTCTCACAGGAACTGAACTCACCAATCAGTTTCGACGCCTCGGAGGAAGTAACCCAAGTGCATGGACAGTAAGACGTCGGCTTGCTGAATCTAACTTAAAACCCTTAGACCTGCAAACGGCCCTAAACTGGAGCGTGGGCATCGTATTTCGAGACTAAGATATGCCCTGTTTCCTATTTTTGTTTTAAGGAGAGATCAGCAGTTTTTTTCTTTATGTAATTTTGTGTTAATAAAATGTATGGTGACTCATATTTTTTTTACTTTCATTTAAGGAGTATTACATTGTCTATTAAATACAATTTATTGCATTAACCTATCATTTTTAGTTTCCGAGATTTTTAACATTCTTTAAGTGACCCGGATTCATTGCTCTCGAGTGTAGTATCCACCATCTTTTATTAGAACAAAAATCTTCACACGTATAATTTATGATAATTATATACTATGCTAGTAGGTATATCATCACGACTTCGTCCGCGTGGTTTTCGATTTTATAGTTTTAATTTTTGACTGAGAACTTTTTCTAAAATTAAATTAGCCCAAGTTACTCATTATGATATCAGCCATCTGCCAGTGAAGGTCACGTCAAAATTGGTCCTGCCATTTCTGAGATTAGCCGGAACAAAAACAGACACACAGACAGACAGAAAAAAGAATTGTTTTGGTATATACCTTGTGAACATCCAAACGGACTTAGTAAAAAAACAACAACAACAACACGGGAAGCGCCAGCTATCAAATAAAGAAATAATCATCAATGTTGGTTTGCCCAGAAGAAAGTTCTGAGGTAAACAAACAACGAATTGAGAACCTCTTCCTTTTTTAAAGTCTGTTAAAAAAATCAAAAACCCGACTGCCTAAAAACTAAAAAGAAAAAAAAAACAAGCAATTAGATTGATGTCCGGTAGTCTAGAAACATAATAACTGAACAGTTGGGTTCCATTATTCGACAGCCAATCTAATTTTTCAATGGATCTCGACTGTTCAGTTATTGTTTCTAGACCACCGCATACATACATACATGCATACATACATAGTCTCGAAAAACATTACCCTCCTTTCTCCAGCAGTCGGGTAAAAAGCGGTTATTTCAATGTATATTGTAAACAGACATTCTGATTGTATTTATTTGTATAGATATACCTATAGATACGCGGTTATGAAATTTTCTGTTTCCAAGCGGATGGCGGTTGTTAATGATGTGGGGTATTGTCAGATGATGAATTAAATACTATAAAGATTTTCCGTTACACTCATTTTCCTACCAAGAATGCTTTGATGTGCCAAATAATTGAATATAATATTGTCTATTACTTTTTGTTGGCAAATGAAAGTGATCACAGGGTTAAGTCTCATTATATATGTAGTGTGATGGTTCCCACATATATATTTTTATATCACTTAAGTGTCAGAAAAGGACGCGACCCACCTGATGGGAAGCGGTCACCGTGGCCTATGGACGTTTGCAACACCAGGGGCGTCACACTCGCGCTGCCGACCATGTAAAAATCTTCTAATGCCCTTCTTGAACAATCTCAAATAGATTTTTAAGGCTTTATATTTTTTGCGCGTAACTCAATTTTTTTTCCAAAATTTAAAAGCGTTTAACCTATACACTAGTGAAAGTCCCGTCCAAATCGCCAGTCCTGAGACTTTGCCTTTAGCTTACCATCAGGCGAGGTGAAGTCATTTTGACGTGTACCTACTATTTTTTTTTAAATTGCTTTTTTATTATATAATATCGTACACACTCATATGCATGGATTTAAAACCTGTTTTTTTAATATTACAAACATGACACATCAGTTTTATTTATTCGTATAGATGTTTAGCATGTTCACTTTATACCACTTTCACTATCTGTATATCAACGCAGTGCAGGGTTAAAGTACAAAGTGCATAAGGCAACGAACTAAAACCGACTCAAAATATAAAGACAAAGGAAAGCCGCCACACAAAAAGTGTTGTAGCCAATCTCGTTAATGCAGAATGCTTTTACAGTGGAAATGTGTGCCCGCACTGGTTTATTAGGATACCAGTTGTGTAAAGAATGTGTTATGGTTTTAAATTTAATTAAAGAATTTTTTTTTAGTAACCTCTTTTATGGAAAATATGCTGGTACTAGCTGCTTTTTGTTTTCTAGATATCAACAGTTAGGCTCATTAGGGCTAATTCTCATTATGGCAACCGACTTACTAATAGACTACTTCTCATTATGGCCACTTCTCATTTAGGCTGCATCTGATTAGGGCTGCTTCTACCCTAGGCTACTTCTCACTTGGGCTACTTTTCATTAGGGCTACTTCTCAATATTTGGGCATCCAAATATTGAGAAGTACATAAAGACAGTATGTACTTATTTCAATAAGTACTTACTGTCTTTATGTAT
Organism: Lithosia quadra; assembly: GCA_963576445.1. NCBI lineage: Eukaryota > Metazoa > Arthropoda > Insecta > Lepidoptera > Erebidae > Lithosia > Lithosia quadra. Next base: position 16,488,186 of record OY754875.1, read on the forward strand.
ATAAACATATTCATGGTAGGTAAGTTAAGTTAATAAGCTGAGTTGGTTATCAAAGTCTGCTTGGACAATGTAGTTCTAATGACTATTGGACCAGTGGATTTAAAAAAAAATTACATTGGACATGTCAACATAACTTCACCTCGCCTGATGGTAAGCTAAACGGGGGTGGAGAAAGGAGAGGGGTATCCGTGGGAATTGCCGCTTGATAAAAACTATACTAAAAATATTAAAGATAAACAGGGCTGATCGGAGTATACTGTTTATTTTTTGCTTTTTTTAACATTGAAATAAAACTAGTTTTAATGAATTTGATTGCGATTTATGTGATGTTATTTTTATATCTAAACTAATGACTGTACTTGTACTAATGTAATGTAGAGTATGATAATTATTTAACATTAGAAGGGTCGCCGAGACAATGACAAATAAAACTCTTTGATCTCAAGCCAGCATTTGCAGCATATGATAAAGATCTGAGAGCCAATTCTTGTAATAAAAAAATGGTCCAAATTTAGTCGCAGTCTAGTCTCAATCTCATGTTGACTTTCCAAATATCTACAAAAATTTAGTCTTAGTCAAAACGTATGTCCGATTTGTAGACATAATAAGCAAATGCAAAAATAATTTTCCCAAAACGAACCATTCGTTCCTGAAATTAGCGCGTTCAACCAAACGAACAAACAAGTTTTTTATTTTTATAATATCAGTATAGATAAGCCTAACGTAGCCCATTGCTTTAGCTTACCATCAGGCGAAATTAAGTTATTTTGACGTGTCTTATATTAAAGAAAATTACCAAGATGTCGAGCAAACTATAGCGGATAAAGGTCAAATCAAAACGCCAATGTCGAAGTTCAGTTCTTGTTGACATACGAATTAAGAGAGTTACTACAGGTAACTTGGCTACTTTCTTGATTGCAGATTAGGAGACCTTCGTGTCGTAACTTTTACTTGGAGTTCTTTCCACGTATCCGGAAAATATATTGAATATCGGGTGTGTTTTACTTGTAGAGATCGGAATATAAGTATAGGTATCAATATTTGTTTTCTATGGATATTGTTAAGCTATTGTATAGCTTTTATCACGGGCTTTGAGGGGACCGAGTCAAGAAATTCCGTAACGAAAATAAAAACCTAACACCTCGCATTATCACCTACACAGAACTACACGTGCCAGACTGAGGTATCACCCGCACACGGTGGCATCAATTCCATCAAGAACCAAGCGGTTCGGTGCCTCTTTTATTTGCCGCACCATAAAGGCTTGGAATTCTTTACCAGCGCATGTGTTTCCTTCCTCCTATAGTCCCGGGGCCTTTAAGCGGGGCGTGAAAAAGCATTTGATGAGGCCGTCAAGCTGAGGGCCGCCACTGTAGCACTACCGGTGTATGTGGTGGTGGCCCCAGTCCTGAGACTTTGCCTTTCGCTTACCATCAGGCGAGGTGGAGTCATTTTGACGTCTCCTATATAAAAAAAAAACCCAAGTTACACCCTTATTTCAAGTTTAGTTACAACCATAATTGGGTGACATTTTGAATGATTGAACGGAAATTTGGCACGTTCAAAAGTCACTCAAACATACCACTAGCGACGCATAGCGGCGAGTAGTGTCACTATCTAACTTGTAAGTACTTCTATGTATTAATTTACATAATTATCATTACCCGTATCTAGAACACAACTCCAAATGTACATATTGCACAATTGCAAGTTGAACAGGAAATGTAAAACAATTCCCTATGACATTTAGCATAAACACAGTAAATCGAGAATGTCAGTCTAAGTAAACATTTAGACAGTTCTAATAGATGCTTTGACAGGTCTTGCTGTATGATTACTTAACGTAATGTGTTGTGTCAACTGACTGTCAATCAATTTTTTTTTTTTTTTTTTTTTTTTTATATATAGGATATACGGGAATATTTTTCGCTTACCATCAGGCGAGGTGGAGTCATTTTGACGTGTCCTATATAAAAAAAAAAAAAAAAAATCAATTAAATAATAGGGACATCGTTTCGCACATTATATTGTTGTTTATGGTAATAATAGTGATAATCTACGACATTCTACGTAGCGCTCTCTAAGACACAAAGTAAGCATAGTTTAAATACTTACCATGTGTTATGGGTTCTAGAATGCGGATATACTTATATACTTCTTTGTAAATACATGCATGTGATATATATACATAGAAAAAAACCAAGATCAATGCAAATAGACATATTCGTGCCTACGAATATTTGAATTTAGCGGGAATCGAACCCGTGCCCCATGTCGTAGCGATCGAATGCACTACCGCTACGCCACAGAGGCCATCATGTATACCTACTTGTCTGATAACTACGCATTTTTTTCTTTAATTTTTTATTTGAATTTCGATCGTTTTCTACTATTTCACCCAAAACTGGCTGAATGAATCTGGTTGAAATTTGATACAGGGATAGTCTGGAATAACACATAAGTGACTTTAAATCTCTCGATGGGAAGCAGATTTTTTTGGTCAATATAAGGTTGTAACTTTAAAATACCTAGATATTAGTATTATTAGTTATCGTGTGCCCTACTACCTAGTAAAATACCCTTACATATTATCGGATCTATCTAAGGCCCCAGATACGACGACGCTTGAATCAAAATTGTTCGGACGACTACAAAAGACTCGCTCCTTACTTGTTGCTACGTTGTTTATTGACGGTTGTGGCTGTTAGTACACCTCTACCTACCCGCTAGAAGATACACAAACGTAAGAAGATATACATAAAAAAATATTTACAGTACTACAAATAGCACGAAACATTTTTCCAGCACTACATTGGCATAACACACGTTCGGTTTACGAGCGAACTGTGTTACGTAGCACAATTTATGGTTAGACTCGTTTAAAACATTATGATTTAGTATGGACTGGACAATGCCCCGAAATACTAGGGTTTCACCCGAGTGGAATACGGGAAATTTATTTGTTGACTATCATGGTAAATGTGGTTTTATGTTGAAATAGAACGTGAAATAAGAGAAACTATTATATAAACCACGAAAATTGGAATCTAAAGTTACATAATTCAATTGAAATGTAATATTGATTTAGATTAAAAATGATTTTAGATTGGGGCTTGAGGTGATGGTTGTCGCAGCACTTTTGGGACCAGTGAGTATTGGAGTAGTCTAAACCAATATCTACGCTTTGTCACGCAATGCCGCGATGACAATCACCTCTTCTTTCATGAGGCCGTCAAGTTGAGGGCCACCATGATGTCACTATCGGTGTATGTAGTTTTCCATAACTACCGCAATATGGCTTTCAAATGAAAGGGCTTTGGCTTGACTAGTAGAATATAGTTCGTTATGAAAAAAGAGAAAATTCAATATGGCTGCTTCTAGTGCATAAAAGCGTTAACTTAAAACATTTTTTAGTTAATTTATTTATATGTACCTATGTTCAGGCATAACGTCTTAAATTAACGGATTTGCAGTGACTAAGAAATTGTTGAAAAATATACTATATAGGATCTAAGCATGAGTATTGCCAACCCTAAATTTAGCAGCTAGACTCGTCTAAAAACATATTTTACGACCGTCACTTACTTATTCACTACGCACGTGCTTTAAACGTGCTGCCGTTTTTGGTCGACTGGAAAACGTAAGTAGAGGTTTCGAAGACAGTTTTATAACTAGTTGTTACTCGCAGCTCCGCCTATATACTATAACTGGAATAATTGTGATTTTTTCAGAAATTTTATTAATTTTTCTTGCTGCAAGAAATTGATCTTCAACTCGGCTATAAGTGTAATATCTGTTAGCGCCACCTACCGAGCCCAAACTTTACCCATAACCTGCACGTAGTAGGTACGAACTTTAATCGCAATCGACCCATAAGACGGAGCCGTAGGAAAAAGCTAGTATAATAATATATATACGAGTATATTATAAACAAAAATGAATTGTAATTATGTTAGTCTCGCTAAAACCCGAGAACGGCAAAACCAATTTGGCTAATTTTAGTCTTGAAATATTCGTGGAAGTTCAGGGAAGGTTTATACGGTGAAGAAAAATAAAAAGAAAATATGAAAAAATTCAATAATTCACAAAATAAAGTAGGTAATATTAAGAAAAATTTATTTTTTGGAAAGCTTAGGTATCTGTCTCTGTCTGTCAAGACCTCTTTCTCAAGAACAAGTCGAATTGGTTCCTGCGGTAGTATGCTAGAAGGAGATGCAATACAAACGAATAGGATTGGCACTACACAAAGTGTAGTATCCAGATTGTGATTTCAGGCTGTCCCTCAGTTTAAATAAAGACTAAGTGGCGATAGCCAACATCCACGCGGGCGGTGCCGCGCGCGTGTAAGTTAGTAAAAAATAATTTTCTTTTCAAAACAGCAGACACAACACCATAAAAACCTGAAGCTACGTAATAAATTGTACTTATTACCATAACTCCGTTTCGTGTAATAAAATTGGATTACCTGTCCCTTTTCTTCATATCTAACAATATATGGCTATCTCATTCCTACGTGTTAAATTTATAATTTGGATTGCGATAACCGCCCTTCGCATATTATCATGCCAATGATTGTATGTTATTCTGTAAATTATGAAATGGTTCGGTTTCATAATTTACAGATCTAATACCATAGTATTAGTACCTAGTATGGTATTAGTACTCGTAGTAGTAGCCGATCTTACGGATCCGATTGCGTGATTGTCAGTTATTGGAATTTTTCGTCATATCTCTGGTTCTACTGTTGCAATTTAATACGCGGCAGATTTTGAAATTAGAATAGGATCGTTCTGATAAAAATACGCATCAAGATCCGTTCAGTGGTTTTTGCGTCTATCGTGAACAAACAAACATACAAATTCCCGTTAACATCTTAGTAAAACACACAAAAATTTCAGAAAAAAAGTCATACATATCATAATTCATTTTTTTTAAATATCTTCAATGTAGACACAGCTACTTGAAAGGCCTTGGTCAGAATTAAAATCTTACGCATGTTTGATCACCATCGGTTGTCATCGGTCGCCCCTAGGGATAGTCCTACCCTATAGTCAAAAAACGCGAGAACCGGCGTCTACGCAAGCGGAGCCGCGGGCATAGGCTAATTTTCCTTCAACCTAGCGTTAATCCCAGTCGCGTCCAAAGCTTTCACCTCGGAGTCTGGGGTCCGCTTTACCAGTCTTAACTGCGGATTTGGCTGGACCTCGATGTTTTCTGTGAAGCGACTGCCATCTGACCTTCAGAAACCAATGGTGACATTAGGCGATATCGAAGCATTGCAGCTAGACCGTTGTTGTTGGACTTTTTAGGGCTCCAACAACCCGTTACGACTGCCATAGATTTTTGTATGGCAACCGGGACCGACGGCCTAACGTGCTTTCCGAAGCACGACCGGACCAATGCAAATACCCATATTTATTCATGCATACAAATATTTGCACTGAGCGGGGATCGTACCCGCGCCTCCTGCGCAGCAGCTGGGTTCACTACCGCTACGCCACGCAGTGTGTGTGTGAGAGGCATAGGCTGATATAAAAAAAAAATTCTCTTCCGATACCAATGAATTCCTCAGCACTGTCACTTACACACGCTTTTGTAATTAAAATTTGTTTTAATAAATCCTTTATTTAGCCGCGCTCATTGTGCGTCACTCATACGTCGTATATATAATTATACAGGCGCATTATTAATGACGTCAGTGTGCGTCCACTGGCATTACCGTCACAGATTCCCGCGTCAATATTGAGTTTTCGCGCCAGAATGAAAAATTATTTTACACTTTGGTTGAACACATTAACATATAAAACTAACGGACAGAACGCGCTGAAGACGAGACAGTGTCACATGACGGTGGCTAACCATGTGCGAGTTAATTTTGGGTTGAAATGTGTTACACAAATTTGATTGAGATGGGATTCCTGGATATTGTTTTTCCTATACAGAACTACATGTGCAAAACTGAGGTATCTATCATCCCTCCACACTGGAATCAATTGTATCAAGAACCAAGCGGTTCGGTGCCTCTTTTCTCTGCCACACCATAAGGACTACTGAAACTCTTTATCAGCGCATGTGTTACCTTCCTCCTACAGTCCCGGGCGTGAAAAAGCATTTGATGAGGCCGTCAAGTTGAGGGCCACCATTATGGCATTGTCAGTGTAGCCTGCCATCAGGCGAGGTGAACTCATATTCACGTGACCGATATAAAAAAAAAGAAAGAAATATACAGCACGTGTTATGTAGTGTAGCTCGTCGGTACACTCACCATGGTAGAGGTGGTAAAAAACTGCCAAAGAAACTAATGTCGTCAGTTGTATTCTTCAACGCGTTCCTTCCATAGGTTTTATAGGTAAATGGTTGAACATTAATGTTTTGTTTGAGAGAGGTTGATTGACAGGTCGTCTACGAGCACAAAGAAACGCCCTGAGAGGTGTAAGAGTGGCTCCTTCGTACTACGAGAACATTGGAGCGGTATTTCTTTGTTAATGATTTTGAAGTGTTTATTCTAAAGGTGGGTCTACGCTAGGCGAGCCGAGCACGAGCCGAACACAAATTCGTCTAGTGTGGACCGACTTACAAGCCTCGAACGAGGTTTAATTTCAATTAAAAATTCGCCCCGCTTATGCTTCGCTCGTGCTCGGCTCGCCTAGCGTAGACCCACCTTTAGAACTATGGCAGTAACTTTAGTTCGTTGTCGGATGACCTCATTATGGTTATAATATTTGTACAATCTGCTTTATTTACATAATTTGGATTGTACAGTTATGAGGTATACTGTAAACATTGATCTATTTCTAGTTAATAGACATTTAGTACGGGGTTAGTTAGTTTAAAGGTCGTACAGATAAACAGATGTTTGACTTATGAACTAAAATTATCTAAATTAAATTTGATTTTTCTACTGCATAGTGATAGTTATTACTAAAACTAGCTTAAACCCGCGACTTCATCCGTTACTTTTTTTGTCTTCATGGCACCCATTTTAACATACCTAATACATGCATGTAATTTTTTAGTTTCACAATAATGTATGAAAAGTTGCCGTATTTTTTATTTATGATTAGTGATTCACTCCCCTGGGTGGTATTGTGATGGCATATGGCTCATAACCTTCTTTGATAAACAGGGTATTTAATACATAAAGAATGTTTTAATTCAAATGAGTAGTTCCTGAGATTAGTGTGTTCAACTAAACAAACTTTTCAGTTTCATATTTTTTTTAAATTCAGGATAGACTTACGTTTGACCGCTATCTCACCTGATGGAAGTGACGATGCAGCCTACGATGAATCACGCTTGCCTAGAAGGATCCTATTCACTCGTGACTTGAATATTTGCACAGATTACTTAGAATGGATTTCAAACTCCGAAATTTGATAAGTGGCCAAGAATGCTTCAACATTTTTTTTGTTAAGCATAATAGAGATCACATTTGACCTTTAAATACTGCAGATATATTTCCTTAATGTGAAGTTTTTCCTTTCATCTGGCACTCATCACAGAGCTTAACACCCACGCTTGTTATAATCTAATCATGTCCTATTCAAACATCACTTCAATACGCTCCAAATGATAGTAGACAATATCTTGTACTCTTCAAGGCTCAATTTACTTTGACAAGATCTCTCATTAGTCTGGCCCTAACAAATTAAAGGGACTCGTTTGCAAGAAAATTTTGGCTAATGATACGTTTTAAAGTAGGGAATTTTTATTTTATTTGATCTTTTATATAGAAATTTAAATTTGGATCTGGGAATTATTCTTAATAGCAACATTTTATGAATAAAATGGAACTTTTAATTGGATTGGTTGTTTGGTATTATTACTGAGAAGTCCAGTAATTTCAGCGGTTTGCCGTTTCAAAATAATTACAGGCCTAATAAGTGGTATTTAACGTTAAGCTTAGCAATTTGACGAAAATAATATCATGGATTTTTAGATTTTTAGCATTTATATAAATAGGAATAATCGTTACAGTAAGCTGTTAGTATTCCCTCAGAAGACCATCTAAGGAATGAGTTTTTTTTTTAATATTAATAAAGTATCCAGACTATCAAGAAAGTCTTGCGATTATTTGATACTCGCCTACGTGTGGTAAAAATCAGGTACTGTGGCCATAAAAAGACACAAGTTATTTCAACGAAACTAATGTTTTTTATACCACTTAGGTGACAAAAAGCACATAGCCCACCTGATGAGAAGCGGTCACTATAGCCTAAAGACGTATGAGTAGTGTGCCACACTAGGGGTGTCATATTCGTACGGCAGACTAGATAGAATAGATATTTATCTATAAGCAGTAAAAGTATTCAAATATTTACAAACATATTGCAGCAAATTTTAGTTATCTCTGCTACTAATTAATACAGCCTGCAATAAAAGGATACTTCGATAGCAGTGATAACCTTATATTTAATTTAGGTTAATAATATTGAGTTGTCCCAAATTGCGTCGTTATATTTATTTACACAATTAGAATAAGTTTCCATTTATTACTTGTATAAATAGGATTGTTAACTGAAATAGAAGAAAATATTCTTACACGTCTCGTGATATGAAAGTTGTAATTCATAGTTTTTACGAAATACTTATATAAAACATAAAAAAGAAAAATTTGACAAATTAAATAAACCTGACTTAGACTAATTTCAAAAAGAGTGAAGTACTTAAATAAAACAAAATAGTTAACTGTAATTGAATAAAATATTCTTATTATACTTACAGTGAAGTAAAAGTTATACCTACGACACTTAAAAACATAAAAAAGAAAAATTTGACAAATTAAGTATAACTTACACTGTTTTTTTTTTATTGTTTTGTAAGTATTGTGATTTGTCCATGTGTGTGTGTATGTTTGTTATATACCTACTGAACTGTTACTAGTTTTCGATCTTCATAATAAAATTATTTTCTTTTGTTTTAGGTGAGTGCCTACAAACATTAAATTAATGAAACAATAAGTCGCGCTGAAAAAAAATGTAAGTATACATGTAAGGGTATTGAATCATACTTGGTCTAAACATCATGCAGTTCCGTGAGTTTATTATCATTATCTGTATAAAATAAGAACTGTCCAGCATAATTTGCAATGTAGTGTTTTTGGAGCCCCATCAAGACCCTCAAAGTCCAAGCCAACTTAGGCTTAGGCTACGGTTTCTTTCTTCCTACCTTCCTTTCTATATTTCTTTCTTTCTTTCTTCCTTTTATAGCCTGGTGGTACACAAGCAATTTTTTTTATGTCGGTCACGTCAACTTGACTTCACCTCGCCTGATGGTGAGCTGAGGCAAAGTCTCTAGAATGGGAGTCACCATTGCAAACACCGATAGTGCCACAATGGTGGCTCTCGGCTTGACGGCCTCATCAAATGCTTTTTCACGCCCCGCTTGAAAGACCTTGAAGGAAACACGTGAGCTGGTAAAGAATTCCAGGTTTTGATGGTGCGGCAAAGGAAAGAGGCACCGAACGATATATAACTACACTTAACTTAACGAAAGATAACTACACTTCCTCCTATTCTTGTGGTACTTAACACTTTTACCAGTTTCAACCGTGAATTAGAACTGAAACGATACTTTCTAAAGACTTCATTAATATAATTCAATCTAATTACCTTATTTACCATTTCCGTAGCTACATTTTACCCAAGTAAGTAAATTACCGTCGCTTTCATGGTATTAGAATTAGGCGTTAGGCCTTAATTCGAGATATTTAACTGAGTTTACTCAATTACGATTTCACGTGAAGTCAATCTTCAACGGTATTCAGTTGCTTGTAATTCTTCATTACAGTTCAGTGCCCGTCAAAGGTAGTAAAAATTAATATGCATTACAGGTAATTCGTTGAATTTTAAGTCCATCTTGCAGTGACGCTCATACAAATTAACTTTATGAAAGACTTTGCAGCTTTCCCGTGATATAATACGTCCCCGTGGCACTTTAAACCTGTATGGGTCAATACATAAACTGGCGAAATGTGGGTGCTAGCACCTCTGCCTACCCCTTCGGGTATATAGGCGTGAGTTTATGTTTATGTATATATGTATGGGTCAAATAAGTGCCACGGGGACGAATGATGTAATGACCCGTAATTTCGTAGGTTTGCAAGAGATCCGAGTCTTGGTATTTCATGGATTCACCGTGCGGTCGCTGGGTCCATGGCGTGGTACAGAGAGAGAGGAACCCCGTGACGGTGCTAGAACTTGCGACCCAAAAGTAGGTTTAGGGTGGCCACCTTGCGACGCGTCAACACTCACCTCCATCGTCAGTAGTGTTCCCCCTCTACCTATCCAGATTTGGTACGATCCTATCAATGCCGTTTTGGATATTCGATTTAATAAAGAGCTCACTGAAGCTCTTTGTAATCCGAGGCTAAGCAAATTTTACAGGGATTTAGCTGAAATTCCTCTTACTCCTACTTCTACGGTGTAGAGTTGTACCTATGGAAATTTGCCGATTCGTTGACAAATATAATTACTACTGTGCTCCTCTGTGCAGTAGCGTGATGATATATAGCCTATAGGCTTCCTAGATAAATTAGCTATTCAATTCAAAATATTTTTTCGATTCGGACCAATAGCTCCTGTGCTTAGCGCGTTCAACAAACTCTTCTGCTTTTTAATTAACTTTATTTATGAAAGACAGCGTGCTTGACCCTCATTTGTATGGAGTGATCACGCACAGACCTAGTTTTCCTATTAATATAATGTGTACAGGTCAACGTGTAGCAAATTAAATAGGGCAGGTTATTCCATTCATGATCTGCACTAAAATTTCTACATGAAAATTACCGCTAATGTGATGTGTAGTCTTAAAATTTATAAAGCTATTTGAATAGAATGTATAGCTTTTATCGCGGGCTTTGAGGGGACCGAGTCAAGAAATTCCGTAACGAAAATAAAAACCTCACACCTCACATTGTCGCCCAAGTTTCACCCTTATTTAAGGTAGGGATTGAACAATTAATCTATGCATATTAAAATAATGGTATGCAATATATTTACCGCGGTAGTCTTCGAGTGCACGTATTTTTTTTATTTTACTGTATGGCGTTGTTACATAGATATTGCATTATCAGTGCTAATCCTGGTTAAATTCAAATCTTGCATTTTAGAGCGCTTTTATTAACCAACTTCAAAAATGAGAAGGTTCTCAATTCGACTACTTATAATTTTTTTTTATGTTTGTTAGGTACCTGAGAACTTACGACTGGGTGAACCGATTTTGATGATTCTTTTTTTTTAATGATAGCTGGCGCTTCCCGTGTATTCCCAGGACCAGTTGAATTCATTTTATTTTACGTTAGAATTATTAGATTATTTTTGGCTTTTACGGGAGCTACTGCCGTCTGACCCCAAAACCCCAAGAGCTTGTAGTTGGAGTGAGCTTGTAGTTGGAGTTAGCTTGGACCCTGAAGTTCTGCCACGTGAGCGAAGTATACCACAGGCGAAGCTGAGAGTCACAGCGAGTATCACAATATATTTATTTGGGTTTGTAGATAATGTTAGCCGAAATTCCTTTGATATCAAAAGATTTACGGTAAGTCTGGTTTATCGGCTGCCAGAGACAGTTTTATACGTTTTTATCAGTTTTATAACTTTACAACTATCGTAACTGATTAAATTATGTTGTTGTTATAATATTTGCTTTGAAGTTCTGGCGACAAGGCTGGCGAGGCACGCCTTATTGCTGTTCTGCCTATATAGTCTAAATACTAAATATGAATGATAAACGATGTAGTAAGGAACGGTAGGGCAAGCACGAAATTTCTTTTGAATAGTAAGCGTATCGTATTCGTAACGAGAGACGGGAGACACTGGTGTTTGACCAATCGCGTTTGATTGCAAATCAATAATAACGCGTTGCTATAGATGAACCAATTTTGATGCGGTTTTCAGTAAAGTAGTTTGCTTCAAAAACTTAAAAACAAAAAAATTACTAATTTGAAACAAAAGACCAAAATGCGCGTAAAACTTTTCTATTGAAATCGGTGCCATACCAAAAAGCTATTGGATAAAACTAAAATTCCTCCAACCCCCTCCTCCAAACTCCTCAACGCCCCTCCTCTCAAGGGTCGGCAGTGCGAGTGTGACACACCTGATGTTGACGTCTATAGGCCACGGTGACCTCTTCCCATCAGATGAGTCGTGAGCTTGTCTGCCACCTAAGTAGTATAAAAAAAATTAGAACCAAAAATAAAACCACTGAAAAGTGAATGCATACCTACGCCTCTGTCTGCCCCTTATAGGTTGCACAGGTGTGATTATATAAATAATAGATGAACTCTAAAATCGGAGATTTCGTCTGTTAACCTTAATCCTATCCTTGCATTGTTCTAACAATAGATCTGTATCACAGCTCAATAAAAACGTCTGGCTAGAAAAGGAAATAATTAACTTACAGTAGCAATTAAACTTGAATTTTGATTGAAGGTTTATTCTTATTTTGTGTACAGTCAGCGACAAATAACATTACACATTTGAATTTACATCAGCTTAGCTTTAAAACTCAGAAAATAATAATTATATTGACATTGTCTGACGATTTCAAAATGAATTTTTTTTATCGTGCGGATATCCCCGCGGTTATTCTCACGGATGCCACCCCCTTCGGCCACTGGAGGTGGTTATGTCGGTATCGAGCCGATTAAAACCGTCTTACGGGGGTGGTATCCATGGGGATTTCCGTACGATTAAAAAAGGGGTATAAGGTTACCTAATATCTAATCCCTCGCACCCAGCTAGTCTGAGTAACCCTCTAGAGGGCTATTCCGGCCTACTTAAAAAAAACCAGTGTTCAGAAACCCAAGTAGGTAATTTTTTAAAATATACATATTTAATTTAAAATTTTATAATAGTGTAGATTATTATGGTAGTTTTGGTAGCAAAATAGCGTGTTTTTGCGAAGGAAATATGTATGTAGTTAAGTAATTTGTTTGAGTGGCTATTGTGGCTACTTAGTCGGCACGCGAATTGAAGTCACTGTTGGCAGTTTAGGGTTGGATTAAGGGCAAAATATTAATATCAATGTACCACCTATTAACTATTTATATAGGTGTAACTGTAACGCTATAATTCTTAGGTGACATTAGTTTGTGTGAGAAAGATCTTAACATATTTTCAATTTTCAATTTTTTTATTTCTCAAAATAGTGCAACGTAATTACATCTTTTTGACGTCAAAAACTACTTAATACTAAGTTTATATACACCCTATACCTTTTTTTTTTTTTTTTCGTGTGGAAATCCTCATGGATACCCACCCCGCGGCTAGCGGGGCAGGTTATGTCGGACTCTTACCGACTAAAACCGCACGCCGTCTAGGGTCTTTGACGCCAGGGTGTAAGGTGGCCCGAAGAGCATTTCCCTCGCACCCCGGCTTGACCCGGGCCATCTCCGGATTCGAGATGGCCCCCTCGGTTTTGGGAACCGCGTGGTTCCCGTCATACCCCCGGAATAGGGGGGGGGGGGGGGCGCTTTCGCGTACCTATCCAGTAATTTGGTCAGAAGAATGATTGCCTACCACGAATGTTGAATTTTTCAATTTAACGTGTATATATTTCCAATGTACCTTTCTTATAGTGTGTCAATGCTTGAAATACGTCTTATCTGTGAGCAAGTAATCTATATGTTCTTATAATCCGATGATCCCTATATAATCGCGATAAGTGCCTTAACTCCGCTGACGTAACAATTCTTTCGTATCATAAAATAAAAAAATTACGAAGAGACACTGTTTTGCTTTTATTTTTCTTGCTGTAGTGTATTTTTACCGGCTTCTACCATCACAAACATAAACATTTTAGCCACCAAGAAAAAAGTGAAGATTTGACTTTGTTTTCACATTATAGAACAGTCAAAATAAAGATATATTGAAGACGGTTAGCTTCAGGTGGTTTCTAAATCTATCTAGATATAGGTAAGTACTTATATTAAAATTGTAAAGAGGTAAATTCTGTACATTGATTATATTTACAAAATAATTATTGGGGGATCATTGGTGATCGATACTAATGCAAAAAATGCAATCAGTATTTTTTTGCCTTTGTCTGTCTGTATGTCTGTCTGTTTGTATGTGCACGCATGATTTAAAAACTACTGGAGGGATTTTGATCAAACTTAGTACGATTATAGTTCATACTTCTGGGCAACATATTAGGTTACTTTAAAGATAGGGTTTTTAGGAAGTTTCCGAATCGTCAATGCGAGTTGTGATATGACTGTACAGAGGGTGGAGTTTAGACCATGTGTTGTTTCGCAAGCGAGTTTTAATCAATTACAGGGTGTGGGGATTTTGTAATCCTAAGCAAATACGTCCTCTCGTTAATGGATATGAATTAATTACGGTAACACCCTCTTTTAAATTAAAAAATAATAATTAAAATCTGCAGTATTTTTTTATACCACGTAGGTGGCAGACAAGCGCACGGCCCACCTGATGGGAACCGGTCACCGTGGCCTCCACGCGCGGTCACCACGCGCTGTTGGAATCCACAGTTTTCACTAATATTGTATCAGTTTTAGCTGGAGCGAAAAATGAGCATCAATACCAACTTCAGTTTGTAACAAATGTCTTAAATAAGTGCTATAGTTTCGTAGATTATCTGCCGCATATATACAAACTCGTATTGTAATACTAGTTAGCATGAAAACTTTTATATCGCGATGCACAATCGTTTGTTACGAAATAGTTCGACTCATTTTCACTAGATGGCACTGTATACAGATTTGTAGGATTGCCGCACTACAATTACGGCTTGAAGTACGTAGATAAAACTTTATTTCTCTGAGTTAAATAAAATAATTATTTGGACAACCTTCATTAAGTTTAGTGTAGGTCATCAAGTTCTGACCTCAAAACTAAAAGTACTTGACCCAACATACCCATTGCTTACGATGAGCGTGTTTTGTCTGAATCTTCTAAATCTACAAATGTATACCAACCAAATAATATTTCTGTTTGTAATATTAAAGTATCAGATTTTAAGTTGATGCATGAGTGTATGTATCGTACATATAATACCACCATAAAGACTTGGAATTCTTGCATGTGTTTTCTTCCTCCTATAGTCCCGGGGCCTTTAAGCGGGGCCTGAAAAAGCATTTGATGAGGCCGTCAAGCTGAGGGCCGCCGCTGTAGCACTACCGGTATATGTGGTGGTGACCTCAGTCCTGAGACTTTGTCTTTAGCTTACCATCAGGTGAGTTAAAGTCATTTTGACGTGTCCTATATAAAAAAAAGCATTTTTGTTTTCAAGAAAAATCTGTTACCCTGCCTATTTGAATGAAGTAATCTCTGAAACGGCTAGGACTATTTTGACGTATATTTAGCTGGCAGATAGGTATTTACAAATAGCGTAGTAATAATAAGCGTAGCGTAACAATAAACAAAATAAACGTAAACAAACACGTAACAAAGACTACTTCAAATATAGAAAAAATAGGGTTCCGCGTAAAAATTTGTAACCTTAATAGTTAGACTTGTTAGACTATTAAGGTTACAATTTTTTACGCGGAACCCTATTTTTTCCGTATAACTGTATTTTTCTGTATCTGACAAATATATACACGTTATGTAACAGGTATGAACGAGTAGTAACCTTAATAGTTAAACTATTAAGGTTACAAATTTTTACTCAAGTGCCAAGGGGGAAGTCACGAGCACAGCTAGTTTATAACAAAACTGGACAACAATACAATTGGGGAATTCTTCACATAGTAAACTAAAGTTTTTAGAATGTTTATTACAGCATTAATAGTCGTTTTTTGTCGTGTAACCTTCGAGTAAGGTTAATTCCTAACAAAGCAAGGGTTTTTTTTATTGTAATAATAAAATTTAATTAAAATAAACATATATAGTCATAATAAATTTAATCTCAGGAGAATGGAACTACGCTTCTGTATATTATAACAATGTTAATTATTACGTAAAAAAAAAAACAAAGAAAAAAATGTCAAGTTTTAAAATGAATGGTCTGAAGTTAACTTATTTTTGAAGCACCCTCAATGTTATAAATAGGCGTAATAAAAGAAATAAGTAGATAATATTGAGACCGATTGAGGAACGGGCTTCCAACTGACGAGGCAAAATGATCACTCTTCGCGGGCCGCAGATGATATAATATGATGTTGCATTTGAAGTGGGGCGTTTAAGTCGGACTTGGGCCGACTACTACCACTCGCCGTCTTTGGGTCTTCGAGCGCCTTGTTCCTGAAAACCCTATCCACCTTCAATAAATTTAAAAATACAAATATTTATTCATTCATATCACAAAGTTACACTTATGAACGTTAAAAGTAACACCTATGAACTACAGTACCAACACCGATGAACGAAAACTAACACTTATGAACGTCTAAGTAATACTTATCAACATCAAAAGTGTGTACGTCAAAAGTAACGCTTATGAACGTCACATGTCGCGATTATAAACGGTAATTTTTTTTAAATAAAGCGGGAATTAAATATGAATCGAAGACATTCGTATGATTCAATAATATCTACACACATTCGTTCATATATGTTACATGACTTGTATGTATTTGTCACTAAATATTTATATAGAAAACTTAAATAAATAAAAACTTTTGATAGTATTTCATTATCTCAAAACACAGCAATATCTTTTCTTAAGCGTCCATTAATCGCGAAGGCCTTGAAGCTCGAAAATTAATGGGAAAAAATTCACGACAGCCACAATGGCGGGCCTTGACCCGTTTCAAGCGTGTAATTGTTTTAACAGCACTATTATTGTACCGTAAAGTGGGCTGCGTTATGGAATACGTTTATGAGTATCATTGTCTTGAACGTCAAATTACGTTTTGTTTTGTTTATGCATTGTATACGGGAGTCTGTAAGATTTGGTTCTTCAAGAAGGTAATTAGAAGGTTTTTACATGATCGGCAGCGCGAGTGTGATGCCCACGCCCATAGGCCACGGTGACCGCTTCCAGTCAGATGGGCTGTGTGTTAGTCTGCCACCTAAAATAGAAACCAGAGTAACAGGTCACCAGAAATCTTCGTTACATGCAGTTGTTTTTCATCCATTACTTTCCGATCCATACAGCCTCTGTGGCGTAGCGGTAGTGAACGCGGCCCGCTGCGCCGGTTCGATACCCGCTCAGCGCAAATATTTGTATGCATGAATATGGGTATTTGCATTGATCTGGTCGTGCCTCGGACAGCACGTTAAGCCGTCTGTCCCGATTGCCATACAAACATCTATGGCAGTCGTTACGGGTAGCTGGAGCCCTAAAATGCCCAACAACAACGGTCTAGCTGCAATGCTTCAATATTGCCTAATGTCACCATTGGGTTGTGAAGGTCAGATGGCAGTCGCTTCACGAAAAATATCGAGGTCCAGCCAAATCCGCAGTTAAGACTGGTAAAGCGGAACCCAGACTCCGAGATGAAAACTTTGGATGCGACTGGGATTAACGCTAGGTTGCAGACATGCTTCCTATACTGTTATTAAACCTGCAAGCCCGCCTGTTACGAGTACTCTCGACCTGTTTTTGATCTTACTATTATTGAAGTAGGTAGTCACTATCCAATTCACTTTAAGTAAGTGCTATCTGAAGGCTGCACGTTGTCTCAAAGTTACAGTTTTCCATAAGCAAGAGCGGTCATTGGGGCATGTTCAACCAATTTACAATTTAGCGATGTTATCGTAGCGTAGGGTAACTTGATGGATTGGGTAAGTGTACCTTCGACTTTATTGCTGGAATATTCAACACGAATGGATGGTATACTTAATTTACTGGAGTAGTGGTATTGAAGTAATTTTGTTTCATGTATTTTTTTTCTGATGTTGGAGCTCACGTATGTATTAAAAAGACTGGGTATTATATCATACTACTAATATACAGCTGAAAAAAATTGTTTATGCTCACGCCTTTTTCGCTTCGGGGTAGGCAGAGACAACAGCCCGCCATCTGCTTCTGTCCTTACATACTTCACGCACTTCCTCTACTGTCATTAAACCTTTCATACAAACCCGCCCTTCTTTGTTTGTTTGTTTCTTCTAATCGAGGAAGGCTATACCCAGGAGACGGCAGCAGTAATAAAACGGGCAAATTTCCATACTTTACGTTACGCTAAGCAAATTTGCTTAGCTTATTTCGGTTAATAGTATTGTAAAAAAATCTTTATCTGTGTCAATTTCATAAATAAGTGTACCTACCTATCAAAGTTTTTACTTAACGTTTTAATATATGTATATAATATATGTGTTACGAGCTCAGTTATTACCTTATTAGAATATAATGGCTCATAACAGTTTTATAATAATAACATCCTGCATGACTACACCACGTCATCGCGTAATTGTCTATTGTGTTTAATGTTTTGATTCAAGTATGCATTTGAAACATCTCGATATTGTAAAGAATCGCAGGTATCGTTGGAAATGATGATTATTAGATGGAAAAAAAGGTGTCATTACAATTTTTTTATACCATATACCTAGGTGGTAGACAAGCACACGGCCTACCGAATGGGACTTTTATGAGAACGACGTCCGTCTGAACTCTCAACATCGAGAAGAAAACCTACACCAGTCTAATCAGTCAATCAGCGGGTGTACCTTTTTTCCCGTATGGCAATCCCTACCTCCCCGCCAGGGAGTGGGAGTGGTTATGTCAGAGTCGAGCCGACTAAAACCGCACGGTGTCTCGTCACATCGGCCTACGTGGCCGGGCTCTCCGGGATATCCTTTCTAGGGGGCACCAGATTCTCCACCACGCTGGCCGACTCCGACATAACCGGCCCGCTCCCCGGCGCGGCATGGGGTTATCCCTGGGGATTTCCGCACGAAAATAAAGGTACAATAGAAATAACTAAATAACAAGTACTATTATCCTCAGTCAGGCCCGCAGCATACCATACAACGCATGCAATTTTCCCATCCAACATTTGATACAATTGTTATTATGACACTATTACGTGTCTCCGTTTATAGAAGACTGTCTGTTTCCCATGCCTCTGCCAGCTATAAACATGGATCAGTCTAGTCTATATGCTACTAATATTATAAAGCAAAAGTTTGTAAGAATGTATGTATGTATGTGGCGGTAAGTATACGTCTCAAATCCCCTCAAATCTCCCAACCTTCCCCCCTCCAGGGCAAGTGTGACGCCCCTGATGTTGCACATGTTCATAGGCCACAGTGACCACTTCCCATTAGGTGGGCCGTGTGCTTGTCTGCCTCCTAGGTAGTATAAAAAGAAAATGTTTGTTCCTCTTTCACGCAAAAACGGCTGAATGGATCTGGCTGAAATTTGGTACAGAGGTCGATTATAGATGGAATAACATATAAGCTACTTTTTATCCCGGGAACAGGTTCCCGTAAGTTGCGGTAGCGGGAATTGATTTTGACACGAGTAGAGCTAGTGTTTTATAATAACAATTACAGCGGCCCCTTATTTAGGCCTTATTAAGGACTGTCTATATAAATTTGAAGTTTAGGTCTTATTTTCAAGATCATTAATTTCTCAGTTGAAAGTTAGGCCCCTTTTCATTGTCGACTGTGCAGTGAAAAAGACCTTAATTTTAAAATTTGTGGTTTCACTATAGACGGGTTTTGCGTGACTGTGTTAATACTCAGACAGTTTGGAAAATTTCCTTTTACAATAAAAGCCTTTCATAGTTGAAATGTTTTCTCGAACAAATTTAGTTTATGCCCTAAACGTTTACGAACTTTAACTACTTAGCTCGGTAGAAAATCCTTTGCAAAATATTCTCTATTTGTGACTTATAAAACGTGTAAAGGAATCTAAATGTTTACTGATCTATACTAATATTATAAAGAAGTAAAGTTTGTGTGTTTGTTAAATTGTCGCCGTCGTCGCCGATTTGGCTGAAATTTGGTTTCAAACATATACCTAGGCTAATTTGCGTTTGCTAGTTGCGGGAACGAGAATTCCACACCGGAGGAGCCGAAGAATAAAATAAAGTCAATTATTACTTAGACAGACAAGTTTCGCGCTCTTGCAAGTCTTAATTCATATTATTAACACAACTATAGTCATGTACAGTCATTAAAAGCCAACCTTGGCTCACGATGAGGTACAGGTTGCGGTCGGTCAGTGACAAACAAAATAATGAAGATAAAACGTCTTGAATTTTACGCGCAACTGGTCATATTCAACTCTCATTTCTGATTCACAAGTTGTAGCCAGTAGTTCTACTCGCATGGTATTCTGATCCCATTCCCACTACTCTATCTCATCTATTTTAGGGATAAAAAAGTAGGTAGCTAGAGACTTTGCCTCAGCTTACCATCAGGCGAGGTGAAGTCATGTTGACGTGACCGACATAAAAAAAAAGGTATATGTTATTACAGACTACCTCTGTACGAAATTTCAGCTAGATTCGTTGACCCGTTTCAGCGTAGCACAGCTATTATTTCGAGCAGGTTTTTTGCTATTTAGGTTATCAAAGCAGGTTCTTGTTCTTTTTTAAATTAAAAAGTAAGTACCTTTTGTTTGCCTTATTTTTATATTTTTAGCATTATCGGTACCTAATAAAACAAAATTCTATCCAGTTATTTAAATTTGAAAGCTAGCAATTTTTTTTAAATTTTTACTGTTATTATGCGGTAAGTTAGTGTAAACAGTACTAATATTTAAATTGAATTTTTTACGGTTCTTCGTTTGTATGTAACTAAAAATTACTTGAACTAATTTAGCTGAACTTCTTAGATAAGACAATACATGATGTATTCTTCTATCTCCGAATAGATACGTGATATTAACTTGGCCATGTCATCGAAAACGTTTATTCTAAATAATTTAATCGTCCGGCAATGCGAATTCAATTGAAAGATTCCATTAAGTACATTCATACATACCAATCATTATTAATATAGTGCATATAAAAACAAGTTTATGAGTATAGTTTTATGATTAACTACGAAGACACGTGAGAAACGCCGGAGGCAGTCATACAAACGGCAGCCAGTATCAGCAGCTGTTTAACCGCAAACCACTTAAAGTCAACATCAATCTTTGAAATTTCAGTCTTACCACTATTAATCTAAGGTCTATTTCTATTCGTTTTATAAATTTCTGTACCATGCCGCTAGTCAGTGCTCGCCCTTATGGTACATTAGGTCAGCAGCATAGTGCGGTACTTAATGGTTCTTTGAAACCGTTGAATTGCGTGAGTCATTCTTTTTGTCTTATCGACCTTGACCCGTGATCGTGTTACCTGGTGCTAACGAGGACTGATGCCAGATAATTGCATAAATAAGTAGGCTTTTGGGTAAACTCTTTAATGATTGTGCGGTTCTTGTATTGGGAAAGACATCATTTTAGGAAATACTTCTAGATGCAGTTAATCTTTTAACCCCCAATGTCGAAAAATAGCGCTGTTTTAACTTTACTGCTTGTTTGTGTGTCTTTTTTATAACGGGACTATTCCCACCCTCATTCCTACTATTATAACTCCTGCACACCAGGATCAATATCGAATTTAGTCAGGAGTTATAAATATAATAAATCCACTTCCATCCTTTTATTTTCTCTCCCGCAAAACGGGAGACTATGCTTTTCGAAGTTATGTGTGTATTTATCGCAGGTTTATTAATGCCACGGAGAGCACGTTAAGCCGTCGTCGGTCCCGGTTGCCATACAAACATCTATGGCAGTCGTTACGGTTAGTTGGAGCCCACAAAAGTCCAACCAGTCTTACTTGGAACTTCGATATCGCCATTGGTCATAATGACCATTGGTTGTGGAGATCAGATGGCAGTCGCTCCACGGAAAATATCGAAGTTCAGCCGCATCACAGTTAGACTGGAAAGCCGACCCCAACTGAGTTGGGAAAAAGGTTGAGAGAATGTGGTGTGTTCTATTACTAACAATCATTTTTTACAAACAAATAATAATTATAAGTAGGTAGGTACCTATATCATTCTATAACAGACATATCACGTTGAAATCATTCACTTAAATCTCGCGTGGCGTTGTTGACACGCGGAACTACGTGACAGACAGACGGTTTCATTTGCAGATAATATCGCAATGTTTGGGGGAGCGTTCCAGTTACTAGGGAACCACATCGATCTGGTTTGAATCACGGTGCTTTGTGTGAGACTTTCGAAGTTGCGCAGGAATTAATGTTAAGTACTAGCTGATGCCCGCGGCTCTGCCCGAAACTTTTGGTCATGCCTCCGGTTCTACTTGACCAATTGCAAACAAACATACAGCTATTGTAAGTCTGACAAAGACCTTTCTATACATCACAAATAAACAGACAAGAATTTTAAAACTAATATTTTTGTGTTCAAAATCGTTCATATATTTCATAATTCTAGATTTTTTTTCAAAAAACCACCACAACGACTCTCTCATCCCATCTCTCTCATCTCATCAATCCAATCTCTCCCATTGATATAGTATCATTAAGAGAATAATGAGATTGACATGTTCTATAAAGAACAAAACGTCTAATAAATCTGGAAAGAAAAGTCTAGAAAAAACAGAATAGTATTCTAGTTGACACTGTCACGTAACGCGACGTGACACGCGCGTAGAAAGCCGCCGTATTGAAACATTACTTCGGAACACGCGTTTGTACTCGCCTTATAAAAGAGTCTTTAAAGTGGGCTTCACATAGACACATACCTAAACAGCGTTTCTGCCATACATAGGATTAAAATAATAGCTCATTTACACCCATAATATTTGTATCCGTAGTACTTACATCTTTAATACGTGGCATTAATAAACCTGCGATAAATACACACATAACTTCGAAAAGCATCGAAAAGTCATTGGTGTGTGCCATGGTGAACCTGGGATCGACCCAAGTTCACCATGTGTGGTCCCGGTTGCCATACAAACATCTATGGCAGTCGTTACGGGTAGTTGGAGCCCACAAAAGTCCAACCAGTCTAACTTGGAACTTCGATATCGCCATTGGTCATAATGACCCGAGACCTCGTCTCAGCAGTCCATTACCTAATATTATATAGTATAATACCTAATAATAAAATAAAATAGTAGGTAATATAGAACATAGTTTTGTTAAAATGGAGTAAATAGCTTAATAACAGGTTAACTAGAAAGAAGATAGTTAATTTATTATTATTCTAGATTCTAGAACATTCTAAACAACACTCTCTAGACCCAAAGTAAACACAGTATGATACTAGAATACTAATACATGTTTCTATTGCTAATTTTACTAAGCCATTTTCTATTGTATTATTACATAAGACACCCAGGCCAATAGATATTTATGATGATGAAATTCATGCATTATTTTTTTTGCACCGAGTGGGAATCGAAATCGCGATCTCCGCGGTAGTGGTAGCAGTCAAATGCTACGCTCTACGGCTACACCGGCCGCAGAGGTGGCATACCTATTTCCTATGTAATGTATCGAGGTCATAGAAATCTATCGAAATAGTAATTCATAGATTAATTGTAACAAAATAAAGGACTCTTCAATTCAATCGTATATTTTTAACAAAGATTTTCACAAATACCAAATATTGACAAATACAAAACAAATCACTGTAGATTTCTTTAAAAATAGAATTATTTTTAATTTTTTTGAATTTTAAATACCCTATAATTAGGTCATAAAATTCACTGTTGACTGCCAGCAACGAATTATTTAATGGTTAAGAATTTTCAACACGTCAAATTAATTCGGTCATTCGGTATTCTTGTAATGTATGCCCTGAAATGATTACCCTTTGTTTAAAACCTTATTTTAATTAACATTATCCTCATTAAACCCTTATCTAGAATGACAAAGAGTTTACGGCTACGAATATCGTAGCATGCAATAAAAACATTGACATCAGAAAATCTAATGACAACCATTTTTCATCACACGTACCTACTACATAAAGCGTCAAACAACAGTGTACGTTCCCCAACATTAAAGACCTGAACTTCATTATCGTAACGAGATATTTACCAAAGAAAATGTCACATTGAGTTTCACCAGGAACAAAAGTTATAATTTAACCTATTGTCCTGTCCCGGCCTTCATAACACGAAATACGTCCTATTCACCCTATTCATTCGCAGCTTTAGAACTAACGCGCCCCTTTTCCTCAACGTTTCACCCCCCACAATAGGTACGGAAGCACGTGTATCGTGTGTCCCACTCTACCAGCTAAATTCAGCAATATGTCCGTCTCGTTCTAACGCGTTTGATCAGCGCACGCATTGCAGGTGAACTCATGATTTCTGCTCAGTCGTGTTTCCAATGCCGCGTGGGTGGGTCGTCGTCGCGCGCCTTTAGTTTCCCGCGAAAATTTTACGTACGTTTGAAACGCAAATTTTCTAAGAAAAGACAGTGGACATTGCATTTCGTTATTGTTAATGTTCTGTTGATGTGTTACGTTCATTATTCTGTTGAAATTGTACTGTGATTATAGAAAATTCAGTGCTACTGAGGAGCTACTATTCGGATTTATTATTTTCTTGTTTTGATTTTTACAAAGTAAGTAATTGTTTTCCTATGATATTTTTACACTAGTATATATCTTTTTGGTACGTGATAAACTGTGTTTACCAGTTTTTTTAAATATCACACTTTTTTATCATACCTTCTTGGGTCAAAAAATATCGAGTAGGTACCTTATGTTTTTCATTTTCTTTCTCGTAAAGTAATAGTTACTATAACTCGACAATCGATAACAGATTCGCCACGTTTTTCTAAAAACATCAATGTATAATGACAGTGATAGAATATTCAACCATGAACCCAAAAGTTTAGCTCATCAAATATTAACGCTATATCTCCGCAGGGTCGGTTCAACGTGCTCCAGGCTTAATAAAGATAGAAGAATATCCTTAGCCAAGATTTACAATCGCTACGTCTCTAGATAAATAATCAAATTAATTGTCATACAAAATATCAACGGCGTCGGCACGTCGCGTTCTCGATTTCAAATTTCGATTCCAAATTCAAATATTATATTTTATTATGAGTGATAGATAATTTTATTTTTATTATAAGTGATAGATAATTTGATGATGATGATTATAGTTACTGAAAAGAAAATTTGAAAGAACATTTTTCAAGTGATTTATTTATTTCGTAGTTTAGTTCTTATAGATAATGTTTGACTGTTTTATGTCATACTATGTCCGATATAAACACATATGTATCTTTATTTGTGCCGGCATTCAATAGAATTATTTTTATTATCATCTTTAGAGCAATTACCTATATCTTGATACTGTTTACGATTGCTTACGAGTCAACTGCAATTTTCACAAATTATTATAAGATTGGATTTAGAATAAGTACTATTTCCAAAATGCAGTATCCATAATATTCTTTACAGAAGTGGAATCATTAAAACAATAGAAAAATATGATAGACAAAATATTTTACCACCATACATTAATTTTCAGTTGAAATGTTGTTGATATTAATCTTGTAAATAAAATGCTCGGTTACTTCCGACGTGTGTAACGATAAAATTAAAGTAAATCGTCTACGAAATTTAAGAGACGTAGCGAGTACTGAATGATTACGGCAGGTGCGACTGCAAATAATCAAATGGGACTATCAAACATTGTTCTACAATTCTAAGAACAAAATGTCTTTAGACAAATAAAATATTTCTGTTCTCATTTCTTAAAAAAATACACTCAATTGCGCACATCTGAACGTCTTATTACGAGCAGCGTGTAAAGATCATTTTTCTCCACATGTGCTTCACATCTATTCTCGTCTGCAGTTCATTATTTGTTATCAGGAACTTCTTTTATTTCATTCTTACTGAATTACTTTTCTATACTCTCCGTTCATATAATTAACTAATGGTCTTGCTTCATCAAAACCTTGTTCGTGTAACGTGTGTTTTGCATCATTGTTGTAATTCCATAGAAGTCAATCGCTGGCCATACTAATACGAGTATTTAAATTTTTAATTGGTTTAGTGCAAAAGGCAAACGTCAATTATCTTGAAGCAAAGAGTTTAGATACATCGTTAACTTCTCACGATAGACGCAAAAAATGACGACGGAAATGTACAGAGCGAGCAAGCACACCACATGTACAATACAATTCATTAGAGTTTAGACTATCTATAAATAACAATTGCTCGACGACCAACAGACTGACAAGATGGCGATCTAAATAATACTAATGCATACCTAACGATTGTCGCTTTGACTTGTAAAGCCGAACTAGAAACTCGGGCTATTTTAGACGCACATCCGACTAGACCACGACACATAGTTGGCCGGCGACGAACTTTCAGTATTTTATTTTCGTAGAAAAAAAAACATTCTTCTGTCCTCAAACCTTTTGTTACAGCATTGGACTATATGATTTTTTTAAATTCGTCCACGTTGCCAAGCAATAGTTAATTCAGAATTGTTCAAAAGATTTATAACCGATATAATTTGTGAGGTATACAGCTGCTACCTCTGTTATTTTCTGAAATACTAATTCTCTGCACTGTTCAACGCTATGTTGTGATAATTAATTTACATATAAAAGCACATTTATTCAGACAACTAACTACGAAAAACTTTTAATTGCTGTGATTCTAATTCCACTACATATGAAGTTTTAAAACTAAAATACAATTTTCTATAGTTACGAATGTCGTAACCGCTAAAGCAGCTAAAATAAAAATGAACAAATGAGTTTATCATCATGCCAAGGATATCATCGAATTGCATTTACAAAACGGATAAATGTCAAACCACATGTTTCTTTAAATCTTGTCTATCATGTCGTTTAGTAGTATTAGATGTGTTAGTAGGTCACCTGTATAACATAATAGTACAAGGTACGTAATAAATTGAAGAATAAGAATGTGTGATATGAAAATTGACTCTAAAAATAGGAATTAAAGTTTTATTCAAAATCTTTTAATTTGAATTGGTTTAACCAAAAAGAAAACCAGAACATGATAGTGGATTTGAATCTGTGTTTTTTACTCTAAGTTCCCTAGCCAATTCAATTTTATTAAT
The DNA here is from genome assembly GCA_963576445.1 of Lithosia quadra. Taxonomy (NCBI): domain Eukaryota; kingdom Metazoa; phylum Arthropoda; class Insecta; order Lepidoptera; family Erebidae; genus Lithosia; species Lithosia quadra. Next base: position 16,515,138 of record OY754875.1, read on the forward strand.
CGGTTTGAAAACTGTGATTTCGACGTACAATTTCGTAGCGAATTCAAAATAGTCCGGAAATTTGGTACCGTGCTATTTGTATTCAGTTTAGACTTTGATGTATCATTGAAAATGGTCCAAACTGTTTCGGATGTTACCTTTATTGCATAAACAAACTGCAACTTTTCTTTGATGTACTGTAAAAAAGTATGCAATGTTTTTAGCTGGGTGGCATTTTGGTTAATTTGATGATTAACAATTTTATAGTCATCATGACTGATAGACATGATGGGTGTTTTTATTGAAGTTTTATGCTTATATTCATGGTAATTGATAACATGATAGTATACTTCAATATAAGATTAGATAGTTATTGAAGAATTATGGTAATGTCTATCTGTAAGTCGATCATCAAGATAACATATTTAAACTTTTGTCTTATTTTTCTTTGAACTTTTTTTATAATTTATTGAAAAATTCCAACAGAATTTATGACTCAAATGGATGGATATTTATGATCAAAAACTTGAAAAGGTGCCCATCAAGACTGATAGCACTTATGTTCTCACAATCGCATCCCGTGTGAGTCTTCGCATTTGACAAATTGGAAATAAAATACTATCAAAACATTTCTCGATGTCACGTGTCAAAATTTAAATATAAATTTGACAGATTCTTCGGAGTTTTGCTTAGGTGAATGGTCTGTCATCAAACTTTTTTTAGATGTGTCAACGAAAATATTATTATCGGTCGTTTTGCTTATTTTTTTATTCACAATATCGAAGTAATATTTAAAGTTTGTCTCTAAGAATACATTTCTGTTACAAAACATTACATTTTTAAGAAATATTACGAATCGACAAATATATAATACAGTTTTTATGAAATTTTGTAGAGATTACCATTCTAGGGGCATCACCTGAAAGTGGTGACCACTGTTATGAACTCCACCTCAGCTTACCATCAGGTGGGGTGCAGTCAATCGGGCGGACGACATATAAAAGAACTGGAAATTAGTCGAATATTTGTATCACAGTCGAACGAACGAACGAACGTACAACTTATTAAACCATAATTTATAATGACGTTATTCTCCAGAAAAATAACAGTATGTAAGTAAACACTTAATAACCACTATTAGCTAATTAAAATAGAAAGAGGTAGGCACAGATGTTAGGGATAGTGAAGAACGAATGAGAGACAACTGCCTTTTATTCTGACCTTAAAATCAAAGAATTTATAGTCCTATTTATGTTGTGTAAATAATACTAATGTCAAAGTGCAATAAACATGTACACTTTAGTGCAAAAGTGAGGATAAAATGGAATTTTCCTGTTGAAGCCAACGTTGCAATTATCATATTTTAGATCTCATTAAGTTTATTACAATAACATGGTTATAAATCTTTGTTTCAATAGGGTTAGTTATGTTATGACTGAGATAAAATACACGATGAATATTCATTGAAATAAGATTATTTGCAAATAAATAATGTACAAGATAAAGTACAAAATTTATTTCAGATCAGTGATACAACCCATTTATGTCCCATTGCTGGGCTCTAACGAGAGAGCTGAGAGGATTTAGACCTAAATCCACACACGCTGGCCTAATGCGGGTTAGTGGATCGGACATGTCCTTAGAATTTCTTTTAGGACATGTGGGTTTCATCGCGTCCTTATCCATTCAGCTACCATCGCTTGGATAAGCACATAATATTAATAAAATATATAATATATAGGTAGGTACAAACTTATAATTTGAGACTTTAAAGAATTTTTCACTATTGAAATCAAATGGACGGGTAGTTTTTGTTACTCTTTCACGCAAAAATGGCTAAACGGATTTGGATAAAATCTTGGCACAGACACTAATATGGTCTGAAATAATACATTGGCTACTTTGTATCCCGGTAAAAGGTTCTCAAATAATCATAACAACACTAGTTATTATACAATCCGGGACACATATGGAGGCGAAATTTCGCCTAAAGCTGAGATGTTCAATACCGCTTCCGAGTTTGGGATCACCAACAATCCTCAAGGCCTGTCTTTGTATGGATGGAGACGTATAATATACAGTCGGCCATAAAAGTCGTTAAAGATGAACTAACAAACGATCTTTCAACAAACATAATTATACTTAAATACATCAATCTCATAAATTGTACTGTAGGTAATACTGTAGGTATTTGGCATTGAAATATCAATAAATGATTGATATATAATTATTTTTGTAAGTATCAAAAGACAAGGTTCATATTTCATGTTCATTATTTTATGAAAAGTATTAGAGTTAAGGTAATTTATATTGAGGCTTTTTATTAAATTATGGTAAGCTACTGAGTAATTTGGAAGGCATCTAAGGTCGTTTGACATTAAAAATATAGCTTATTAAAAATGCCCAATTTATCTGACTTTTACGGTAGCACGGTACCACCAATCATGACAGGAAAGCCTGCGCCATACAAATACATACAAATCACGCCTTTTTGCCCATTGGGGTAGGCAGAGACAACATCTTTCCACTTGCTACGATCTTGGCATACTCGTTTCGCTTCTTCAACTTTCATAATTGTTTTCATACACGCACGCCGGTTGCGGGTACTCTTGACCTGGCCTTTCTCCCGCAAGACTGCATCAGAATCTCTACTGAGTACCTACTGAATCAAAGGTGCACTGGCTTACAGGTAGGGATGGCTTAGAACTTGAAGATGGGATTTGGTGGTATGGGATCCCGAAGATGGGATTTGGTAGGACCTCGAATAGCCGGCCTCCACACGGGTGGAGTCGCAGGCAACAGCTAGTTCTCTATACTAGTATAATATATTCTAACGTCATAATGACAAAACTCAACTATTGTAAAATATTACATCACAGCGACAGCGCTGGATGTATAATGTTTATTATGTATTTAAAGATTTACAGGCTCGTATAAACGGACGTCACATGCGCGTACGCACCAGTCGAAATGTTTATAAAATAATATCTAGTTCTGTTCGATTTTGTTTATAAAATAATGCCTCCTTGTGTTAGATAACATTTAATGCAGTGCTTCCTTCGTAGATTTGTTTATCAAATATTATATGTGTTTTGATAGTAGATAGTTAAATTTTTATTTGTATTTGTAGTTTGTTTAGAACCAATTTTTAGAGTAATCGAAAGCTTTTAGATAATTTCTATATTACTGGGGTTCTTCGAGAAGGGCGTTGTAAGGTTTTTACAGGGTTGGCAGCGTGAGTTTGATGCCTCTGGTGGTGCACACGTCCATACGCCATGCGGACAAATGCAACCTTATAATCGTACAAATAAGAGTATGTCGCGGTCATTTTGACCATCCCGCCCCGGCGCCGCCGCCGTCTGCTTACCTTACGGTCAGGATTCGAACCTCTCGATCGTACGGCCGTCTTTGACCGCTAAGCCACCGACTTCTTTTTGTTTTTTTTTTGTTTGTAATAACTGTTAATACTTGGTGATACTGTCACTATTTGGAGGTGTTTGTATTCGCAAGAGCAATATATCATACATCCTTATGTGACCTTAGTGACGTTTTTATCTGTTTTGTGAATAAATTTGCAATTTTATAAAACGAATTAACTTCGTTCGCAGCATTTCCTACCTTAAGTAAATTTTCACATTATTATGCGAACATGATATTATGATTCTTTTGACATTTAAGTTCTTTTTTAAGAAATGATAACCTGTTATCTGGAAACTAGATACGCAATTTATTCCGCATGGACTTGGATTCTGGTTTCATTGTTTTTAGGGAACAAAAAGTTTATTTTTTATAAAGTAGTTTAAAAATCCTTATCTGCCAGAGAAAATCCCATCAAAATCAATTCAGCCGTTTCGGAAATAATTATAAGCAAATAGACTCACAAAAATTTTAGAAATTCTTTTATGTTTGTTATACCTAGTTACGTGCAGTTATGATATTACTTTAAATTAAAAATTTTTTATAAGATTTATTTTAAAAGATATAATTCTTAATACGTACATAATATACTACTAACTCTAAATTACCTTTAATTTAAATACAAAATTTTTAATTTAAAAAAAAGCGAAACTATAAGGTTAAAAATCAAAGATTTCCTTCCTGTTGTATAGCATATCTAGAAGGCTGGTGGTATTAATTAACTTTTAATTAATTAATAATTTTCAATATAGCATCTGTACATAAGGTCAAGGTCACACTGCGGTTACGATGTACACTTGCGAACCCAGTCAGTACATATGTGTACCTTCAATTTGCAAGTGTAAAAACAAGCATGAAAACACAAATCACATGACCTTGAATGACAAACGCAAACTCATCCTCACGTAATCCGACTTAGCGGTACCTTGAGATAATCACAACACTAAAAAAGCATAATTATTTAATACTTTGCGATGTACATTTCATAAACATGCAATTATATTTGTAGGCATATACTTAAAAGTAATTATTTTAACATATAGAAGAACCTTGTAAGCGAGGGGCTCTTGGCTAGGCGACAACACATTGCAAAGTTAAGCAATTAAAAGCTAGGACAGTCTAAGGGTAGGTGACAATCTAAAACACATTTTAGAACCCTCCGTGCCGCACGCTAAGCTATCGGTCCCAGTTCCCGTACGAACCCTGAAAGTCCGAACTCTTTCTTCTCGAGAGTTCTTCTTTCCAATCGATGCCGAGCACTTTAAACAAATCTTAGAAATCGAATTGAACAAACTTCTAATCATTACATCGATTTATTGCAAAAAAGGCAGGTGAAAAGCACTCCAAACCGGCGGGCTTGCATGAAAGGTTTAATGACAGTAGAGGACGCGCGTAGTATGTAAGGACAGAGGCAGATGGCGGTCTGTTGCCTACCTCAGTGGGAAAAAGACGTGAGCATATGTATGTATTTGAAACGATTTTAAGAAATGTGATATGCTGATGACAATATAAATAATCTGATCACGAAGTCAAAATGTGAACTTCGTCAAATGACTTCTAGTGAATGCCTTGAAATCTTTTTAGGTCACCTTTTAATACGGCCCATTTTTCTTTGTTGCCCTGTAAATGAATAGCGGATGTTGGCTATTATTCTTCGTACGCATTAGCTGTAAGGGATAGTGACTTGTAGTGGTCTATTCAAGCTGGTGACAGGTTTCCGACTAAATAAATGTACAACAATGCAAGCCATTAACTTAATTACGGGTACCAATACTGCGTAGTTCCTGCCGAAGTGGATATCTTATCTCTCCCAATGGGTATTATGCCTAAGGGAATGGTTTGTTTTCCATTTGACAAACCACGAGAACATGTTTGTGACTGATCTATCATTTAGTATGATGCTTGAATTAACCGCGGTAGCCTAGAGGTCTGGGTAATGGACTGCAGAGACGAGGTCTCGGGTTCGATCCCAGGTTCACCATGGCACACACCAATGACTTTTCGATGCTTTTCAAAGTTCAAAGTTTATAAGTGCCTGGTTAATGGCAATAGGCTCGCCACCTATTACATTGGGACCTAAACATAAACTGGCGAAATGTGGGTGCTAGCACCTCTGCCTACCCCTTCGGGGATATAGGCGTGAGTTTATGTTATGTATGTTATGTATGTTGACACATACGCATGTTTTATTCATCAGCTAATTTCATTGTAATAACAGTTTGTAGTATATTATAGTCTAACTTGGAACTTCGATATCGCCATTGGTTGTGGAGGTCAGATGGCAGTCGCTCCACGTAAAATATCGAAGTTCAGCCGCATCACAGTTAGACTGGAAAGCCGACCCCAACTGAGTTGGGAAAAGGTGCAGAGAATGATGATGATGATGAACAGTTTGTAGTATAGCTTCAATCCTATGGATATCTGGATGTCTCTTGCTCTTACACGCAAAAACGTCTGAATAAATCTGGCTGAAATTTAGTACAGAGATAGATTACAGCCTGAAATTACACGTAGGCTATTTTTATCCCAGAAGTAGATTCTCGTGGGTAGTAATGGCAGGATCAGAATTTCACACAGCTAGTCTATACTAATATTATAAAGAGGAAAGGTTTGATTGTTTGTTTGTCTCGAATAGGCTCCGAAACTACTGGACCGATTTCAATAATTCTTTCACTTATAGAAAGCTACAATATCTTGGAATAACACAGGTTATAATTTGTTTTAAAAAAAATAAGGAATTCGAAAATACAGCTAGTATTACATAAAAGACAACAAGGTTTTTTATTCAATGTAAATTGATGGAATTAGATTTCAAAGTCAGACATTTTCAGATAATACTGGACCGCCTATGTAGCTGCTACATTTGTAATCCGCACTGCCCACCTGGTTGCGTTCGTAGTAAAATTATCTAATCTAACGATTTTACGGTTTAACCGTAAAACAATGGTACATGTTTTTGAATGCGGACTCTAGTACTATAACAAGTTTACATCGCATGAGTTAACCGGTTTCATTCTACTCGTAGAAACATTGCTTCATACATGTATACGTACTACATAATATGTATAGATACGACACTTTTCTTCGTTATGTCATAACATCGTTTCACAAGGATGGATTATGTTATTACAAATGTTATAAAATAGAAAATACTACTGACCCATGTATACAAAATTTTAATATATAATGGAATAACAATTTAAGATTTTCTATAGATTTTTTATATTTTGGCAAGATAAAAAGTATTCTATGTCCGTCTCCTAGTTCTAAGCTACTTTCCTACCAATTTTCAGCCAAATCGGTTCAGCGGTTCTTAAGTTATAAATAGTGTAACTATTATAAATATTTTCTTCTTTCTTTCTTTCTTAAAAAAGAGCAATAGTTTGGTGTTATTATCTCTTTTATGGTTTCTACATATTTTTTGTATCTATGAGTGATTTTATCTCTTGTAATCCTGACTTGAAATTTTCACCATAAGCAGAAAGAGCCTTTTCTCGCCTGTTAAGTTTTTTCAGTACTTATCAAGTTAGCACACTTTATAATTATTATGTTTATTCATTATCAATAGTAATCCCTAAGAATAGAGTCTTATTTACTTGTCCTATAATAGAACTATTACTTTGTATTGTCAAATTGGGTTTGTACATATTTTTTATATCTATAAGTGATTTTATCTCTTGTAATCCTGACTTTAAATTTTCACCATAAGCAGAGAGAGCCTTTTCTCTGCCTGTTAAGTTTTTTCAGTACCATGGCACTTATCAAGTTAGCACACATTATATTATGTTTATTTTATCTATAGTAATTCCTAAGAATAGAGTCTTATTTACTTGTCCTATAATAGAACTAATACTTTGTATTGTCAGATTGTATGTTAGTTTACCGTTATATTATGCTTGGAATGAAATTGCTGTTCTGTCAATATTAACGCGCAGATTATTACCTGTTTAACTATACGATAGCATTATTTATTTCAATATTAGCTCCATCAAACGACTATAACATACAATGTTATATTCTTACTTGATGAAGAGTATTGTATAGAAAACTAATAAAAGTTGTTTTACTGACAAAAACGTTAGGTAGTAAACGTAAGTTCGATTCTAAATAGACTTAATTTGGAAGGACTTAATATTACCCGTTGCCCAAATAAATAATTGAAGGATAGGCTGGATGCGGAAGGCGGAGAATTGGGTCGAGAGGTATGGCGCATATTGGCAGAGGCCTATGTCCAGCAGTGGACGTCGATTGGCTTATGGCTCGAGCATTCACGTAGTAGCGCGTCACAATTTCTACGTGATTCCTCCTAGGAAGCTACTCAGATCAAGGTGCTGGTATAGCAATCTGAAATGCAAGTCTGCAAATAACACAGTCATGAGACTTGTCGCTAAGACAAGTCACCCCATCTAATATTGTATAGATTTAAGTAACCGGTAAAAAGAGATAAGACGTCTGTCCATCTTATTATTTATCCGCAATAGGCTAATTGATTCATTAAAGGACGGGCAATTCACAGGGGTTTTTAAATATAAAAGATAATTATAACTCATTCATTCGTAATATAAACAAATTAACTATTCTGGTGGTCATATACGTTCCAGTATATTTTCGCAAGTCTAGATATTTTGCACAAGTGAACGTGTGTGGAGATCATTTTGCACAAGTATCTTCCAATCAACACTAAATCTAGACTTTCCCAAGATCTGCACAAGTACCTACTTAAGTAAGTAAGTATACTTATAAGTAATACTTAATGGCGGCCATACACTTTCCAGTATACTGGAACGTGTATGGCTAACATTATAACTATACCTACTATAAGTTCACTTTTAAAATAAAAACCTAAATAGATTGTAGTAAACCCAACATTCTTGTTCTCACAGTTGTTCAATTATAATTATATCTGCGAGCAAAACCGCACTATCTATCAAAAACTATCAACTTTTTATACATTTGCTTTCAATTTTATAGCTGGCTACACCCTACATGGTAAACGAACGCGATACTTGCTTGAGTTAAAATATTCTGAAGCGAGAAAAATTCTGAACAACGCTCAGACTAAAGTCCGTCACATCGACACTTTAATAATACATTGTTGTAATATATTACATAAACTCACGCCTATATCCCCGAAGGGGTAGGCAGAGGTGCTAGCACCCACATTTCGCCAGTTCATGTTTAGGTCCCAATGTAATAGGTGGCGAGCCTATTGCCATTAACCGGGCACTTATAAACCTGCGATAAATACACACAACTTCGAAAAGCATCGAAAAGTCATTGGTGTGTGCCATGGTGAACCTGGGATCGAACCCGAGACCTCGTCTCAGCAATCCATTACCCAAACCACTAGGCTACCGCGGTCTTCATTGTTGTAATTTATTTTTATTTCCTATATCCATTTTAATAGGTAAGCATAATACCTATAACATTTTCGAATATATCCTATAAAAAATAACAAATATATTTAAAAATATAAACAATAGTACTCCACTTAGGCCCCCCGCTGATTGTGACTTTTTGTCGACATGACTTTTTTGTCACTTGGTCAAGTGCAATGAAAACTATACTGAATGCGCTTATTATGGTGACGTGATAATACGGTGACAAATAGTTGCAGCGGCAAGCAACAGAGTGACGTGTCTGTCACTCGGCCTGTACATTACTATGGGAGTCCGCTCACTGGTGACTTTTGTCACTCGGTCACGAATTTCAAGAGCACAAATCACGGCAACCTCGTTGAAGTCCAATACAAAAATGAACGCAATTTGTTACCCAAGAACAGATACAGTGAGCGCATCGTGGGTGACAGTAACAATAAGTCACGGTGACAAAAATTGCGATCAGCGGTGGGCCTAAGTGCCAAAAAATGTATTCTTGTGATGTCTGTCTGTGCTGGAATCGAACCAATTCAAATCGTTTTTATGAACACTACAAGGACTCAGTAACGCAGCGCGATTGAACCGGTTATTATTATATTAACACATTATTTATAGCATACAACTCTCATTATTTCCGTTACACCAAATTGTATTTAATAAACATTTTCAAGGTTAGGTAACTGTGTACATATTCACGTCCAATATGATTTGTTACTAACAACTTCAGTTAAATCTGCTATTGCGAGATGTTATTTAAATTTTATAACTGTTAGCTCCTAATCGGTGGCAAATATAATTGCGTAATACTGTCAATTGATTCGCATCACTTTTGGTTTAGACGTTTCAACGATGAATATTAATGCGTTTAATTCAGTTTTAGCTGGTTTTGGATATTTTAACACTGGAATTTATTCAGTAAAACATCAATACTTATCTTCAGAGCCTTTCTCTTACTCAGTTCGGGTCGGCATTAAAGTGTAACTACAAAGTGAGAAGAGCTAGGACACGACGGTATCTATCCCCCGTCCGAACTGAGCAGTCCGTCTGGGGTAGTACCTCCACCGGCACCGTACAGAAGACCACGGCCATAATAACCATCGTATTGTGTTCCCGGCGGTAAGTAGGATAGCCAGAGCTCAAAATGCCCTCCCCCCCCGCCCCCCTCTTCACCCAATCCCTCTTCCAACCCCAGGGTCGGTAGCGCGATTGTGACATCCTGTGGTTGCACACGTCCTTATGCCACGGTGACAACTTCCCATCAGGTGGGTCGTGAGCTAGTCTGCCCAAATAGTATAAAAAGCGGCCGAACTTAGTATGCAATAAAGAGTACTTTTCTATCAATCTGTCTAACCACTACAATTGCGATTTATTTGCTTTTTTTAACGATTTTCATAACCTGCAAGTTTCTATATTTTATAACATGTAAGTACGTTAAAATAAATAAGCTCGAATAAGGCCATCACAAAAATTAGATTGCCCGAAACTCTGCCCATACTTTAATCTAAAATGCGCTTGAAAATAACATCAGCATGGGGAGTTTTAGTTTCAAGCTTACGTGATTAAAAAGTTCTATGCTTTGCTCAGTGCGCGGGCGACCAAACAGTAAAATAGTTTGCTAATTTAAATATTTTTAGCGCAAAGTTATTTTATGACTAACCCATGCCCGCGGCACCGCCCGTGTGGATGTCAGTTTTCACGTTTTTTATTATATCTCCGGTTCTACTCAACCGATTGTGATCAAACTTGCGAATCGTACGGGCCCACATAATTGCATCAGTCTCCCCCATCCACGCCGACTTTGGCTCAAGTTGCTTGCATATAGTTTTTGGTTACAACCGGTGTTGCACACGTCCGTAGGAAACGGTGACCGCTTCCCATCAGGTGGGCCATGCGCTTGTCTGCCACCTAGTATACAAAAAATCTATTATCACAATAAATCACAATATATGTCATTTTCAAGAAGTAATTGAAGAATATTATGTAGGTACTTTTTATTAAAGCTGTGTATGTCTCATTATCCAATTAAGTACCTATCTACAGTAAAAATATTAATTAAAATTTATTTAAAATGTCGTTGACTTATCTCCGAGTCAGTAAGAACCAAAACCTCCCATCTTCGGATCGAAGCATGTCAAGTGCGAAAACGAAAGTTGTCTTAAACAGGTTCAGGGATTACAAAGACCAACATAAACTTTTGCAATGTTTATTATACACTTTTGAGTTTAAAATTTTTTTTTTTTCGTACGGAAATCGTCACGAAGCCTCCCCCTCCCCCCCACTGCCGGGCCAGTGGAGACGGTTACATCGAAATTGAACCGACTAAAACTGCACGCTGCCTTGGATCTACAAACGACGGGGTGTAAGGTGGCCCATAAGTTATTTTACAGCTTTTAGAATAACATGAATACATACATATGCTCACGCCTTTTTCCCTCCGGGGTAGGCAGAGACAACAGCCCGCCATTTGCTTCTGACCTTACATACTTCACTCGCTTCCTCTACTGTCATTAAACCTTTCATGCTTTTGACCTGCCCTTTCTTAAATAACTCATTAATTTGGTCTCTATAGAATATAGTGGAGAATATACCTACCTACACTGTGTTTGACCACTATTCTGACCTAATACGTATTAAGTTTCGGGTGTGAAAAATGGTGCTACATTGTAGTTAAAATGTTTGCTTAGGATAGGCTAAGGGAATTAGGTTTTTGTTTACTCTTCTAACCTCAAAATATACGATACATATTAATATTATACATGCTTTAAGTAACTGTACTGTATGTAACCCTGTCACATTTTGATTTTGTTAAAATGGTCATTTAGGTAGGTACTTTGGAAAAAAATATTTTTTATGCATCGATTTGATTTTGAAGTCGTTTAATTTTTTTAAGTTTATTGTTTGTGAAGCAAGTTTTTCCATGGAATTATATTGGCAAAAGAGGACTTCTAGGATGAGACCTGAATTAGTCCCTCATAGGGGTAATACTCACGCCGCCGCCGTATCGAAATCTTTCGATACCTACATGTCAATGGCTTAATGAGAAGAGACTTCAAGTCCCGTCCTAGATATTTTCTTTTGCCGATCTAAATCTATAGGAATTATCGAATTTCTTAAATTGTAAAATTCAAACAAAATAAAGAAAATAAAGAAAATTACAATTTTGTTACAAAAATGTTCCAAACACATTTTGTAAGGACCTGCAAATATGATGTTTTTAGCTTTATATCTTTTTCTAATTTTTATTCAAGTAACTTGAGTGCAGTAGCCGATAACCAGTTTTGAAATAGGATATAAATTGTCTATTTTTATTCCGCCGATATTCAATGTAGAAAAAAGTTGTCTGAGAAGCCAGTTAAGGCCAAGCAGGTGGGATCAACTGACAATTCAGTTCAACGGCTTGCATTTTAGCTTGCGTGCACTAGGCTTAATTTCTAATAGTAAAAAACTTATATGGAGTTAAAGAAATATTCTATATATTATGCAGGACGGCATTTCGCAAGGTTTTATCCAACATTGTGGAATACCTTATAGGGTATTTCCTTCGTTAACTAGTTTTAGTTGCATGCCATAGCCGTTAGTGATGTGCTTCTGATAAATTAATTAAGTTATTGACTTATATTATTTTTATTATATTGTCGATTTATTCTCCATTTATTTATTTTTCAAATTATGTAGGTATTTATATGTATAATGTTACCCGCGGCTCCATTTCAGTGAAATGGTGATCCTATTACCGCAACTTACAGGAACCTAAATATATCATGAACAAAACAAAAAAAAGTGGTAGGCAGCGCGTGTGTGACACCCTTAGTGTTGTACACGTTCATAGGCCACGGTGACCGCTTCCCATCAGGTGGGCCGTGTGCTTGTCTGCCACCTAAGTAGTATAAAAAAAATAAAAAGACCTGCATAAGTCTTTGTGTAACTACGATTTTATTACATGTCACATTAAATAATATCAATGACATTTCTCGAAAAAAAATACATAATCTATCATTTAACATGTGGATACCGCAAGAGACTGACGTATGTACCACGAGGGATTTTCGGTAAAAAACAAAACATAAAAGATTAGACATATAAACGTGATTACTAAATCATACGGATTGTGTTGTCAAACCCAAGTTCGACGTGTGCAGAGAGACGGAAAGCTAGGTGTGTAAATAAAATATACGCCAGGAAACGTCGCGAACATATCTGGGTAAGCCGAACATAAGACTTTCGACTTACAAGTACAAATCGTCACTGAGTTTTCGACATATTTTTAGCACTTTAGTATGGTATGGAACGGTTTTTTTTTGCTAGAGGTTAAAACTACAATTATTTAGCTGTCTCGGTAAACTTCGTTCCGACACAGAATCTAGTTATGTTGGTTACTTTATCAAGTATTTGCTACTAGGAATCGCGGGTTTTTAAACCGTTTTGTGACTTTACCATACTTATAAACAGTCAGTTTCGGAGTAGTTCAATACAAGTGTCTAAATTCGTAATGATGCTTAAATATAAATATTAAAAAAAATTAGATACCTACATAAAAAAAAACAAAGCTATACTCGTATTTTGTAAGACAACAATTATGTATTGAGCGCTTATCTCGCCACCAAGCGTAATAGCTTGGCGAGTATTTAGTTTTAAGAATCATGTAGGTATGTAACATAATTTGTTAAATAAATAATAAAAAAAAAAATTAAGTGATCCATACTATGGACATGCTTAAATTGAAACGCATTCGCGTTTAAATAAGTAAATGAGATTTTGACTCTGGTCTGCTTTAGATCGACTATGTGAAAAAGATATCATGGTAGGTATATAATACGATGTCATGGTATGAGTACGAAACTATACAGTTTAGGCCTGTAATTGCATTACTCACAATAACGTCATATTGGTCATAATGAGGACATAATAAGGAATCGGGGATATAGGCGTGAGTTTATGTTATGTTATGTTACGTAATAAGGACCCTGGATCATGACTTTTCCGATTTAAATCCATAGGAAAAGTATTATTGATTTTAAATACCTCTCTAGTAAAATTTGCTAGCACTCACACAAATATTTCTCTGCTAAATCGTCCTCATATTGTTTGCTTTTTTATTTCATTTTAGATGGACGTTAACAACCAGCATTATTATAATGCATAGACTCTATGTTGCATTTAGCAATAAATTAAGTTAATTCGTTTTAAACTTTTTATGGCTTTCTAGTCATTAAAGTTTAGCACCTCGGAAGTCGTAAAAAGTCGACACGCCATCTCATCCCTGGCCTCGTCATACTGCGCGATATCTACGGACCGATAGAAATAAAGCCGTTGGGATTATAGCTTATTAGGTATTATATTAATAGCTTTTACTGCAATCATGTTTAGGTATTGTTAAACCTCCATTAAACACTAAGATGATATTTATTTGTGAGAATATGCCATTACTTTTTCAAGCTTTCAACTATCTGCGATAAAATGAATAGGTTTTTTAAATTATCGAATAAAATAATGAATACAGGTAATAGCTAATTCATGATTACCTACTCAAAAAAAATCAAATTAATATTATAATTATTTTACGCATTGCATGTCTAAAGTATCTGATAGTTTTTGATAATTAATAAATATTGCGTAAGGATTAATAAATTATAGATTTTCTGACACAATAATTGTTAGTTTCTTATTTAGCATTTACCACTGATTGCGATCTAACAATTTCATCGCGATTGCGATCTATAAATTTTAAATCACTACTGACTTCGAACGCTCTCACGACTTCGAGCAGTACAAATGCCCATCACTAGATCAAGGCAATACTTACAGCAACGTAGATTAAAAAAGTAATAAATATTCTTTTACATTTAATAGTCCTTACGATCTGCAAATAATTAATTATAGCGTTGATTCCTCTAACTAATTACCGCACCTTTATCTATCTATGGGCACGCCACGCCATCTTGAATTAATGCGTTTATCGCAGTTATTTTTACGATACGATAGAAATAGAAGTCTCGACTTTATATTATCTTTAAGTTTATCTACGAAGGGGGTACACAGAATTGCATTTTAGATCTCTACACTATGAATTGTTAATTAGTAGTGTCTGTACATTGTTGGAGATATTTAAAAAATACATAAAATGAACGATTCTAAATACAAAAATAATTGTAGTTTTGTAATTGTAATTCTCGCGTTTGTCTATTGTTCGTGATGGACACAAAAACTACTGAATGAATTTTGATGCGGTTTTTTTTTCATTAGAAAGGACTTAAAATCTGTCCCCTGGAAAACATAATATCGCTTTACCTGTCTCGAGTGACCGGTGCATTTCATGAGCAAAATATTAAAAATATATTATATTTCCTAAAACATTGCCCTCTTTAAATTTCTTTTTGTCATCAACCATAGGTACTTGACTTCTATTTCACACTGTTTCTCAAATAATATTTATCTTTTGAGAAATAACATTCGTATTATCCAATGAAAAATGTAACAAAAACAACCGCCGAAGAAATTCCCCTAACATGACTATTTTGTACTCAAGCAAATTCGATATCATAGCGTGTTGAATAACACACAGGGCTGCAACAATTTCCTTATGATTTGAATACTCTATAACCTGTCAGTATTTGAATACTCCATAACCTGTCAGTATTTGAATACTCCATAACCTGTCAGTATTTGAATACCTTCATAACCTGTCAGTTATGAATTGGCAACGACGCGCATCTTACTTGGAACGTGGAGTAAATAATTACTTGGATGGACGGGAGCGCACGCAAGTGAGAATATGATAATTAAAATCATCGAGTATTTATGTTTGCAAGTTTTTATTAACTTGCTTTGTTACTTGTTAGTATGCGTCAAATCTTGGAACCACTTATCCCAATTAGAATCACTTTCTAACGTTATATTGGAATCCAATGAGATAAACTTACATAATCTTCAATGCGATAATATGGTACTAAAGCTGGTCTGATGATGGAATCGGAAGGTGTCTTTAAGAACTCCTGAACTAAACAAGGTAAACAATTTGGGCTATTTTTTTCGTCTTGACAAATACTCTGATCCTATATAACCAGAGTTTGATAATGGAGACGGTAAATGGTTATAAGAACTTTTTTATACTACGTAGGTGACAGACAAGCACACGGCCCACTTGATGGGAAGTGGTCACCGTGACCTATGGGCGTGTGCAACACTAAGGATTTCACACACGCGCTGCATACCCTAAAGGGAAGGGGGAGGGCTAGGAAGGGATGTGGAGGTTTAGAAGGAGTGGTGGAAGGAGGGTTACAGTGAGCTCTGGCTACATTACTTACCGGCGGGAACACAACACGATTATGGCCGCGGTCTTCTGTAGGGAAGACAGCTCATTTCGGACGGGAGATACCGTCATGTCCTACCTCCTTCAAAACTTCTGAACTAAACAAGATAAACCCGTCATGTTTGAGTTTCTTTTGATTTGTCTAGTTATGCACTTACTATTAAGCTTTTTTAACGTACATTCTTATGCCTTCGTATATAATGTATTGTGGTAGATACCCGACATTTAAGATACTTGTTGCTCTATAATAATGCTTCTGTTTATTCCTTCGGGGAATCAAAGGCACCGTACCCAGCCACCTAATTATTAATGAGGCTGGAACTATAGCGTCATGGTCAGCCGGAGAGGATAATACACAAGTAATTAGTGATATATAGTAAGTTAGTGGAATACAAATGGCATGGCTCTTGCTACTGTGGGAATGATAAAAGAAATACGACATGATTTATTGGTTTGCCTACGTTATGTATCACTTGTGAGGTAATTGAATGGCTTAGCAAAAACATACATACATGTTTGTATTTACAAACAGTAATAAATTGGTTCTAGAATTGTTAGGAATTTCACAGACTGATAAAGTCCCTTTGAAATTTTATCTAAGTGTCTATTTGTTCCCGGTATAATCTACGAAAGGACTAAGCCGATTTTAAAGTATTTTCTATTCTGATTGATAGTTAAGATTATAATTACTTATCTTAGGCTACCTCAGGTAGGTAGCCTAAGATAAGTAATTATTATTAGTATTTGGGTAAATAATTAGAAAATTGCGCAAAAATATAACAGAGCTAAGTCTACGCGGACGACAACTAATAACATAAATCTCAAAGTAATTGTTACAAGCAAATGATTTTTATTTTTTTATCTGTGGTTTCTATCCCCGCATTTTAAGAGCACAGCCTATTTGCTCCATGGAAATAGTGTTTGAATACAAGCGAACTGTCACACCGTAAGTTCCGCAATCGTTAAACAACTGACAGATCAGAAATGTGGCGCCATCTCTATTTGTAATCTATTCCAACAAATATATTAATTGGATCTGCGAGATTTCTGATAAGAAATCCACTGCAAGCAAATATTTTGCACTAGACCAGACGTCACACAGACAGACATGAATTAATGTTTCTTCATTTGTCTGTCTGAAATATAATTGCTATGTAGAATATTCTCATAAAATAAAGTTTCTTTTTTATTCATAATAGGCTTACGTTTGACCTCAATCTCACCTGATGGTAATTGAGGATGTGGTCTACGATGAATCACGCTTGCCTAGAAGGAACCTATTCACTCGTGACTTGAAAACTCCCAGGTTATAGCTTTCTGGAAACACAGACTTTGTTTGTTTGACAGTTTGTTTGGTTTGAATCACATGACCTGAAAATGCAAATCAAATATTATAATATGGTTCATTTCCTCATGGAACTTCGTGTGTTCCATTTCATGTTGCGTTGCAAATATGCGTGTATCGTGAAGCTCAATTGCCGTGCAGGGCGCAATGCTGCTTGTTTTTTTTATGCGGAAATTTATTAATAGTAGGTCGACATTTGCCCAATAGACAGCAGAGTTATTAACTATTATCGAGGATAAAAAATAAAAGTGTTGAAGTGTAGGTGTGAGTTTAGGAGCGGGTGTATGAGTGAGCAAAGGTTTTAGTGTAGGTGTGGGTGTAGGATATTTTCACCTTTACAAACTTCTTCGAATATTATACTTACAAACTTTATTTAGTTTATCGAAAATAATATAAAAGTAAAATGAATACCTACCCAACTTCGCGATAGTTGCAGACTTTGATGCTACTTTTCTGATCATAACAGAATATAAATATGAACTTTTCAGTAAGTGATGAATGCACTTATTATAAAGTTTTCGATTTACTAACTCACTCCGAGGAATATTCCAAAGAGGCATGTACTATACCCATGTTTTGCCAGAAATTATCGGGTCTCACGTAATAAGGAGCAAGCCAACTGTGAATCTATTAACAGAAGTTATTTGAATTTTTTTTTACTTGACTTGGTAATGACCTAATGGTCATAATGCAAACGTTCTCTCAAATTTGCACCACGGGATTAAAGCGACCACTAAAATCATACTAATACAGTGTAAATATGAGAACAGAACCCAGAACAAACACCCAAGCCACGTATTCAACTAGTACGCATAATAAAGTCAGTCGGACTGCCATTAAAACTGTCCATAAAACATCCATCAGACATCACATTTCCCTTCAGACGTATCTCACCTAGTTTAAACATGGCGTCATCGTGCACAGATTTATACCCACGAATATGTTTCTTTGTATACGGCTGTGAATCTTCAGTGATTTAAAACATTGGCCGTCGTAATGTATGTTGAAAATTAATGTGGTTTCTAGGTGAGCTTTTCAATCTGGACTTTTGGGTGTAAGATAATTTATGATGTTAATGTGCAAACTAATTTCACTTGCATGTGAAACGGTTCAAGGTTAAATAAATTAGTTGTAAATTTTTTTTGTAGATTTTAAAATACGTTTTGGGTGAAATGGAGTAAATAGGGATAGAGGTGTAAAAATGGATTAAATCGTCAAAAAATTTTTGTCGAAATTGACTATTAAATTTCATTGTCGTAATGAACAGAATCATCTGGAAAATTTCTAAAGAAATAATTCAACGATTTTTAATATCCATTTTATCCCTATTCACATCTTAATCCTTATTCATCCTGTTTTACGGTAGGTACACAAAATTTCGTCTCCGAGCTGTTGAACGTTGAAGTCGAGATACCTTTTTTATCGTGCGGAAATCCCCATGGATACCACTCCCATCGGTCAACGGGGGGTTATGTTGGGATCGAACCGACTTAAACCGCACGCCGTCTCGGGTCATCTACGGCCCGTTGAAGAGTTACCTAGACCTAATTCTGAATGTTGGTTACTTTAAAATGCATTGTCATTGAAACTGAATCAACATTTGTAAAAACTCAACAATAAGAGGAAGTGATACCAATTTAGCTTGTCATATTTGACCTTCAACAAATTAACTAAAATCATTGCAAGGTAAGAAAAAACTTACGAAAAACGTATGTTCTTGCGTATGCACGTAAGTTCAAGTTTTTTGTAGTTAATAAAATTCGAATTCAAAATAACTTGATCTTAGTGACCCAATCATTTTGAATACAGCAACAAGTTCAAATTGAATTCATTCTTACAATTTTCTTTTTATACTGCTTAGGTGGTAGCACACGGCCCACCTGATGGGAAGCGGTCACCGCGGCATAGAGACGCGTGCAACACCAGGGGCATCACACTCGCGCTGCCAAATTTCAATTCACAAATCACCTTAGCTTAAAATCTTTCATCAGACTATTAATGTAAATTAAAAATAAAGACCTTGTCCGTGAAGAGTATAATAGCACTAATAGGTTAATTATTTATTGATGTAGTTCAATGTTAAGATGGTTAAAAAGTAGTTTCATTAAGAAATATAATTTGCTCAATACCCATGTTTAAATCTGAAAATGTTCATATACTTTTGACATTATAAACATTACTCTTATCCCGGCGTTGATCTGACTCAATAATATATTACTAAATACTAATATAATTCAGAATTATTACCTTTATTTCTAATACTTCTTCTTCGTCTTCGAGTAAATGGCTAACAAACTTTTTCTTCCTGCTACATTTTCAGCCTATATTTGGCTACGACCAGCGTTGTCCGTTGCCACACATATGTCCTTTCTTAGGATAAACCCCTGTAGTTTTTTATGCTATTTATTTGTTGTATTGTATTTTTAATAATCTTTAATAAATAAAAATAAAATTAAATGGAAGGGCACAGTGGGCAAGAGAGCAAATGCGACATGGACCCACATAACATATGAACTGAAATTTCTGATACTGAAACTTCTATAGACACAACTCAAATCGATAGTCTATAGTACGTGAATTATTAATTGCACGCAAACCCAAGTTACACCACACTTACTGGAACAAACTTGGTTCCAACACCTGAGACCTACGTGTAGCAATTACGATTGTAATGATTGGTGGCTAAATAAATTACTAGAAGCCGCGTTGATATAATCAAAGTTTGTTTGGATAAACTACATTTGACATTTACTTGGATGTGACGATGTCTGTAGCGTGACTGTCATCGGAGGTCATAAGTTCAATTCCCGCTCAGTGCAAATATTTGTATGCATTGGTGTGGGTATTTCCGTGCCTCGGAGAGCTGTCAATCTCGGTGGCCATACAAATATCTATGGTAGTCGACCACAACTGAGTCTCGCAAATTGACGACGGCGTTGAATCAAAGTGGACTTAATCGCGTCAACTTTTTGGAAAAAATGTTCTTTACTACCTACGGCTTGCGGCAAAAGTTTCAAGTGTCAAGAACTATAATAATAATTCAAGTATTGACATTTTCCGATTTTATCTAACTGGGGAGTGAAGATAATCATTCTAGTGAACTACAATAGTGCCAACTGCTACAAAAGTGAACTTAGATGCAGATTACGATTACGTCAAAATTATTTCGTTCCAGCAGACTTTGACCGTGTCAGTGCGTTACATACTTCATATTGCACGCCATAAATCATAGCAAAAATACACGCTCATAATATATTTTGTTTTGCAAAATTTGGCATTTATTTTTATTTCGTTAGGAGACACCGTTTTTTATACGAAAATGTAACAAATTGATTGATGGGTTGTAGCTTATCTTATAGCCGCGGTGTAGGTGTTAATATATTATATTGTGACATGTAGGAGCAATATAATTGTATAGCATTTTCAATTCTGAAAAGTTTTTCACCATGCTTAAAAATCGTTTTTTTTTTGGTAAATAATACTAAGTATTTGATAAGTATTATATTACCTGATGGTAAGAGCTATCGCCAGAGCTCCATAGGGGACTATAAACAGATTGAAAGTACCACTGTCACAAGTTCGTGACCGTCAAAAGTTTATTTTACGTAGAGGTTACTTTAAAATGAGTGGAAGTTAATTCCAGTCTACGTAAGTTCTGTATACCTAGGTGGATTTGATACTTATCTGATTTAATTATTTACCGAATAATTCTCTAGGACAATATTGAGTGAACTTATACTTGTCTCTTAAAAGTTTACCTATAAATATTCTCCCAACTAAAATTATATTCGTAATGTGAAATGAGTTTGTTTATTTATATGTTACTTTATTACACCAATACCCATTATATGAATTTAGATATAAGTAGGCTACTTTTAGGCTCCACTGTGTAGTAGGAACGGTATTAATATTCACTGACAGAATTGCAGACATGAGTTAGTTCCCAATAGTTTTACTCAACAAGAAAGCGGTTGAAAAGCAGGATTCAAAGTCAAAGTCAAAGTCAAAGTCAAAAATCATTTATTCTGTATAGACCATTTTAAGCGGCACTTACAAAACGTCAAATTATAAATATTTAAAACTAGAAGTAAATGGACCACCGGTTCGAAACGCGGCCCAGACCTGAGAAGACTCCGGCAAGAAACTCAGCGGGCTGTTTTTTTTTTTGGTCTATTTACAACAATTGCCTTAGTCTAGATACAATGTTATTTAGAGTAACATAGTTGAGTGAACAGTTCATTTCCAAGCTTCTTTATCATCTAAATAATCTTGAATTTTATAATAAGCTTTTTGGGAGAGTTTTCTTTTAACAACATTTTTAAATTTACTTACATGTAAATCTCTAATTTCGCTTGGGAGTTTGTTGAAAAAGCGTATACAGTTACCCCGAAAAGAATTACTGATTTTTTGGAGCCTACTATCACAGGCTACAAGATTGTTTTTGTGCCTGGTATTTATATTGTGCCTATCACAAAGTCTTGGAAATTGTGAAATATTTTTCCGCACATACATGAGATTTTCAAATACATATTGTGAGACTACAGTTATTTATGTTTAACTTCGCTGACGTGTCTGACAAGTCGTCAAACAAGACGTGTCAGACAAAGTATATTGACGAAAGTACGAAATTCGTATACGCAGGGTACCCGATTGTTTGAAATGCCGTAAGTAAGACAAACAAAACAATGCATTGTGGAAAGGATTTCTCTTTGTGATTGTACTTACTATCAAAAGAGAAACCTTCCTACTTTGGTTTCATATGGACTTGTTCTGTACGTTTATATATTATAGTGGCCCGGGAACCAGCTTTGCCCGGGCATATATTCTTAAAAATCATGTAACCCGATTGCACCAACACCCACCGGGCCTTTAATATTGAATTTCAAATATTGAGTTTATCGCTTATTTTGCCACCTTAGAAGTGGAATTTCTAAAAATCCTTTCTTAGTCGATGCCCACAACATAAAAAGCATCTACTGTCAAAATTTCAAGTTTGTAGGTCCAGCGGTTTAGGCTCTGCGTTGATGAATCAGGCAGTCAGTCATCGGGCCAAGCAATTATATTTATATACGGATCATAAACTCGATTTTTCCCTGTAATATCTTTATAGTCTAGTACCATATCTTCAAGAGCACGAAAAACCAGTTATGGCATAGTTCCGCCGTACTACTCCCGTGCGTAGTGTTCCTGGTGGTGAGTAGGGTAGCCAGAGCTTACAAACTCCCCCCTCCCCTATCCACTAATCCCTCCTCAAACCCCCTCTAAACTTCTTTTTGCTTTTTGAAGTTTTTTCACTATTTTTGCTTCAGAGTTTGATAATACCTATCCATCACCAGTAGTCGCTATTAGGTGTTTGTCAGATAACAAACATTGTACTCTTTCATAAAACAGGATCAAAACCACAAACGTTAAAAAAAATGTCGAGAAAACTCAAAGTAAACTGAGAAACTCAATATCAAAGGAATGTAAACACGGGAAATTAGTTATCTGATCTATAGACGCCGTGATTGATTTGAATTCAATCAATGACGTCACGTGCGCAGACGCAGACACCAGATGTCGGTTTGTTTGATATGATTGGACTCGGTGTTGTTATTTTATATCTTTTCAATCACATGGAAATTAGAATGCTGATGGAGTTGGTGGGCATTTGTATTGGCAATTTTAGGTGAAATATGTCTTACCTTTATGAGGAAAAAAGCGTGTTTCTAAATAAATATCTACATAATTTGTCTGGTAAAAATTTTAACTAGTTTTTTTTATTTACAGGTAAGATATCGATCATTTTAATACCTACTTCGTTTGGATAAGTGTAAGTACACCTTATTAAAATACTTGCGTGACAGCCGACTTCAAAAAAGGAAGAATCAATACCGTACACAGAATCGTTTTAATCTCAACGCAGTCTGCACAATTAGGTATTTTTGGTTATCGATGGATATGGATTTCTTTTATACCACTTAGATGACAGACAAGCACACGGCCCACCTGATGGAAAGCAGTAACCGTCAAATGTAGACAGAATTAGGGCCGCAGCAATATGTAGACTGGTAACACACTGGTATGAAGTGAACAGTATCAATTTTCTCTGATGAGGTACACTTTAGACTTCTGTATAAGGGCGAGAACTCACGAAGCGGTTTTCACGCGCGAGTGAAAACCGCTTCGTGAGTTCTCGCCCTAAAGGTACCTACGTAGAGAACAACAAATCACGCCGCTGCGCCGGCGTCGAACGTCGCCTCACTAATATAAACGGGAGTCCTATTTTTACATCTCTTCTTATAGATGCAGCTAATGGATGATAAGTGGTATTCTTAAAATAATAAGATTATTGTTATATTCGTATACAGTATCGGTGTATTTGTATATTATAATGAGTTATGGTAGTTGTTTAGCGATGGTAACAGAATGGATAAGGACGCGGCCTCTTCTCAGAGGTATCTAGTTCGAATCCGGGCAGACAGTACCAATGTGAATTTCACTTTTTGGAATTTATATGTGCTAATCACATGATTTACCATCTGCTGTTCATGAAGGAAAAATATCGTGAGGAAACCCACATGCCCTAAAAGAAATTCTAAGGACATGTCATACATATCGGTGTATGAAGTGGTGACCTCCGGTCCTGAGACTTTACCTTTAGCTCACCATCAGGCGAGATAAAGTCATGTTGACGAGTTTAACATGAACAAAAAATCTACTTTTGAAGCTGACTTCGGCACTTGATTCTAATAGTTGTAAATATACAAGAACTAGTAGGTACTATAACCCGTTTAATATCTCAGATTTTTCCTTATTTATCACGTGGAAAGCAAAATACCTATACGTGGCTAAATGTGAGTGTGAAATAATACACTTCTGGTATACCCCATTGGCGATATATATGGGTTCCGGCGGCGCCGGTTTGCTAATTTCCGGCGCAGTTTATGGACACGGCAGGTTTTTCTATGTAGTGATAACCGTCGCAACTGTTCCGTGCTTCGCTTATTGATTTTTCAAATGAAAAAAATGGCTGAGATACTGACGGATGGATAGTAAAGTCTTAGAAATAGAGTTCCGTTGGTTATCTTTCAGGTACATTGGGAACCTTAAAGATCCTTATATTAAGGTAATTTTTTGTTTTTTTTTTCGTTTGGAAATTCATGATCAAGATATCACCCCCAGTGAGCCAGTGGGGGCGCTTAAGTCGAATTTAGACCGACAAAAACCGAACGCCATTTCGAGTCTTCGAGCGCTGGGGTGTAAGGTGACCCAAACCTTGCGCCCCGGAGTGTTATTGGGGTTTTTTTGCGTCCAAAGCTCCCCCGGGCTTCATCTTATTGGAGCCATCAGTGCATTGGGCACGACTCCAAGGATCTAGGTAACTGTGTTGTAAGACTTAATAGCTCTTGCCCGCAGCCTTACTGGGGTGGAATACTGGGATAATAGTTGTCCCTTGAAATTTTCAAATTTTCTTAATTTTTTCCGAAATTAGTAAAATAAAATCATTATAAATTTATGGTGTGACCGAGGAAAACAGGCGCTTGTTTCTATATAGAGATGGATAATGATTCCACTTCAATTAAAATAAAGGTTAGTAACTATGTCTTCTTACACAGTTAAAAATGTTTACCAGCAAGAAAAATAGGCATTTTTTCCTCAATTATGAACAAAAATATCGTAATCACCATTCACACATGAATACACAAAAAACCGTTTCGGCCTTCGCTTATCTTTGAAACGGCGTCATTATTTGAAAGGGCCAACGGTCATGGGTATAATTTTCAAAGGATTTCATTTTCGACCTCTACCGGTCGTTCAGTGCGTTTCTAATGCTTATTCGAGCATCTATAATCCCACTTATCAAATATTTCATGCAGTGCGCGGTTGAGTTTTATAAAATATTGCTTGCAATTTAATTATTCAATTTGGAGCACATAATCTGTGATTCAAGTGGTCTACAATGAATCACGTTTTCCTAGAAGGAACCTATCGGAAGGAGTCTGGATTTCAATAGTCTAGCAAACAGCAAGTCATACTGTGGTTGGCTACAGGACAACCACGACGCATTTCGTGTCGCTAATACGCTTGTACCTTTTAATAGTGTTCTCAATAACATCTTCAGTTAAGCTAAATATTTGTATTTGGATTTTATGGTTGATTAGGTAGGCAGGGTTTAAAACCACACCGTTCTTTCCCATTAACGATAATTGCTTTCAGCTTTAGATTTCAGAAATAAATACACTACTTTATCCCCTTGATTATAAAGCTCTTAATAGCTTAACCATCACGCTTAGGCTTCATCATATCATCACTTTACCAGTCTCACAGCTGAGGTGGTCTAACATACCTTGAAATTACCGATACCATAAACTTTTAATGCTCACACATTAGTGTCATCATAAAGCTTTGTTTCAAAAGGATTGCTTAATTTTATTGCAACTAAAATAACCGTTGTTAATCGGTATGTATTTTCTGCAATCAAATTATTGATTATTAGTTAATTAAAAATTTAATATGCATTTTATATTCGTGCTGTTGACACATATTTTTTATTTGTAGAAATATGGCTATAGTTATCAGCTTACTAGGGGTTTCCTGAAGTGGATATGGCTGACATGAGTGACTAATATGCTGGTATTCTTTGAGCAGTATAACCTACGAAGGGTAATGCCATTCTCGTCTGCTTTTGCTAGGATAACAGTGGTAGCCCGCCCTATTTGCTTTTAAAATAGAGATACATTGATGACTTATAAAAAGTTGGTTTGGAGGTTGACATTGACTTACTATGACGTCATGGTAGTTTCGTATGGAGAAGGAAACTATTCAGTTTAGGTCTGCAAATTGAATTACTATTGTAAGGTTATGGTAAGGTCCCTGGACTGTAAATACAACCATTGTCTCCAGCCAAAATCTACACTAATAACTAAAAAAAACTGACCTATACAATAACTGTGTAACCGGATTTTTATTTATAATATTATTATGTAAATATAAAAATAGAAAACGAAAAATAATATTTTATTACACATATTAAACAATAATTCGCCTGGTATGCAGTGCCAAAGGTCATAATATAACATTTAGTAGCCATTTATTATAATTCAGAGAAAAAACGTAAACATATAAAACGAAAACTCATATTAACAATTTTTAGAGATGACATAATATCTATCTATATCTCTATTTATCAATCAAACATATGGCAGATTTTAAATCTGACCAAGATCTTTTAATTTTTTAATAGGAAAAACCGCATGAAAATCCGTTCAGTACAGTATAGTATTACAAGTTTATAAGTATAGATAAATAGACTTTTAAGTATTTAGGAGTTAATTATATATACCAGGTTTTTAATAAATTTCTAAAAGAGACTTTGTAGTAGAAACTTGCATTACAGGGTAACAGAAAACGTAGCTTTCATAACCATAACTATACAACAGTGTTGTACTCCGTACGGTCACATAATTAATTACATAATTATTATGCATGCCAGCCCCTTCAGGTAATGAACTGACCCACTGGGCGCGGGACCTCTGGTATGTAGGGGGATGGGCCATGGTCCACCTCACTGACCTAGTGTTGAGCGATTATATAAATATCCTTGACGAATACCTACTATGCGAGCTGTAGATCATCGGAAAAAGAGGACATCCAGGATGGAACTCTCTTACTATCTCAATCTATGGGAAAATTTTGAATCAATTAGTACCTATGCTGTACTATTCCGCTTCCCATCGGGTGGGCCGTGTGCTTGTCTGCCACCTAAGTGGTATAAAAAAAAAAAAACTAATTGCTTCAAAATTTTATTAAATTTTGAGAGCTTTGTGTTTTTAAATCTGTTACAATAATTTCTAATACGCACATGAACTTGAAATTCGATAACTAAGGTCATAATTTTATTTCACCAGTGATTTTTTACTTTTTTTTATTTTTTTTATTATTTTTTTTTATTATTATTATTTTTTTTTTTTATTATTATTTATTGAATTTAATTTAACTGCATTCTCATACTCATATTCAATTAAATTTATTGAGGAAAACGTGTTCGTCGTGAAGCGTGTTACCAAAACTTTGTTCAGCACAACGCTATACGGTTGTAATACAGTTTTTGGTACGGAAAAAAGCGTGTTTCAACACCCCATCGCTCTGAGTTGAGCAATGTATTCAGAACACGCGATGACGATCGATCTTTAACCGCCGACAAAACGTGGGACGCCACTGTCACGTTTGTTTGTAAAGTATTTTTTCAGTATTTGTTCATACTGGCTCTCTGGCTATGTTTTAGATTAATACGAAATAAAAAGATTGGTCAACTGGTTAATGGAGGGAGGGTGGAGGGCTATCTGGCGGGGATATCCACACAAATATGGGCAGAAGCAAATAGAGGGTAGATGTGTTTACCTATCCGACAAAGCGACATGCGTGAGTTTTACGCTAGAGTGTAGATCTGGATGAATTTTGACTGGCTTTTTTGAATTTTGATTGAATGTTATAGATTATAATAACATTGTTTGGATTTTTTAGAATTTTTCTCTGTTTGTTCGCGATGGACCCAAAATGTAGTGAACGGATTTTGAAACTGTTTGTTTATTAGAAAGATCCTAGTCCTACTTCAAATCCTGGCATATATTTGATTGTATTCGGTTGAGTAGAACCGAAGAAATGACCAAAAATTGTGATAAACGACATTCACGCGGGTTATGCCGCGAGCATTGATAGCAACCCATTTATGTCCCACTGCTGGGCACGGGTCTCCTCTCCTCTAACGAGAGAGCTGAGAAGGTTTAGACCCTAATCCACACACGCTGGCCTAAATGCGGGTTGGTGAACACGTCCTTAGAATTACTTTTGGGACTTGTGGGATTCCTCACGATGTTTTTCCTTCACCGTCAGCAGATGGTAAATCATGTGATCAGCACATATAAATTCTGATACTGTCCAGCCGAATTCGAACTCGATACCTCTGAGACAGCCCGCTTCCTTATCCATTCAGTTACCATCGCCTAAAAAATTGGTAAAAATTTAGTCCCAAGATTGTAATCTTCTAATGGATATCTCAAAAATATACTATTGTTATAAAGACTATATTGATCATAATATATTAAAGAGAAAGCAGAACTCACTGTCCAGCAATTTAGAAGAGTGCTTTCAAATAATATTATGTCCATTCACTTATTCAGTACAAAACAATGACATCTTCCATTTTTCAGGAGAGTCGTTTGATTTTTGTGAGGTATTTTTTACCTTTAAATACCTTTTTGGGAATTGAAAACAGAAGTAGATACTTTTTTTTTGATAATGTAGCAATGTTTTTCATTACGTGATGTCATGTTAATTTTTTAAGAAAACTCACTTTCGTTCAAAAAACTTTAAAGAATAACTTTTTGCGAGGTTCTC
This sequence comes from Lithosia quadra, assembly GCA_963576445.1. NCBI lineage: Eukaryota > Metazoa > Arthropoda > Insecta > Lepidoptera > Erebidae > Lithosia > Lithosia quadra. Next base: position 16,543,945 of record OY754875.1, read on the forward strand.
ATATTGTTATTACGACTATTTTAGTAATTACAGTCAATGACAAAAGTCGTAAACTTTTCATAAAAAATATACCTTCATAATATATAATATCTCGCGGCTTCCCCCGTGGCACCTATTTATGCTCATAATTTATTAATTGTATAATAATGTATGGAAATTGACTGATTTGTTGACATATATATATAATTACTGCTGCGGTATTCTGGGTAGTAGCAGCTGCTGCATAATGATAGGTATATAGGTACTATAAGGTGTCGCGATGAGTGGACTATTTATCATAAAAAGATTTTTCAAATCGAAATAGTTGTTCCTGAGATTAGCACGTTTAACCAAAGAAACGAATTTCTTCAGTTTTATAATATTAAGTAGGTATAGATATATAGATTAGAGTATTAATGTTACTAAAATTTGCCCAAAAAATTTTCACTGCAAAAATTATTTTACAACATAAAATGGTTTACGAAGCTCCTGAAAATATTACTAAATCATTGTCATAATTTAGTCCCATCTTGTGAACAATAGGCTTCAAATTTATATTCATAATGCTTTTTTTTTCTTTTGTCATGTATTTTATTTCTTACTTTGAAGACATGGTAGCCTCCTCTATTAAGCTGTACACCTTTGCCGTGGCCATTTTGCGACATTATGCCACTATTTGGGTCAGTAGCGCAGCCCCACGATGACACAGGGTGCGCTTTATTGTTCGCCCAAGTAATGTGCCTCATGCTGTATTTTTGTCATATTTTTTCGACAGAACTCTAATGGAGTAGTGTAGGTACGTGTATTTAGGTCAAGATTGTTAACCTTTTTTAAAAACATTTTTTGTAGTGATGACTTTTATTTTTTGTTGTTCTTTTTCGAATAATAGTTGTAGTAATAGTTGAAAAATGGTTTTTTGGACTTGTTTAACGCTCTTTTACAGATCCAAATTTGACAGTAAAGTTTTTTTTATACCACTTAAGTGGCAGATAAGCGCACGGCCTAATGGGAAGTGATCACCGTGGCCTATGGACGTGTGCAATAACAGGGGCGTCACACTCGCGCTACTGACTCTGTAAAAACTTTTTAATACCTACACTTCTTGAAGTACCTATATTTTAGATGCTAGGAAAAACTAAATTTGATTGGAAAGTAAAACTGATAACTGTTGTATCGTACATATAAAATATACACGAGTGTATTTGACGTCCATGTGGATGAAGCCACGGGCATAGACTAATGATATAAAATAACAAAAAACTAAAAAGTGTTGTAGAATACACCAGCGCATGTGTTTCCTTCCTCCTATAGTCCTGGGGCCTTTAAGCGGGGCGTGAAAAAGCATTTGATGAGGCCGTCAAGCTGAGGGCCGCCACTGTAGCACTATCGGTGTATGTGGTGGTGGCCCCAGTCCTGAGACTCTGCCTTTCGCTTACCATCAGGTGAGGTGGAGTCATTTTGACGTGTCCTATATAAAAAAAAAAAAAGAATGAAAAAGACAGTAGGTAGTTGGAACTTTTGCACTCATAATATTAGGTAGGTACTACAGATAATAGAAATGTAACCGAATTAACCATTCAAAATCAAAAAATGCGGTTTTATAATTCACGTTTCGTTCAAAAATGTTTATTATATGTGTAATTCTGTGGCGACTTATATTTTAAATTCACCATCTCTTGATACTAATGTCTGTGATTATTTTTGAAAGACAGCTGATTTGCGTTGGTTTTAGTCATGACACAATAACTGGTCCTAGATAGTTGACTTTTTGCTAATGGCTTACAGAAATCTAAAATAAAACGGAGTTTTTATGCATTGATTTTATGAAAATTGCTTACATTTTTAAATATTCCAGATGGTGAGACTGCCATTAGACTGCTTAATGTACTATTTTGCTTAAAGAATACAGGATGTGCACCAATTTAATGACTGTTAATAGTTGTAAATTTAATGTGAACTAGCTGTGGTTCGCATGGACGCAAAAAATACTGAACGGATTTTGATTCGGTTTTTTGATTGAAAGATCTTAGTCAGACTTAAAATCTAAGATTTGATCACAATCGGTCCAGTAGAACCAAAGATATAGTAAAAAAACGCAAAAACCGATATCCATCCGTGCGGAGCCGCGGGCATAAGCTAACTTTTACTAAACGGCTTAAACTAGACCAAATAAAAGTGGCACCTACATGAAAATCAGCTTTCAGGTATAAAAAAACATCAAAATCGGTTCACGCAGTCGAAAGTCCTGCGCAAACAAACGAAAAAAAATACAGCCTTTTTTGAAGCCAGTTAAAAATGATAGTATTCTTGAATATTTTTAGTAAGATAATGTGTTTGTACAAGTATTTTTATAACCTTAAACGTGGCGATGTTTACTTTTGCTATGTGATTTTCAGTCTACGATTTATAAATATTTATACAAGTACGAGTATGTACCTACTAATATTAATAAACTAATACTTCTCAAAGATATTCATAAATACTCGTATTTGAGTAAATATTATATTATATTTAGTGATATTTTGACCTACAATATAACTCTCTGTATAACCAACTAGCTGTTGCACACGGCTTCGCTCGCGCGGATTTATAATTGTAAGGTTTTTTTTTTCAAACTACCTACTTAATTATTTTTTCAAAATTAAAATAGCTTAAGTGAATCCTTATTACATAAGCTATCTGTCACTGAAAGCCCCGTTGAAATCGGCCGGGCCGGTCTAGAACTAGGAACAAACAGACAGACAGACAGACAAAAGTTGTAAAAAAGGTTTTTTTGGTGTGCGTACCTACCACAGGTACCTACCGTATCCAAATTAGTAAAAAGTTATTTTGTTGAATATTATAATAAACAGAACCTCCAATTTTATTTATTTGTATTATAGAAGAAGTTTTGAATAACGAAATCGAAATTCATGCATACCAACACAAATGTGTTATGAATATAATATATTATTAGATAATATTCATAGTAGCTTATAAATTATTCATGATAACTGTGAGAAAATGTACAACCGGGTTACGCCGGGCGAGTTATTATAATATGTAATACTGTTTTTTATGTATAACGACATAAAACATAATTATTACCAACAAAAAATAATTATATAAAATTTTGTAGCTAATATTTAGTTAGGTATATAGGCTAAATCGGCTAAATTATATTTATGGAATTCGGTCTTATGTAGGTACCTACCTTTTGGTCATTACCATTTTGAAAGACCAGAAAGACGGTACATTGGTGAGGAAAGGGGGACCGCTTCACTAAGGATATAATATTTCCGGTTCTACAAAAAAACCGCATCAAAAAATAGACAAGAATTCCAATAAAAATACTTTTATGTTCAAAATCATTCATATAGTATAACCCATTTTTTAAAATATCTCCAATGTACAGACATTTTACAATTTTATTTATACTAATATTATAAAGAGGAAAGGTTTGTATTTTTGTATGTAATGAATAAACTCAAAAATTACTGGAACGATTTCAATAATTCTTTCACCTATAGAAAGCTACAATATCTGGGAGTAACATAAGCTATAATTTGTTTTCAAAAAATTAAGGAATTCAAATCCATGCGAGTGGAGTCGCGGGCAACAGCTATAATAGTATATAGATCTTGTGTTTATCAACCATAATTTGCTTTAAATTTTAAAACAACCAGTCTTCATCGTGTTTGAAACTTACAAATTGGCAAAGTTAAATTACTTTTGTATTTTCTCCAAAGCTTAGAGGTTATTCCTAGCAGCGATACGTGCGTAGGGGGTTCTTGGAAATGTCAAATTTCTTTGGTTCAAACTTTTACATTTTCTTTTTTAACCAACTTCGCAAAAGAGGAGGTTCTCAATTTAGATATTTCTGTTTCATGTTTTATAACTCTGTCATATATCGATGGATTTGCTAAATTGTCTTTTTGTTAGACAGACATTTATTCCGAAATGGTCCCATTTAAATTTCGTAAAGATCTGATTTTTTTTATACTACTTAGGTGACAGACAAGCGCACGTCCCACCTAATGGTAAGTGGTCACCGTGCCCTATGGACGTGTACAACACTAGGGGCATCACACTGATGATAAGTTTTGGAGAAAAACAACCGAACTCTTCAATGAATGCCAGCAAATCATCCGCGATTGCTGCTAACGTATATTTAGGCATTGTTTATACAATATCATAACATAACTTCAAGCCTACACGCGCTAAAAGGGCTCACAGACGTATGCCGTTTCTGTCCATCGTTAATGCACTGATATGCTTTCGAAGTCGTTTAATTTCGTTTATTAAAAAGTACTTCTTTAAAAACTCAATTTGCATTCAAAAGCAAACGGTACATTTAATCCGTACTCGCGCTTTAATTAAAAACGTACATATTTTGTTGTTTTCTATTTATTTGAACCCTTGATACGAATTAACTTGTGCAAACAATTCTTTGTAGGTATCCGCAAACATGTCTCACCAAGGATTATGTACGTTTGTGCAAATATTAACTTTAATTTTAATTTTTTTGGGTTATACGCTTGTTGAAATATTCGTTTGGTGGGGTAAATGTATTCTTATGTTTTCAAATTTGTAGGAGAACATTTCATAAGAAATTATTTTGTAACCTAATTGCAGCTCCATCTACTGGGTCTATGTATCATATAACATCATAATCTATTACTATTATAAAATTGTAAAGTAGCGGTGTCTGTATATTGGAGATATTTAAAAAAAATACTTGTGTTATGTCAAGATAAACCAATGTCGGTTATATACGTGTAGGTAGGTAAAATTATTAATGTATTAGGTACTGTTTTATAAATAAGTAAAAAAAATATAACATGAACGATTTTGAATACAAAAATATTTTTTTATGTCATTCACATCAATTTTTGTGATAATCCTTCGAATACACGAACTTGCAAGGTGTTTCGATTTTTCTGATGAGAAGTGTATTTATGGAATTCGGTCTACTATCCTTTTTATTATACCTATTATACCTCGCCTGATGGTAAGCCAAAGGTAAAGTCTCTAGAATGGGAGTCACCATTACAAACACCGATAGTGCCACAATGGTATCTACCCATTTGAATTTCTTACCTGTCTGTCTGAACAGATTTTGAGGCGGTTTTTTCATTAGAAAGTTCTTGATCAGGATTAAAATCTGGTGTATAGTGCGCGGCATCTAAAGTGGCCAGATTTTGGAGTAGTGTGGACCCCACTACACCAAAACCTTGCCAAGTTAGATGCTGTACTTGTTTCTAGGCGACGCATTTTGCCACAAACAAATATAGTGTACTGTACAGCGTCTAACTTGGCAAGGTTTTGGTGTAGTGGGGTCCACACTACTCCAAAATCTGGCCACTTTAGATGCCGCGCACTATTACCTAATATGTTTGAATGCATTTATCGTAACTTTTGGTCACAATAACCGATATTCACCCAGGCGGAGCCGGCATCGTCTTATGTAATAAGCTGAGAAAATTTTATTGTAATCGGAGGAACTATGGTAGTGCATTCATTTATGCAGCGTTGATTTATTATAAATTGGATTATCTAAGTCCAATAAATATTATTATGTTTCATTCAGCTGTGTCCTTATTTTTAACACTGTCATTTAATTTATTCACTCTTTTGAGAAACATTACAGGTGTAAAATTTACGAGTATAACTAATCCAGTGTTATATCACTGATGGCTTATAATATCTTCTCCTCATTCCACCTCAAACATAACTCATTATCTCAATAATTTTATGGCACTATAGGAACTTTGGTCGGCTTCTATCGTTTTCAATAGCCGTGGCCATTTTGATTGACTGAACCTATTTGTAGAACGCTCGTCCCTTTGAATAGTTTCTATATTAAAATAGGTTTGTTTTAAATAACGTCGAATCATTATTACTGTCATTATTTCAGTCAGTAAGTCAATGGTAGCTGAATGGATAAGGACGCGGCCTCTACACAGAGGTATCGAGTTCGAATCCGGCCGGACAGTACCAATGTGAATTTCACTTTGTAGAATTTTTATGTGCTAATCACATGATTTAGCATCTGCTGACGGTGAAGGAAAAAAATCGTGAGGAAACCCACTGACATGTCCTAGAAGAAATTCTAAGGACATATCGGATCCACCAACCCGCATTAGGCCAGCGTGTGTGGATTAATGTCTAAACCCTCTCAGCTCTCTCGTTAGAGGGGAGGAGACCCGTGCCCAGCAGTGGGACATTAATGGATTGCTATTACTATTATTATTATATTCAAGTCAGAAGTCTTCAAGAAGGGCATTAGATGGATTTACAGGGTTGCTGTAAGCCACGGTGACCGCTTCCCATCAGGTAGATAATGATTTGTCTGCTACCTACGTGGTTAAAAAAAAAAAACAGTGTATAAAATCGTACATAGACAGTGTCATTGGTGTGTGACATACCATGTCACACACCAATGACTTTTCGATGCTTTTCGAAGTTATATGTGTATTTATCGCAGGTTTATAAGTGCCCGGTTAATGGCAATAGGCTCGCCACCTATTACATTGGGACCTAAACATAAACTGGCGAAATGTGGGTGCTAACACCTCTGCCTACCCCTTCGGGGATATAGGCGTGAGTTTATGTTATGTTATGTTAGACAGTGTGAAAGATCCCTTAATCATTCGTAGAGTATATATTTTATTTGGTCGGTTGAACGCTAAATAAAAAGCGGCGGGAAGCAAGTATTTCTTTTTTCATTCCTAAATTAGAATAGAAATGCGGTTCGGACATATTATTAGACGAGTCCAGTTACTGGCGGGTCGCCAATCAATACATTATTGTGTTATACTTTTCACTCGACTAGAATTATTTCAATCTGTCCTTCTGTCTTATTCTTACGATATTGTAAGTAATAAACGTCACGGAAATACTGGTTAGACTGGACGGTATTTATTATTGTATTGTTTCGTCGCCTCACTCTATAGTGTGAACATAAAAAGCATAGCAAAAATATATATAAGCGATAACGCGCAGCTCACAAGTACTAAACAAATTCCTGTTTGTTTGGGTCAAATCTAGTAATTGAAATTTGAACCCCTTTCAGTCGTCTGATTTGTCTGATATTTGACAGAAGTCTTTAGTTCTGATGACAATACAATTTAAAATTGTTTAACTTAAAAAATATTTTTTCATAATTTATTAATTAGTCTCTGAATGAGTTCACAAAAGTGGCATTGCATATAATTATGTTTATAGTATCTAGTATTAAATTATAATAGGTACCACACTATTTAAGAGGTAGGACACGATGGTATTATCTCCCGTCCGAAATGAGCTGTCCGACTGGGGTAGTACCTCCGCCCTAGAGAACAGCGCGGCCATAATAACCATTGTGTTGTGTTCCCGCCGGTAAGTAGGGTAGCCAGAGCTCACTGTACCCCTGCTCCCCCACCCCTTCCAAGCCCTCTCCCCTTCCCTTCAGGGTAGGCAGCGCGTGTGTAACACCCTTAGTGTTACACACGTCCATAGGCCACGGTGACCGCTTCCCATCAGGTGGGCCGTGTGCTTGTCTGCCACCTACGTAGTATAAAAAATGGACCTTCGGATACTTCGTTTAGTTTATCTATTTATGGCATAACGATACAAATTCAGAAATAAACATAATGATTTTGACGTAAATTCAATCTCGGGTATAATCTATACACATAAATAATAAATAAATTTGGAGTGTCTATTTTGTAACGGTATTATAACTGCTTTTTACTAAATGCACTTAGATGTATTATACACGGTACCTATACTAAGATCACATGTTTTAAATTTTTCTCTGTCTAGCAGTTTGTGCCAGCTAATCTCTGGAACGGCTGGACAGATAGCTGATGTAACAGGGAGTAACTTAGGCTAGGTACTTTAATTTTGGAAAAAGAATAATGGTTCCGCAAAATAAAATCTTAAAAATTGAAATTCGCGTGGACGAAGCCACGGGCTACAGCTTGTACACAATAAAGCATCAAATATATATTTAAATAATATGCAAATATAATCGCACTTCTTCGATAGCAATCTTAGCATTGAATTTTTGTTGTATAGTGACGTTTGTACATAATTAAATAGGGTTACCATTTGAGTGAGTATTGAATTCGCAGTACGAAGCGGTCATTGATTGCACGCATGTAAATTAGGTAGTTTTTTAAACGTTTATCTTGCAACACTAATTTATTTCGTTCATTCCATTTCCTCTTACGGCAATTAATACTATCGAATGCGTTTATAAAAACCGCAAGAGCTTGAACATAAAATAAATGTCAATGTCAGCATAATTGGTAACGTTTTATGTCTTATTTTTTATATTACCTACTAAGACAGTTAATAAGTCTACGACCTATTTGATGTTATAGGCGTGTCCTATAAAATTTTCCGATAGGAATCATGTTTTCTTGATAAGCTGTGTAGGTATATTTTTGTGTAAGTAAGCTGGGCTGAATAAAAATATTTTCTTTCTATCTTTCTTTCTTTTCTTTTCTTTCTTCCTTTCTATTTTAACACTGGCTGCTTTCTATTTTAATGTAACCACCGGTCGAAACTGAAATCTAAACTTTTTTTTATATAGGTCACGTAAAAATGACTTCACCTCGCCTGATAGTAAGCTAAAGTTGAAGTCTCAAGACCGGGGTCACCACTACTTATCGGTAGAATGGTGCATAGAAAGCGTTTGAACGTGGAAAGAAAAAGATAGTAGATTCAAAATCATTTCTGTAGGTATCGAAATACAAACGAATAATTCTTCACTTTTGTTGAAGATATATTTTAATATCCTTTGGTTCTCAATCACGGAATTAATCTAAAGAAAACCAGTTATTATATCAGCATTCAATGCTCTAACATGTTTTGTTCAATGCAAAAACAACAAAAACAAAATAACAATAGGATTTATGTTTTAAATGTTCCACAATGAGATATTTTAAATTCGGCACCTTTTGATGTAGTAGTGCCCTATATTATTACTGGCAAGTTTTCTTCGGTTAAATTCGAATTAAGCTTTTTATTACACTTATAATGTATTGATGAAAAGTATTTAGACGTATAGATGTTCATGTTATAGATAAATATATACCAGGTAACAAGTGCTCACAATAATTATCCAAGTAGGTAATTAGAGTCAGTCGGGGTGCAAGGGAAATATCGTATGGGCCACCTTACATCCCAACATCTACAGACCCGTGTCTACCCAAATCGGCGTGCGGTTTTAGTCGTTTCAAGTCCGAAATAACCACCTCCGCTAGCCGGTGGGGGGGTTTCCGTACGGATTTCCGCAATAAATATTATGATATCTTAGGATGCAGCGAGCTGATGCTTAGCTAATGGTAAGCTAAAGGTAAAGTCTCAGAAATGGGGACACCATTGCATACACCGATAGTGCTACAGTGGTGTCCCTCAGCTTGACGGCCTCATCAAATGCTTTTTCACGCCCCGCTTAAAGGACCCGGGAGTGAGTAGGAGTATGTCTATATTTATTAATAAACCGAAACACACCGCCACTTTTCGGGTTCAGATTTTGGATTTTTCGTTGGCGTTAACATGAAATGCGGAAGATATTTGAGGAATACGTTTTTAATAGATTCTGTTCTGTCTCGCTGTGTCCAAATGATGGATCTATGGTGCCAGAGTAAAATAACTACAGCTGTGATAGTTTATACCCGCACACGTGTCAAGCAAAATATACAGGATGAATGATTTATTTTATTATATTCAAATCAGTGTAAATTTTATATTATAAAGTTGTGAAGTAGCTGTGTCTGTATATTGAAATATTTACAAAAAAAAGAAACGGAACTATGTCGAGAGAAACGGAACTAGGGGGAACTATGTCGGATTTTTGTTCAACACAAGCCATTTTCTGATAAAAAATGCCAGTCTCCAAGCTAGCTAGAGTCAAGATAATTAGTATTTTATTCGCTATTCCCTCACGACACAAGAAAATATAATTAATTAACGTATTCATTATCGCGGAGTTAATTAAAACGATCATGAGAATTTATTAACTAAACGCTAGGTATATAGATAGTCAAAGGTAATTAGGTACTATTGTAATAGGTACCTACAAGCTAATATAGCTAATTAAACACCCTGTAACTTCAGTTACATACACTATTTGACCCGGTAGCTAAAAACTGTCAGGATTACTGGGTCAAAAACAGAATCGCTTTACTTCCTTTTTAATTTAGTACTTACTAGCGACCCGCCCCGGCTTCGCACGGGTGCAATGCTGATACTAAATTAAATACACTACAGAAAAACTATGAACGTTGTATATAAAAACATAGCGGCCCGCTCCGATTTTGCACGGGCCCCGTCCGACCGGTACCGCCCGCCGCAAACGCAAATTTTAAATTTGTAATATCTCCGAAAATATTTGTTTAATTTACATGCTGTAAGGAACCATATTGATCTATATTAATTGCACACTGTATTTAAGGTACTTAATTCGATAAGGATTAATGCCGTATTGCTTAAAATAGCTTCGTAAATAAGCCATTTTTTCACGTAAAAAGTAAACAATAAAAATGGTTAATGTGGGTTATCCCTAAAACATAAACATATACCATTGCGGACTTTTTTGTAGACCTTTTTATGGTGTACAATACTGTAGTACATTAATTTGATCTAACTCGTAGGGTTTAGGCAGCGTTTTTGCTAAATTGCTAAATAAGCCCAAAAAAATAGGTTAATTTACGACATCACGTTAGAAACCTCTAAAATTAGCAATGTTGCCCTAGTATATGATGCATGTATTATACATATAAACCTTCCTCTTGAATCACTCTATCTATTGGAAAAAACCGCATCAAAATCCGTTGCGTAGTTTTAAAGATTTAAGCGCACATAGGGATATAGGGACAGAAAAGGCGACTTTGTTTTATACTATGTAGTGATACTAAATCCTTCTCCAGAATGTAAAAAATGCTTTTCTAAAAACTATATCAAAATTGATTTAATTAAACGCGACATAATTGCGCACATACATGCAGTTCAAACAGTGAACTTCCTTTTGAATCCGGTTAAAAAGAAAAGAAATCAACTACCTAATAATTTTACCATTTTGGTGTAAGTTTAAAATAACTGATATTATAAAAACATCTTGACGTAATATTTATAAACATGAAACGTCAAAATACATAAACATTTAACGTCTTCATTCAAAATTGGTGGGAATATGAACGCGTGATCAATAACCCTATAATTTCGCGCGCAACTTAATAACAATGTCAAAGTCAAAACATAATATCCACCGTTCAGTCGTCGAAACTGACTAAGGCCCAGCGCAAACCGCTCGAGGTGCGGCGGAGAGCATTTTAAGTCAATAATTTAATGTAAACCTTAATGGTCTTGATATACGGTCAATAATTGTATACTAATCCTTCTTCAACCTAGCGTTAATCGCAGTCGCATCCAAGCTTTCACCTCGGAATCTGGGGTCCGCTTTACCAGTCTTAACTGCGGATTTGTCTGGACATCGATATTTTCCGTGAAGCGACTGCCATCTGACCTTCACAACCCAATGGTGACATTAGGCGATATCGAAGTATTGCAGCTAGACCGCTGTTGTTGGACTTTTTAGGGCTCCAACTACCCGTAACGACTGCCATAGATGTTTGTATGGCAACTGGGACCGACGGCTTAACGTGCTATCCGAATAATTGTATACTAATCATTATAATTATAGAGAATAAATTGGAAGATACTTCATTAACCGTATGTCAGTCAAGAAGGTTAAGGTTAACATTAAATTGTTGACTTAAATGCTCTCCGCCGCGCCTTCAACGGTGTGCGCTGGGCCTTACAAGTTACAAGCAACTTTTTCATCGCTCTGCGTCATGCCATTGCTCGTCTAACCATAAAAGTTTTGACATCCCATACATTGTAAAATTTCCTTTGTGTCCGCAACACGCAATCTAGCTATTAACCGTAGTGTCAATAACTAGAATTATACTCGCTTTGTTTCGTGTACATTACTGTTTTTGTTTTCTGCCTTCACTGTTTTCTTGTAACGTTTTGGTGATATTCGGATAACTTTTATGTAAATTTGTTAAGTTAATTTTTATGTTGCATGTTTTTAATTAAGTAAACTAAAGTAAACATCCTGTATAATTATTAATCGTAATATTGTAGGTAAGTTTTCTTTCTGACTTCTGATTAGGACATAGAAGCCTGTATCGCTGCAAAAGCGTTTACAGGTTATTTCTAAAAATAAATAGTTATATTAATACACATGCATATAATGGTTATAGAATCGGTTATTCACAGAAATTTGATGGGTTAAGTGGCTAATATATCAGGGGCCAACTATTACGCAATTGCAAAATAGTGATTTTAAGAGTTGAGCCGATTTTAAATCGCCCATGAATCGCGGCCGCGAACTTTAGCTGCGATTTATAACGCGAAGAAAAAGGCCCTTGGCACTCATAGAACCTTGCCAGGCGAATCCAGCGTGAACTCCGAACGAATAAAAGTTTATGTTCAAAATTTGCTTTGCAAAAACCTTCAAATTCCATACACGTCAGCCTTGGAGTGTTTAATTAAATGAAACAGGTGCAACAAACTCATAATCACTGATGGTCCATTAGGCGGTCAAAATTACACCGTAATTAATTAAACTTTTAAGTTGAAACTTAATTAAGTTTCTTTTTCAACCATACTAAAATAAAAATGCAATCTATTGAAGATTTTATATTTTTATTTTAAATTTTTTGTGCAGTATTACGTCAGTTGTGACCATTTACAATTAGTAATATCATGGTTTTCTGTTAGACAGTCTGTTTATCAAACTGATTTATTATTTATTGTCATCAATAAATATTAATCAATACATTATATAAAACTCAAAGTCCTGACTGACTGATTGACCTAGAGACAACGCACAGCCTAAACCGCTGGTCGTAGAGACTTGAAATTTGATGGGTGTGTTCGTTTTGATGCGTAGAGGTGTACTAAGAAAGGATTTTTAAATATTCAAACCCTAAAGCCCTAAAAAGGGTCCAAAAAGGTACTTTTGTTAGAACTCAAGAACGGCTGAACGGATTTTCGAGATCTATGATTTGTTGGATTTGTCTTCGCTGCAAATAGCATATATGAAAATTAAAAAGATATGATTAATTCATGAAATAAAGAAATAATAAGAAAATTAGATGTTCGCAGACGTTTTTATCGCCATCTATAATTGTTGTCATGGCAACAGGAACTAAAAGTGACTCAGTCTAAATTTTAATCCTTTGTTTCTTTTTGCTCAAAGGCAAAGAGGATATATTTATTTTTAGGGTTCTGTGCCTCAATAGGAAAACACGAAACCCTTATACTTAGGATCTCTTCGTTATCCGTCTGTCAAGACCTCTTTCTTAGGAACACGTAGAGGCATCTATTGAATTAGATCAAAGGAATGTTGCGGATAGGCATTACACAAAGCGTAATAAACTTTGGTCTCACTATCGAGTCACTTACCAACCCCAGGCCTGCGCTCATGGAGAACGGAAGTCGTTGAGTGGCCTTTCGCAACGTGAGTGAGTCACCTGCACCGCAACCGGAGATTTTCGTGCGGAAAGCCCCACGGATCTCTCCCCTCCGTAGTAGGGACATAATATCGGACTTGACTGACCAAAATCCCATTCTGTCTTGGGTCTAAAGGGGAGGTGGCCCATGACCTTGAGCTATCCAAGACTCATTGATGGGCATGGCTGTTTTGGTGAATTCCTGCATTGTGTAGGCCGGACGCTGACGCCCAAATGCCACCGTTGCCGGGGCTACTCCGTGGACACTTCGCTGTTTCACACATTGGCAGAGTGTCCAGAGTGAAAAGAGTGGCGTCATATCCTTGAAGCAGACGTCGGTGTAGGGAGCCTCAGGCTCTGGCTCTGGTGCCGACCATGGTCACCATAGAGTGTATGTGGAACGTGACCGCTTTTTTTGCGAGGCGGTAATGAGCGCAGAAACAGCAGCGGAAAAGCTACTGGAGATATCTAGCACTGCCGGTACTTGCCGTTGAAGGTGCACCGGGTAGTTCGCAGAACTATTTCCGTTCTCCATGATTGCGGGTCTAGGGTGACAGTCGGGGCTAACCGTCACCCTAGCAGAAGCAGGCCCAGGGTGCCAGGGCGTTATGTTTCCACGCGTGCTTTTTTATAGATAAGGTCGAGGTTTCTGGGATATCCTTTCTAGGATACACCGGATCCCGGGTCACATAGGCCGATATGACAAAAGACCGTGCGATTTTAGTCAGTAGGAGTCCGACATACTAACCTCTCCTTTGCCGCGATAGCTCCGTTGAGGTGAAGCCCGACGGGGTTTTCGCACGGAGAAAAAGAAAGGGTACTTCCTTTTGGGCTAGAATCCAGATATTTTGCAGAAAGTAAAATCTTATGGCAAAGGTAAAGGTAAAAGTTTGAGAAAGCGTAAATATTACCCACATCAACAAAAAAAATCTGTGGGTACCTATGTCTGTCAGTCAAGACAAGAAGCACTGCAGCAAAGCTAAGTTCGTCCCTCAACCCAGTGTTGTACGGAACCGGGATGGTTTTTATTATTATACACACGGGTTATTATACTCTTTCTTTAGTTTCAACTTTTTGAATGCCAAATCAGGTTGTCAAAATGACAATGTAGATTTTAATAATAAAAACCGATAAAACCAGATTTTCGGAAATAAATAATGTTTAACTAATTTGAAATAGTGCATCGAATGTGAAAGTGCAATGCAACTATGGTAAAAGGGTTTATCAAAGAGTCTCTTCCGAGTCACACGGGATACCTACATACGCGGGACAACAGTTCATAAGATCAACAATCAATATTTCAACGCTTGGCCAGAGCAGCTATCGAATCCGAAACTGCCATAAAATCTCCATAAAAGGACAATGATGGTAGACAGACTGGCTTTGGCCGCGATGCACGGCACTTCACCTTGAAGGGTTTGATAGGACTCGAGCTGAAATAAATACGTTTAGCTGCAACCACTGTTTGCCAAGAAATAGACACATTGAAAGTTAGTACGGGTAGTCCCTCAGTTTAAAAAAGACTTGGTGACGATAGTCAACATTCACGCGGGCGGAGCCGCGCGCGGGTAAGCTAGTAATATAATATAGGTGCTTCGCCAGGTATGGCATTCCCGAGACTTAGCCGTCACATGGGAGCCCAAGCCTACGTCATCACTAATATTGTTACCAGTACGTAGTCTATATCTATTATATAAAAATGAATCCCTATTTCCCTTGGTCACGGCATCACGCGTGAACGGCTGGACCAATTTCGTTAATTCTTTTTTTGTTGTGTTTGCTATTGTCAGGAGAAGGTTCTTATGAAAGAAAAAGTCAAGAAAGTTGCGCGGGACATTAGAAAATTTAAGAATACTTAACGACCATATTAACTTTTCTAATTCAACCTTCTTAGTGCTTTTGAAAATAACACTTTTCTAATGTAACCTCATGGCGTACTTAACTGTCATGTCAGTTGTTTCAATAATGGACCAATGGGACTAATTTGAACTCGCTATTCGTTATTAGCACATTAAGACAGGACAACGCTTGTCGGGTTAGCTTGTATAAATTAAAAATCCCAAACCTGTGTGAATCCGATAAAGCAATTAAGTTTATTTAAAAATTACGTTAACATAAGTTTAAATCGAAAATGTTTTTTGTGATGAAACAAACAAAACTAAAATTTTAAATGGTTTATATATATTTTTGAACAGACTAGTGACTGAAAATTTTCCCAGATGCGTTCTTTTGTTGCATTGAAGTGGCAATTTGATAGTGACGTAAGCATATAATATATTATGTCGTTCCTGGAATGCGAGACTTTATTTTCTTAGACCATGATATTACTCAAATTTTCAGTCAGACGACAAAATGAACAATATGTTTCATTCATAAATACTAATTACCTAAATTATGTTCTGGTCCTAAACTGTAAATTTAAAGCCTACATCTGCAACCCATTAACTGAAAACCAAAATAGATTGAGCTGGTATTGCTCCACATTCAAAGAACAGTTTCGAAGATAAAATAATATCCTCCATTATCAAGCTTTGAAGTTCAAATGCGAGCAATAAAACTGCTCCAACAATTACTGGTTGCCTCAATCTCTGTAGTGCATCACAAGTGGAGATCGGGCGTTTTACGATCAACGGGAATAGATTCGTTTTGTGGCTAACAAATAGCCTGGCGACGTTCGTAAATTATTGTTAAATGGACAATATTCTGGATGTTAAGTGAAATAGCAATGCAAACAATCTGTGATATTTAAATATCTGATAGGACAAGGTAAAGTGATATTATGATGGACATAAGTGTGAACTTAGAGAGTTTTACACGTGGAAGTTTAGAAAGAGGACATGGCAATCTTAAGCCCGGGGATGGCCCGGGTCAAGGCGGGGCACGAGGGAAATATGTGAAACCTTACACTCCGGCGCCAGAAGATCCTAGACGGCGTGCGGTTTTAGTCGGTAAGAGTCCGACTTAACCTGCCTCCTTAGCCGCGGGGAGGTAACAATGAGGGTTTTCCCACGAAAAAAAGGGTTTGTTTAATCTAGAAAATAAATTGGATATTACCTAATTTATTTTCTAGATTTAACATTCTATTAGGGTAATAAATTTAATCGTTTAATTCACAGAAAACTTTGTCTTAAATTTTCGTACCTCCTTCGAAATAGGATCAAAGAGCATGACAAGTTATATTTTCAAAGTTGTTACTGAATTAACTAGTTAGCAACTGTGCCCAATCGACTTGGAAAATATTCTTTGAAAATACTAGGAGAAATGTAAATTGATCGGATACCTACCTGCTGGTCAGCTGGGGTTTTATTTTCACACCACTTAGGTGGCAGACAAGCGCACCTGAAGAGAAGCTGTCACCGTCGCCTCCGTCAAGGGCGTCACACTCTTATACCCGACCCTGTAAAAACCTTCTAATGCCCTTCCTGAAGAACCCCATATTGTAGAGTACCAGGTTTTACCATGACGCTCTTAGAGCAAGTCAAGTGCGATACAGTTCAACTCAGTGAGAGAGATGTAGCTATGCGCCATGTATAGCCCCATCTCTCTCCCTCATGAGTCTCATAATAAGGACCCAGTTCGACTACTTTACATTTGATGATATTACCTTTTTGAAACGATCATATTATTTGGGTTACCAGTAGGTCACTTGGTTTAACTGACCTATAAGGTAATGTGTTTAACCACATGTCAATGAATTCATTTTAGCTTTTATGGTTTGTCTTGACATTTAAAAGTCATGACATGTGTGTTACCGTGACCTCTGAAGCATATGTGAGTGTGATTCACTCGAAAAAAAATATATGTAGGCATGTCATCGATGTTTTTCCACTTTCTTACACTTGTTAATTCTTCTATATTCTTCAAAATTTTCACCGATGACTATTTGGTTGTGGAGGTCAGATGGCAGTCGCTCCACGGAAAATATCGAAGTTCAGCCGCATCACAGTTAGACTGGAACGCCGACCCCAACTGAATTGGGAAAAAGGTTCAGAGAATGATGATGATGATGACTATTTAAAACATCCAGTAGGTACCTATATGGTGGTGTCGAAACCACTGCACTTATTGTAAAAAAAAAATTGAAAAGTATATTATCCTCGATGGACATGGTTAATTATGTGTAAATTGCGATGGCTTGCGTTATAAAGCTTTGCATAACCCTAAGCGAAACGAGGGTTGCTAGTCTAATTAGGATATAAAATCTTATTGGATCTAGGATGCTAGATCTAGCTCTTCCAAGCTATAGCAGATCAAATGGTATTTAATGTACAGGGCATTAAAAAACCTTCAGAGTTCAAATCCATCAACCACGTGCCTGGTCAGACAGCAGTCACTCCCGAAAAATCCAATCAATGAAAAAAAAATTGGGACTCGTGTATTGCTATGAGGATACTGGTGATCCCCGGCATCTGAAGACCCAAGACGGCATGCGGTTTTAGTCGGTTCGAATCTGACGTATTCTTTATTCCGTGGACGTAACCAACCACTGCTAGCCACCAGAGAGAGTGGAGGATATCTGAGGGTAACGACGAAAAATAGTTTGTTTTCTCAACTTATTTAATGACTTAAGTGCCTGATTAAAATAACATAGGCACCGCTAATATACTTTATGGCAGTGATATTATAATCTAAGTACATAAATTAATTTATGACTTGGACGGTCATGATATCATTTTATTAGTTTATGGTTAACGATATTGTATGGATAAGAAATTGATTAAACATTCTCGAGGTTATATTTTTTTATATAGGGCACGTCAAAATTACTTCACCTCGCCTGATGGTAAGCTAAAGACAAATTCTCAGGTACGGTGTCACCACTACATACACCGGTAATGCTACAGTGGTGGCCCCCAGCTTGACGGCCTCATCAAATGCTTTTTCACACCCCGCTTAAAGACTATAGGAGGAAGGCAACACATGCGCTGGTAAAGAATTCCAAGTCTTTATGGTGCGGCTTTTAATAAAAGAGGAACCAAACCGCTTGGTTCTTGATGAAATTGATTGCACTGTGTGAGGGTGATATATCAGCCTTGCACGTGAGTTGTTCTGTATAGGAAAGGAGAGAGTGGGACTAGTTGGTAGAGTTCATCGGAACACTCACCATGGTAGAGGCGGTAAAAAACTGCCAAAGAGGCTTGTGTCGACGTAATTGTTACGGTCAAAGAGTGTTGGTGACTCCAGGACTCCCAACAATGCGGCCCGCACGTCGCTGCAACCTGACGGCCACGTTCACACGGCGACCATTCGATTCGATTTTTTCACGTATACGGTTTTACCGTATACGATGCAATTGTTCACACGGCAACCATTCGATTCGATTTTTTCATGTGTACTTGATGTATACGTGAACGATTCGTGTGAACGAGACAACATGAACATAAGCGCCACTGCGTGTCGTATTCGATAAAATCGTTTCGAGACGCGGCGTTCCGGTGACAACTTCGCACGGTATACGTTAAAATATATTTCTCGAACACGGGATTTTCCCGTATGAACGCCGTGTGAACAATTTTTAAGTTTTCATAATATATATTCTGTTGTCACTACTCTATTCGATAAAATCTCGTATACGGTATACGGGAAAATAATCGCCGTGTAAACGTGGCCGTAGAGAGCTCACACTTCAGTTTGCTTATTCTGAGCAGATACTGGATTTTGATATTACACAGCCGAAACGGTTTTAACTACTCTATAAAGGTATGAAACAACTGTGCTTCAATGTCTATATGTTATTAAAAGATGGCTATATTATGTAGTATTAAAAATTGAACGTAGCTGATGTTCGTAATACGTAACTGTCCGTCCAGTTTGGAGGTCAGTGTGCCTTCGGTCGCGGGGTCAGCAGGCGATGTGTTGACCACCTGTCACTTCGTATTAACTTATAGATTGAACTAGATTTTTAATAAATGTTATTAATTTTAACAAGTTTTTTGTAAATTTCTCGCTTTTGTATATCTTAAAATACCTTCTAAATATGGGCTTTAGCTAAAGTTAAGTTTTAATAATATTCACAAAACATAGATATAACAGCAAATCAATTTATAAATCGAAAAATTATTGTAATTGTAAATGTAAAAAATGAAAATGTAAAAAAGTTGTTTAGTAAAAAAACCATACTAACTACTTATTGCAATTAAACTAATCCAATATATTTAGAAATCTAGCTCCCCTCGGCAGAGTGCCGAAGCCTTTGCGCATTAAGACTACAAGAATTTTATCTTCAATCTATGCTGTGACATCGTTTAGATAACTGGAAAACAACAACTTACTATAATCACTCGATTTTCTCACGGTGTGCACCGTTGGGGACTTCTATGAATAATCATTCTGCATTCAAATATGTACGAGTATATCAATGCTATTCTGCTGATTGAGAATAAGGCCCTTTGAATGTCGAACCACTTGCCAGACGAGTTCTTTAGCCATCGATTGATGTCGAGACACTGGAAGTGATAGGGACAGGTCGTGTTTTGTAATGTGGTGTAATTTATAGCAAGTTATGTAGGAAATTGAAGCAGGTACTTTTGTAATGTTAGTTAGATTTACGTTTGTGTAACGAACATACCAATGAACAGAAAAACATATATTATATTGTCGCTTCCAGCGACTCTATAACATGATCCAGCGAAAGTGTTGCGCGAGGTCACGAGCCTACCCCCTCCTTTCTCTTCGCATGCGTACGCGCAGGTTTGCGTAACGCTACGTAATCGGTGACAGCTGACATTGGCCCGGTTTGGATTACGTTCGGAATTCAATAGTAGCGAATCTTTTATTGATTTTCGAACGCATGCGCGTGAAGAATTTTAATGTAATATCCTAGTTAGTTGACATTCTGTCATGTACTATTTAACTAAATGTACTGTTTAATTGGATAGCCAGAGTTATTATGTCGGACTCGAACCGACTAAAATCGCACGCCGTCTCGGGTGACCCAATAAGATAGTTCCCTCGCACCCA
Organism: Lithosia quadra; assembly: GCA_963576445.1. Classification (NCBI taxonomy): domain Eukaryota; kingdom Metazoa; phylum Arthropoda; class Insecta; order Lepidoptera; family Erebidae; genus Lithosia; species Lithosia quadra. The sequence continues at coordinate 16,564,377 of OY754875.1, forward strand.
TCTGGTGTGGGAACTATGGTATCCCCATCTTGCCCCAGAAGCCTCGTTGTCCTTCTGCTGGTGTGACGGGCAGCCTTACCTGCCACCCCAGGCTTGCGCTCATGGAGGACGGAGGTCGTTGAACACATTGCGGCCTTGGCGGGCCGGCAAAGTACCTACTTACAAGTAGGAATGTATTACATTGCAATCAAATAAATATAATCAATTTGGCAAGCAGACGATCACACTCACAGAATTTAAATTAGCGGTTGTTGTAATTAGAACTCATTTTTGGAACCATTGTGCAATTAAAAGGCAGGAGGTATGTAAAAATCTGGCATAAAATCTACTGTTGACAAATTTATTTAGGTAAACTTAGACTGGATTGTTTTCTTGGCACGCTGTTGGTGCACAAGAATATTCTGGCTGAAGTATTGAAGCGATTTGATCTAGATGCGGATAGTACTTGCAGTCTTTCGTATTGTGACAAACAAATTCATATATTTATTGTTCTTTATTGTAGTTTCAAATCTATATTGAAAAGATTGATGGGAAAAATCGCTCGTAGCGATATGAGGTCGCCCATCGCAGATGATTTTGTTTAGTTAGCTACTAGGTACTTCCCAATGGGGGCCATCTGGAAACCATAGATGGCCCAGGGTTAATCGGGGTGCGTGGGAAATGCTTTAGGGCCACCTTTAGATATACCACGGCGTCTGTAGACAAGACAGCGTGCGGTTTTACTCGGTTCAAATCCAACAATCGCCCCCATTGTCCAACGGGGTGGCGACAATCTGTGGCGATTTTCGCACGAAAAAAAAGACTCTAGGTACTTATTTATGTAGACACGGTTAATTTAATTTTAGTATCGTGTTTAGTACCTACCTAGTGCACGTAAGTCCAATCCTGGATGTTGACTAATCTGAGCTAAACCTAAATATTGTTATTCAAAAAATAAACATACCAGCAACGACATTATTGAAAGCAAAGTGTATTATACTACGATGAAAACCGTTTGCCTAAAATGACCTGTACATAGAAATGGGTATGTTTTAAACATAGGTAGGTACAGTTAGCGAAAGTTGCTGCTGACTATACATAGTAAGAACGCATCAGGTTAAGTGCCTATGGGCGGCCTGAATGCCAAGAGCGATCTCTTCCAGTCATATTTTTGATGTATTCATATTTTTCAATGTCATATTCGTCAAGGTAATGTGACAGTATTTGGTACTGAGCACTCAACGATAATGGCTATAGTGAGTTTGTACGATTCAGCAAATATACGATAGTACCTATATAATTATAAAGTACTTATTACTTTTAACACATGTCTGTTTAAAGATTATTATTCATTACCACATGTTTCACTTATAAGTAGGTACATCACTAGTCACAAAATTGTGAAGTAGCTGTACCTATCTGTACATTCGGGATATTTAAAAATAGGACTGGGGTTAAGTAAAGGTAACAATAATATACGAAAAAAAAACAGATAAAAATGTGATTTTTTTTTATGTTGAGTACTTAGGTATAAATAACTCAAGTACTTAATGCTTTTTTAAATATCTCCAATGTACATACACAACTTAATTTACAATCCTATTATAGTATATATAGATAAATTGATAACTATTTTGATAATAAGATGGTTAATTCACGCAAACAAGGCGTAAACAAAACAATTACGATCATGTTTAGATCAAACATCTGTTGAACGTACTACTCATATAGTTATAAGCGATGCATGTTGAATCCATTATCCACGGCCAGTAGTCATGTGTTATAATCAACTAAACTTGCTTGTAAAATATGAGAATGCACATAAATTATACAACTGCGAAGAACTTAACAGGCTTCGTTGAAAACTGAATTCTATTCCGTTGCAGACATGGTTTAATATACATTTATCGTATGCTATCTACACTTGTCAATTTGTGGAACATAATTCATTTGTTTGTTGGCATAATTTTGTTAGGTGTCTTATTATTAGCTAAGGATGAGTTGTTTAAATTATTGGCTCAAATTGTCTCGCTGTTGGGAATCTTTCAGAGCTCAATGTCGCACGGGGTCTGAAGTATCCAAGAGATGAACTCCTTGTCTATATTAGTATGTGGGGTAGAAATGATTTATTAACACCTACTACTATCTATCTACAAAGTGGAATATTAACGCCCAAATTTCGATCACACAATCGCAATGTTCGATCCTACATAAAACAGAGCTGCTTGTCATCCTAGCAAAAAGTAGGCCTGAGAATTAAATGAAACAGAGAGAAGCAACGACCATAAAGTGTATTTTGTAGAGAATGGGCCACCATTGTGGCACTATCAATGTTTGTAATGGTGACTCCCATTTCAGAGACTTTGCCTTTGGCTTGCCATCAGGCGAGGTGATGTAATGTTGACGTGATCGACATAAAAAAATATATATCACGGTGGAGTAGCTTGTTGCTAGGCGAGCTAACTCAGCTGACGTTTCTGGGGACCTTGAGTTTGTCGCAACAGATCCCATGACATAATACGGTATGGTTTTAGTTGTTTGCTTGTGATGCTATGAGAAGCTGGTACGTGTAGGGTAATTCCACAAGTAAAAAAAAATATGCTGCTCCGAAACTTGGGGAGCGAGTAAAGCAGTTGGCTTTTGTTACACAAACCAGTAAGAAATTGACGCGAGTCTGTATCATTAAATATTCTAGTAAATGAACTAACGTTATTACTTTTGTGTTACGGTCATTAGATGACAGGTACTTCTTGAAAAAAATTGGTATTGCGCCAACTTTGCGATGCGACGGTTAAAAAAACTCTGAATTCGATAGTATTGGCAGTGAAAAGGTAAATGTTCGATTAAAATTATGGTACCTACTTGATACTCATCCCTGTCTATTTATCATTCATCATCATCCCTGCGTTATTTATTAAACATTATCTGTAATAATGATGTTAATGCTACTCGTATTATGTTCCTTAAGAATCGTTTATCTATATTTTTTACTTGTTTCATGTTATATACTAGCTTCGTAACGGAATGAAGAAGTAGATCAGGTTAAGTCGCTTTGTTAGCGGTGCTACTTACATGGTCAGATACCTTTGAGTAAAATGAGTATATACGATTACTTTCATTGCTTATTATTCACAACTTTATTTTTATTTTTGCTAATAGATCTTAGATTCTGTCTGTAACTCTCAAAATGTCAACCGCTCCTCTGTATTCCATTGAGATTTTTTTAATCAACAAACTGCTAATAAGAATTGACTATCAAAAACTCCAAAACCAATAACACTATCCGATCCAGGAAACCAGAAATCACATTGTGTAAAGAAACGCTTAAAATGTTTGAATACACTAAAAGTACAATATGAAAGAGAAAATAAGGTAAAAGAGAGATAGAACCAACGTATTTAAAGCAGGTATATAAGCACAATAACAAATGATATAAAGTTAATAATAAACCAGCAGCGAAAACAACTGAAAGCGTCAATACTACCAATAACTCAAACCCTCAAAATTACGACACCTAACCTCTTCCAATTACATCCGTGCCAAACAAACAATAAACCTAATAAAAACAGTATCCTAAAAGCTAAATTGACTAAATCAGACGAACAAAACAAAGCTCTTGCTCGTAAAAGACGATATGAAGGATCCAACATTAGCCATCACCCTGTAATCGCCATCCGACCGCATATATGACACACCTGACGGCTGACGTATTCAAATTTAGCTCATAATGTTGTATTGAAATTGGGAAAAACACGTAAGGTTTCACAGCATAAATAACATCTATTGCCAACCTGATACTTGGAAGGGCTTTTACTGATTAATGCATTCATTTATTTATGACTTCGAAATTGATGTAACGTGTTTATAGCAGATCAATAATAATTTGAAAGGTTTTATTGAATTCAATCTCAGGAAATTTATTGTAAAATATGTTGGCTCTTTGAGTGAATAGTCAAGTTTAGAATTATGCTTATCTATGGATACTAATATTATTAATATGGAGGAAAATTTTATCTATTTGATCATTTTTATTTCAGATTTTTTTGTAGATTTGTTATATTATGCTACTTTTTATAGCTAATTTATTTGAGAAGGTAATGTTAAAAATAGAAATACATTCTTACATAAAAATTGAATACAGTTACACAAAGAAGGAAACTCAATTTTAAACGATGGTTCAGTTCCATTACATTTACTTTATCTTATTTCTACCAGGGTTTAAGTACCCGTTGGCTTTTCAGAACTGCTAGTGAGAAACAGCTCGTTTAACTTGTTTGAATTTAAACTAAACGGGTACTTTAGAACGACATTGAATACAATGAAAAAGCAACAACGGAATCACTATTTCTTTTGGTTGTTGCTTTTTCACTGTCCAAGCCCTGTCAAGATTTAGTATTCACATATAACAATATGTATTACGTTCAACGTCTTTGTATAATTTGAACATAAATTATTTATATGTAACAATCTCCGTGTTTCATAATCAGATTATCAAGGTTGTTAATTCTCTGTTTACATTTGATCAAAGGTCACATCTCTGAATGCACCTTGCGAACGCGGAATTGTACCTAATTGATGAGTATCATTATAATTTGTTTTGTTGAACCTTCGGTAATTCTTTTGTTATCTTGTGTAACTACTAGTGGTTGTCAGTAACTTTACCTACTGATACAAAATCTGATTCATTCTTTGTTTATAAATAACTCGTCCTGAGTTCTATCCTTTTTGATATCTTTATTTCAAACAATATCCATTTTAATCTAAACCTTTCGTCGACGTCTTTGGATTCTTGGAACAGTTCTTTAGCAGGTCGTGACTCCGCCTCAGACATACCTTTGCTAGAAAGACGGCATCTTATACGTTGGCCCCTGGCCAGAATCTAGCTTGAATCTATGAGTCCTAAAGAATTAATGCTATAGGTAGACCGTCTACCTATTATTTATAGTACCGCAAATGCTTGATTTATAAAGTTTAACTACCTACTACACATAAGAAATAATTGCAGAATTATATGTGATGAAAGATCCTTAATTTTTCCAAAATAATTTAGTAATTATGCCTGTCTAAAAATGAAAACGATACTTTTCAAACCTTTGACCGAGTGATAATAATATTAAGACCTTGGACCTTGAAAGCCCGTGTAATAATAATGAATTATTCAACTTGTGTTCCCGTTTAAGCATGGATTCGAACTCATGACCTCTCAAATTTAGGGTGAATGGATTTTTCATTTAAAATATTTGAGATTTTTGGTTAAAAAAACTGATAAATTGAGTCATGAAACTGAATAGAAATACACAATTTAAGTACAGTTTAATGAGGATTCCAGTGCCCAAGATATACTTCTTCTGTCTTCTTTTGTCTGCAGGAATATATAACAGAAATATTTTCTGATTCTGATCTAATACTATAAAGTTATGATCAATCATTCTGTGTGCTAAATTGCCACCGAATCCGGTCAGCCATCTTTGCATGATTAATAATACTCGTAGACGTTACGATAAATGTAATGTACATTTTTAGGTCTTATGTTTTATTCCTCAATGAAACGATTAAGATTAATTGGATTATCGTAATCTATGATTACCGGTAGATAATCAGCCAATGACGATGATAACTTGGTAATATAATTGGAATCATAAACTTCGTTATTTTATTAACACTGAAATGAAGCGCAATAGTTTAGCTCTCAACCAAATTAACTAAACAATAAATTGGTACATATATAGTAAAATCCGATGATTCGAATTGCTACTTAGATTCCCCTAAAATACAACCGGATATGTTTGTGGATTGTGAAGAATAAATAATTGGTACAATTTTTTGTTACATCACTAATTCGTCAAGCAATTATGGTTAACCAGATCATCAGCTTGAAGCTTGAAGGAATGAATGATGGAGATTTAACAGTATCAGATAACTAATATGATTATAGAACTTAAAATTTACGTAAATTTATAATAATGGTTATTTTTAAAGTGCCATTTTGTCACTTAAAATTCTTGAAATAGGTACGTATTGTGTTTCTCATCAAATGTTCATGCCTTTTCCATTCCATTTTGTTCCATTCCATATAATAAATGTGCTGATAGATTGATTTACTTAGGTTCTATTAGATGCATATGTATATAAAATTTATCCATAAGAATTTAGTTAAAATGTCAACGCTGAATACTATGAATACTTCACAATTTTATTGACACAAAAATATTAAGATAGATATCTATCAAATATCATCAATCTATCAACTACAGTTTACTTGTGGAAATGGATCTCTTTTTTTTTTTTTTTTTTTTTTTTATATAGGACACGTCAAAATGACTCCACCTCGCCTGATGGTAAGCGAAAGGCAAAGTCTCAGGACTGGGGCCACCACCACATACACCGGTAGTGCTACAGTGGCGGCCCTCAGCTTGACGGCCTCATCAAATGCTTTTTCACGCCCCGCTTAAAGGCCCCGGGACTATAGGAGGAAGGAAACACATGCGCTGGTAAAGAATTCCAAGCCTTTATGGTCTCGTCCAATATTCCACATCCAGTCTATACCTTTATCTAAAATATCAATAAGAATATGAAATTTCTAATCAGTATTCTTGACTAGGTACTTAGTAAAAGTGCCCACAAATTTAAATGACCACATAACCTTCTTAGCAAATGGTTAGGTACTATAGCTGCAGTTACGTCTAAGGGTGTTATTAACCGGTCTGATGATCTTGCTAGCAAAGCATGAATTTTCTGCAATAACTGGACGACTATTTCCCACCGTGAATTCTTCCATTAGCACCTTAATAACTTTTATAGATCCAACTTGAGTAATTATCCGACTAGCTATAGCTAAAATTACCCTGTTTATACACAAGTCACTCTTGAGAAAATCGTCCAATGCATTACTAAATTGCGAGCAAAAAATAAATACTAAGTACTAATTTTATTCAAGAACAAGTCTATCGCTAAGACAACTTCATGACTCCATAATCCTTTTGATAATCTGAATATATTAGCCTTGGAGTAACCGGTCTGCTCATCGTAATAGTGTACGAAAGTGCAATATTATGGCGTAAACGAATGTATCTATTTTATTATTTTTTAATCTTTACTCCCCTATTGCATCTGATGCATATTTAATTTCTTTTATGTTCATATTAAAGTAAGCTTTTTAAGTTACTTCATTATTGCCTTCAGTTGCTTATGTTATCAGATACTTTCTTAAAGTTAAGACACTCATTAGGTATATCTTGTGTGAATTAAACGGTCTGGTAGATATAAACACTTGTTACGTTCTTTATAAAACTACTTAGGTACACGTTTCATCATTTAAATTTATCAAGTCTTTTGTCTTTAACTGATTATTTATATTAAGTGTCTTTTCTTTAAGTTCATTGACATATGGCTACACATTATGGAACTATTTATATGTTTCTGTCTGGTATAGATTATTGGCCTAGTTAATTAATGGATATAGCAGTATTTTCAACTGAACTATGAGATCTTTTGTCTCCATCTCCGTCATCATTGTATCTATCAATCGAGAGTTGGATTACAAATTCAACTGTAAACTCTGAATCTCTTTTTTGCTCATTCCTGACTCTGTACCAACATAGAAACATGGTATAATGGATTTAAATAGGGCTTATAAGTAACTTTCGCAGCAATTTTTATGGTTGTGGCAGTTGAACTTTGGGAAGCTCCATCTTCAACTTGCTTTAGTCCCTAGATTATTTGGGATTGATGCACCATTATCATTCTCCTTCATACATTGCTATCAGATCCTCAGTTACTCTCTTCTCTTGCTTACCATCTTCTATTTCATGTATTTCGTTTATCTTTTCTTGCCTGTCTTTACTATTGTCCTTTACCTTCATACTCTTTGATCTTAGCTCAATTTATTATGTTATTATAATAATAATTGTGGAATAATAACAAGAACCTGTTTAGCGATGGCTCATAAATGCAGTAATCACGATTCAACCGCCTCGGTTTAATCATTACTGGTAAATATCTTCATTTTAATGACGTATTTTCCTTATTATTTTGCTTGGAAAAAACATCCTTCATGAACAATTTCTACCAAAAAACTAATGTTGACACTGCTTGTTATAAGTTTTGAGGCTTTGATCGTCTTAATATGCAAAGTCCCAGTAAACAAACGCAAGTGTTCTTGTAAAATTACACGGAGGGTATACTATACGGTAATCCGGCTGGGGTGGGAGTGGCCCTCTAGAGGGCTGCTCCGAGACTCTCCACGTGTCCCTCTGACTAGCTGAGGGCACAATGGGGAGCGAGCAGGGGGCGAGCTGATGGTACAATAAAAAAAGGGTTTGTTATACGGTTGATTATTATATTGTTTATTTGAATATTATTGAAAATAGCAGTACCTACCTATACATTTACATAGGTACCTACTCGTTACTAATTTAGTTAAAAATAATTTCAAATGCCTTTTCATATATTCAGTTATAAATATATACCTACTCGTACTTTTCTCCCGGGGTACCTACATGCTTCATTAATTTCCCCAAGGGTAAGATACCATGGGAAACTAATACAATTACTTGAAGAATAGATTCCTGAGAAGATTAATTAAAGACCAGCTGTCCTACCATTCACTTCACCTAATAATAGCATAGTTTGCTACCATACAATTACTACATGCAGTGGAACACATACTTGTTACCACATTCAACGGAAATCCAGTCTACAACCGTTGTCGGATATGGTTTTTTCAAACTAGTGTTACTCTAGATATCAAAACTCAAAATATATATTTTATCGTCGACTGAAAATGAAAGGAGCAATAACTGATCTTGAGTATCCAGATATCGTTATATAGGTGTAAGTTTTATTCAGTTCAAGTATCCGTTATCTCAATGTAAGTACCGTTGGATATCGGTTATCGGTGTGCAATAGTTATTTATTTACTGATTCCATTGTTATTTAGAGTATAATAAAATTCGAATGACTTTTAACAGCAACATCTGTATCCATACTACTGATTATAACATTGTAAAGTACTAACACGACTTTCTTTTATATATACATAAGATGAAGCGATGGTAGCTGAATGGATAATGACACGTCCTCTACTCAGAGGTATCGAGTTCGAATCCGGCCGGACATTACCAATGTAAATTTCACTTTGTGGAATTTATTGTGCTAATCACATGATTTACAATCTACTAACGGTGAAAGAAAAACATCGTGAGGGAACCCACATGTCCTAGAAGAAATTCTAAGGATGTCCAATCCACCAACCCGCATTAGGCCAGCGTGTGTGAATTAAGGTCTAACTCTAAACCCTCTTAGCTCTCTCGTTAGAGGTGAGGAGACCCGTGCCCATCAGTGGGATATAAATGGGTTACTATTATTATTATTAGTGAAAAAATATGGTACAAGTACCTACTTATGACTTTCGAGGCCCAACGGGTTCTAAAAAAGAGGTCGTACGGGTACCTTTTTATTAATTTTTATTTTAGAGGTCGTACGGGTACCAAAAAAGAGGTCGTAAGGGCATTTTTGAAAAAGGGTCCAAACTTTGAGGTCCTATGGGTACTTCGCTCAAAAGTTGAACCTACAGTATTTTTCGTTGTCTTTATTTTTTTAATTTTCGTACGTTGAAACTAAACTATTTGTAAAATAACTAAATTGTGCCATAAAATCTGATCAATGAAACGATTACGATTAATTTCTCTGCTTGCGTGAACGACTACGATTAGTCTGTAACGTTCCGAATGATCCAACCGATAAACATAATGTTTCTATACGGCTTGTAAACCGTCTCAAGGACGGTTATTGATGTAACACTAATTAAGCTGTAAAAACTCTCATAAATTGAATACTTACTTTAAATGTAACTGACTGTTGCCCGGGTTTAAAAGGAGGTAGGACACGACGGTATCTCCCGTCCGAAATGAGCTGCCCGACTGGAGTAGTACCTCCGCTCTGCAGAACACCGCAGCCATAATAACCATCGTGTTGTGTTCCCGGCGGGAAGTAGGATAGCCAGCTGAGGCCTTCGCTCCTACCCCACCCTAGGTCCCCTACTCCACCCCTTCCTAACTCTCTTCCCTCTTCAGGGTCGGCAGCGCGTTTGTTCAAGGTTGCTTACGTTCATAGGCTATGGTGACCGCTTTCTGTGTGCTTGTCTGCCGCCTAACTGGTATATAAAATAGATTATTTTGTACGTACTATATAATAATTGTCGGACTGAGTAAAAAGATTTAAAAAAAATTGAATAATGGTGTCGCCTTGAAGTGACTGGTGTACACTGTACAATCTACACAGAGCAAAACTCACGCGCAAGTATTTAACCAGCACTTATCCAATTACAATAATGATATACTTTATTATGAACTACGGTCCAGTATTAAAGTAAATAATATATATTATGCACTCTAACCCCGCACTTTGAGGTGAGAACCTCGGATTCCATCAGGAATAAGGCTAAAATGATCAAAATACCTATATAAATAGATATCGCCCGCGGCTGCGCTCCGTGTTATTCTAATCTCGTTCACACTTCCCATGGGAATCTTTTCCCGGGATGAAAAACATGTGTGTATTGTGTATTCCAGACTATAAATCTATACCTATAACAAATTTTAGCCAGATCCGTTCAGCCGTTTTTGCGTGAAAGAGTAACAAACATTGTATGCATACTCACAACCTTTCACATTTATAATACTAGAATATTTACTTAACCTCTATCTCACTTGGTGGTAAGTAACGATGTAGTCTACGATGAAGATTTACCTAGAAGAAACGTAGTCACACGAGACTTGAAAATTCCCAAATTAATAGCTTTCCACTCACAAAGATCCTGGCATACGCATTTCGCTTCTATCCTAAAAGAACAACAAAAATAAATCATCAAATTGTTCGAGTGTCGCTATATTGGAAAAGAATCGGTAAGTAATTGAATAACAGGTTTGTGTAAGCATCAACGCGTCGGCAATATTGCCATACAAGTCGTACATTTATCAGCTACTGGTTTTTAATTGATTCCTTTCGAAGTCTGTCTTATAAGGACACGCGAGGTACGGTAACACTGTTCTGCACTAAATACGATCGTGTGTGAATGTACTGAGCTAGTGGGAGAAAGTGGATGCTAGGAAAATTAACCCTATATATTGTTTGAATGTTCTATTCAATTCTTCTTCCTACTAATATTATAAATGTGAAAGGTTATAAAGATGTATATATGTAGATGTATGATGTATATAAAGACTGAACGGATCTAGCCGAAATTTGCGTTTATTGCCCGAGTTACTACCAATCTTACTACTAGTAGTTACATGAGTAAAAATTAGTTTAACAGCAATAAAAATTGGCCGTACTACGAGTACTATCATAAATTATTGCTGCTCTAACAATTAACAACTTCAGTGGACGTCGATATGCTAAATACAATTGATTGAGTCAAAAATATTTAGGTATACAACACACACAACTATACACAACTCACTAGAAATTTGAAATTCACAAGCAGTATTTTCAGTTCTCCTATTATTCAATCCTTAAGGAAGGAAATTGGAGCCAACAATTATTTTTATTTAGTCTAAAGATAACACCTACCTATATTTTTGACACAATTTAAAGTTACGTCATTCAACGTCTTTATGAAATTCAAACTATGTAGTGAAGGGCGTTTGTCAACTTTACTCAACTTATTTATACCTAACTTATACCCGCCCCAGATTTTTTCGTTTTTCAAAAGATAAAATTTAGGTTTATAATTATTATACTCGTAGCTTTATAAGAGCCCTGCCGCGAACTTTTCTCTTGGATTTGTGGGGTAGTCACTTATATAAAACCAAACAAACCAAATCACTGATGAATTCCATTTTTTTTACTTCTCCTTTAGGAGAAGTAAAAAAAAATGGAATTCAATGTATGTGAATACCACCGGTATTTTCTGTCGTATGAAATAATTAAATTTATACTTCGTGAAAGACCGCCTAGTTTCAATGCCGAGCTTGCAGGGTTAAAAATTATTTGAACTTTTCTAAATTACACATGTGATGTATTTTCATGAATTAGAAATAACACTGATCATTATGTATAGGTATTTTTTGTAATATTTTACGACTGGTACAAAACGTGTACCTACATTTCTTTGCGCTAACGGATTTACACCTTTTTTCCTAGAACTTGTTTTGTATGTGAGTGTAACTAGTCTTATGTTTTTTTTTTCAGGTAAGTCCAGTACCAACAGCTATCAACCGGCTAGGACTTGTTTATGTACGAGTGGAGCAGCTGTTAGAACCAGTACGTTTATGTTAATATACTTGTGCCTCTTTCATATTTTATGATAATTTATCCCTTCATGTCTATGGTTAGTTTTTTACGACGAACCCGCGCCCCCTACCGTAGCAGTCGAATGCAATACCGCTACGCCGCAGAGCCCGTTAATTTACTTTCAGTAACAACAACCATAAAAAATATATCATATTCATCATTAGAACACATCAATAAGCCATCTTCAAATCATAACAAACCAGTTAATGGATACTCAAAACGTCATGAATCCCACAAAGGGGACGCCGCCGGACCCCAATTCCACAAGTGCCCTATTCTCTCATCTCCTTAAGTAGCATTTGACGAGAACAAGCTCACGTAATATATATTACTTCCTTAGAAGCGGTCCCAAATTGATTTATCGCAGTTAACCGTTCACGAGGCTTTGTTTAATGTTTCTAGCTACTTGTTGCAAATGCTCGCGCTAACACTCTGCACTTTCGCTAGGGTTGACAGATTACTTTGTAACCGATTTCGCTAAAGGAGGTTTTCAATTCGACTGTGTTTTTTATTAGGTTTCATTATATTAATGACTACGATATTATTTCAATTAACTTATACCGACAAAAGCATCATCATCATCAGCATCAAAAGTATGATCATTCATAAAAACAAACTTAGTTTTCAAAGAAAATTATTAATTTTGACTACAACATAATTTAACAATTTTCTGAAAGAAGAATAATTCCTCAATTTGAAATTTATTCAATCATCATCTACTTTTGATGCTGACTCAATGTCAACAATAATTTATAATCTACATAGTAAATTAAAAATATATTTTAGCGAATTCTAATACGCGATTTTTTTAAGTTTATTTTTCTATTCTAATCTTTAATTGACAACCCTTGGTAAGTGAACCATTGATTACCCGTAGTCGTTATGGATTTGCCGTACTATTAAACGCTTAATTACTACAATCAACCGATGTGCTATACACTCTTTTTAAAGCAATATCGAATTCTATTAATATATAGATTTTATTTAATATTTATTGACCGTTTATTTTATTCCCATTACCATAAAAAATAATTAATTGTCAGTATAAACATTGATAGGTTTGTTAAAAGTAAATAATGAACCTAAAAACCAAAGTGATGCCAATATTATATTTTTTTCGTTGATAGTAAAATAGATAATTGCACTATTTTTCTTTTCTGTCTGTTTGAAAGAGCTAATCTTTTAACGGTGTAGCTGTGCCGATTTGGAAGAGACTTTTGGTGCAAATAAGTAATTTTATAAGGCGTAACTACCTCCCCTGTAGGATAGTCTGTATACTAGCAGTACTATCCTACAGTCTCGGGTCCTTTAAGCGGGGCGTGAAAAAGCATTTGATGAGAACCCCTTCCTGAGACGCCTTTAGCTTACCATCAGGCAAGGTGAAGCCATATTGACGTGACAGATATAAAAAAAAAATAATTAGGGTGCCGCAGTGAAGAATAAAACATTAAAATCTAAATTTTTGCGGGCGTAGCCGCGGGCACAGCTAGTATCTCACAAAGTTTAAATACCTCGTTGAAGATACTTTCATCGTACGCCGAACAAGTATTATAAATCCAATACCTACAATCTTCTCTCAAGTATTAGGTAAAAAATAAGCACAAAAATTTCGTGGCTGGAATCCCAAATAAATTAGGGTTCAAAGGCATACTTATAAAAAGGTTTTGTACCTCTGCCACACTTAAATACTACTCGTACAAGTGAACCTGTTTATACATTTTACATTGCTTAAAATAATATTACGCTTTCACCCTTAGGTGCAAATTTTAACGATATAAGGGCATGTTCGCACTAGTCTTATTAATCGGCTGCTAACTTTCAACATTATCAATGCATGTTATAGTTTGGCCGCTGAGACTATGCGTTCCTGACACATGTCAATTCGTCATGACTAGTTATGTACAATAAATAACTTGTACCTAGAACCGTTCTCCAAACCTGTTCCCAAATTACAATAAGATAATGGAATCCTCCTTGGAAACACAGTCAGCAATTGTGACAACGTGATTTCATTTTAATTTTAATTTTATTCTAATTTGGCTATCTATCTGCCCTATTTGTTTTTCCAATTTTTAATTTTGTTTCATTCTTATTTAATTTTATGTGATTATTAATTGTAATGATGGGTTATTACCTGAAATAATAAAAAAAATCATATACCTATTCATTTCATTCATTATAAAAATATGATTCATTCTTTCTATTAGCTTGGGTAGGGGCTTATTACAAAATTACATATTATAAAATTATAACGTTCTATTTTATATTTTTCAACCAACAGATTATTATTATTAAGATTACTAAAATATGCGGTTACAATTGCCTTGTTATTTTGTCTCATCACTATGAAAGCGAACATTTGACATAACCTTGAAACAGCGCAGTTTGACGTGGTATGACTTTTAAAAACTATTGATTTTATATTTTTAATTAATTAATTGTTAATCATTTTAGCCCAAAATTAATCTGTGTATTGTAAATTGGCACAGTAATTAAATTTTTAATATTATCACTCGTTAATAAGGTCAATAAACGATATTTAAAATTTTGCCGTAAATTATACACCAGTTCAAAGTTACATCGCCCATTCGCTCACAACCTGTCAGGAACGCATTCTTTCAGCGATTCTATAATAAACACATGAATAATTTGATAGTTGAGAAAGTGTCATAAATGTTAGAGGTGTTTTCGTTGCGAGTAATTTATTTTATTTATAATTTACTTACTTTTATTTAGCACGCGGAAATCTCTACGGATACCATCTCTGCGTCCTATGTTGAACTGGAACCGACTAAAACCGTTGCCAAAATGTATTCCCCTCGCACCCCGACCGAATAATATATCTAACAATGTAAGTAGTAAGGCACGCTCTCTTTGAAACGATTTGTGAGTTGTACTTTTAATCTTTTGACAACCATCAGCTTATTTTCTAACTATAGAATTTGAAAACTACGCCCACCAATCAGGAACAAATCGTATTGTGACCATAAAAAATCTTCATCATTTATTCATGAATCTATTAATTCTGTGGACAGGACGCGTTGAAGAATACAACTGACAACACCAGAATCAGCTCATATATTTATACGTAGAATTCGACACACACACACAGCCACTAGGCCGCAAACGATTTCGATTCAGTCAATTTAAGTAGCGTAAAACTAAAATAAAAATACAGCATGTGTCTTGTGTAGTGAAATTTTAGTGCGCATAAAATTGAATATAATTCGCACTGTATAATAAGCCACAAATTATTATCCTGCTTCAAACGTGTCCTTATTTTTCGTCCCTCTTCCAAATTGCCCGTAATGACCATCATGCTTCTATACTTAAGAAACGTTAAATTGGTAAGCAGAGGCTATCGCGCTAAGTACGCAGGCAGATTTTACGGTCTCCAGTGTTGTGGTCGGCTGAGATAGTTACAAATTATTAGTTTGGGAGCAAAATGGTTGGCAATTTCATACACCCGAAGGTGCTCAGTTTGCTTCAATTAATATTTATATCTTAAGGGTTTGAGGAAGGAATTGGCAATATTTAGACTTTAATGATGTTAAATATTTAGGACTTGAATATTAATTTTCTATACTCTTATCTTAATATATATAAATCTCGTGTCACAATGTTTGTCCTCAATGGACTCCTAAACCACTTAACCGATTATAATAAAATTCGCACACCATGTGCAGTTCGATCCAACTTGAGAGATAGGATAGTTTTTGAAACGGATTTCGACATCCACGCGGGCGGAGCCGCGGGCAACAGCTAGTCCAACTATAAGAAGGGGTAGAATGGTGTATTTGTTAAGTTACAGTGAAGATGATTACATAGATTTCAAACCTAACATTTTTAATGAAAATATAATTAATTTGCATCAAATTTTTAAAATGATTGAATAAAATCCACTGAGTTAGATAAACAGAATTTTCATTGAGAGATATAAATTACTTTGCTGAAAAACTATTCTTTGAAAATCTGAAAATGTCTTTTTTAAATTCCAAATAGGTTGATGCTGTCTATTTGTATACTTATTTAAATAATAACTGCCCTTCGCAAATTCGCAGTTGATTTTTGATAGTTTAGTCTATATACACTCATTGCATCTAGCGGAGATGCGAATGTTAAGATGGATGTGTGGTGTGACAAGAATGGACAGAATAAGGAATGAGTATATTAGAGGCAGTTTGAAAGTTGCACCAGTAAATGAAAAAAAAAAAAATTAGAAATTAAAAATCCCGACTGCGTAAAAAACTAGAAATATAATTTAGAAATTAAAAAATCCGACTGCGTAAAAAACTAAAAAGAAAAAGAACAAGCACTCAGATGTCCGGTGGTCTAGAAACATAATAACTTAACAGTCAGGATCCATTGAAAAATAAGATTGGCTGTTGAATAGTGGATCCCGACCAATCCCGACCGTGAAAAACCTATGAATTGTTGTTACGCAACTTTAAATCGCTATAGATCCTAAATGGTCAATGGAATCGAAAAATGTTGAAAGGAAGCTAAAAATGATTTTTAAATACCTATTGAACGATACCCCACTTGACATAGTTTGCTGACTTTCATTTTTTTATTTTCACAATATGGCGGCCAGTAGTCGCCATATTGAATTTTCACTGACGTCATGTCTTTAGTGACACTCGCCGGACTATTACCACTTATTTACACATTACCACTCCTTTGCGTTGCGCAGTCGGGTAAAAATTGAGAAGCGAGCGACTGTCGTGGTATGGACATGTTATGAGAAGAGATGAAAGTAATGTTGTTAAAAAGGTTCAAAGTATGAATGTGGAGGGCTTCAGGGGCAGAGGTAGGCCTAAGAAAAGATGGATGGAATGCGTGAAAGACGATATGGAAAGGAAGGGAGTGACTGAGGAGATGACATCGGACAGGAATGTATGGAGGAGAATGACATGTTGCGTCGACCACAAATAATTGGGACAAGGGCAGGAAGATGATGAGCCTATATTCACTTAGTCCCAATTAAAAATATATATTTATATTTAAAGATAGCTGCCTAAATAGCTTAAGGCCAAGCCTAACAGCAAAACATTAAAGAAATTAACTTCGTAGACATTAATATTCATGAATTAGATTTTGTCCAAAGTATGTCAAAATGTTAATAAAACTGTCAATTATAGTGCCTGTGACCTCGCGCGTACCAATCAGAAGATGTTATAGCGTACTTGACCAATTGGATTTAATATTTAATTGCTCATGTACCATACGTGGTGTGTACGTGATTGAATCGTTTATTACGTTATTATTAAAGTCTAGGTCTAGGGCGTCGCCCTCGTGGAATTCTATTCCCGTGACCGCGTCCCATGGGAACCTGTTTCAGGGACAAAAAGTATTCTGTTTTATTCCAGACTATGATCTATTCCTTGTTTTTATACTACCCAGGTGGCAGACAAACACACGGCCCACCTGATGAGAAGTGGTTACCGTGGCCTATTGGACGTGTGCAACATCAGGGGCGTCACACTCGCGCTGCCGACCGTTGGAAATGGGGATTGGGGGATGAGGGGGGGATTGTGAGCTCTGGCTACCCTACTTACCACCGGGAATACAACACGGTGGTTATTATGGCCATGATCTTCTATAGGGTGGAGGTACTACCCTAGACGGACTGTTCAGTTCGGACGGGAGATACCGTCGTGTCCTACCTCCGTCCTGTAACAAATTTCAGGTAGATCAGTTACACAAAAACATAGCTCATAAATTGAATCAAAATACTGTCTCTGTTTATTTTTATAAATAAATTTTATTTTTTATCGCCTGTATCAAGTTCTTTAATGATATTAAAATAAAATAAAAGACTTGGATGCCATTTTATTACCTAGCATAAATTTAAACAGGTAAGTACTTCATTTTTGTTCAATATATAATTTATGCAATGTTAATAAAATTGTACTTGTCTCAATTAAATGCTCATAAAGATGAAGCAGTTTATTCCTAGATGGAATAATAAAGTTTTAATTTAGGTATTACAAAAACATAAAGATATGTCGTGAAGGAAATACCTTCATAAGATGCTTTAGATCAATTTTAATTACAAAATGATAGCGCTGTGGAATAAGAATTATTATTTGTAATTCTATCATGTAAATCAGTATAAAATAATAAACCTAAACTATGCATGACTTTAAATATTGGTTCTAGAATGTGCATAAACATACTTAGTTACATTTTTGAAAACACGTGCATATAAACACTAAAAATAATGCAAATAGACATATTCATTCATATAAATATTTTAACATTTTATGTAAATATTTTTAGTTTTGATGCTTGGATGCACTTCGACTTTACCTCAGTGTGTCTTGACCTTAACCCTCAGAATATAAAGTTAACGTATATATTATTAAATAATAATACATATGTTTTATAATATTTAATAAACAATTTACTATTCATGAACTTGATACAGTAATTACACGCCAAATACATAATAACCTAGAAACACTTTCGGTTGAAGCATTATGATAATGACCTATTTTATAATATTTTTCCTGTATGAATCTTTGAAGAATCCAAAAGGAAGCTATTTCGAATGTACAGCTTAATCTATTTACATTGGTGCACGCAATTGGGTCCTTCTAACTTCAGAAAAAGACGGAAATAAAACATAATAATATTGTCGGATCTCCGGTTAGTGCACGCAATTTACGTCCTTCTAATTTCAAAAAATGATGAGAATCAAGTATATTGTTAGATCTTCGGTTATAACTCTGGATTATACAGAAGAGGTAAAGACGTAAACCATAATCAAAGCAAAATCGTACGTATTAATGCGATTTAGCTCTGCGATCGCATTGCGTGTGAGAAAGAAGTAGAGGCGAGTTAAATGCGAGCTTAAGTCGCCTTTGACTCGCCTTTTCTGTAAAATTCGCACTTATCATTGAATGTTGATAAGCATAGTCATTTATTTATAAATTGTATACCATGTCAGTAATGATGAGACTTTATCCTTTATACGCAAATACTTGATGTAACAAGTACAACTTACGCTGTTCATTATAATATCGGGTCATGGGCATTAGAACTTGTATTAACGTCTGTTGCATTCAATTTAGCATCATTACAATCAGTTTTTACTACCGACGACTTATTGTTGATTTATTGTGTTCAATTGAGTATGTAGGTTATTGCTCTGTGCTTAGAATTAACTAGTTTTTTTTTGTGGTATTAAAATAATCTGATCCTTTGAAATAGCTGGATATCCGGTTATTTGTTTATCTTATAAATAGATTTGGCATCGCAAATGTTTAAGATTATACTTTGATTATTTTATTTTGCTTAGAAGCCTTGTAACGAATTTATTATGGATTTTTTTAAATTACAAACGTACCTACACACAGCTCACGTTTATAAAACCTGTGATATAATGTGACTGATCTAATCTTTTAGAGAAAAGCCAGTAAAGAAAAGCGAATGGGTAAATCAAGAAGAAGAAGGCTTTACAGTATATCTTATCAATACTTAACGCGATACACGTTAAAGGTATATACGTCCCGTTTACGTATAATAAGTTATGGAACGCGAAAGTTTAAAAGTTAATCTTATCAATAGTCTTATATTTATGGCCATAAACTTATTATGGTGCTACGTTTATTAATACCATACACACTAGGTAGGTGTATAATTGCAATAGGATAACGTTTACAGGTATATGTGAAATTTAAAAAATAAATATATCTACTTTACATATTTCTTACGACCTGCCTGATCTAGGTTTATGCAAACCTGTGTTTCAGGCCATGTCTTTTCAAGGTTAATTTTCTAGGGTATAAGGAATATAACAGTAAAAACAAATAATATTTTTATAGCTAGAAAGACAAACGCCTGACACTCTCTCCTCACTTCAAGATTTCTAGCAGTTTCTCTGTGTCTATGTAATTTAACATCTCTAAATATTCTGTACATAAGACCTTACAGTTCCAATAACTTACACTATATATGGTGTTAAATTTATTGTACAAAAAAGGACCCAAAAACACGTAAAATTTATTTACAAAAGCATGCTTGGTTTGTGAAGTTATGCAAACTATATCTTTCCGTCTCTTGTCTGGAGGTATAGCAGGCATAGGGAGTTTAGTATGTTGGTATAGAATGATGTTCAAGATAAATAATTGACGTACTGTTAACACCTTACATGACCGGTAAAGTTCATGTGTAGGAAACCTAATTGGATGAAATGTGGCTAGCTTTAGGATGGCTCTTTGGGCTCGTTCTAGTGGGAGTAAGATTGAACTTGCAGCACCACCACAGGACGTTATGCAGTAAGTGAGGATTGATTGACACAGAGCCAAATATACCTGTTTAATTAACTTGTAGTCAGCTATTGCGCGTAAGTTCTTAAAGATGTACATTAATTAATTAATGGGGTATTAAAGAAAAGCTGACGCTTTGTGCAAGAAAATGTATATCTTTATTTATTCTTTTTTGTTACTCAATGATGCAAAAATCTGTAGAATTTTTTTGGTATAATACAGACAAACCACAACCTAAACTTTGCTAGACTTTGCCGATAAAAATCATTTGGGAATATAATTCAATATAAACGCGAAGTTCCATTAAACCAATTTGCAAGTTAATATTAATAAATGAAGGCTAGACAAATACTAATTTCATGTTTTAGACGTGTTTAGATTTTAATGATCTGCTTGTATTATGCGTAGTGAACAAGTCATGAAAACATAAATTCGAAGTATTTAGAATTTAAGCCATTTTCAAAAAGATGAAATTCAAAGTTATCTGTTGTTAAAATCAAGGCAGACAAGAAACTCGTAAAAGAAAACTTTTTATAGAGGCCAGAGGAAAACTTAGACTCAAAGCTGTAAAATATTTTTTTAGACTTTTCTCTAAAGTACAAGACATTTTGATAAACCAATAAAAGACAATTATTAAGGATTTTTTTTTTGTGTAAAACAGATTTGTTTTTTCTTAATTTAGTTCTAGGGTTGTGGTGATGTGGTTCTATTAGGTATGCTAAACCCATCATACTCTTTAAGGAATTAAGTTTTTTTCTTATATAATAATACTTTTTATTACTGTTATCAAGTTACATAAAATTCGACAGTTCTTTATTACAAATTGTGAAGCTTGATTTATAACCGCGGTAGCCTAGTGGTCTGGGTAATGGATTGCTGAGACGAGGTCTCGGGTTCGATCCCAGGTTCACCATGGCACACACCAATGACTTTTCGATGCTTTTCGAAGTTATGTGTATATTATTTTATCGCAGGTTTATAAGTGCCCGGTTAATGGCAGTAGGCTCGCCACCTATTACATTGGGACCTAAACATAAACTGGCGAAATGTTGGTGCTAGCAACTCTGCCTACCCCTTCGGGGATATAGGTGTGAGTTTATGTTATGTTATGTTATGTTATGTTATATTGTGATTTATAAATTTTAATCGGTAAAATTGATATATAAGACGGGATTTGAACTCGTTACCATCCATATAGCCAGAATGGCTGGAGCGGCCTAGAAATGACATGGGTTTATTTCTTTACTAAATTTCAACTAGTTCAGCTGTTTTTGCGAAACTGTAACAAACATTCATACATACCTTACAAACTTTCACGTTTTATTTTATTGGAACCCAATTATATTTCTTTAACTTGATATAAAATCAGAATACAGTGTCGCCTTCATCAATATAACGTCGGCAGTTGAATTATGCATAACTTCAATTTTCCTCTCAGCAAATTCTGTAACGATATCCGGCATTTCATTGTGGTGATAAAGAGGACCGTATAAAAACCTCCGAGATTTGCGCTTTCGTGAGAGTGAAAGACGTTCGACGCCTTGAATCCCTTACTCTACGAAGAAAATGTGGATATTACCTTATCCTATTCAGTAGAATAGGATAGGTTGTATAATTAGTACCTATCGTAAAAATCCTACTTCTTACTATCCTACTTCGTACTATCCTACTATCCTACTTTCTACTATCCTACTTTGTACTATCCTACTTCTTATTATCCTACTTTTTTTCATTTTACTTTATACATAATTCGTCTCGCCATCAAACGTAGTTTGGCGAGAAAATATGAACAGTATCCACATTATTTTTGAGTAAGTAAATTAATAAAAATAATAGAATCCTTTACAAAATTTAAATTATACTTCCTACTATCTTATTTCCTACTTCCTACTAGTCCGACATCCTACTTTCTAACTAATATTATAAGTGTGTAAATAATTTGCAAAGATGTAAGGATAGTTTGATATTAGTCACCTAATCACGCTTTAATTCCTCAACGGATCTCGCAGAAATTTGGTACAGGGACAGATTGTTGTCTGGAATAACACATAGACTTTTTGTCCCGGGAATAAGTTCCCATGGAGTGCGGGAAAGGGATCAGAATTTCATATTTAAAAAAGTGTTCACAGATAGAATCACTCTTTTTTTTAATTTTTTAATTCTTTCTTTTTAATTGGTCGCTGGGAATATCTGGTAAACGTATTTTATCTCTTATTCAGTATTCTTATTTATAATTTTATCGTGACCACGCAGATTTAATGGACAAAGTGTATGTTTATAATTTGAACAAAGACGATAGTAGGGGTTCTATGTGCGTCGCTAAAGGGATTAGTATTCCCTCCTCGCACCCTCACGGATGGATCCCTCCATGAATATAAACTGATTCAAATATCAGCGTTTAAATATTGAAGTTCATTCCTAAATTAATCGTGAATAGGTTGGCAGTAATAATGACAATAAACAAAATTGCATGAAAGGTTTAATGACTGTAGACGCTTGGGAAGTATGCAAGGACAGAATATTGCTAGAGGTATTAATTACCAATATCTTCGTATTGTAAATTAATAAAGTTATCTTTTATTAAATTTTATATTTATAATAAATAAAGGACATGTAATGTGCAGTTATAAATGAATGCCCTGAAGCTTATGTTCAAAGTTTGAAGTTTTTATTTATTTTGTTCAAATATCTTCAACAAAAAGTTTGGATATAAAATGATTATTGATTAAATTCATTATTTAATTTCAAATTATAAATACGAAGTAAATATTTTTAATTTGTACTATCCAAAATAGTTTTTATTACATATACCACGGCATAACAGGTACTCATAAAGGTACTTATTTTTTATATTAAATGTGGTTTTATGGACCACTTAGTTGGCAGACAAGCAGACAAGCAATTTTATAATTGCATCTGTTTTCGATTTTTTATTGGACAATGAGCATGCATTCCACAAACAAACAGTTTTTTAAGTGAGTCATTACTTATAATATTCAATCAACTATAATTTAAATGGTAAATAAGTTTCATAGACGATGAAAGACATTAATGGTTGCGGTTTTTATTGCAAACAACTAATAAAACAATAAGTAGTATGTCCGTCCATACCTCCGTGAGTACTGTGGGCGTTAATATGTGCAAATACATATATAATTAAATGCAAAATCTTGTAAATGATCATCGTTATCGAAAGACAGCAACATCCTATCGTTCATAAAATGCGTACTTTTTGTTTTGAATACTACACAGACGGGCAACATTTTGTATCTTTGTGTGGTTCTTTGTTACGTACGAAAGATGAAAATTCTAACAATTGAAAATATCATATTTTGGTGAAAAAAAATCTCGATACTTGCTATTATTTGGGAAGTATCATTAAGAGCTTAGGTTTTCATTATTTTCTTTACTAATACAATCTTTATTTACAAGTTTTTTGTACCACTGAGGTGGCAGATAAGCGTACGGGCCCACCTGTGGACTGTTACCATGATCAGCCCATTTAATTTGTATTGTACATCACCACAGATAATATAAATAGCATCTTGGTTCCTAAAGCACTTCTTTAATAAAATAATGAACTTTTCTTCTGATAATCACCCGGTTTGGACTTGACATCTAGATCTGGGACACCCTATATACATCAATAAAGGTAAAACCTATGATCACAGAGCCGGGAAAAAATATGAAACTTCAAAATCAAATTAAACCAGCCCTCCTATATACGGTCCTTTAAACGTGGCGTAAAAAAGCATTTGATAAGGCCGTCAAGCTGAGGACCACTAAACTGTGGCACTATCGGTGCATGTAGTAGTTACCCTGGTCCTAAGAGTTTACCTTTAGCTTACCATCAGGCGAGGTGAAGTTAAATTGAAGTGTTCAATTTAAAAAATAAGCAACTTTTAATCTCAGATTAGTTGCTAGTCTATAACTATACTACAGTATGATCCTAGTAATAGCCTCGTTATTGTAATTTATTATTCAGTTCATAAAATATGTTAAGGTGCCAGGCATAATATGTGTACACAGGTATACTAACTGTGCCCCGCGGCTTCACCCGTGACGTGTTTCTATCCCCGTGGCACTTAAATGACCCATACGTGGACGTAATTTAGCAGTTTAACAATAATTTATGGCAATTTACCGTATTTTTTCACTTTTTGATTACTGCTCTGCGCTCTTGGGTAGTAGCGTGATGATATAATTATAGCCTCAGTCGATAAATGGGTTATCTATTCATCTATACATGTAAATAAAATCGGAGTGTCTATTTGTAATATATCTACCTATAGGTACCTAAACAATATTCTATACAATTTTTGTTTGTGTGTCTGTCTGTTTGTGCCAAATAATCTCCGAAATGGCTAGACCGATTTTAACGAGACTTTCAGCTGGTTTAACTAGGAATAACTGAAGTTACTTTATTTTTGGAAAAAATATTATGGCTTCGAATAAAAATCTAAAACCACGTGGACGAAGTCGCAAGCACATCTAGTTTAATATAAAAATAATATTCAATTCGAACCAGTAATTCCTGATACTAGCACATTCAAACAAACTAACAACCAAACTCTCTTTATAGTATATTGACTGACTGACTTTATAGATGACATATATTTTTCTGCTCATTAGTTATTCAAGGCATGGTTGCAATAAGAATTTATCATCGCGCATGCAGTCACGATGTCAAGGAATCATTAAAAGCCGTTTGAAGTCAAACAAGCCATCGATTTGTTGACAACGGAAAACTGTTAGAGAATAAGCATTTCTAGTTAAGGTAGGTCTAAGTGATTTTTATACCACTTAGGTGGTAAACAAATACACGGCCCACAATGGGAAGGGGTCACTGACTTATTGACATGTGCAACACCAGGGGGGGTTCCCAAAGCCGTGGGGGTCAATCTCGAATCCGTAGATGGCCCGGGTCAAGCCGGGGTGTGAGGCAAATGCTATACAGCCACCTTTCAGCCTGGCGTCAGAAGACCCTAGAAGGCATGCGGTCCTCACAGTGCGCACCGTTGTCGGATCTCACTACGTGTCCCTTTGACTAGCAGAGGGCACAGTGGGGAGCGGGCAGGGGCCGGGCTGGTTCTCCACCCGCAGATGGGAGGTGACACGATGGCTGCCTGTAACCCTACACCCCGTAAGCGAGGCGGTGTGGTCAGCTGGGTTGCTAGGGACATTACTATTGGGTAACCTAACCTAACCTAACCTAACCTAACCTAACCTAACCTAACCTAACCTAACCTAACCTAACCTAATCTACACCCTATGAAGACCCGAGACGGCATGCGGATTGCGTCGATGATCCAAAAGGCATTACCTCCCCCCCCCGGCAGGTTTCTGCCCTATTCGAGGTATTTATCGCTCACAAAATTATATCTGTCTTTTTATATTGTAAATCTACATTTAAATATCATTTGAAAGACGGTTTAACGACCTATTATAATCATATTCGAGAACCGCTAAAACCTGTCTTATTTTTATTAATAATACAATATTTATTGGGCGTTTATTGAACTCGACAATAAGTCGAAAATCTTGGGCTACAATAAACAACATTAGGTACTTGTATACTGCTGTGTTTCCAGTGACGAATGGGAACAGAACCCCCTGGGAATAGGGTCGGTAAGAAGCTTAATAACTAAATACATTGCTAACTTATTAAATATTACAAGATATTCTTAGTTTTCTTTTTATGTCGGTCACGTCAACATGACTTCACCTTGCCTGATGGTAAGCCGAGTTGTTGTCTTTGTATGTTTTAAGTTCAACGCTTTTATGAACTTAAAGCGGCTTATATTGGATTTTTTTTTTCACAGTAATCTATACTATATAATTCAATGTCCTGACAGGCTGATTGACTGACTGACTTAGATACAACGCACAGCCTAAACCGCTGGTCGTAGAGAATTGAAATTTGTAGAGAGTGTTTGTCTTGATGCGTAGAGGTGTACTAAGAAAGGATTTTTTAAAATTCGAATCCTAAAGCCCTAAAAAGGGCTAAAAACGTGCTTTTGCCAGAACTCAAGAACGGCTGAACAGATTATCATGATCTATGATTTTTTGGATTTGTCTCCGCCTCGAATAGCATATAACATAATTAAAAATATATGATTCATTCATAAAATTTAGTAATAAAAAGAAAATTAGATGTTGCAAACGTTTTTATCGCCATCTATAATAGTTGTCATAGCAACAGGAACTAAAATTGACTTCGTCTAAATTTTCATAGAGTAATATCCTTTACTTCTTTTTCCTCAAAAGTAAATAGAATGTATTAATTTTTAGGGTTCTGTGCCTGATTAGGAAAAAAACCTTATCTCTTCGTTATCCGTCTGTCTGTTTGTCAAGACCTCTTTCTTAAGAACACGTAGAGGCATCAAGTTGAATTAGATAAAAGGAATGTTGCGGATAATGCTTGGCATTACACGTAGCGTAATATCCAAACTGTGGTCTCACTATCGACTAATAAGTGGCTTGACCTACCATCTCCTGGCCTGCATTCATGGAGGACGGAGGTCGTTAAGTTACCTTCGGCGACGTTAGTGAGTCACCTGCACCGCAATCGGAGAGTTTTAGGAAGCCGTACCTTATTTTTCGTGCGGAAATCCCCACGAATCTCTCCCCTCCTCTGGCCAGTAGGGACGTAATATCGGAGTTGACCAACTAAAATCGAACTCCATCTTGGGTCTACAGACGCCGAAGTTTAAGGTAACCCTTGACCCTGAGCTATCCAAGGCTTACTGATGGGCATGGCTGTTTTGGTGAGTTCCTGCATTGCGTAGGCAGGGTGCTGACGTTTGAATGCCACCATTGCCGGGGCTAATCCGTGGGCACACCACCTCTTCATACACTGGTAGAGTCGCCAGAGTGGATAGAGTGGCGCCATGTCCTAGACGCAGACGTCGGTGAGGTAAGCCTCATGGTGAATTCCCTGGTGCCGACCATGGTCACCATAGAGAGTATGTGGAACGCCACCGCTTTTTTTGCGAGGCAGTAATGCGCGCAAGTGGTGGTGGAAAAGCTACGGGAGAGATCTAGCACTCCCCCGTGCCGATGAAGGCGCACCGGGCGGCGTAGTTCGCAGAACCATGAACCGTCCTCCATGAGTACGGGCCTAGGGTGACGGACCAGGCTAACCGTCACCCTAGCAGAAGCAGACCCAGGGTGGCAGGGTGTTATATTTTCACGCGCGCTTTTCTATAGAGATGGGATTTAGATTCCTAATAACACGTCGAGGTCGCCAGTGTTGGTGGCTGGAACCGGTTGGGGTTTCTGGGATATCCTTTCTAGGACACACCAGATTCCTCGATCACACAGGCATTGGTAGGACTCTGACATGCCATCCTCTCCGTTGAGGTGAAGCCCGATGGGGTTTTTACGCACGAAAAAAAGGGGTATTTCCCTTTGGGCTAGAATCCAGATATTTTGCAGAAAGTAAAATCTTATAGCATAAGTACAGGGAAAAGTCCGGAAAGCATAAATATTACATACTTCACCAAAAAAAAAAATGTATGTCTGTCATTCAAGGCAAGAAGCACTGCAACAAAGTTAAGTTCTCCCCCTTTTTTGTCGTGCGGAAATCCCCCTCTACCCAATTTTGTACGGAACGCTGCGTGCACGAGCCCAATTCGCACTTGACCAGTATTTATTAGTATATCCTCTTTCTTTACTTTCATGAACTTGAGTGATAAATCAGATTGTCAAATGTCAATGTCTGTAGCAAGATTTTAATAATAAAAAAATCAGATTTTCGGAAATAAATAATGTTCACTAATTTGAAAGAGTGCATCGAATGTGAAAGTGCAATGCAACTATGATGAAAGGGTTTTTCAAAGGGCCTCTTCCGAGTCACACATACTTTGGCCAGAGCAGCTATCTAATCCACATAAAATCTAGAAGACAATGAAAAAGGATAATGATGGTAAATAAACGGGCTTTGGCCGCGATGCTTGGCACTGTACTTTGAAGGGTTTGATAGAACTTGAGATGAAATGAATACGTTTAGCTGCAACCACTGATTGCGAAGGAATAGACATTGAAAGTCAGTACGGGCAGTCCCTCAGCTTAAAAAAGATTTGGTGGCGATAGCCAACATTCACGCGGGCGGAGCCGCGCGCGGGTACGCTAGTATAATATATTCTACTAATCAAGCCCTTTAATTTTATATCCATATTGCGATAGTTGTGGAAAAATACGTGAGCCGCCATTATGTAGCATGGCGATACAGAATAGATTAACTTGTATTGTCACCGGAACTAAAGATATGTGCCTAATATCAGAACAATCCGTTCACAGGAAGGGTGTCAACTTTCAATTACTAGATTTGACCCAAACAAAAAGATCAAGTTAATGATAAAATAATAATAAGCGTTATAAGAGTAATAATAAGCGTTTAATGATAACAAAGTAGTATTGATAACCTCCTTCTTATTCAAAGTCGGCTAATATCAATAATAGGTTCACTTCGTAACAACTCGTTCAAAATCTCGGCAAGTCGGATACTATCTTTATTGGGAAAATTGAGCAATTGAGCGTGCTCGGTGCAAACAATAAAATTGTCTCCGTGTCGTTTGTTGAGGTCACGAGCAATTTATCTTATAAATAGACTCAGAGGTTACCTTATAAGAGAGTACGAGATGTTTATAGAGGAACTGATACGAGGACAGGGATATTTGTATCTTTTGGAGGTAGAACACGACGGCATCCCCCGTCCGAATAGAGCAGTCCGACTGGTGTGGTATAGAAGACCGCGGCCATAATAACCTTCTTCTTCTTCAACCTAGCGTCGTCCCAAATCCCAGTCGTATCCAAAGATTTCACCTCGGAGTCTGAGGTCCGCTTTACCAGTCTTAACTGCGGATTTGGCTGGACCTCGATATTTTCCGTGAAGCGACTCCCATCTGACCTTCACAACTCAATGGTGATATTAGGCGATATCAAAGCATTGCAGCAGGCGAAACCGTTGTTGTTGGACTTTTTAGGGCTCCAACTACCCGCAACGACTGCCATAGGTGTTCATATGGCAACCAGGACCGACGGCTGAGCGTGCTCTCCGAGGCGCGACCCGACCAATGCAAGTACAAATATTTGCACTGAGCGGGAATCGAACCCGCGCCTCCTGCGCAGCTGCCACATTCATTACCGTTACGCAGATCGTGTTCAATTCCCGATGGTAAGTAGAGTAGCCAGAGCTTGCTGGAGGGATTCTGTGCTGTCAGGTCAGGGAAGATGCCAAAGGCTACAAATCTGATACGATAGCCTGGTACAGATTTGAGTATAGCCCGTAAAATGAAACGTATAGCATGGATCCTATACTTGTGCCAAGATATTTACCAAGTCTAGGTTTAGAATCTAAAAGTAAACATTGAATGATCATTTTTCCGATCAGAAAATCATTGTAAAAGTAAACATTTGAAACCTAAGTGTTTGTGCGCCGCAACACGATTGACGAACAAACAAACGGACACGACAGTAATAGGCTGCACATGTTCAGCCTTGGATACTTGTGTTACTAGTTTATTCTCGGCGTAATTATTGCTGAGATACTTAGACCTAACTAATGTCTACACATCGTAAATGCAGCTATAGTTTGGCCGCTGAGACTATGCGTTCCTGACACATGTCAATTCGTCATGACTAGTTATGTACAATAAATAACTTGTACCTAGAACCGTTCTCTAAACCTGTTCCCAACTTACAATAACATAATAATAATCACAGTCAGCAATTGTGACAACGTGATTTCATTTTAATTTTAATTTTATTCTAATTTGGCTATCTATCTGCCCTATTTGTTTTTCCAATTTTTAATTTTGTTTCATTCTTATTTAATTTTATGTGATTATTAATTGTAATGATGGGTTATTACCTGAAATTAAAAAAAAATCATATTCATTTCAATCATTATAAAAATATGATTCATTCTTTCTATTAGCTTGGGTAGGGGCTTATTACAAAATTACATATTATAAAATTATAACGTTCTATTTTATATTTTTCAACCAACAGATTATTATTATTAAGATTACTTAAATATGCGGTTACAATTGCCTTGTTATTTTGTCACATCACTATGAAAGCGAACATTTGACATAAGCTTGAAACAGCGCAGTTTGACGTGGTATGACTTTTAAAAACTATTGATTTTATATTTTTAATTAATTAATTGTTAATCATTTTAGCCCAAAATTAATCTGTGTATTGTAAATTGGCACAGTAATTAAATTATTAATGTTATCACTCGTTAATAAGGTCAATAAACGATATTTAAAATTTTGCCGTAAATTATACACCAGTTCAAAGTTACATTGCCCGTTCGCTCACAACCTGTCAGGAACGCATTCTTTCAGCGATTCTATAATAGTATATTGTTAGCGTACAGCTGAATGGTGCCTATTAAAAAAAAGTTGCTGTTATTTTTCTTATTTTGTTTTGATTTGAATTTCGAATGAGCCGTTGAATAGATTTCTCACAAATGCTTATTTATGTCTTTTTTCTATGTTTAAAATTTAAATGTTTGATACTTATGGTACAATTTAAAAAAAACACACACAAATTTACAAAATACAACGTTCATAGGCCACGGTGACCGCTTCCCATTAGGTGGGCCGTGTGCTTGTCTGCCACCTACGTAGTATAAAAAAATAATAATGAATACTGACCAAAAATAATCTTCGTATTGTGTTCCCGCCGCGCCGGTGAGTAGGGTAGCCAGAGCTCACAGCCTCCACCGCCCCATCACACCAATCGTCGTATCGTAGTGGATACGACGGTATCTATAGTCAATGGTTAATAAATAACACCTTTATAAATGCCATTAATGATCAAAGCTAAAATAATCGTCTTAATTATGAGGTTTCGCTTAAAGATCCTTGTGTGAAGGCAGAACACACGTGTGTAACTAACTTATAATACCGCAAAGTATGAATAAACAAAAACCAGTTTCATGGAAACCCTACAGTTAGCGTATCCATGAAACATACACAATAAAGGAATATACCAAATAATGTAACCAAAGTCAGTGTTTCACCACTCCATCACATTTACATAAGAAGCTATCTTTATATTGCTATACATTATTTAAATGATACAATAAGAACCAGTTTGGAGTTAGAACGTGTTTTGTCAAATAACAATTTGAGAAGGGGAACTCAACTTGCACCCTCGGTTTATCTATCGCACAATAGCTATAACTAAGAACGAATCTTAGCGAATTGAGAAACGAAACGATTTCTTTAGCTATTGATAGAATCGCTACATCTATAGACGTAATCATTTTTAAAATGAGAAATAAACTTTATAAATTAGTATATCTGTTACGGCTAATACCCGAAATGCGGCTGCACCTAGTTTTAGCCGGTTAGGTTAGGTTAAGGTAAGTGGCTACACCTAGTTCTAACCGGCTAAAACTAGGTGCAGCCGCACTTCGGGCATACTAGGTTTAACCAAGAGTAACTGGCTACACCTAGTTCTAACCGGCTAAAACTAGGTGCAGCCGCACTTCGGGTATTAACCGTAACATATCAATGATACATCATTATTGGATATATTGCGAATAGCGATGGAAATTCATAGTGCTATATTATTAAATTCACTAATAAAATATTATTGTTATCGTAAATTATCTTACACTCGCAATTATATTAAAAACGAATGATGCTAAGTATAAGAAATACCTACATGTTTTATTGAAAAATGTAGTGTTAACAACCTCTACAGGAAATAATCAATAAAATTTTAATAATGCAAATGACTGCCTCCTTTGGTACCTAGAGGTTGCGCTTAGGTTTTGTGCATTCAGGAGTTAACAGGTTTGATACTCTTGTCGGGTAATGACATGTAGGTACTTGTGTTTTTAATAAGACAATACGCAATGCTAGGACAGGATTTGGAAACATCCCCAGTTATTAGGAAAAAAAAAGAAATTTCATTCCGCGCACGCTTAGGCTGTGGAACGATCTCCCTGCAGTGGTTTTCCCTGGCGGCTACAATATGGGGTTCTTCAAGAAGGGCATTAGAAGGTTTTTGCAGGGTCGGCAGCGCGAGTGTGACGCCCTTGGTGTTGCACGCGTCCACAGGCCACGGTAACCACTTTCCATCAGTGTGGGCCGTGTGCTTGTCTGCCACCTAAGTGGTATAAAAAAAAATGATATGTAACACGTCGAGCTTCTCCTACGAGGACATGACGGCCTCTGTGGCGTAGCGTTAGTGCATGCGACTGCTACGTATGGGGCGCGGGTTCGATTCCCGCTCAGTGCAAATATTTGTATCTATGAATATGTCTATTTGCATTGGTCTGGGTGTCCGTATGTATAATAAGTATGTATTTACAAAAAAAAAGTATTTAAGTATGTTTATTAGCATTCTAGAACCCATAACACAAGCTAGTTAAACTAAGCTTACGATGGGTCTAGGGAGCGATGTGTAGAATGTCGTTGAATATTTATTTATATATTATTTATTTATTATATGCAGGCATGATTTCATACAAAAGAATTTGCATTGCCTACTATCATTACCTATGGATAATAAAATGAAGAAAAATTTAGAATAAATAAACAATCGCATTTAATTATTCCCAAAATAAGGCGAGGTACAAGTTTGCGGTTTTATCGCAACGGAATTATAAATTTGGATGTTTTGTTCTTCGCATTGCATTATTGAAATGATTTGTGTTTTATTTGAGGTATTTGGTTTTTTGTTTCATCTGGATATGCATCTGTTTGAGATTAGATTGATTTAGTTTATTATATTTGTTATTTGATATAATGAATAAAAATTCTTGTTCTACCTTATACCTACTAAATCAATTCAATTTGGAGTCTATCTACGTAAATTTATTACTCGCATTTACAGTATTAGCATAAAATATTTTGAATTTATTTTTCAATTTTGGAACATCTGTAGTCGCTATGGGATTAGCATCATTCATAAATATACAGTTAATTAAACATGATTTAAAGATATAAATAGATTATCCAATTATTGCAAGAAATTATTGGATAAAGTTCTTCTAAAAATAAGAAACATGTATCATGTTGAAGCGGTTATCCCAATGTTTCTGATATGTCGTAAAAAACGCAACGACAAGTCGTGTTGTATGCACACAGTTTTACAACACAATACTTAATGTCCTTTGGCGATATGCATCTAAATCCGATGTATTTATGTACCTATTCGTTCGGTTTCAAGGATATTTCTTTTGTAATTGCGTTATCTCTTACTTTGTTATGCTTAATGATAAATAGCTAGCATTGTGTTCCTTCAGATTGTGTTGATAACGATGGTGAAGACTGAAAAACGTGTCTAAGTTTAACAGAATTCAGTGATAACATAAGTATGTCGAGGTTGTAAAACTTAAAGCATTGTTTGAATGACTTACTGGAGCCAGGTCAAGTGCAAATCTCAGGTTATGTCAGATTATCATCTTACGTCAAACAAGACGAGTCGAATCAAGATAAGACACATTACTGGGGAAACCCACTACTTTGTCCACTTATTTTTTTTTAATTGTAATAATTATAGTGACTGACTGCAAGTGTAAAGCGAGTGTGAGAGTTTAAGTATGTTTTGTGACCTCACGTATATAGAATAGCTTGTGTATTATAGATAATTTGGCGACGTACCCGTAGGATCTCAAAGTTTGGACCTTTTTTCAAAAGTGCCCTTACGACCTCTTTTTGGTACAGTCAGCATCATATAGATTTCAGCTGTTAAAATCCGCAAAAACGTCTCAACGATAAGAATTGAAATTTATTTCAGCAAACAATTTGTCATTTTTATTGAAGCAGCTAAAGTGCCAAAAGTAACTCAGCAGCCACTGCTAAATTATTTCAGCATTCAGTTATACAATTTGTTCTCCACATCCAATAATTCATATATCGCCGCATCCACGATGTAGCTATGTATCTACGCAGTCATGGTATTCAAAATTAATTAAATTTTTAAATAACGGCAAATAGAAAATAGTCAATTTTGGTATTTTGAGTTACTACAGGGTCTTAGTAAAATTCAAAAGAAAAAAGACAGTTAAATAATAAACTGTTTATTATTGTATAAAGAAAAACTAAAATGCTACATTTACTGCTTGAAAATGAACCTTAAATTATCAAGAAATAACTTTACTTAAAAATTAAAAACGAGTGTAACCCCCATCAGCATTTATAACGTCTAGAAGACGTTGTCTCATAGAGCGGACACAATTAAAAGAGAAATTAGTAGATCGCAGAGTCTCCCAGTTGTCAAAAACGTGACGTCTCAAGTTGTCTGTGGTTCGAGCTTGTTGGCTGTCCCAGTTCTGAATCATTTTACCCCACAGATTTTCGATGGGGTTTAAATCCGGACTTTTAGGCGGCAAATTGATTAAATTGAGCTCTGAATTTTGAGAAATATAATTTTGTACTACCCGTGAATTATGGATTGAACATCCATCTTGCACGAAGGTAATTACACTGTTTGGATAAAAAATTTGAGCAGTGGGCAACAGCACTTCATCTAGAATTTCTTTATAACCTAGTCCGTTCAATCGACCGCCTATCTCAACTAATTCTCCAGGTCCAGCTTTGGACATCCAGCCCCAAAATCCAAGAGAAATCCTACCGCTTCTATTATTTGGCAAAATATTAGGTTCTTCGTAACGAGTGTTGTTCAACCGCCATAAAGAAAGCCTTCCGTGAGCCGAAGAAGTGAAGACTTTTTCGTCAACGAAAACCACATTTTCAAAGTTGTAATTTAGGTATGTCCGAGCAAATTCTAGCCTCATGGCTTTGTGTCTAGCTGTTAACATAGGTTTTTTGGCCGGTACACGGTGATGATAACCAGCTTCTTTTAATCGACGGCGTATGGTAGATTGTGAGACATTGTGGATTATTGATAGTTCGGCGGTGTTCACAAATCTATCTTCACGCGCCTGCTGAACAATACGTCTATCTTGAGCAGAACTACTTGTTCGGGGTCTGCCTGTAGTAACGTGACGTGTTACATCTCCCTCAGTAGACCATCTATTGATTCACAGGTAAACAGTGTTCCTCTGTAAGCAAAGAATAAATAATTGATAAAAATGTTAAAACAAGATTGGTTCAATCAAATGAATAATTGTATTATACGGAGGGTCGATCTTGTTGCCAAGATCGTTCCAAATGGAATTCCATAGCTCTGCCTACCCCAATGGGACAGAGACGTGATTGTATGTATGTATACGGAATTCCATACGTATATTTCCAATGTCTAATGTGGTAAAACACTTTTTA
Organism: Lithosia quadra; assembly: GCA_963576445.1. Lineage (NCBI taxonomy): Eukaryota > Metazoa > Arthropoda > Insecta > Lepidoptera > Erebidae > Lithosia > Lithosia quadra. The sequence continues at coordinate 16,600,177 of OY754875.1, forward strand.
CTTACATCAATACCAAGTTCATTGGCGATGTCCGTGACCGAGACGCTTTCACGGTGAAGATTAATAATCCTGTGTCTGGTCTGAATATCTAAATGATAATTCATTTTTTAATGAAAATTTTGCAATAACTGATGCTTCAATCAAGTATAGGTTTACTTAAATGTCAATAAATAAATTTTGTGACGTATAGAAGAAAACATTTTGATCTTTGATAACCTTCTCTAACATTAAAGAATTTTGTTATCAGTATCACCGTACGTCATGTCAAATGACATAATTTTGAATACCATGACTGCGTAGATACATAGCTACATCGTGGATGCGGCGATATATGAATTATTGGATGTGGAGAACAAATTGTATAACTGAATGCTGAATTCATTTAGCAGTGGCTGCTGAGTTACTTTTGGCACTTTAGCTGCTTCAATAAAAATGACAAATTGTTTGCTGAAATAAATTTCAATTCTTATCGTTGAGACGTTTTTGCGGATTTTAACAGCTGAAATCTATATGATGCTGACTGTACATGTACGACCTCTAAAATAAAAATTAATAAAAAGGTGCCCGTACGACCTCTTTTTTAGAATCCGTTGGATATTTTAGTACGTCAAAGGTACAGTCATGTCGAAAATTCGCTATTCAGAAATTTCTACCAGTAATACTTGCCTAATTGCCAGACGAGTTCCAAACCTAGAATTGAATAGCACGTTGAAAAATCGCACAACATGCTGAAAAATTGCACTCGATGCGCCTGTGCGAATACTACGACCCTTGACATAACGTACAAATTCGTAATTTGAACTTGCTTTCTCTCTTGGCACATTATAATGGTTGAAATAAGTGCTATTAAATTTTATGGCAAGAAAAAAATGGTCCCATTATTTACGCTGTAGAGTTCAAGGGTTGGACGACAAGGCTTTTACAATGGCGACCGCAAACCAATAAGCAAAAATAAACCGATTACATGTCGGACAAATTGGTTTCAACTAGTAAAACCTACGTATAAACTTGAAATACGTAATATATCTTAGTGGATTTTACGTTATTTTTAGTTTTAAGTAACAGTCTAGTACAAACTTAAATTTGAATTATTATTATCATAGTCGAAACCACAGAAACAATAATAGGTATAGAATTGCGACGTCAGTTTAATTTTAGGTATAATTTAAACATCCATTAACAGGCAGTACTAGCTCAGATCCCGTAGTGGTTACCGCTTACCGTGCTTTTCGAAATTCCCGTCCATGAACGATGTCTACGTATGCGTCAAACAAGCATTGTATAGAGTTTAAGTTCTGTATGATTTTTTTGCAGTTGCAAGAAAGCGACGACATCGTAACTTATAGAAAATACTAAAGATAACACTTTTATTTTCTTATTAGTTTACGTCAAAAACAGTTCAAATTTTTGCGTTGCCTGTGTGTTCTGAGTGTTAGTAAGAAACGAGAATATCCCCTTAACTCGAGGCCAAAGTAGAGAAATTTGATCCTTATTCCACTTAACAAATCCAACCATGTACCTGCAACATCATAATAATAATCGTTAAATGTTATGTATTAAATTGTTTTAATTTAATATTGATATTTATAAATTGTTAAATAATAATTAGTTTTGTAATGTAGACATAAAAAAAAATAAAGTGCATTTAAACGAAACCGGTTTAAAATTCTTCTCTTTCATAAAATTCTTTACGTTAAATTACGACTTTCGTCGTACGTGTGTGACTTACGAGTGTAAAAAATAAAAATGGAATGTCAACTCTAAATTTTTATAGCGTATGGTGGGTGGTAACTTGAACCAATTATCCAAAAGCGAGTAAGTCTTACAATAAAATTTTATTTCGCGAAGTAATATAATCAAAGTTATATTTCTATGCGCTATAACGCCTAGAAAATTATTACCGGAACTGCTTTTATGACTGCCCAAACAAGGAGTGTAATATTCATGGTTCATGTTTGGAAATTGCAGATAATATGTAAATTGTCATTTGCATGCACTGATATTTATATCTGTACATAATAATAAAATCATAACATAAAAAGTTACAGTCTCTCTATCGAACTTCAATCGCAATTTATAACTCATTTCAAATGATATGAGTATATGCCTATTTGAGTCGAATGCGATAAAAAGTAATGCCTGCAGTACCTAATGTATAGCTTTTGCTTGCATAAATATAGTAACTATAGTAATATTATTATTATTATAGTCACTTGAAATACAGAATGTTATTACTCCAATTCAATAGATAAAATTGCTTTTTATCCATAAGAAAAGATCTACGAATCTTTAAATAATAGCAAAATGGATTAAAGCGAAATTCAATAATATTTTTGCACAGAAGTATCTTTTGCAATTTACTATTACTAACGAAAACCGTCTAACTATTTTGGTTATAATTTTTTAATAATGTTATGTAAAATATTCATAAAAATCAATTTAAAAAAATTACATACATTTTTATATAATTTTTATACTCGTGAATAAAATAGACCGTATTAAATGAATGGCACGCTATACAAAGTGGTATTCTATTAGCGATAACGCCAGTAGAAACGTTCAGTTATGTTTAAACTAATCATCAATGTGACTATAAAAAAATAATTAAAAAGTTAGCAACTATGTGAATAAAAATAAATATCTAATAATCTATTACATTAAATAAACACTGAAGTATCAGTGCCCGTAGCCAAGTGGCAAAAGTCTAAATCGCTATCGTATCGTATCGAAGAGAAACGTTTAGGTCGACCAATCACACTCCAGCTCGTGATTCCGCCGCGGCGCGCGCATCGTACGCCGGCGACGAGCTTGGATGTGATTTGTCGACCTAAACGTTTCTATCCGATTGCGATTTACGCTACGGAATACACTGACATTTGTCTACGGGCACAGGTGATTCATTGATAACGAATAGAAATCGATTCGTTTCGAAGCGATTATACTAATAGATATACCTATCGTTTTGTCTACAGATCCTGAAGAGTGTTCATAAAACTATGTTAAAAAAACTATCTTATTATTTAAAATAATGTTTTTTGTCTAATGAAGTGCTTGAACTCCTCGGTATAGCAAACACGATGAAGAAATACAGCAGGAAGTAACTAAGTGGCTTTAAATGTATTGTGTGAAGCAAATTAGCGGCACTTCTGCTTATTCTACCTAATGATTAATGACGTAAAGCGTATATCGTAGCTAAGTTAGACCACTTATAAGGCTAGTAGGTACAAAAAAGTAATGATCAAGATGAGGCTTGCAAGATTTTAATTATACATTGCAGGTCGAATTGAGACTCAGTAGGACAGAAAAGTGATCTAGAATTATCAAGTTAAGGCTGCTACATTTGAACAGTAAAATTGTATGTTTGATTGAAACTTTCCAAAAATTGTGGTAGTAGGTATAATAACTAAGGCGTTGAGCCTACCAAACCGACTACATCCACAAGATTTTGAAAGGCAGTCACTTCTGTAAAAGCCAAGATCAATAGCACTATTTTTATAAGAATACTGCTTTTTGCCTATTATATTTTGTTCCTGAAGGGGTGGGGTGAGTGTATAAATATAAATTACACTTTAATTGTCTTTCGCTCACATATAAAAGTAAGCGAGCCCTGTGCTGTCAACTGGGTGTTTATTAATACGTGTATTTAAACAAACCATACCTTTGCTACGAAGCATGTTTTTTTAGTTTTAAACTATTATTTCTGTTGAGTTGTCCTGAAAGACTAGCCGACGACGGCTTAATTAAAACGGCAATAAAACACGTGAGTCACTCCCCTGGTAAAACCATTCGTAACCAGGTAACCGGTTACGAACAAACAAACTCATAGATATGCCCTTAGACGTTTACCCTAGGCGCATACTTGGCGACAGGCGACAGCGATAGCTCGGCGTTTAGACGCGACGACAGGCTGAGGCCGACAATTTCATAGCGCCACTAGACGCGGTGACTCGCTAGCGACTCGCTGACTTGTCGTCGCTACTCCGCGTCTCTTATGCCAAGTGTGCGGAGCTTAGTACAAAATATATGAAATTCTCAGCCTGTCGTCGCGTCTAGACGCCGAGCTGTCGCTGTCGCCTGTCGCACAGTCTGCGTACCTACCATGTTAAAGTAGATAGTATTCTTGTGACTTTATACGGACCTTGGTGAAAATAATACCTAATGAGACATTATATAGTATAAAACTAGCTGTTGCCCGCGGCTCCGCTCGCGTTTCGATAGGGTATTTTTTATATCACTTAGATGGCAAACAAGCACACGGCCCACCTGATGGGAAGCGGTCACCGTGGCATATGGACGTGTGCAATACCAGGGGTGTAACACTCGTGCTGCCAAAGCAGGCACTTTGGTCTTCCTACTAACAGCACAGAATCCCTCCAGTGAGCTCTGGCTACCCTACGTACCGCCGGGAACACAACACGATGGTTATTATAGCTGCGGTCTTCTGTAGAGCGGAGGTACTACCCCAGTCGGACAGCTCATTTCGGACGGGAGATACCGTCGTGTCCTACCTCCTACTTTCGTTTGTATAGTATCCTATTTCAACACCAAGTTGTAGGTTTGTCAGTTAGTTTATCACAATACCATGGCGAGGCTGTTTAATGTTAAATGCTGAGTACAGACATAATTGGGTGGCAGATTGTACAAATGTACTCTAAAGTTGTATTTTCTGTTTATTGTAATCTGTTATCTGTTTCTGTACCAAATAAAAAAAAATAAAAAAAAAATAAAAAATAAAAATCACAATATTCACAATAGTTTGGCCCGCATTTGAATCTACAATTAAGTTTTAGTTACGCTTCGTTGGTTTATTACATTTATTTGGTTGTTTACCTACATCTATTTTTGGATACTAAAATATCTGAGTCACCGACCACGCATTTGAAATAACGAGGTACTTCGCAATTATGTGCGGTTGACCACTATCTCATTTGTTGGTATGTAATGATGTGGTCCGACCACAATATCGAAAATCCCTGCGACCAGTGGGGGTGGTTATATCGGACTTATAATAATAGCAACCCATTTGTATCCCACTGCTGGGCACAGGTCTCCTCTTCTCTAACGAGAGAGCTGAGGTGGTTTAGACCTTAATCCACACACGCTGGCCTAATGCGGGTTGGTGGATCGGACATGTCCTTAGAATTTCTTCTAGGATTGTGGGTTTCCTCACCATGTTTTTCCTTTACCGTCAGCAGATGGTAAATCATGTCATATTGGACTTGTACCGACTAAAATGTGGTGATGTGGTGGGCGGTTTACATAACTTTAGGTGAATTATTAGGTTTTATTTTTAAGATAAAAATATACCAATATTATCCTGGTTCCAATGTTAAATAAATGTTTTTTTTTATTTACAGGTAAGATATCTATCGTTTTGATACCCACCGTACGAATAAGTGTAAGTACATCTTGGCCCGTAGACAAATGTCAGTGTATTCCGTAGCGTAAATCGCAATCGAATAGAAACGGTTAGGTCGACCAATCACATCCAAGCTCGTCGCTGGCGTACGATGCGCGCGCCGCGGCGGAATCACGAGCTGCAGTGTGATTGGTCGACCTAATTTTTATTCGATACGATTCGATAGCGATTTAGACTTTTGCCACTTGGCTACGGTCACTATTAGAATACGGCAGTCGCTCACCTGTCGCGCTTCATATCATGTTCTGTCAGCGTAGAAACTCTTTCAACCCTCCAATCCGTTTCACCCTCCCCCCCCCTCACCTCTCATCTAGGGTTGACAGCGCGAGTGTGACGGCCCTGGTTTTGCACACTTCCGTAGATTATGGTGACCGCTTACCATTAGGTGGGCCATTTGCTTGTCTGCCACGTAAGTTGTACAAAAGAAAAGGCCGGTGGTTACAACCTACCTTACCTTACCTTTTCACTATCATTATTTTATCCCACTATCCCATTAATTTTAATCCCACTATCAATTGCATTTAATTTGACGCAATAATCTAAATTAATTATGTAGGGAATAAAAGCTAAATTTTTTTGCAAATAGAGAATCAAATCAAATTTAGAATCAAACATAATTATATTTACGCCAAGATAAAAAGTTTGCATGTAATTACGAAAGCTGTATGGAAAAATTGTACTTATTTTCATGGGATCAAGTGTTAGTATCTTATGAATTAACTAAATTATATTTACGTACTGTAGAGGTGTCGATTCAGAATTAATAGTGGTTTGTAATTGTAAAAAACATTACATTGGATGTTATTTTGGATGAAAAGAATCGCAGCAAAAAGTTCTAATTACTTAATTCAATTGAACGAATGCTTGTTATTATATTGAGCCGATAATAAGAGAAAAAATGTGTGTATAACTATTTGTAATGTATATCTGTTCGTGGTACCGGTACCTACTAAAGTTATTAATTAGCTTATTATCTTTGATCATTACTTTTTTTTAAGTTGAAAAAAGATTTTTTTTTAAATCATTTTTTACCCGACTGTACCAGTGACGATAATGTGTTGCGCGCGTATGTGTGTGGTTTCTTTGTTCCCCTCTATAGGCCTAACAGCTAGTCATAATATATTTCGACGAATGATGTTTTGAATGAAAGGTCTTCCGATCGTCAAAGGTATGGTCTCAGGCCTCATGATGATCGGAAGGATCTCAGGTCTCATGGCCTCAGCTATTTGAAAAGCGTCACGTCTAACACCTCAAAATCATTTCTTGCTGTAGTATTAGTCTCGATACTCATAAGTACAATAATTGATCACCATTATCGACTTAACCTTCACATTTAACTGGGTTACGAAGGTTAAATAGTGTAAATCAGGCCCTTGAAGTAATATGATACCGGTTCGAATCCCTAGTGTGTCAACTTCGTAAGGATTCCTTCGTATCATTAATTTACTGTGACATTAGGGGTGACGTAAGTTTTTTTTACACCTACGCTTGTAGGGTGCTAGGGGGTAGGTAGAGGTTTATTTTTAACAGCAAGGAGTATTAATGTTCTGTGTCTAGGTGTTTGAAATTTTATGGCACAAATTTGTCACAAAATTCGGCCGGGTAGATACCACCGATTGCGAAAAATCCTCCATAATAATTCAATCCCGGTTGGATTGCGTTCAGGGGTCAGCAAGTGCATAGCTGGACAGGGGGATTGTGGTCGCAGCACTAGTGGGACCGGTGGGTGTCACGCGGTGCTGCGACGACAATCCTCTATTGATGAGGCCGTCAAGCTGACTGCCACCATTGTTACATGGTACGTGTATATAATGGTGACCCTCTTTCCTGAGACTTTGCCTTCAGCCTACCATCAGGCGAGGTGAAGTAAAATTGACGTGTCCTATATATATATAAAAAAATATATATATGTTTATGCGCATTCTAGAACCCATAACACAAGCTAAATCCTACTTAGTTTGGGTCTAGATAGCGCGGCTGTGTAGAATATATTATTACCATCATGATTAGCTTCCTGCCTTTATCTTCATCCTGTTTAAACAAATATTGCTCAACGTTAGCTATTATGTATTGCAACTTACTATTTGTTGAAGATCTTGCAAACAAACTCAAAATAATGATATATTATTGGTTGTTTCCTTTCTGAGGTCAAGTGGTGGAACTAATTTGTACAGTACAGTACTTATTTATAAAATTACATAACATAACATAACATAAACTCACGCCTATATCCCCAAAGGGGTAGGCAGCGGTGCTAGTACCTACATTTCGCCAGTTTATGTTTAGGTCCCAATGTAATAGGTGGCGAGCCTATTGCCGTTAACCGGGCACTTATAAACCTGCGATAAATACACACATAACTTCGAAAAGCATCGAAAAGTCATTGGTGTGAGCCATGGTGAACCTGGGATCGAACCCGAGACCTCGTCTCAGCAGTCCATTACCCAGACCACTAGGCTTTATAAAATTCTATAGATGCAGACAGTCATGGTACCTACTGCGAGCTCGTGGCCTGCCGGAACCTTCTTTTGCTAGCAAGTAATGCTTGAGAATGAGTTGGTGGAGCGGGCCCGGGAGAGATTGCCTTGATAACTCAGACGTCAGAGGTCGCAGGACTCAGAGGCGTAGGCCTGGGGATGGCAGAAGAGGCCGCCTGTCACCCTGACCTGCTGTCAGCTACACCAGGCCAGAGCTGCGGGTTCGGGAACGTTGGAACCGTGGTTGTCATATCTGAAAGAGGTCATCTCAAAGCCTGAGATGGCCCTGCGTGAATCGGGGTGCAAGGAAAATACCTCACCTTGCACCCCGGTATCTGAGGGCCCAAGACGGCATGCGGGTTTAGTCGGTTCGAGTCTAACATACCCCTATACTATATCCTAGATCATAGGTTCGATTCCCGCTCAGTGCAAATATTTGTGTGTATGAATAATTCTATGTATTATTCTATTCAAAATGGTCTGGGTGTTTGTATGTGTCAACGTACTTATTAAATATTTAATTAACTTGATCTTTAATCATACTAGATTATACTTGAAATATTTGGTATTTAGGTATTTTTCAAATTTTTTGGTATTTGCAAACGATCCCAAGAGCCTATAGCGACAAGTTTTTGTCGGCGACTGTACTACATTATGAGAACCTATTTAAGAAAATGTGTAAGTAAAATGTATTTTAGCTGATGTTATGGCCGCTCTCAATTTTATGTGTTACCAAAATTGGCAAAAGGCCCCTTTTCCAAGTAATAAAAAATGTCTATTTATTTTTCACCCTTCCGGTAACACACCCTTCATAAAGACTGAAACATATTTCAATGCCTTCGGAAAGTAATATCTGTATGAAAGGTTCTATCTAATTTATTTGAATAATATCTAGCTGCGCCGTGCGGTTTTACCCATGCTTTATTTCAGTTAGGAAAGTAGAAGAATATACCATTTGTACAAGGTTATAGTCTATATATCATCTCGCTACTACCCAATGGAGCGGAGCAGTAATAGGGTAAAGTTCCATACATTATTGTAGAACTAATAAATTACATGTTACCTTATACCCCGACGTCTGTAGACCCAAGACGGCGTGCGGTTTTAGTCGGTTGAAGTGTGACATAGGGGGGATTTCCGGACGAAAAATAGGTAAGTATGGTATAAATGGCTGCCACGAGGGCGTAGAATGCCGCGGGTGAAGTCGTGGGGGACAATGTTTTAAGTTATGTTTATCCGTATTCTAGAAACCCATATTACAAATTTTACTTGAGTCTAAATATTACTGTGTAATATGACCTAGAATATCATTATTTTTATGATATCTTAAAATATTCAACTCAATCATGTTCTCATTTTTTCTCAAAGCTCATGAATATGAAATAACCTCCCTATTTCTTATCAACGAATACAATTTCTCAGTCGGGTAATAGTTTTTCCTGACAAGGGTCGATCGATAACTCATAGCGAAACCACATATAAAGTCTCTTAGGCGTATATGGATATTTTTAAAAAATATATACATAGCTGATGCCTGCAGGTTCATGCGCGCGGAGATCGGTTATTGTTTTTTGGTCATAACTCCGGTTCTACTTAACATAAAATATTATAATCAGACATAAATATGATAAAATTTAAGTCCGATCAAGGAGTAGAAAAGACAAAATCCATTCTTTACTTTTTGGAAGTGACGTCTAGTCATATCATATAGATTTATATTGATATTAGCCTGATATGTGGAGGGTTTTCTAAATGCAAACACACTTGTTTTTTTTTTTTAAATATATCAAATACTAGGTTTTGAAATTGGTCAGCCGATTAATTCAGTCAGACTAGTTGGTACTAGAACGCTTCGATTTATCTAATACGCATCACTAGTTAAAAGTATTTGAAACCGGCATGATTTAATATCTACTGACGGTGAAGGAAAAACATCGTGAGGAAACCCACATGTCCTAGAATGTTCTAAGGACATGTCCGATCCACCAACCCGCATTAGGCCAGCGTGTGTGGGTTAAGGTCTAAACCCTCTCAGCTCTCTCGTTAGAGGAGAGGAGACCCGTGCCCAGTAGTGGGACATAAATGGGTTGCTATCACCCCGGAGGGAAAAAGGCATGAGCATTATGTATGTATGTACGCATCACTAATATCTACACATAGTTACAAATCACCTGCCAAGTAGCTTTACATATAAGACGGTTATAAATCTTGGTATTCGTAATATCCTTGAGATTACAAACAATTTTCTTGTTCTTACCGACTTTGTAATAGTGTTGTAACATAATAAAGACGATTAATGGAAAACCAATTATTCTGTTTATAGTTAATGCATGACATGATGGGAATAATGGAGAATCATCAACAGCACGAACTTGATCAGAATAGTAGACATGAATAAACATTACGATGTATTACTGGCAATACTATGCAAAGTACGGTTAACGTCAAAAGTTGCTGAACACTAAAAAAATTACGAAATAAATCATGTATAAAATTATTATGATGGACGATCTTTGTAAAGGCCTGCTCCGTGTAAATGCTTGTGTATCCATTAATTTGTTCGCATTTTAGAACCCATATTACAAGCTTTTCTAAGTTTGAATCTAAATGGCACTGTGTAATATTTATATTTTTTGTGTGTACACACGAAATTAGCTACAATTTTAAAAATACCAACGTACAATTTGAAAGAAATGACTTAATCAATTCCCTATTGCGACAGCCCTATCATTAGTCTTGTGTGATTTTAACCAAAAAAACTAGGGTTGAACTCACAATTGTTGGTCCACACATCAATTCGTTAATAACAAGATTTTCCTAAGCGTCTACAATGGTTTTTCAAGGAGGGCATTAGAAGGTTTATAATCATATTTATACAGAGTCAGCAGCGTGAGTGTGACGTCCTTGGTATTGCACACGACCATAGGCCACGGTGATTACTTCCTATCAGGTGGACTGTGTGCTTTTCTGCCACCTTAGTGGTATAAAAACAACAATAATTGTTGTATCATCCGGGTCTACGAAGCCCCCGATATAAATCAACAACTTGTAATAGAGAAGCGTGTGTGTTGATCACGACTTTGCTATAAGATTTGTGCTGTCATTATAAGTAATGTTTTGTGTTATATGGCTTGCGTGTGAGTATTGGTTGGAAGGATGTTTCTAATAGCAGCCTATGAGTCATTTGAAGGTCACAGGATGGTGTAGAGCCTTTTTATATATATATATTTATTAGTTCTACTTTTATGTAATTTTCTTTTCATGTCAGAGATTTTAGGTTTGGCATTATCGGTATTAGCTTAACACATTCCAAGGTCCACCGACCTTTTTAGCTTTGAGACTTCACATAAAATAATAAATATAAAATGAAAAATGTATGCCCTGCAGATTACAAATAATAATCAACTTATTTATTGATTTATTTCAATGTAAAGAATATTTTGTAATTTTTTAGTGTTCAGCAACTTTTAAGGGTGACCGTACATCATTTCAAATGACATTTAGTACATTCAAACCCCTAAAGCCCCTTCAAAGATAATTTTTCTTTTATCATGCGGAAATCCCAAAGGATACCACTCCCGCGGCCAGCGTGGCAACCGACTAAAACCGCACATTGTTTCGGATCTTAAAATATAAGGGTATAAGGTGACGCAAAAGGTATTTCGCTCGCACCCTGGCTGACCTAGGGCCATCTCTAGCTTCGAAACGGCCCCAAGATAATAATACCTGTAGGCATGTTAAAAATAACCAGTATTGCCAGTTAATTGTGTTCAAAAAGACACCATATTATTTTAAGAGTAAAACCGTTCTTGACAATATTTAAATATTTATAATATCTTGTAATTATAACCGCAGAGACTATACAGCGGTTATATGTTTAAATAATTATATTTTAATGATGGTTTAAAATAATTATATGAATTATTATTTACGTTTGTGATGCAAATGTGTCTCCCACGCTGAATTTAAATTACTTTTAGCACACAATGATAAACTCGTGGTTATTTTTGTGTTGAAAATTATATGCGTACCGACTATTTTTGTTGGTATTTTGAACGTTGGTAGGATTAACTATAAGATTGACCCATACCAGCTTCACCTGGACTCTATTACACACGTTCATCGAATGACAAGACGCTGGCCAAGATATTTCCTCTCTAGATTGGACGGTCAGACAGCAGTCACTCCCATAAAAACCGCATTAATCAAACTAAAACGAGGAGAAAGAGCAAGCAGTGGACCCTAGGTATCCGATGTGCCCTTTGGCTGCGAGGATGACGTGCCTAGTGTTGCACACGTCCATAGTCCGGTGTCCATCAAGTGGGCCGTATGCTTGTCTGCCACCTAAGTGGTATAAAGAAAAAAACACCATCAAGATGACGATGTATAGCTATTCACAAATTCTTTTTTTTATATATCGGTCACGTCAATGTGACTTCACCTCGCCTGATGGTAAGCTAAAGGTTGTCTCAGTAATGTGGGTCACCATTACAAGCATCAATAATGTTTTATTAATATTTTATTTTACCCCATTTACCTCAATCACACTTACCCAAAATATACCTACCCTTACCCAAACTTACCCATATGATAGTTAGTACCCTTGAACTAAACGCCCGTGATGGGGTGATACCTCCGCCCTACAGAAGACCGCGGCCATAACCATCGTGTTGTTTTCCCGCTGGTAAGTAGGGTAGCCAGGGCTCATTGTACCCCTCCTTTCCCCACGCTTTCCTAACCTTCCCCCTTCCCTTCAAGTAAAAAAATGTCAAATAAAACATAAAGGCGTAATTTTTACGAAACCCACACATTACCCGGCTGGCAGTGACGTCATTGGACGTTGATTGCAGCTCATTACTGGGTCCGTGTCACACGTAATTGAATACACAGACGACAATATAAACGTTCACCCTGTCCTGAATGGCTGTGATTAGCGTCATTCTATTTTTGCAGGGTTTCCCAATAGACCAACCGCATATACACAACTAGTTGTGCTATCAGGAATAGTTTTAAAAAATTATTCCTATTAGCACAACCTTGAAATTGCTATTCTATTTCTATTCCCGTTTGAACAACTCACTAGTAGAATAACTTATTGCAGAACTAATTATGCTATTTTGCATAGTTGTGCCATAAGGAAATACTATTTTACTTGGCACAACTAGTTGTGCATACGAGTTGGTCTATGAGGAAACCCTCCTATTTTTGTATCTTTTGGCTCAGATTTGTTTTGTCTATAGAGGCACTATTTTTACCTCAATCACACTTACCCAAAATATAGCCTTACCCAAACTTACTCTTAGTACTTACCCTTGAACTAGACACCCGTGATGTCAAATAAAACATAAAGGCATAATTTTTACGAAACCCACACATTACCCGGCTGGCAGTGACGTCATTGGACGTTGATTGCAGCTCATTACTGGGTCCGTGTCGCACGTAATTGAATACACAGACGACAATAAAAACGTTCACCCTGTCCTGAATGGCTGTGATTAGCGTCATTCTATTTTGTACCTTTTGGCTCAGATTTGTTTTGTCTATAGAGGCACTATTTTTACCTCAATCACACTTACCCAAACTTACCCTTAGTACTTACCCTTGAACTAGACACCCGTGATGTCAAATAAAACATAAAGGCATAATTTTTACGAAACCCACACATTACCCGGCTGGCAGTGACGTCATTGGACGTTGATTGCAGCTCATTACTGGGTCCGTGTCGCACGTAATTGAATACACAGACGACAATATAAACGATCACCCTGTCCTGAATGGCTGTGATTAGCGTCATTCTATTTTGTACCTTTTGGCACTGATTTGTTTTGTCTATAGAGGCACTATTTATGGTTTTTATTAGAGACACTATCCTATATAGCCCGGGACTACATCACTCAACAGATTGTTATCAAACATGCGTAAGATTTTAAGCCTGACCCCTCTTCAACTTCTTCAACCTAGCGTTAATCCCAGTCGCATCCAAAGCTTTCACCTCGGAATCTGGGTTCCGCTTTACCAGTCTTCACTGCGGGTTTGGCTGGACCTCGATATTTTCCGTGAAGCGACTGCTATCTGACCTTTACAACCCAATGGTGATATTAGGCGATATCGAAGCATTGCAGTATCGACGACTGCCATAGATGTTCATATGGCAACCGGGACAAACGGCTTAACGTGCCCTCCGAGGCACGACCAGACCAATGCAAATACCCATATTCATGCATACAAATATTTGCACTGAGCGGGGATCGAACTCGCGCCTCCTGCGCAGCGGCCGCGTTCACTACCGCTACGCCACAGAGGCTGTACAAGTTTTAAGCCTGACCAAGACCTTTTAAAAACAAAACCGCATCAAAATCTGTTTAGTAGTTTTTGCATCCATTGCGTACAAAAATAGACAAGAATTTCAAAAAAATATTATTGTGTTCAGAATCGTTCATATAATTATATTCCAAGTTTTTTTTTAATATTTCCAATGTACCTACAGACACAGCTTATGTAAAATTTTATAATAGTAGGCATAGATTAATAGAGGCACTATTTACCTAGTAGGAATAAAAAAATTTTTTTTTTTAAATATATATATAGGACACGTCAATTAGACTTCACCTCGCCTGATGGTAAGCTGAAGGTAAAGTCTCAGGAAAGAGGGTCACCATCACATACACGTACCATGTTAACAATGGTGGCACTCAGCTTGACGGCCGCATCAAGAGGAACCATTTTAATTAAAACGTTTTTATTGTCTTCGTATGTATGTTTGGAAGCTTGTAACTTTGAACTCGATTTCAAAACACTTCAGCAGTCAGTTTTGGAGTTTTTAAGTAACAAAAACGCATACAGAATCGCAAGTCACATTTAAATATTACAGAATAGGAAGCGCTCATTACTGTCGTAAAATTATACTTTTAAAATGACAACAGGTGCATAAAACGTGTTTGTATTTTTATTGAAGGACCCTCAGTCCTTCAACCATTAAAATGAGTATTTTTATTTTATACCAACTTAAAGGGATTATTTTGTATTAAGTATTGAATCGTAATTATTAATCATTTATACTGCATTGTAGAAAGGTAATAAGGTACTTGGTCCTTCGCTTGATGACGTCGTAGGGTTCGATTGCTAGGTCGAGGGTTCGATTCCCACTCAGTGCAAATATTTGTGGCCGTCAAGTTGAGGGCCACCACTACACCCTTTACCTTTACCTTTAGCTTACCATCAGGCGAGGTGAAGTCATATTGACGTGACGGATATAAAAAAAAATTACTTCTTTCTATCGATTATGGTACATAACATGATTAACTACCAATAAAAGCACACAGCACTAATTAAAAGCTTTCAAAGAGACAAGCTTTGCACATAAATTGGCACTCAACATGTATTTAATATTACTTAGTATCACATAAATGAAATTTAGTACCTACTCATATATCTTTTTGCCAGCTATCAGGCCTCATAGATTTTCACAGGCTGTTGCCAGTAGCTAGGCTGCACTTCAAAATACATAACATACTAGGGGACGAGTGGGAACTTCAAGTAGGTATTTTAGGGTACAAGGTACGAATTTAAGGGTTTTATTCCTACCTATCTGGTGGCGTTTGAATGTTATTGCTAGCTCAATGAAATTTGTAAAATAATAAATATGCTAACTATTATATTTTTGATCGGCAAAAGTTCGGGATGTTCACATTTTCCGATCAAAAATTATTATTTTAAATTTTAAATTATACAACATTATAATCTATGTTACAATATATTACTAGTACAATATATCCACTACCCGGGCAAGTAATTACGTGGTTAACCGCATCAGTACCTACATCAGTTGGATGTCCTATTTCCTCACTATTGTTATTCAAATTATCAAAGCGACAAACTGCATAGGATTCGGTATATTGTATAATGTAACTCTAATTTGTTATACATGGTAACTTAAGTGAATAATTTTTGACCATAATGTATAGTGGTAAAGCATGCGATTCCTGTGTTCCACTCAAGAATACATTTTACAAGGTATGCTTAAATTTTATTCTAGATGACGCTGTGTAATATATTCCAGAAATAGTTAAATTAAGTTATAAAGAAGAATAACATAGTATTTTCTACATATAAATAACTAGCGACCCGGGACCCGGCTTCGCCCGGGTGTAAATTTCAGTTTTCCAATAAAATATATAGCCTATGACACTCACGAATGAAACGGCTTTCTATTGGTAAAAGAATTTTTAAAATCGGTTCAGTAGATCCCGAGATTACCCCTTACAATTTAACAAATATACAAACACACAAACTTTACCTCTTTATAATATTACTATAGATAATTACAATAACTAAATAACAAATCAAATTCAAACTTAAACCTTACTTAATAACGTTAAGCTTAACTCAAAACCTGCAATCTGCATATTCGTTAAATTTAAATAAAATCTTATTTATTCATCCTTCGTAAATAAAAAATCAACGAACATGTTTTCGTCAAAGCAAGTTTAAAATTTATGCCCATCTAATCAGAACCTTTCTTAATGGTCGTTGTTCCGAAGTTCGGCTGTATTAGGGAGACTTTTCATAAGGTGTTCAACACGCTGCGTTACACTTCCCTGTTAGCGAGTTCTCGCTGTATTTTGTGCAAAAGTTTGTATTACAATTTTGATCTTTATTTGAGTTTATTTCAAGAAATTCAAACTTTAATTTGCGCAGTTAGATTTGGTTGGGTTTATTAAAAAGGGTTGCGGTTATGAATGATGTAACAACATGGACTACGGTTTGGTACTCATAAATTCAATTTGTTCAATATTCAAAATGACTTTGGTATAGATAGAATTTGATTCTATTATGTGGCATGAGTTTGCGTGCATTTGCGATTGTGAAAAAAGTGTGAATCAAATTTATTAATTTGATCCATACTTTTTTGTAGACAATATTTTTATTACGTACTGTATATATAACTGGAAAACTTCTGCAGGGATTGTATAACCCCCTCATGTTGACTACCGGACACTTGGTTCACAAAAATCTCAACCCAGTATTTGAACCGAGGACCTTACAATTGCACGCAAACTGACGCCGCATAAAAAGTCCATTTCATTTCTATTCACCCTTTGACTTCCACTCTCTACATTCTACAGATAATTTACAAAATACGCAGCTACCACCAACCATTCTATAAACTCCACAATACCAACAAAACTGAATGTCAAACCTTAAATTTATCTCAAAAACCCACCGAATCATAATTTATTGTATGCGAAATAAGTTTGTGTGCAAAAAGTCGGCGGCCGACTCGCAATTTGCAAACATTATGCATCACCCGGTCTCGATTTACGATGCTAAATATTTTTTGTGTGTATTTTTTTAAACCATTGTGTTACTTAATAAGCTGGGTAAAAGGCGTAGGGATTAATAAGTCGCCATTTGTTGCCACAATGAGGTTTTATAATGCAATTTAAAAAGTATTTTTTGTTTTTTTTTTGCTCAGCTGTGGTAGCGAATTCTGGCTTCTATATTCGAATGTTTTTCTTAAGCTTCGGTAGCGGATGGTATGTGGTATCATAAATTACATAATATACTTGCTGATGTCTCTGGCTCCGCCTGTGTGGAGGTCGGGTATCGTTTTTTGCCATATCTCCTGGTCTACCTTACCAATTGCAATTAAAAACAAGTAGATTTAAGGCTTATTACAGAAATATCAAAGCAGTAAAATAAAAATTCTGACATTTTGAAAAGGCCATCTCTATAAATATAGAGTTGACCTACAAACCCTCCTAAACTACTTGTATATATGACCTACAATAAAGAAAATGGGGCAGTACTAGGTACTAGATACCTACTACCTACCTGTTTTACTAGCAATAAACTTACCACATTTTTATGACCAAAGAAAAAGTTAATCTAAGTTTCTTAGGAAAAAAATGTTCTCAAGAAATTAATATCTTTATGGTCTTAGGCAAAAATACTAACTAAAGATATAATATACCTATGTCATAAATTTTGATAAACAAGAAAACAATCTAAAATTGTTAAAAAGTAGTACAATTTGATGGCACAAATTTGCTTCAAATTGGGCCGGGTAGGACCGTGCACCTTGCGAAAAATCCTTCATAGTAATCCAACCTCAGTTGAATTTCGTTCAGGGTCCAGCAGCTGCACAATATCTGCGCTTTGTCACGCTGTGCTGCGACGACAATCACCTCTTCTTTCATGAGGCCGTCGAGTTTAGGGCCACCATTATGTCACTGTCCGTGTATGTAATGGGGACCCCCTTCCTGAGACTTTACCTTTAGCTTACCAAAAGATATTAGAATAGAAAAGAGAAAAAATATATTTAAGACTAAATTAAAACAACACCTCCTTAACTCCTTACCGTAATACCTACTATTTGTTAAGTAATATTGTAATTCTAGTGTATAATTAATTAGTTATTTTTCTGATACCGCAGACAAACCGTATGTACGGTTTTGCGGGACAATGTATTAATATAATGTAAAAACTTGTATTTTAAATAATTATAAATAAATAAATAAATATTGACGTGACCGATATAAAAAAGCCAATTATTAGGTACCCCTTACGCCGTTCTACTTGGCAACACATACGTCTATTACCACCCGTGTGCTAACCTATATATTGGTGCATCGTGATGTTCCGGCGCTAACCAACATTTTAAGGCTTCACGCGTCAGCGAACAGACGGTTCCTTTGTCGTTTGACCTTTATTAGTCCATGTTTATGGTGGTAATTTGTGGCCTTGGTTAGTAAGGTACTTCAACCATAGAACGAAAAGATGAAATAATAGCCGTTGTTTTGTTTCAAATACTTTAGGTTATTATATTATAGTTCTTTTGTTAGTAATAATTAAAGTTGCTTCCTGGAGTGGCAGGCGTGTAAATAGCCGTGTCTTCCAAAGCGGGTTGAGAACAGGTTACGACCTACCGTGGAGTTCGGGTTCAGTCCAATTGTCTATGCCGACAACCAGAGGGGCCATGCAGCCACACAGTAAAAATGAGTATATCACTCACCCAGCGCTGGTGTTCGGCTGCTGTTCTGGTTCTGCTGCTGCTGCTGCTGGTGGCCACCAGCCGATGTCGTTTCGTATGCGGTGTCCGGGATCCGCAGTAGACCCGGGGCGAAAACACTAAGTTGTGTTTCAAAGCGGTGAGCCGCTGGAGGCGTCTATCTCGAAAGGAGCTCCAAATTTGACTGCCGTGTCGCTCGCAAATCAGCTGACTCGCGCCGCTCGCAAACTCACAGCCGTTAATTTTAAGATCAGCAACATACCCACTTACCGGTCGCTAACAAGTACCCCCCAAGTTTGACAAATAAACATATGGACTGGTACCCGCCACAACACGCTCCCCGCCTTGACGAGGTCCAGAGCAATAAGTAAAGAGGAGAGCTAAGTAATTGGGTGACGATAATCTGAGCGGTTAAGTTAAGTTAAGTAAATAAAATTATAAAACGGTCTGAGTACATTAATGAACTGTTACAGCGGATGCAACAGCACACAACAGCGGTATAAACAAAAACAAACAGATATTCAAATTGAATTCGACTGTTGAGTGTTAATTATTAAACTTATAACTAAATACTAGGCTAAGTTGCGGGTGTAATTAAATATAGTGAAATTAAGAATTTATTGCGTTGGCAAAGGATACAGCTTAGTTACAGGACGTTTATATAGTCCTGACGCGGTTTTAATAGAAGCTACTCTAACTACGCCATCCGAGCCCGGAAAAACTTCGGTTACAATACCCAATGGCCACGACAAAGGTGGTACATTATCTTGACCCAAAAGTACAATAACACCGATCTCTATCGGACGATCAGGCGTGCACCATTTCTGACGAGTTTGTAACGTGTTTAGGTATTCAACTCGCCACTTTTTCCAGTAGGATAATACAAGTTGATCAAGAAGTTTCTTACGATTTGTTAGATTTTTGCCTTCCTCCGTTAGTTCAGAAGAAGGCAAGTACGTTAACGGGCTAGCCATTAAAAAATGCGCCGGTGTGAGCACCTCGGGGTGAGGGTCCGCAGACAAAACGCTAAGAGGTCGAGAATTTAGAAGACACTCTATTTGTACTAAAACTGTTAAGAGTTCCTCATACGTGAGAAGTTGTTTCCCTATGACTCGGAATAAGTGAGTCTTTACGCTTTTAATATTTGCCTCCCAAAGACCTCCGAAGTGCGGAGCGCGCGGTGGGATCGTAGTCCACTTAATGCGAGTTTTGAGAAGTTCTTGTTTGATGTCGGATTGGACATTCGAATCTAATAAAAATGAATATATTTCATTAAGCTGTGCCTTCGCACCTATAAAATTAGTACCATTGTCCGAGTACATAACGGACACTGGACCGCGGCGAGCAATAAACCTTTTAAAGGCGGAAAGAAAAGCCTCGGATGTAAGATCCGAAACAAGTTCGATATGTATGGCCTTAGTGACCAAGCATATAAATAAACATATATATACCTTCTGCGAGCGTTGACCTCTACGACGAGTAGGTATATAAGCAATAGGACCAGCTAGATCCACCCCAGTATGCACAAAGGCCTTAGCATCGCAGATACGATACCCAGGTAGATCAGCCATTTTGGGTGTTGGATGTATAGGTTTTAAATGAAAACATGTATTGCATTTGCGGCAGCGAGAACGAATAACTGTCCTACCATCCAATATCCAAAACCGCTGCCTAATAATTGACATTAATAGTCCGGGACCCGTATGACAGTAAGCCTTATGATAGTGATCAATTATTAAATCAACTATCCGGTCATGTTTAGGTAGTAGTGCGGGATGTTTGGCTTCGTATGGTAAGTCAGACTTAGAAAGTCTGCCCCCAACGCGCAAGACACCGCAGTCGTCAACAAAAACCGACAGACCGCGCAACTTTTTAGACGGGAGTTCACCGGCTTTAAGCAGATTAATTTCGTTGGAAAAGTGAATATTTTGAACAACGCGAACAATAAACCTTTCAGCGGCGTAGATATTCTCAACAGCGTCCCGACCGGGTAGTCTGTTCGTGAATTTAAGAATCCACATAAATATACGTAGTATCTTATTCCACGAACTGACGCGGTTAGCTATGGACTCCAAGGCATGCGGTTCAGTCTTTGAAGCCTCAGCCAGGAACGCCTTCGCTTTCAACTCCGGTAAAGTATTAAATTCGGTCGGTGTGAATTTCAAAGGCCATTCACTTATAGGTAAATGAAGCCAGGTAGGGCCGTCCCACCATAGCGCATGTGCGATCAAATCCGACGGCAGCATGCCGCGTGATAGACAATCACTAGGATTTGTCTTTCCAGACACGTGATTAAAACAAGCCGCGGGTAAATTTTCCTGTATTTTAGCAATACGATTGCTCACGAAAACAGACCATCTATGCGGAGATGAATGGATCCATGAAAGAGCTATAGTGGAATCTGAAAAAGCGTAAATACCCTGAATAGGTACGCGAGCGGAAAGCTTATCTTTGACCACGCGAACAAGCTTGGAAAGAAGCAAAGCGGCGACAAGCTCCAAACGAGCCAGCGTCGTAATCTTAGCGGGGGAAACCTTAGATTTAGCACATAGGAGCCGGACCGTGATATTCCCTTCAGGGTCGGTTATGTGTAGGTATATACAACAACCATAACCACTAAAGCTGGCGTCGCAAAATGCTACAATATTTACCACAGACTCCCTATAAACCCCAATATGTCGCGGTATTTTTAAAGAAGAGAGTGCAGAAAAATCACGTGTAAAAGCCGAGAACCTATTGACTATATGTTCCGGAGGAATCTCATCCCAATCTATCTTAGCCAACCAGAGTTCCTTGATGAGGATTTTAGCGTACAAAACGACCGGAGCCACAAGACCCAGCACGTCAAACAAGCGGGCCACCAATGATAAAATAGTGCGTTTAGTGCATTTATTTTCAACAATGGCGGTAGTCAAAGAAAACTGATCGTCAGCGGGTTCCCAGGATAAGCCAAGGATTTTAAAATTATTTGAATTTTTATCTACCGGAGAGAAACATACCGGCGAGCGATGAGATTCCGGAAGTGTCTCTAATACAGCGGGCTTATTACTTGCCCATTTTATCAGATCAAATGAACCTATCTTAAGTAAATCAATTAATTGGCGAGATAAGTCAACTGCCAATGGTTCATCGGGCACTGAATAAACATAATCATCCATATAAAACTGAGTTTCAACTAATTTAGAAGCCTCAGGAAAGCGGTCACTATGCTCACACGCTAAGCTACGCAATGTGCGCATAGCTAAGTACGGACTAGGTTTTAACCCGAACGGTAAATGATTAAAATGAAAAGTACGTATGTTTTCACTGTTATTAAAACGAAATAAAATTCTTAAATATTTACGATGGTGCTCATTTACCCCGACTCTCAAAAACATTTGTTTAATGTCTGCGGTCATAGCTACAGGAAAGGTGCGAAAATCAAGTAGTAATAAAAACAAATCGGCCTGTAAATTAGGTCCGACATGCAGGACATCGTTGAGTGACAACCCTGAGTGAGTTTTGGCACTAGCGTCCAAAACCACCCGAATGGTGTCCTTGTCCGGTCTAATAACGGCGTGATGCGGTATGTAGTAGCCTTCCTCTATTATTTCAGAGTCGGGTACCTCCGACAAATAACCCTGAGCTATATACTCGGCGATGGTTTTATTATAATTCTCGCGTAGGGTAGGTGATTGTGCGAATTTTCGCTCGAGTGCAAGCAGGCGCCTATGAGCCACTCCGCGAGAATTACCCAACTCCGAAGGGCTTCGCGAGAAAGGTAAATCAATAAAATACCTACCGTCTCTAAATAAAACTGAGGAATTAAAACTATTTTCGCATTCTAACTCTTCCGGACTAATAAATCGCTGAGTCGGAATTTCCTCTAGCTCAAAAAATCTTTGTAAATTTGACTCAATGTCAATATTCGTAATCGCGGTAAATGAAGAAAAGGTAGGTTTCGTATCATTACGACATACAATGTCTCCCATGAGTACATAACCGAAACTAGTAAGTATTGCGGGTGGTGCGCGATTACCCGAATCGACCCTATTTCCCAAATAAATATACGGAAATAGTTGTACACCAAGAACTAAATCGATTTCACCAGGTACATTCCAGCTTAAATCGGCAAGCGGTAAATTATTCAAGTATGAAAAATCATCATTTATTTTTATATAATTGGAGGGTAGTCTGTCTGTAATGCAGTCAACCACCAACGCATGAATATAATATTTATTATTAGGATTAATGCGCGATTCGATTGTAAAATTAATAAACCCATGTACGGGTCGCGAGGTATTGCCTACACCTTGCAGCGACGAATTGCACAACTTAACAACCGGTATGTTCAAACGTTTACAACAATCCACGGTAATTAAATTATTTTGTGAGCCGCTGTCTATCAAACACCTAATCAACCTTCTATCTTGGCCCTTGCAATGCGCATAAACTTGCGCAGTTGATAATAAAATCGTAGTGTTCGACTTAGCGCCCGCTGTGAGCGAAACCGAATGCGTCTCGCTTAGCGACAAAGCAGGTGTAGTCAAGTACCCAGCCTGCGCGCTGTCGCTCTCAACGGCCGGAGTTCGAACCGGCTGCGTCGCCAGCGCGGTCACAGACTGATTATTAGTCGGGATATTATTTTCACTCGAAAAATGTAACAACGAATGATGTTGTTTGCCACAAACATTGCAAACATTACGCGACTTGCACTTATATATCGAATGTGTTAAGCTCAAACAGTTTATACAGCCACGATTCGACTTAACAAACTCGAACCGGGCCCGCGGTGAATCAAAATTTTTAAACTTAGCACAATTGTACAACCTATGTTCTATATTATCGCATAATATACAGCTGGACTCGGAAACCGGTTTTTTACTAACGACGAACGCTTTCGACGTGCTCTGTGCGCCACGACTGTTAGACGCACTAGCCCTCGCACGCGGCTCGACCTTAGAATTTTTATTTTGTGACCTCTCAAGTACTTTAATATATTCCTGTATAAATGTGATTAATTCGACACTGGAAGGGAATTCTTTCCCACTGACGCTGTTCTCGAACTGTTGAATTATTTGTGAGTCGAGTGGTTTCAACCCACAATACAACAGAACGAAATCTAATAGGTCGGGTATGCCTAATTGTTTCAATGCAGCGACAGACGCGGAATATTTTTCGATATAAGCACTTAAACCAGCGGCATTAACAGTGCAACATTTAGTATTAAAAATATTGTTTAGGTAATGTTCACCTAAACTGCGGGTGTCTTGATATTTTTTTATCAGACTGTCCCAGATAATTTTATAGGTATCTCCTGATGGAATAATACCTGCGGTTATATTTGATGCACCGTGAGTCAGATTACTAATTAAATACTGCACGCGCTGTGCATCCGTGAGATCGGTATTAAGATGTACGTTTGTTCGAAATATCTCATAAAACATCGGCCAATTCTCGGTATTTCCGTCAAAAGTACGCAACTTAATAGGCGGTAACATAATGTTGACTTTTTCCGGAGCAACTGTGCCTGATTCAAAATTAGATTTAGAAAGTATGAGATTGCGTTTATATTTGATACTCGAGTATAAATCCTCAATCGAACTCAAACATGAATAATCTGGTGGGGTACCGTCCACTTCAAAATTTATTTGATTAATTTTATCGATTATTTCCTCAAATTTTCCGTACAGTTCAGTAATTGACTCAGATTGCGCCAAGAAAGATTCGTTCGAACGCGAATCGTAATTCGAAATATTTTTACAAGAATTATACAAACGATTCATTCGTTCGAAGATAGCCTCTTTTTTAGCAGTTAGCTGCGTTATATTTATTCGAGACTTTTCGATAGACATTGTAAAGTGTATGTATTTAACAAACAACTCAAGCAATATGAAACGATTTAAATAAATGCGGTATGGCGCTCACACTTACCAAGACTTACGTAAGTATGAAACGGCACTAAATTAATTAAAGCGGGTAGGAAATTTTAACTACTAAAATTGCCTATTATTAAAATAATACTGAAACCTATCAGGCTCGTAAGGACCATAAAATGGAGTGGCAGGCGTGTAAATAGCCGTGTCTTCCAAAGCGGGTTGAGAACAGGTTACGACCTACCGTGGAGTTCGGGTTCAGTCCAATTGTCTATGCCGACAACCAGAGGGGCCATGCAGCCACACAGTAAAAATGAGTATATCACTCACCCAGCGCTGGTGTTCGGCTGCTGTTCTGGTTCTGCTGCTGCTGCTGCTGGTGGCCACCAGCCGATGTCGTTTCGTATGCGGTGTCCGGGATCCGCAGTAGACCCGGGGCGAAAACACTAAGTTGTGTTTCAAAGCGGTGAGCCGCTGGAGGCGTCTATCTCGAAAGGAGCTCCAAATTTGACTGCCGTGTCGCTCGCAAATCAGCTGACTCGCGCCGCTCGCAAACTCACAGCCGTTAATTTTAAGATCAGCAACATACCCACTTACCGGTCGCTAACAAGTACCCCCCAAGTTTGACAAATAAACATATGGACTGGTACCCGCCACAACACTTCCTCTTATATAACCAACCCAATGAATTTCGTTCAATTAATTGTATGATTAAATCAGGGGGTGAGTGGGTCCCATGAAAATAAATTAATATTGTCTTTTAACAGGGGACTAATGGGCACTTAAATAGGAGCCAAATTTACAACTTTTATTCTGGAAGACGAATATTAGGAGACCAGTGGGTTCGGTCCCTTCTTTACCGTAGTCATATTAGTAACTAGTAATAAAATCGTTACCAAATTACTTTTAAATGTTTCAAAGAATCATCGTAAAATGGAATAAATACTCTTATAGAACTAACCAACCTAAAATGGTATGTATTAAAAAATACTCATATAGAGCTTAACAACTTAATGGGTTCCGTTCCCATCACTCCAAAACGTAACCTACATTGTTGTTATATGGGAGGGCCGAGTCATAAATTCCAACCGAATAATGACTGCGCCCTATTTGTTATCGATTAGTTGAATTTTGTAATCGATTACTGAATCGATGATACGAATCACTAGGGCGTGGTGCGCTGAGACCGGATTGAATCTCATTTGTTATTTTTGTGGATTTTTGAACTTTATCAACTTCATAAAATTAAATATGATGAAGATTTCTGAATTCAATTTGATCTAAATTCTCGTTTCTGGCGAGCATGAATCATTGACAAAATAAGATAACTCAAAATCTATAAAGTACTAGCTGTCTCGGCGAACTTCGTACCGCCATATTTTCCACCCGCGTGCAATTCCGTTCCCATTCCTGTTCCCGTTCCCATTCCCATTACTATTCCCATTCCTATTCCTATTCTCATTCTCATCCCCATTCCTACTACTACCTACTACTACTAAATACTAATCCCGTAACGTAAACATAAACTTCTCTCACATAATAGAAAAAGTTTGTATGAGAAAAAGAAAAGTTACTTTCTGAAATTTTCTGTACAACTGTTTTATTATTTTTTTTCGTAAGAACCTTCTCCCGATAATAACAAACACAACAAAAAAAGAATTAGTGAAATCGGTAGAGCCGTTGGTGAGTTATGCGCTTACCAACACATTTTGCGATTCATTTTTATATTATAGATTAAAAATAATTTATATTAAAATACACGTTATTTATCTAACAAGATAAATGTACAAATAAAAAACGTGTAAGTATTTGCAATATTTTTTTTACTTTTTCGTATAAAATAAACTGCCACGAATAACTTAAACAACCTAAAAATTGTGTTACATATTTTTAATACCACTTAAGTTGTAGACAAGCACACGGCCCACATGATGGGAAGCGGTCACCTTGGCCTATGGATGTGTGCAACACCAGGGGCGGTTAACTCTCGTTGCCGACCCTGGAAGTGGAGAGGGTTGGGGAAATAGGGGTGGGGTATATGAAGCATTACTTAAAATAACAAAAAAGCCCTGGGCAATATTAAACTAAACTCAAAAAGGATTTAATCGAAATAATAATCTGCAAAAGTACCTACTATAAAAGATAGTGCTGTCAATAAAACCTGACCAATATCGAGCACAGAAATAATATTATGTAGAGTATTCAACATGCATTGACAGCAGTATTTTATGCTCAAAATACACCAAAACGTTAAATATCTCTAGACAGTTTTGAAGCGAGTATTTAATAAACAAATCACGTACGTAAACGCGTACCCGATATCCAATATTCGTAAACTGAACACATTGTGTTGTGAATGAACCACACCGGTGGTGCCCAGGACAAAGACACCGTTTAACTGGAAACCAACTTGTTGTGTTTATCGTAGACTAGAGAACTGATTATAGACATTATTTTGCTACTTAGTTACTAATTTAAAACGATTTGTTTTCTTCTATAACTAGGATTGACAATTGTCGCTGGTAAAAATAAAAAAGTAAAATAAGTTGTTTCGGCTTCAAGGTACCTTTCTTCGTGCGAAATTCCCTACGGATAAAACCGCAAAACGTCTTGGGTCTATATATACCGGGATGTAAGGTGGCCCATAAGACATTTCCCTTGCACGTCGACGGATCCTGGGCCATCTATGGTTTTTAGATGGTGCCCTCGGTTATAGAGACAACAGTGTTCCCATCTTGTCCCGACTAAAGGAAGGTACGGGGGGGGAGGGGAGCACGTCCTGAGATCTATACCTATAGTCCTCCTACGTATGAACCTATTGTCACTAACCGAACACATTTTAACAGAATATCTCAACAACATTTTTCGTGTTCCACGCATCGAACCAGTGATACATAGCAATTACTCTCGCTACACTTGTGCTCTCCAAATAAGTTTGTTTCGGTGTTAATTATCATAAAACATATAGCTTAAAATAAATTCAAATAACTCGATATCATGCAACAAAATAGGTCCACATAATAGTGACGTTAACAATACGATACCAAACAATCGATAATTATGAATATCGAATCGTATTCGATCTCGAACAATCGTAGCACCGAACCCAAAATATTCGGTATATCATCATCGCAGTGAAAGGATCCAATCAGGCCTGTGAAATATGAGGTCTGGTAATTGGTACCAGTTTTGATTTTTCATCAATAATACCTATTGTTCTTCAAACAGCGGTGTAGACCACAACTTTGAGTGGAATTTATAACATAACATAACATACATATACTCACGCCTATATCCCCGAAGGGGTAGGCAGAGGTGCTAGCACCCACCTTTCACCAGTTTATGTTTAGGTCCCAATGTAATAGGTGGCGAGCATATTGCCATTTACCGGGCACTTATAAACCTGCGATAAATACACACATAACTTCGAAAAGCATCGAAAAGTCATTGATGTGTGCCATGGTGAACCTGGGATCGAACCCGAGACCTCGTCTCAGTAGTCCATTACCCAGACCACTAGGCTACCGCGGTATTTTTGTGTGTGGAATTTATGGGATTTTATAATTATATCGAAGTAGGTATGTCAGTTATTTGGTATGTTTATTTGGACAAAGGAATGTTTTGTGAATTTATTCCAAGTATTCCTTTACTAAAGATTCGTTCTTATAAAGCAATGCTTAGAAATTTTTGATGTTGTTCAACGGACGTCGGTACTCGTAATATTTTAACTGAATTACCTTTCTCTGCTTTGAACGTGCAGCCTTTCAACAATGATAGAAATTCCACATAAAGAATCGAAATATATTACTTCGAAAATTAGGTTAAACTAATGGCGGAACCACACTTTGCTATTCGCCTTTACTCACGTCTATAAATCGAAGTGAAGAGGGCTCATTCGTGTATATTTGCTTTATTCGCACGAATATTCACCTTAGTCACTCTTCTATGACGAAGTGTGCAGGGTTTAGTCATCTATAAGAATTTCCTCAAATACAATATAGGCGAATAGTGAAGTGTGGTTCCGTCATAGCAGAAATAATAACTACCTACAACTGGGATAGACTTTGAAGCGTTAGTTTGCTGTTAGTTATTCGGTTGGTTTTCGGTTGAAATTGATTACTTAGGGATAACGCAGATTAGTTTAATTTGTTTATCATAAGCAAAATGAATATAATTCTGAGGGTTGAATAATACAGAAAAGGCAAGATATTTTTTTATGATTACAATTTTTATTACATCATTCTTTCATTATTCACGTCACACAAGAAAATTCTAGAGAATATAAATAATCATCAGAGGGCCTGGGCACAGTAAAATTTTATTATTAAAATCTCTCGCAAGCGAATTGTCAAATTTCCAAAATGTATGAGAGTGCAATGTATTACAAATAGGTAATAATATTATCTGAAACAGTCAGCCTGTGACCACGGCCGGTGTAACCTGGTCGAAACGTCAGGCATCCAAAGGTATGTATATACCTTTAACGTGTATCGCGTTAATTCCCGTTTACGTATAATAATAATATTATCTCCTGCATACATTTCGATTTTTTGACATTTCGCTTCGAAGCGATTTGTCACATCACCTTGTCTAGAGGCCCTAAATATCACATTGAAAAAAGTATCGATATATTATTATCGATTTTATCACATCACTTTATGAACCATTCATGGATTGAAAAGGTTATCCACACCCATCTGTACTATCAGTTTTGACGTGATGTCCAGCGTGCCCACAAACCGTCCATTGTCATGGTAATAAACCCATCGATTGGTCAAATGAACCATGACATAGCTCACTCACACCAGCTGTAACTAAGTGGAACGTTTTTGATTTTATATAACAACAATGATGGGTCTTTTCAAGCGTAAAAAGACTGGTCCACGAACCTATAAAATATACGGACGGAAGGTGCTGAATACGAGGCTATGATTGTCACAAAAATGGCGGCGGCTAACTATATGAGTGAATATTTGGTTGCAATGTGTTTTAGAATTTGATTGAAAAAATTGGTTGAAATGTGATTCCTGGATATATTTTTTTTGGTGTCACTACGGTTTTTATACAATTTTACTACAAAAGACTTGCTGTATTTTTTTTTCGCTACTTAAACTGACTGGATGGAATAAACTGGTTTGCCGCGTAGTGGCTGACTAGTGTGTGAATGTATGCGTGTACGTATAAGCAAATGGGATGACTAGCACATGAGTAAAGATAAGTACATAGATATTCTGTGACTCTAGTAACGTCAGTTGTATTGTTTAACACGCTCCGTCTATAAGTTTTTAAGGTTCATGGTTTGGTCCATTAATTTTTGTGGAAAAGTTTTGTTTGTACGAATCATTGCTCATTCAGAATTTTGACCTCTTAATGGTTAATATTCTGTTTGGAGATTGATTCGTCAGTTAATGAAAAGATTGTTAAGTTTATCATTGCTTTAAATTAAACTAGCGTTGTCACGTGGTTTCACCCGCGTAAGTGCTGATCTCGTGGAAATATCGGGATAAAAAGTACCCCTTGTTACTCTGGAATTATATAATGTGTAATGGTAAAGAATTTTTTAAATCGGTGCATCAGTTTCAAAGTGATTTATTTTGGCGCACGATTGTATTTCAGTTTTACATACGAAGATTTATAAATGAGGTCTTACGGGTTTTTTGAAATAGGGTCGTACGGGTACTATTTTTAAATGGGGTCGAAACTTGGAGGTTCTACGGGTACGTCGCCAGTTTATCGATTACAAACAAACAAATCTTTCTTCTCTATAAGCCTACTAATATTTTTTTTATATAGGACACGTCAAAATGACTCCACCTCGCCTGATGGTAAGCGAAAGGCAAAGTCTCAGGACTGGGGCCACCACCACATACACCGGTAGTGCTACAGTGGTGGCCCTCAGCTTGACGGCCTCATCAAATGCTTTTTCACGCCCCGCTTAAATTATTAATGATGATATTATAAAAAAGAAAGATGAAAGTTTGTGAAGATGTTTGAAAGTTTGTTACTCAATCACGCTCTGACGGCTGAACGGATCCGGCTTAAATTTCGTACAGGAATAGATTTATAGTCTAGAAGAACATACCTATTATAGGCTCCTATGTCCAACGGAAAAAGAATTCCAGTAAGAGTATAGTTGAACAAAATATTATTATACTAGCTTCCGCCCGTGGCTTCGCCCGCGTGGATGTCGGTTATCGCGACCAAACATAGCCTATGTCTCTAGGTCTAATCTAATCTACCCCTATACCAAACTTCATCAAAATCGGTTCAGCGGTTCAGGCGTGAAAGCGTAACAGACAGACAGACAGAGTTACTTTCGCATTTATAATATTGTATGGATTGTATCGGTGACTAGACTAGGTAGGTATGATAAGTATACATAAATAATATCATTGATACATTTATCGTATTAAAATGACAGATTTGATTAACGAACTATACAGTAAATCTCATATTGAAAGAAACTGAATAATTCATTGTATGAATTCAATATTAACTCTTTGGATAACCTACAACTTTATTGAATTTATGATTGTGGCGTTGTTAACGTTTTATTGAAATAAAAATGAATATCTCTTTTATATTTTAAGCCGTGTCGGTCTCGGTTGCCATACAAACATCTATGGCAATCGTTACGGGTAGTTGAGCCTAAAAAGTCCAACAACAACGATCTAGCTGCAATGCTTCGATATCGCCTAATGTCACCATTGGGTTGTGAAGGTCAGATGGCAGTCGCTTCACGGAAAATATCGAGGTCCAGCCAAATGCGCAGCTAAGACTGATAAAGCGGACCTCAGACTCCCAGGTAGAAGCTTTGGATGCGACTGGGATTAACGCTAGGTTGAAGAAGATCTCTTTTGTTTTATAGTAGTTTATTCACAAAATTTTTGTTTTTTTTTCGGTTTATGATAAGTAATGCAGTTGTTTTCCGCCTGCCAGCTATCAAAATTGCTTCGGTCTTTTTAAGGTATTTCTTAAAAGATTTTTTGCTGTCGACTTTTTTAAATAGCTTCAATTATTTTTTTAAAATTTAAAAAAAATATTGACACGTTACCAATTTGAACGAAGCCTCAAATTGCACAGTCCCAAAAGACTGTCATGTTATAACTGCGTTTTAACTGACCGAATCCATTCTGGAACTTAGTTTACAAGAAGACCTGTGCCCGTAGCTAAGTGGCAAAAGTCTAAATCGCAAACGATTGCTAAGGAAACGTATATATTAGGTCGACCAATCACACTCCAGCTCGTGATTCCGCCGCGGCGCGCGCATCGTACACCGGCGACGAGCTTGGATGTGATTGGTCGACCTAATCTATTCGTTTTCTAAGCGATTGTTTGCGATTTAGACTTTTTCCATTTGTCTACGGGGGCTGATTATTTTATAACCTAGTCTAAGACTATGTTATTAATTTAGACAGACACAACACGTAACACAAAAAAGACCCCGGCAAATTGTTTTTCCCGCGCAATAAAACCATTCGGACAATTCGAGCACAGACATTTACAACTTGACATAGACTAGCTGTCAAACAATGGCTACCGTAAAACTCATAAGTTTATGTTTACATAAAAATACCAATAGAATAGTGTAAACCCATAAATTAATAACAATTTATGCTTGGTTCTGCGAAACGAATGTTTTGATATATGCCCTGTAATGCCAGCATAGTTTTTTTTTTATAATTTATAGGTTGTAGGTGAGGCCATTGTGCGATATAGGTCATATTACAACAACATATTTAGGTACCCACTTATTGTCGAAGCGGTACTTTATTCGTTACAGCTGTTATACCGTTTTTATGAGTCTTTTTTTTACCACTTAGATGACAGACAAGCACATGGCCCACCTGATGAGAAGTGGTCACCGCGGCCCATGGACGTGTGCAACTTCAGGGTTGTCACACTCGCACTGCAAAAACATAGCAAAAATTAATAATTCTAATCATAAACTTATGGGAAACACATACCGAAAACATGTAGAAACCACCCCATAAACCTGCTTACGTAATACTCAAATACGTATAACTTTCTTTGGTAGATTCATGGAAGGAAATCAAGACGAAGCGCTGTAGTCATTTAAAAAAATAAGCTCACTGCCTACATAAGAGGATTCCAAATTCTGTTGGAATACGGACTAAGAAATGTTTGAAGCGGTCTCTAAGGACTGATTCGCGGAATGTTTAAGTCGAACACAAATCCTTTTTGCACGAAGTTAAGGATTTTGTTGATGACGATCCAGTTATGACGTGATAAGAATCTGTGATATAAACGGTAGGTAGGAGTCGATTGAGCGTTCGAAATTCAGAAAAGCATTAAAATCTGTCGGACTTTTTTTTTATACTACGTATGTGGCAGACAAGCATACGGCCTGTTTGATAGGAAGCGGTCACCGAGGCCTATGGACGTGTGCAACACCAGGGGTGTCACACACGCGCTGCCTACATTGAAGGGAAGGGGAGAGGGGCTAAGAAGGGGTGGGGAGGCTAGGAAGAGGGGGATTTTGCGGATATAAATCATTAAGAAAAGTTAGCTTACGCATATATTAGCGTACGCATACTCCAAAATATACGCAAACTTCAATCCTTCAACCTTCAACCTAGCGTTAATCCCAGTCGCATCCAAAGCTTTCACCTCGGAGTCTGGGGTCCGCTTTACCAGTTTTAACTGCGGATTACGCATATTTCAATATCTGAATGAAATTTCTTCAAAACTTAATTCAAATATTGAAGTTCTTTTATAGTGCATACTTATTTGTTTTTTGAAATTTATTTATTTATTTATTTATTTATCTCATACATACTAAGTCATTACAGGCAAACCTAAAGCGACAGAGTAGCATCATAATAAGCTCCTCCTCATTGACAGGGCCATTTGCCAACAAGTCCGGAGGAACAAAGGGGCTCTCTCGACTGCCTGGATTGACTACAAGAAGGCCTATGACTCGGTGCCTCATTCATGGCTGAAGAGGATCTTGGAGCTGTATAAACTTGATGCAACTCTAATATCCTTTTTAAGCACGTGCATGGGGCAGTGGACCACAGTCCTTCGTCAACCAGGTAGTGGAGACAGCCTTTTTGAGCCTCAGGACTTTATAAGGATTGAGCGAGGTATATTTCAGGGTGACAGTCTGAGTCCCTTGTGGTTTTGCTTAGCATTGAATCCTCTCAGCACTTTGTTGGAGGATTCGAGGCTAGGCTATCGGCTTCGGAGAGGGGGTGATATCATTTCTCATCTACTGTACATGGATGACCTCAAGCTGTTCGCAACGCAACGCCTGCACTTGACGGAGTTGTTAAAAATCACTGAGAATTTTAGCAACTCTATTAAGATGGAGTTCGGTGTGGATAAGTGTGCGGTCATGCATGTACAGCGAGGGAAAGTTGTAAGTTCTACGAATTTACAGCTTTCCGAGACAATGACTCTCAGATCTCTGTCAGAGGCCGAAACCTACAAATATCTTGGTATGTCAGAGTCGTTGGGTATATCTGTAGGAGACGTCAAACAGTCGGTGAAGAAGCGCTTCTTCTGTCGCCTGACAAAAGTATTCAATAGTCTTTTGTCAGGTGGCAACAAGGCGCGTGCCTTCAACGGCTGGGTGATGCCCTTATTGATATACTCCTTTGGCATACTAGGGTGGACTCAGACCGAGCTGGACGCCCTAGATAGAAGGGTCTGTCAACTGCTAACGTCGCATCGTATGTTGCACCCACGCTCGTCTGTTATGAGACTGTACATTCCGCGGAAGTGGGGGGGTCGTGGTTTTTTGAACGCTAAGAACCTCCATAACCGCGAAGTGTGCAGTCTCAGGGAGTACTTCCTAAGCAACGAGTGTGGGATGCATCGCGATGTGGTGGCAGTTGATAAGGGCCTCACGCCGCTCTCCTTGGCAAACGAGAACTGGCGTAAACCGATGGTACTTAGCACTGATGACCGCAAGGATGTATGGAAAGGCAAGGAGCTGCACGGGCGGTACTATCGGGCCCTGACGGGGCCTGATGTGGACCTGCATGCGTCGGTGAACTGGCTACGTTTCGGTGACCTATTTGGGGAAACCGAAGGGTTTGTTTGTGCAATTGCTGACGAAGTTATCAAGACGAACAACTACCGGAAATATATCATGAAGGACGGTACGGTCGACATCTGTCGGGCATGCCGCCGTCCCGGAGAATCTCTCCGACATATTATTTCCGGTTGTTCTCATCTTGCTAACGGAGAGTACTTGCACAGACACAACCTAGTAGCCAGGATCATCCATCAGCAACTTGCCCTTCAATACGGCCTTGTCGAGTCTGAGGTGCCGTACTACAAGTACGCACCGGGGCCGGTTCTCGAAAATGGTCGTGCTTTGCTCTATTGGGATCGGTCTATCATCACGGACAGGACTATTGTAGCCAATAAGCCTGATATCGTGTTGGTAGACCGATCCCAACGCCGGGCAGTGCTCGTTGACATCACCATCCCGCATGACGAGAATCTCGTGAAAGCCGAGAAGGACAAACTCAGCAAGTACCTTGACTTGGCCCACGAGATCACCGCCATGTGGAATGTTGACTCAACGAGTATTGTCCCGATAGTCGTTTCGGCGAACGGCCTTATAGCGAAGAGCCTCGACCAACATCTCGAGAGGCTCTCGCTGCATGGCTGGATCAAGGGTCAGATTCAGAAGGCAGTACTCCTTGACACGGCACGTATTGTCAGGAGGTTCCTCACTCTGCAGCCCTAACCACCGGTAGCTTGGGCCATGCCCCGCTGCTGGCGGTGCTCTAGGTTTAGGTTTTTTTATAATATTTTTGTAATTTGTTTTTTATAGATATATTGTAAAAAAACTTAGACTTAAGAACTAAAATAAATAATTGAATAATAATTTCATTAACAATTCATCATGCTATAGTTAAAATTAGTAAAAGTACATAATATAATTACCTAGGTAACATTTCAAAATAATTCGCGAACATGTCCTATCATAAGGAATAATAATTATTCTATTAATGATATCAAAATAATAAGTTAATTAATAATGTCCAAATAATTCAGTTAATACTGTCAAAATAATAATTCCACTAGTAATGTCAACTTGTCTACTAGTAATGTCAACAAATTTGGTTTATTACGTTAGCTGCAAGCGTATACACGCTTAGTATTCTTTCGCTCTACACGCTGAACCAACTCTGCATACCTATTTAAATTCTCATTTACTTTTAAACCACACCGCTTTCGTATATATCCTTATTCATCTTCCTATCAACTATTAACCTTACCCCACACATACTGTGTAACCATCTTTTCTAAACAATCATTCTACTTTCATAACTTTTCTGCTATACCCAACTTCTAAATACTACGTTAAAAAGTGAAAACTCACTGAAAAATTTGCTTAATCATCCACATAGTTTCAGAACTGGTTATAAAGCACAAAAGGCCATGTCAAACAAATTAAAAAGGTAACTGCTAGACTGCTAATTGGCGACCCTTTCACGGGTTTGAAGGTGAGACAGCCGTGCCAACGTCGTGCTAAAATAATACAAAAGTAGTTGAACTTTGCACAGAATTTATTTGCGTGAATAAATTTGATGGTTTAAGCTAATGAATGCGGAGATTTCGTAATTTAACTGTACAAGTCATTGAAAGAAGTTTACGGAGGACAAAATTCACAAAATGAATAAGATTTTGGAAGACCGGGTGTTTTATACCCACACCTATTTCTCTACTGTGAAATTGAGTTTCTCTGTTTGCTACTCAATTTGATTAAGCGTAAGCGACATTTTTTTTATATAGGACACGTCAAAATTACTTTACCTCGCTTGATGGTAACCTAAAGGTAAATTCTCAGGACTGGGGTCACCACTACATACACCGGTAGTCCTACAGTGGCGGTCCTCAGCTTGACGGCCTCACCAAATGCTTTTTCACGCCCCGCTTAAAGGCCCGGGACTATAGGAGGAAGGAAACACATAAATAAATATTCTACGACATTCTACACATCGCTATCTAGACCCAAAGTAAGCTTAGTTTAACTAGCTTGTGTTATGGGTTCTAGAATGCTGATAAATATACCTACTTATATACTTTTTTTTGTAAATACATACTTATTAAACATAGAAACACCCAGACCAATGCAAATAGATATATTCATGCATACAAATATTTGCACTGAACAGGAATCAAACCCGTAGCATAGAGGCCTTCATCGCCGATACTGTCTGTCCTGCCGATATTTAAATTCTATCTTACTTATCTGTTATACTGAAATAAACTAGTCTCCTTGACATGCGTTATTTCAGGCAGCGTTTTCTTTCGGTTTTACGCCCCAATAACCGCACGCACAGACAGACGCGATCCCTTTGATCTATGTGGAGAGACGTTTCCGATATACAAGAAACAAATGGAATTGACTCGTCTTTTTTTAGATTTTCAGCTACGGAACCACGCGTTAGTGTGTCAGGTGGTAAATTTAATTTGGTTTTGGTTTAGGTAGTCACGATAGCGCAGTAAATGCGACTACGTATAAAGTTCTGGGTTCGATTTTTAAGTTTTTCTGATAAGCAAATTTTTCGCATTTGCTCTCCTACTTCTCTTCGTAATTTGGTTTATTTTCACTTTTATGATAGTGACTGCCCAAACCCGAGAGGAAAGCATAGCTATCTTGACTCATACATCCATCAATCCAAGCTATAATCTATCCCTATGCCAAGTTTCATCCATATTCGTACAGTCTTTCTGCCATGATTGAGTAAAAAATCCATTCATACATTCTTACATTTTCTCGCATCTATTACTATAAATTTTATTAAAACTACTAGCTTCCGCCCGCGGCTTCGCCCGCGTGGAATTCGGTATCGCCACCAAGTCTATTTGAATGAAACGACTCTCCACTCGACTTTCCACTCCGTTGTTCACTCCACTCTCCACTCCACTGTTCACTCCACTCTCCACTCCACTCTCCACCTCCACTCTACTGTCCAATCCCCTCTCCCGACTCCACCCTACTTTCCACTCTACACTTCAATCTCCACTACACTCCACTTTCCACTCCACTCTCCACACCACTCCCCACTCCACTCTCCACACCACTCCCAACTCCGCTCCACTCCACTGGTCTCCACTCGTCTAGCCAAAACCTTTCGGATAAAAAGTACTAAACGGATTTTAGTGCGGTTTTCTTGGTCAGACCTAAAATTTGGTGATAAGACCAAAGGTTTTTTTTTCCTTATTTATTGGTTTCACCACTTCAGAAGACCCTAGACGGCGTGCGGTTTTAGTCGGTAAGAGTCCGACATAACCTGCCCCGCTGGCCGCGGGGTGGGTATCCATGAGGATTTCCGCACGAAAAAAAAAAGGCGACAGTGTGGACATCATATATTATCCCTTTATAACAGTACTTTTAGTTGTAAATAATCGATATTTGAAAAAAACCTTGGTTATGTTGACCACAAATATCTATTTTTTTGTAATCCTTGTCTGTTTGTTCGTGATGGACGCAAAAACTGCTGAACAAATTTTGATGTCGCCTTTTCATTAGAAAGGTCTTGGTTTTACATAAAATCTGCCGTATGTTTGATTGCATTTGGTTAAGTAGAACCGGGGATATGACCGATGAACCAATCGACTCCCACGGGCAGAGCCGCGGGTATTAGCTTGTATAAAAAGTAGCCTATATATTACTCCAGACTATAATCTATCTCTGTACCAAATTTCAACCCGATCTATTGAGCCGTTTTTACGTGAAAGAGTAACAAACATACATCCAGATATCCCGACTGATCGACTCCATGGGCGAAGCCGCGGGTATTAGCTTGTATAAAAATTAGCCTATATGTTATTTCACATTACACTCTATCTTGGTACCAAATTTCAGCCAGATCCATTCAGCCGTTTTTACGTGAAATAGCAACAAACATAATATTTGGACATCCCGACCGATTGACTTTGCGAGCGGAGCCGCGGTATTAGCTTGTATAAAAAGTAGCCTATATGTTATTCCAGACTATAATCTATCTCTGTACCAAATTTCAACCCGATCTATTCAGCCGTTTTCGCGTGAAAGAGTAACAAACATACATCCAGACAGCCCGACTTATCTACTCCATGGGTCGACTGATCGACTCCGTGAGCGGAGTCGCGGGTATTAGCTTGTATAAAAAGTAGCCTATATGTTATTCCACACTTTAATCTATCTCGTTACGAAATTTCAGTCGGATCTATTCAGCCGTTTTTACGTGAAAGAGTAACAAAGATATATCTAGAAATCCCGACCAATCGACTTTGCGAGCGGAGCCGCGGTATTAGCTTGTATAAAAAGTAGCCTATATGTTATTCCAGACTATAATCTATATCTGTACCAAATTTTAGCTAGATCCATCAAGCCGTTTTTGTGTGGCAGAGTAACAAACATACATCCAGACATCCAGACATCCAGACATCCAGACATACATTCTTACAAACTTTCGCGTTTATAATATTAGTAGGATAATATATATTATTTCTATATTTTTTTATCACGTCAATATGACTTCACCTCGCCTGATGGTAAGCTAAAGATAAAGTCTCTGGAATGGGGGTCACCATTACAAACACATATTCAGACTATAACTTATAACTTTGTCCCAAATTTTATTCAAATTCGTTCATCCGTTCTGGCTTTATTAGGTATACAAACAAACAGACAGCTATTCCTCCAAACTATCGCATTTATTATAAACGCGAAAGTAGTAAGATTAGTACAGATTATTTCTCTTTCCAATAGTTATATATTATTTCTATATTTTTTTATCACGTCAATATGACTTCACCTCGCCTGATGGTAAGCTAAAGAT
The DNA here is from genome assembly GCA_963576445.1 of Lithosia quadra. Classification (NCBI taxonomy): domain Eukaryota; kingdom Metazoa; phylum Arthropoda; class Insecta; order Lepidoptera; family Erebidae; genus Lithosia; species Lithosia quadra. The sequence goes on from OY754875.1 coordinate 16,639,752, forward strand.
AAAGTCTCTGGAATGGGGGTCACCATTACAAACACATATTCAGACTATAACTTATAACTTTGTCCCAAATTTTATTCAAATTCGTTCATCCGTTCTGGCTTTATTAGGTATACAAACAAACAGACAGCTATTCCTCCAAACTATCGCATTTATTATAAACGCGAAAGTAGTAAGATTAGTACAGATTATTTCTCTTTCCAATAGTTATAAGAACCTTGTTATTTCCTACCATATGAGGGCTAGTAAGAAAGTCATTACAGGTCGATGTGTTGTAAACTCGTTCAGCGAGGCGTAAACGTCTATTTCAGTGGTGAAACCAGCTTTCTATTTAGGTACATGTAGGTCTAACACGGCATGTCGCCACAAACATAACTCATGACTGACACAATCCAGTTGGAATTATTTCTTTAGTTTTTATTTATGTGGGAAAGTAAGTACGCGAGGAATAAAGTATTGCACATACACAATTTATGTGTAGAATTTCCTGTGTGTGTAGAAATTAATGGTTCTTTGTAAGTCTTGGTAGCAAAGATTATGATTCATTAGTGTGTGATTAAAAACAGTAGTGTTTTTTTTATATAGGACACATCAAAATGACTTTACCTTGCCTGATGGTAAGCTATCATTTTAATTGAAAACTAACAGGTCTGCTGTTTTTTCTATATTAGTGACGTTAATATGACTTCACCTCACCTGATGGTAAGGTAAGTTAAAGTAAATCGATAGTGGCATAATGGTGACCCTCAACTTGACGGCCTCATCAAATGCTTTTTCACGCCCCGCTTAAAGGACACAGGTCTGGACTCACGTGAGCTGGTAAAGAATTCCAGGTATTTATGGTACGGAAAAGAAAAGAGCAACCGAACCGCTTAGTTCTTGATGGAATTGTTTGCACGATACCTATATGGGTGATATCTCAGCCTTGTACGTGTTGTGCTGTACAGGAAAGGAGAGGGTGTGACTAGTTGGTAGAGCTCATTGGAACACTCACCAATCATCATGGTAGAGGCGGTAAAATACTGCCAAAGAAACAATATCTCGACAGCAAAGTCTCGAGGGTATTAGTTTGGATATAGAATCCAAACTTTTTTTACTTGGAACTTTAATTATTTTTCCAAACTTAAAGTAGCCTAATTAACTCTTTGTTACGTAAGCTATATGCCGCAGAAAATCCCGTCAAAATTGATCCATTTAACCTATACTAACAAACTAACAACAAATAGACTCCCAAACTGAATTTCGAGAAATCTTTCTACAACAAAATTTCATTTCGACAACATGAAACTCCGATACAACTTATACCCATGGTTTATTGATTAGGTGAACCAAGGGTACAAAAAGTTAACCGTGGAACACCTAGGTGAACCACATAGGTGTACCATGGGTCAGAAAGGTTAATTTCGACAATTTTTTTTAAGTTAGAATAAAGCTTGTAATTTTTTTTTCTAACAATATATTTTTGTTTGTCCACAGGTATAAGTGAAGTGCTAATAAAATTCCATGTCCACAACCTCTCAACGATAATAGTGTAGTGTTCATGTGGGGTGAAGGTAGTTGATCGCGCTGGCGTGGTACGGTCCCGGAGGGGGGGCGATGCAGGCGGGCGGGGGCTGGTTTTTGCCCTGGACTATGGGGACGATGGGGATGCAGAAATTTGCGGTGGCACTCCCTATGGGGGGTGTTGTGCCGCTTGTACCCCCATTGTTGGCCGCCCTGCCGCCAGCGCCGCCCCCATTGAGGCTGATTGCTCCACCGCCGTTGCCTCATCAGCAGCCTGGGAGAAAGGTACAGATTTTATATTTGTTATGTTATTTTGGTCACATTTCAAAGTCAAAATTCTATTGAAAATGTTATCTTTCAGTTTGAGAAACTTTGGTAGCGTATTAGTCATGCAAACGTTTACTGTCTATCACGCGTATTTATCTCCGAAGTGGTAATCAGAGATATTTTAGCAGTCACATTTAGATATGTTTTTTTATCTTACGTAATAAAGAGGTGCGCATTATCTAAGCGCACGGCCGTGCGCAGGACAAGTTCCAGCAACAGGCAGCAACTATACAGTTAATCAAGTGTTACTTACAGCACGAAAACCTGCCAAGTTCAAATTTAAAATTATATTATCATCAACCGAATGCTACTTTTCATGTGTATGTCAAACAACAAATAACACATTAGTCTAAATATTTTGGAACCGAACTCGAGATCCCATGCAAAGTAGACACAATCACTACCGCTGTGTCACATGTACACGATTTTCTCAGTGTATCGAAACTATATTCGATCGATGAATCGATTTCAACTTGACTAAATTAAGCTGTAACCACATGGGAAATACCATATTTCAAATTAAAAAAGAATAGTCAAAATAACAAAAATAAAACAATACATTCGAAATGGCAACCTCCTATTTTTTTGAAGTCGGTTAAAAATTGAATTAAACAGAATCAAGAAGGCCCGAGATCAAAACATTAGTTGATAAATTGGAACCGTTTATACGGAGGCACAATTTTCTTAATAAATGTACGTACATTTATTTCATTTTCGTAAAAGAAAATAAACGAATATTCCCTTTGAAAAGGGCATGTGGGCTTGCGCAAGAAGGATTTAGATCTTAAAGGTGATTTAGCTTTTTCTTTCGGCCGACTAGTTTGTCGGTAAGTGAGGTTTTTGCGATAATCATTACTGAGAAAAAATGTTTTCGTGTTCTCGCATATTCTTGCTTCGGTAGGCAAGTTGAAAATAAATAGGTAGGTATAGTATTAACTGGGTAATGTCGTTTTTAAGAGCCTTCTTATAATATGTTTTTAACTAGATTATTGCCAGCTCCGCATTTAAAAGTTCCATTTTAAAGTTTTAAACTAGTGGCTTAAAACATTAAAACGCTCTACTGTAAAGTTTGTATTTTGTAGTTAGGCGTTTTTACATGTGGACCATCAGTTTTGCTTGAAAAGATAATAAATCTATATTATATAAAAGAAAGTCGTGTTAGTTACACTATTTATAACTCAAGAACGGCTGAACCGATATGGCTGAAAATTGGTAGGGAGGTAGCTTAGAACCAGGAGCCGGACATAAGATACTTTTGATTCTTTTTTTGGCGTTGAGAGTAGAGCGGAGTGGAGTAGTGACGCGAGTGGAGAGTCGTTTAATTGGTGGCGATACCGACTTCAACGCGGGCGAAGCTGCGGGCGAAAGCTAGTAAATAATAAAAGTACTTAATAATCAAATTTATCATCACTTGCTCACTCCTTTTTCCTCTCCCGGGTAGGCAGAGACGACAGCCCGCCATCTGCTTCTTTACTTATATGCTTCAAGCGCCCTCTACTGTCATTAAACCTTTAATATTCATATTCTTTTGCAAATAGGCGATTCAAATACAACGAATATACAATTTAACAGAATACTGTGTTGCCATAAATTACCTTATTGAAAGCCGATCGTAGCTGATTGATCTGATCGAGTGACTTGCAATTTCGTCAAATTTCGTTGGCAGTTATACCTACGGCACGATATAATGGCCGGTTTGACGTTTGTCCGCTCATGAAGTTTCGTATTAATTATTGTGACATTTTGAAAGAGCAAATTGCTGTTCTTTATTGTCAATAGTGACGTACAGTAAGTCATAAAATTTTATCGAATGTAGGTATAATTTTAGGACACAATATTTATTTATTACATTGATTTCTGAATTATATAATGTATATTAGTGTCCCACGATCATTTATTTTTTTATTTTTATAAGATTATAATTACCTATTGGTGTACTTATTTCACACAACTCGGTATTTGTTTTTCGAAATTCAATTTCTTTAAATAAAATCTATATAATCGACACTAGGACCACTGGCAAGCCCAATAATACCTCCGGCAAACTTACGTCAAAACAAAGCATTTTCGACTTGACGTTGCTTCGAAAAGTACAAACTAGGAGTGCAGTGCGATTGCGATATAGTTTAGACCTCCTCGCCTGATGGTAAGCTAAATGGTAAATCTCGCCTGATGGTAAAGTCTCAGGTGGGTCTTGGGTCCCCATTACATACACTAACAGTGATAATTATAATGGTAGCCCTCAACTTACTCTGTTTACGCCTTTTGTTGTGGATTTCGTCGATATGGCCGAACATACGCAGAGCTGAGTTCTAAACAGTCAGGCACGTGTGTTCGTTATAGGTACGCCTTCGTAACATTTCGATCGTGAATCTCAAAATGGAAGGTCAATTTTACCTATAACTGTTAGACGAATAGATAACTAAAGAAAAATCTGGCGAGACTGCCACAGAAGAAAATAAACTTCACACACACAGAAAAAAACGAGCAAAACCAGTCGAAGACATGTGTGTAGCTACTATTTACGGAAGGAGTTATCCAACAAGAAAAAAGCTAGTGCAATCACTGAAGGAAGCTGGATTAATATATACTCATTTTCATTCCTAATTCCAATATTCAGTTCGTTCAAATGTATTAAGTAGGTAAAATTTATATTTTTTTACTAAAGTTTTTGAATCAGGTACCTAGGTAAGTACTGCTTGCAATAAAAACTTATTTGATTTGATTATATTTTTATCGAGAGTAAATTGACATTTCCATCACTATTGTAATATGTCAAACCGGCCATCATATCGTGCTGCTACTGTAGCTACCTTAAATGATTGCTGTCATTACTCACTGTACAGATATATTCGTTTTTTTATCAGCCCTTAGTCGAATCTCGACAATTTGACGATTTTAATTCATAGCGTTAAAGCTCGTTATTTATGATAGAAAGGAAAAAAATTCTAGGTTTTTGGTTTTTTTTTTCGGTTGGCAGCGCGAGTGTGACGCCCCTGGTATTGCACACGTCCGTAGGCCACGGTGACCGCTGCTCATCAGGTGGGCCGTTGGCTTGTCTGCCACCTCAGTAGTACAAAAAATATTGATTAATTGAAACGACGACGTCGTCGAAAAAATTGTATCGCCCAAGTTGTAAACCTTTTCAATTTAGTAATTTCCTTTTTTTATACTGCACGAGGCGCTTAAATGACGATTAAACATTGGACACGGATATGTATGTAAAACATATTAAAACTATGATATATCAATCATTGTGATTAAGGTGATTTAAAAAAATATTCGTCGGTTTATTCTTTGTAATCTGTGACCTTTTGGTTTTATGGGCAATAACTTTTTTTTCGCGGTAATGGGCCTTTTGGGTGTTAACATTTTGACCTCGAATTTATTTTCAATTGTCTATTGTTTTTTATTCTTGTAGTTTATGGATTATAAATTGTACATAATGGTTATTTAGCGACCTGTTTGACGTATTACTTGAGCGGTCGCGGATTCGATTGTTACCTTGTGTAGGTACCTATGCATAATGTGTGTTTGCAATGGTCTGGCTTTTTTAATGTAACAACAATATATAAGTACCCACTAAATTCGACAAAAGAAGCTCTGGCGCGGGCTTTTCAACGACCAAACTATCTAGTTTATGCCAGAATTATCCAGAATTCACACTTTCTTTTTTTTTTCGTGTGAAAATCGCCGCGGATACCTACCACTATATTTGCCATCGGGGGTGGTTAAGTCGAATTCAAACCGACTAAAAACACACCGTCAAGGTTTGAATGCAACCGGGATTGATAATAATGTTCTTCTAATTGTTTATATTTCCGTATCATCTTCCTATTAAAAGTAGGTATAGTTTACATTAAAATAATATGCGTAGACTAATGTCCACACATGTGTATCCCAGTAGTACAGGCGCCATCTTCCCTTTCATTATACTGTCTGTCCCACTCGTTCAAGTGTCATGTTTGCTATCATTATCTGTGGGACTAGTATAACTTGTACCTAAATTAGTATGGGTTAAAGTATTAAGCGGAAGCGTTTTAGGGATCTCAAACTTGAGCTGAGTTAATTAAATGAACCGTTGGTTGCAGGAATGCTCGTGTTCTTTTGGAATTCGTGCGTCTAGGAGTGTACTTATTTGAGGACAATAGATAGATAGATAGATAATTCTTTATTGTATACCAAACTTAGTTGTTATTAAGACAATGTAACAATTAAGTTGATTGCTGGGTGGGTATGTGTATTAAAATCACGTCCTTCGAAACTTTAAAGGTTTAAAAGACGGGCTTCTTCAGTGAAGAAAGCCTTGGTTCTCTTATCGAGTCTTTTTGTCTTTAAATAACAAATTACTATAATTCATTCGTATAAGTCATTAATTCATTAATTCATTCGAAGTATAAGAGTTATATTTGATCAGTCCAGACAGTAAGTTGCAATTCATGTGCCGGAAAAAGTGCTAAGTAGGTACTAATAAAATTTTCTGTTTGAAAAATTTCAGTAGCAGCATGGAATCTGTTTTATCCTTTGAAGAAGATGCAGTGCAGGTATAAAATAAAAAGAACACATATCAATAAAATAAAATTACATAACGATTAAATCGCTACCTGCTATAAAACACACCAAACAATAAGTAATTGGTTTAAGTCCAGCCTATGTAAGGCGTTTAATAGTCCCGGCATCGTGTCATCGGATTAACTATGCCTGTACACAGCCTCCCTCAGCTCAGCCAAGACTCTATTGTGAACGCCTTAACGACAGTACATTGTTGACAGAATAAATTCGGTGCGTCGCTTTCTTGGGGGGAAAGTGTAGGGAGAATTTGGCTGTTTAGTTGTTACACTTCTGTTCATTGTTGTAAGTGAGGTCGTTTTGTTTTGTCTTGAGTATTATAGGTATTGTTGTTTAGTGTTGGGTACATAGAATTAGGGTAGCGTAGATATCGCAAATGTGTTAAATATTACTAATAGTTCGTAAACAGACTGTGCCTCGGAGAGCACGTTAAGCCGTTGGTTTCTGTTACCATACAAACAGTATTACGAGTGGTTGGAGCCCTTAAAAGTTTGACAGCTGGTCTAAACACAGAACTTCGATATCATCAACTCAAAAAAAAATTACTACGAAGCGGCTAAATTTCGATATTTTCCATGAAGCGACTGTCTGTAAACTGTAAACGGTTTTTGATAACGTTTTTTATTGGAAAGGTCTTGGTCAGACTTAAAATCTTGTTTAAATTTGATCACAATCGATTGAGTAGAACCGAAGATAATAACAAAAAAAAAACGTGTGGCACACGGAGACTGCCGCGGTGAAGCTATTGCATAGCATTCACTTAATTATGATTGTTACCATACTTGAAATAAGGTTGAAACTTGTGCGTCCAAACACCCCCGGTGTTAGGTTTTTGTTTTCGTTACGGAGATTCTTGACTCGGCCCCTCAAAGCCCGCGATAAAAGCTATACAATAGCTTAAAACTAAAAAACTATAACTGCTATAACCGACCTCCGCGCGTGTAGCCTGCATTATGCTAGTTGTTCTATAACATTGTATTCTATGGCAAAACTGCAATACACGTTCCCCATTAGAAATATCGCTCTGAAATTAAAATGTTACTGGATCAATTGGCATCCACTGTAATAACTGTGGTGTTTATGTCATAAATCATGGGATAATTGCCGCCATGGGTCCCAGCTACCGTCATTAGCCCACTCGCTTGCAAATATATATAGCTATCGTTTTCTTTGCACTCATGTATCTATACCTACTTATAAAAAAGAATCAAAGAGTTTGTTTGTTTGGTTGAACGCGCTAATCTTGGGAACTACTGGTCCGAAAATGAAAAATTACTTTTTGAATTGAATACCGCATTCACCAAAGAAGGCTATAGGCTATATATCATCACGCTACTGTCTAAAGGAGCAGAAGTAATCATATATGTCAATGAATCGGGAAAATTTCCATACATTATTACGAAATAAAGAAATTACGGCCATGTCAAAAATCAAAGTCAAAAATCTTTTTATTGCGTATAGACCATTAAACGGCACTTACAAAACGATTAAACATGTAGGTATCGGTTAAATAAGTGCCACGGAGACGAAGTGTGTCACAGGCGAAGCCGCGGGGGACCGCTAGTACCTACTATTATAAAATTGTAAATGAACTGTGTCTGTAGGTACATTAGAGACAAACGGAGGTAGGACACGACGGTATCTCGCATCCGAAATGAGCTGTCCGACTGGGGTATTACCTCCGCTCTACAGAACACCACGGCTATAAGGTAGGCAGCGCGTGTGTGTTGCATACGTTCATAAGCCACGGTGACCGCTTCCCATCAGGTGGGCTGTGTGCTTGTCTGCCCACCCACGTAGTATAAAAAAATACTTCGGTTATGTTAGGCATTTGCCCAGCAGTTGTGGGGCAAGATTGGCTAGATAAAAAAATTATATAAACAAACACAAAAATATTTTTTTCTTTTTGTTAGTACAGGTCAAACTAAAAATCTGCCGTATATTTGAGTTGGTTGTGCAGAACTAGAGATATGGCTGATTTTCATAAGGAGGATCGTGTGCTTTTCTACCACCGAAGTGTTATAAAAAAAAGTTGCGAAAACCGACATTTACGCGGGTGGAGCCGAGGGTATCAACTAGTATGTAATGTTTTACCGCCATAATTTTCATTGTGCATCGTAAAATGTAATGAAATGTGCTTTGCTTCGGCAGTCATTGGGCACAATTGGATATTATGGCGCCGCAAATTATAGGGCAGCGCAATTGGACACTCTTTTAACCGTAATGAGTACGTAAAGTGATCCATAATTGAACCATATATTATTATTATCATTCTCTGCACCTTTTTCCCAACTCAGTTGGGGTCGGCTTTCCAGTCTAACTGTGATGCGGCTGAACTTCGGTATTTTCCGTGGAGCGACTGCCATAATCTGACCTCCACAACCAATGGTCATTATCACCAATGGCGATATCGAAGTTCCAAGTTACACTGGTTGGACTTTTGTGGGCTCCAACTACCCGTAACGACTGCCATGGATGTTTGTATGGCAACCGGACCGAGACGGCTTAACGTGATCTCCGAGGCACTAATAAACCTGTGATAAATACACACATAACTTCGAAAAGCATCGAATAGTCATTGGTGTGTGCCATGGTGAACCTGGGATCGAACCCGTGACCTCGTCTCAGCAGTCCATTACCCAAACCACTAGGCTACCGCGGTTAACCATAATAATTAATCTAAATAAAATAGTAAAGTAGCTGTGTCTGTACATTGGAGATATTAAAAAAAAATTAGATTATGTTATAATGCACGATTCTGAACATAAAAATTGTTATACATTTTTTCATGCCTGTTGGTCCTCCAAATAGATAGGTAAATACTTAAATGAAAAAAAATTTTTTTTTTAATTCTTGTTTGTTTTTTTCGCAAAACGATCTGTTACGGGAGTCTCTCTGACTCCATTTTTAAAAAAAGAAATGTACGAGTATAAACACTTTATTTGTTTGAATATAATATTTAAATCCTAAAATTTAAAAACACTGGAACTTGAGATTGAGAACTGGTAGATATTTAGAACGGTTGTGTTCGCGACGAGAGATTGGACCAGACTGGCACTGCAAGGCAGATGAACTTGCGAGTGTGCAAATTGCTGACTCTGCACAGCCTGCACGCTGCGGTTTGGGCTGACTCGGCCCTTTTGCCAACATTTGGGATCCGTAACAGATCGAACAGATTGAGATGCAGTTTTTTTGTTGGAAAGCTCTTGTTCAGACTTAAAATCTTACGCATGTTTGATCACAACCGGTTGAGTAGAACCGGAGATATAGTCAAAAAACGTTCAAAAATTCACACTCGGAGCCGCCGACCTGGGCTAGTAAAATGTAAAAATTAAAACAATCTTGATAGTTAGGTACTATACGAGTATCAAATTTAGGTATCTCAATTCACTAATAAACCCTATCGCGCTCGCGTCGCTTCATTATAATTTAAAATTAAAACTCGTTGCCAGACAAAGGGTTTATGCATTATTAAAGAATGAAATTACTCGTATTATGATGTACTAAAAAACGAACAAAGTTGATGTCGAAAAAAGACCTAACTTTTAAAGCTTGTAAATCTGAAGATAGCATTACACTGCCGAGCAAAAAAACTGCTGCCATTAAAATATTCGTGCAGTATGAAATTAGAGACCAAAATTTTATAGGAGGTGGTTTGCAAATAAATTTGATTTCATTATCAGATGACGTCAAAGTATGGGTTTTTAAATTTTATGGTATTCAGATTTTAATTAAGTAAACTCAGTTTTATTTACTGTTACACTTCACTGAATATTTGTTTTTATCTTCTTACTAGCCAATGTCCACGGTTCCACCAGCTTAGATGCCGGTATTTACGTTTTTTGACTATATCTCATGTTGTACTCAATCGTATGTAGTTAAACATACCTACGTAAGATTTTTAGTCTGACTATGACCTTCCAAATAAAAAAAACCGTATCAAAATTTGTTCCGTAGTAAACAAACAGATAAAAATTCCAAAAAAAAAATATTTTTATGTTCAAAATCGTTCATAATAATATAACCCAAGTATTTTTTTAAATATCTCCAATGTACTAACACAGCTGTATTACAATTTTATAATAATACCTAAATACATACGGTAATCAGATATTATGTTGTAAAATTGTGTATTTTTTTTTACTGTTTCACTTCAATGAATATTCCTCTTTCTTCTTCAACCTAGCGTTAATCCCAGTTGCATCCAAAGCTTTCACCTCGGAGTGCGGACTACACGCTTTACCAGTCTTAACTGCAGATTTGTCTGGACCTCGATATTTTCCGTGAAGCGACTGCCATCTGACCTCTTTATCTTCTTATAATTAATTAGATTTGATTTTTCAACGTCTGCTGCCGTAAAGGGAAAAAAAAACAGTATACATGTGTACTGATTGGAACCAACAAGCATGGATGATATATAGAGCAGATTAGCCGTCTATGGAGTGGAGTGGGATCTTTTTTTATTCCCAACAAATCGTTCAAGTCAAGATTACGCTGTAGGCCAGTACTTTGTTAGCTTAAGATAGTAACACTTAGTGCTTAAATGCTCCATCGCGACACCGTAATTTCACAAATGAATGGTTTTTTGTTTCGTATAAAATTGCGTAAGTATTTGCGCCCATAGCTGTATCAAAGGTTAATTCGTTTACTGTTACATATCAAGTACATCATGTATCAATTTACACTAATTGATATTATAATGTACCTACTTAATATGTTGTGTATAATAGTTGTATTATTGTTAGTACAGTAGATAGCATTATTGGTGTTTGTAATGGTGACCCCCATGCCTGAGACTTTAACTTACCATCAGGCGACGTGAAGTCATATTGACGTGTAAAAAAAACTGGAGTAAATTACCGTGCATTTAGAAGCTTTTGCCATACATATTATTTCCAACAATACGGCGGATACTGTTTATACCTAATATTTAAGGTATTTACAATAAAAGCATTTGATGAGGCAGTCAAGCTGAGGGCCACCACTGTAGCGCTATCCGTGTATTTAATGGTGACCCCGGTCCTGAGACTTTACTTTCAGCTTACCATCAGGCGAGGTGAAGTCATGTTGACATGTCCGTTATAAAAAAAAACATAAAAAAATTGAGAATACTTACCTAAAATATTTTACTTACACAATATCAAAATAGCTGCATTTACTATAACATAATCTTAATTCCAGCATTATTATTGATTTAAAATTAAAATTTCAAAAAGCCTAAACCAAAGCATGTGAAAGATAAATATCAAACTCAATAAAAATTATAATAAGACACAGAAATCAACCAAGCAAATATTTTCACCTAGTAATTAAAATCATCTTCAAAGCTCAACGAAAGTGAAGCGTGTGTATAATTTAATTTAGCATAAAGCCATCCCTATTATTTGCCGCCTTGTCTGTAGGTCTAAAAATAACATGCCTATTAATTAGGTCTCCAATGATCGTGAGATGTATTGTCCAGATATGGAGTCCTAATTACGAGAAATATTTTAATGACAAGGACAAAATCTTTTTCCAGTAAATGCGAATTAATAATGTGGACGAAATATATGGGCGCGACTTGTAATAGGTTTAGTGTATAATTTTATTGTTTTAAAAAAAATGTCACCGATAAAAGTTATTGACAGGAAAATGGCTTGTTCTTCGTAAGTACATTATACAAATTACCTGTTGACGGCAATAAGCTCAAAACTAGTGATAATAAATTTATTTTTATATATTCGATGATGTACAAAATAGTTAAGGTAGGACAAGACGTCCGAAATGAGCTGTCCGTCTGGGGTAGTACCTCCGCCCTACAGAAGACGGCGGCCATAATAACCGCCGTGTTGTGTTCCCGCCGGTAAGTAGGGTAGCCAGAGATCACTGTATCCCTCCTCTCTCCACCCCTTCCTGACCTCCCCACCTCTTCCTAGCCCTCCCTTCAAGGTAGGCAGCGCGTGTGTGACCCTTGACCCTTAGTATTGCACACGTCCATAGGCCACGGTGACCGCTTCCCATCAGGTGGGCCGTGTGCTTGTCTGCCACCTACGTAGTATAAAAAAAAACTAATGAAAACTAAATAATTACTTCTCCCTACGCAGTTCTCTGCTATTCAAGAAAACCCACATTCTTGTCCTCCTCCATATTTGTCTTTTAATGTGCTTTTAAAAACATTTTATTGTTCAAATGTTTACATTTTACGGATAGACTTTGTATTGCATCCTGTTTTTTGCTGACCATACAAATATTTCAAAAAAGGAATCGATGTTGCCAATTATGCAAATGTAAAAAATTGTGTACTCTACCGTGTGATAACGAGCAAGGAGAAACATTGCTTGCAATTTTTTATCCCATTACGGACGATTTAAAAAGGTTCACGTGAGTTTTTTTTTGTAGATAAAATTTAAAGAATCCTTATTGTGTACAAGAGTTTTTTTTAGTAAAACTTCTTTTTAATTGATTGCAAATATGGGGAAAGTTTTCAATTAGGAAATATTTTTTATTTTATTTTTTATATAAACCACTTTTTATTCTTTTTACGGCGTTTTTGTTTCGTTGTCCGATTGTGATGTTTTTTTTATAATTTTAACTTGCTCAGTTGTTTGTTTGTATGTTGGTTTGTTAGTAAGAGTCAAATCTTGGAAAGTAAGTAAGTACCTAATCATTTGTTCCTAAGTTAAGTTACAATTGTGTTACAAAACAAATAAGGTCCGACATGTTTCGCAGGTTCTCTGCATTGAAGCCCAATAAGAAGCACTTCCTGACGTCTGATTGGGCTTCAATTTGGTATACTTGCGCATCTTCGATGACAATACGATAATGTGGTACTATGAAGCTGGTCTTATGATGGAGTCGAAAGATGTCCATGGAATTTTGGAACTAAATAAGATAAGTCAATCGAGTTTAGATAGTCTCATTTGTTATGTCTTGGCAAATACTCTGAAGCTACGTGATATCCAGGGTCTGAAGATAGCTCATTTGATTTGTTTAGTTATGCACCTCAGTCCTACATATTTATTTTAATCAAGCCCTATTTAGTTAGTATTTTGCTTCTTAATGACTAGATAACATTCAAAGCATATTTTCAGATAAAATTCTTGCAAATTGAATTAAAATTATTCATTTTAGCCACGCAAGATAAGTCTTCACATCTACACTATTGATTTTTTTATGTAAATGTCACCTTCATGTACTATGAACTTGAAGTCTAGCCTTATTTAGTTAAGGGTGGGTGCAGACGACATTAATTGACATTAACTTTACCTTTGCGAGTAAATAGAAAATATTTTAGTAACTTTATGTAAATAATTTAAAGTGAAAAGTTCTGTTAGCACTTTAGTTTTATGAATTCTTACATCTGTATATTTTTGGGATATTATTACGAACACATTTTTTTTCTTTCACATTTGGTTTTATGGCGAAGAATCTTTGCCTGACAAAAGAAGCGAACTTATAGAACTAACATTCATCATATCTGCTAAATTCTTTAGCTTTTTGTTGTTTGAAAGGTCTTGGACCTAAAATCTTACGCATAGTGAAAACCGACGTCACGCCGCCGGCACAGCCGCGGGCGTAAGCTACAGCTAACAACTAATCGGTCAAGCCATTTCGGAGGTATTTTGTGACAAACACTGTGACACGAGAACTTGATATATGAACGTAGTGAGATTATCTATAGAAAAACTTTTTTGCTTGTTAGCTTTCATTACGTACAGTCGTAGTACTTAATTAAAGTTGTGTTCACATACAAGCATGTTCACATGATAATTAAACCAGTCGTTTATTAAGTTAATCCCTCTGAACAAGTCGTTAATGTCTTGTTGCGAACTAAGGACCAATTCTCGTAATAAAAATTATGTTAAGAATTCGGTCTTGGTCAGGTCTAGTCTTAATCTCATATCGATTTTATAAATGTTAAAAAATGTATTATTTTGTTTACAAGAGTACCTTTTTTGGTCATTTAGGAGATCGACACGAAATCGAAACTAGTCTGAGACTGAAATTTGAACCTATTTTAGACAAGAATTGGCACTACGATTTTAAGATGGCTCCCTCGACCACAGAATGGAGCGGGGGTGAGCATCGCGCCTCCTCGCCGTGAGGGTAACAAAATAAAAGATACGATACTAGGATAGTTTGCTACTAGTTATTTATCAATTTCAATTTCAATTTCTTTATTTTTCAAAATAGTGTAACGTAATTACATCTTTTTGACGTCAAGGATATCCCAGAATTAGTTCCTAGAGATCGCAGAAACGGGATCAGTAGGTATTCCACGCAGTTGGAGCCGCAGGCTAGCAATAAATTTAAAAATGTTGTAATTTGCTGTCGTAAGCCTTAACGTATCCAAGAACTGGTTAACAACTTATTAGAATATTCCTATAATTGCTGCACATGACAGCCATCAGCTCTGAACAAGCATTATGTTTAATATGCAGTCACTTGCCTAAGGGGTAAGCAAGGATTTTATCTACGTCTGTCATTTTATAGACAAATTATGTAAAATACAAGAAGATGCGTATATTATATCTTGGAACAACTTGCAGATGCGTTTTAAGCCTAAGCGCACGGCCGTGCGCAGGACAAGTTCCAGCAACAGACCGTTCAGAGATAAAATTCTACTTACGTAATCATATACTAGTACTAAAGCCTAAAGCAGTGTGCCAAATTTCATAGATATAGCTTCGGTAGACCCTGAAATATGACCCTGTGAATATAGCTAATTTTGGCACTAACTGACCGGTAATCAAAACCTCTAGGCCACTTCCAATTGTCCTAGCGGTACCATAAAATTTGGCACACAGGCCGTGTGTTGCAGGCAATATGTAGATTAACAAAAAATTAAGAAGTTTAAAATATTGTTCAAGCGTGAGTTGGCTCATCAATCTAGTATCGAATTTTTAGCAAAAATATTTATGAACCAGTGATAAAATGAGAATACGAAGAGGAGGGGATAGGTGAGGGGGAGGTTGTATAAAACATATCACAAGAAATTTAAGAAATCGGTCAAGTATGAGTTGGCTTAATCGAATCCTTGAAATTCTTGAAAAAATGTATTAAATTCTCACCAAAAACATACCTACTTACCTGTTAAAAACGGGGCCAAGTTTTCGTGCTGTACGTAACACTTGATTAATTGTTACCTACTCATAATGAAAATGTAAGATTTTATGTAATTAAATTAACCTGCCAAGTTCAAATTTAAAAGAAATTTAGATGATTATGATCGATTTTAAAGTGCATCTAAACTTGGCATTGGATTGAATTGCAATCCTGTTTAGGCCAACCTTTAGCCGATAGGAACTTGGCCCCCTTTTTAACAGGTATGTATTTAGTGGGATTGAGTATAAACATAACTTAACGTCCTACTGCCTCTAGGTGTGGCAGAGGACGTCTACGGTATTCCGCTATCGCATAATAAGCGAGTTAATTGAATTTATACATACTTACTAACATTATAAATGCGTAAGTAACTCTGTCTATCTACCTGAGTGCCTATTGCGAGATTTTGCGTTTCCCGTTTCACGCTCACTCGTGAGTTAACGCTAATTTGTATGAATAGAAAAATGATTCGCACGTTTGACACCAGGTGGCGCTAACCCAATCCCAATCAAATTTGCGTTTACGCACTCACGAGTGAGCGTGAAACGGAACGAGAAACGCAAAACTCGCACTAGGCATTCTGTTATGCTTTCATGTCTAAATTATTGAACCGATTGTGATGAAATTTGGCATAAAGATGGACTAAAGCTTTAGGAAAGGACGTCGGCTACTTTTTATCGCGAAAAAATGGCTTGAAGGGGTTGAAATAGGGAATGTGGATGATTGACAGCCATAATTTTTTTTTGTCACTACAGGCTTTTGATAATAATTAAATTTCGATAATTGAAATTTCGATATATGTGTGGATGAAATAGGGCATCATAGTTCGTATGGACGAGAATTACTTAGACTCATTAACGGTTACATAACACTTAGAAAATATGATTAGCAATATGTGGGCCCATAACCTGTAGTTAACCACAGGTTATGGGCCCACATTTTGCCTTTGCATATATATCTGTTTTCAAGCGAGAGTATATTAAAAACAGCATCATAAAAAGCTATATTATTGAAGTTATGAGTCTATTAAATTAATGCACATTTTAAATTGTTTAATTCCCTTGCACTATAAAGATGGACACTTAAATTCTCACAGTATTCACTTAACATGCTTTAATTGTTTTTTGAAAAGTTTCAAAGGAATTACGTCCTTATGTTAAATGAATATTATGAGACATTATTGTGGGACGTGTAATAACATGTAATGATTTTTTCTCTCAGTTTTATTGGGATGTCCACGAATACCCTACAGAAGACCGCGGCCATAAAAATCATTAAGTTGTGTTCCCACCGCGCTAGAACTTACGACCTATCCTCCCCCCCTCCCATCCTTCCCTCCAACCACGCCAAACTCCTCAACTCCCGCTCCCTCTCGAAGTTCGGCAGCGCGAGTGTGGCATCTCTGATGTTGCACAGTTCAATAGGCCACGGTAACCGCTACCCATCAGGTGGGCCGTTCGCTTGTTTGCCACCTAAGTAGTAGTACCTATATAAAAAAATACTGGTGAGGATTTGTACCTACTAACTACTTACCTATACTATAAGGTACCTCAATAGGTACGTTCATGTCTTTTTTTTTGCATTTTGCATGTGGGTTTCGATGCTTCATTGATTTTCTCGACGTTTTATTTCTTAATTATTAGTGTGGAACAGGTTACTCGGTCAACAAAGTAATCATCATTTTGAAATACCATTAAACTCATTCCTCTAATATACTCGTTCCTTCTTCTGTCCATTCTACATAGGTATTATTTTTTTTGTATGAAATGGCAATATAAAAAAATATATGCTGATCTAATAAATAAATAATAAAACCTCCTTGCTTTGAAGTAGGTTTAAATATACAAAGGCATTTATTTATTTTCAACCTTCAAGTGCGAGTGTGCGACGCTAAACTTAAACAGGAATGTAGAAAATAATACGAATACGAATTGTTAAATGTTTACAAATAGAAGCGATACGGGTGTTGCGTGTCATGTCCAACTTATTTTTCTTTTGTTAAACGTCAAGACGATCATTTCTGTGGGAACTTGTGTGAAATAACAAGGTATGAACGTCATATTTTACTATTATGAAAGCACTTATGATTAGTACTTGCGTCGATTATTAATGACGGAACGGACGGATTTTTTAAATTTATTTATTCATGTTAAAAACATACATAAAAAGTAAATTTATCCTGTAAACCTAGATTAAGTTTGTGTGAGATAATTTTTAAAATATTACAATATACACTTACGGACATTCCACATAATTTACAAGTTTTTACTACTTTTAAAGCTCTTTTTATATTTTGAAAGCGCTAAACTAGGTATTTTATAGATTTTCTTATTTATTTGTGTCGTAAAGTACTTAGCGCTTATGAACGTAACAATCTATTCTTTTGCATTTAACGTCCGATTCGCAAGGATAGGTAAAGCCTGTAAGAAAATAATCTGGCAATAAAATTATACAGCAGAAATGACAAACAAAACGACGACATTCAACGATTCCCAGGAAAAGTTTAATGGTTTTAATAAAACTAATCGTATTACGTACTAAACATGGGTTTTCATAGCTAATAAGGACTTAGTTTATCTAACCCACTCATAACTATTACCTATAAACAAACATAGTATCAAGAACATCGAATAAAAAGGACAATAAAATGGAAATCAGATACCGCCATTTCTAATTCCAATTCAAATACAGAACATCACTAGATTCGATATTTAAATACAAAAATCAATAACAATATTTCGAATTCGGAATTGGATTATACAAACTGCTATTTAAAATTCGCTTCACATTCGCAAGCGACAGGTTAACAAGCATTGCGAAAATCGAGTGTCGAAACGATTGTTAATCGTTAATCGGTACCCACGGTCTAATTTGTGCAAAGCCGTGTTATTTAGAGACAAATATACGATTTGTGCGAAGGCTTTCCATCGCCATTCAGCGCGGGAATGCTGCTTGCATCCTAGGCACCCTGCAGGGGAACCAGTTTTTAAATCTTTTTTAGTTAGCTTATATTAATTAGTATTAATTTTATTTATTTTATGTAACATTTCGATTAATAAATATAGTTATTAAAAAACTTGTATTTTCGAGTTCGTTATACTTTAGTGTTTTTTTTGTGTTACCTCGTATAAATTGTCGATTTAAGTTAGTAGTTTTTTCGCATTTATAATATTACTAGGATAGTAGCTAGGAAGTAGGATAGTATTGGATGCGAAATCACGCTTAGCCAATATAGAGTACCTACCTAAATAATTGACAATAATACGGCAACACAGCAAAGTCGTGATGAAAACAAAATTCAATTTCATTGCAGTCAACACTGCCGCATTCAAATTGCATAGACTGCTATTTACCCTCTTTTTTTAACTGGAAATATAAACCATTTTCGCAAACGTACGTATAATTAGTTATTATGAAATATGATGTTACTGAAATAATAACTTTTCAGTTGCTTACTCGTTCGTGAAATGATACTTATTATTTATTTAGGTATCTATGGATAAGCACAAAATATACCTAAATAAATTAGTTATTTAGGCATATTTTGTGCTTCAAAAAAATTGAAAAAAAAAATTACCAACTTCAAACTACTTTAACAAAATAATTTCAGACAAAGTCAAAAATAATTTTCTGAAAACCGCATCAAAATCGGTTCAACGCAACGCGAGATAATTGCGAATAAACATAATACTAACATACAAGCCGAACAGTGCACCTGCTTTTGAAGTTGGCAAAAAATACTGCGTTAAAAAAATGTAATAACACTGTAATTCGTCACGACGGGTATTGAGTACCGGTTTTCTCTTACGAGAGCCAAGCATTGAATTCATACGAGAAGCTGGCATTGGGAATTCGTTCAAATACTGCGATCAATATAAATTTCTGTTTAGAAAATAACATTTCACATTTGTAACGGAATACAAATCGTTTCCGTATTATGCTTGATAGGTTTTTCAATCAAATATTAGTGATCTGTCATTATATTGCATGGAAGTGCCTAACCCATCCTGCGCCGACCATTTTCAATTTGCGTCATAAAATCTTATTGTGCGAACAACAAAAGCTTTTATTTGTATTGATATAAAAGTCAATATTGTATGGAGGTTTTTTAATGTACCCGCATGTTTATCGCTGTCCATTGATACAAATCGCGGGAACCATTCATGGGAGTCATGTGCTTGGAAACCAATTTCCTGTTCCCTTTCATATTGAAATGTAAGTGGCGCCCTTCAGTGCGTACACCTTGATGTGGGATTTATCGTCCCAGCTAGGTACTTAAAACATGCAACTTTTTAAGGCCGGTGCGTAAGGGTTGATCAGTTTTGGCAAGACGGTGAATTGAAGTGGTACTTCTGTAGAATTGTATAAATCTGCTTCAAACGGTTCAATTATGGTGAATATTGTTTATTTACTTTCTTATTTTCCGCTGAGTTTCTTGCGGGAGCCTTTTCATATCTGGGCCGCGTTTCGAACCGATGCGGTGGTCCATTTGCTAATCTAGTGTTAAATATTTATAATTTGTTAGAAAAATTATTATCTTTTTTGGGAGATCTCCTAACCTCGAGAGGAATCCCTGCCCCAGAGTCTCAGCTGTGAATCAGCAGGTGTAGGAGGTTGGCTTGGTCGCTAAAGATCTTGGTGGGGCCTTCTTTTTTTGTCTGGCTTTCCGGACGAAAAACATTACCCTCCTTTCTTCGGCAGTCGGGTAATAGAGAAGGATACCACCCCCGAAGTATACCACGGATAGCACCCCGCGGCCAAAACGAACAAAGTTAAAAAAACAAAATTGTTAAAACGCAACATCGAAGTACCTAAGCACCTATTTTTTCTAAACTCAAAAACCAACAAAGATTATTACTTACATTTCAATAAAATATGTTATATTCACGTAAACTGCTTAAGTATCTGTTCTTTGTGTATTTTTAGCGTATCTCCATGACCCAACACTATGGGTGGGAACTATAAAACCTAACTCAAAGGGCTAAAAAAATACTCAAATGAATTCACTTTGAACGAAGGGCAATTTACGAAATGTGTTCAATATAGCCCATACATGCGAGATGGCCAATTTGTTCCTTTGATCGTACAACACATCTCGTCCGGCGGATAACCCTTTGTTAACACCATCTATTTCATCACTAGCAAATTAGAAAGTAAAATTATATTTTCAAAATAGGAGTTTGTTTGTTTTTGTTATACTTTTTAGCAGCCTCTCACGGTATTTTGCAGCAAAATGGCGTGAAAAGTATTTGTGTTATACGATAATATAATTTATTAAAATTGAATTTTATGTTTATTACTTCAAAAGTGAATACTTGATGTTATATCACCCTTTGCTTCGAGCATCACATTCTATTAAAGGATGGGTAATAATTGCATACCGTAGGTATGCAATGAAAAAAAAAACTAAATATTTTTTCGTTAAGAAAAAAAAATTGTGTACAGCGATTTTTAAAAAAGCAAAAACGTAATCGTGGGAATTTGTAGTTGTAGGTTCACGCGATGTCCAATAAACTGTTGTATTGCAAGCTTTTAGATTGCTATATTATTCTTACTTTATAAAAAAGAAATATACCTACTTCAATATACTTTAAAATGAAAACGTTTTACGCTTTATGCTTAGCCCACCACTATGCTAATGAATCGATATAAAAAATAAACAAAACGAATCACACATTGATTTCTCACAAAACCACATTTCTCTTTGAAAACTGGTCAAAAAACTACCACGACGTACTCACGACAATGAGACGCCTTCCCCGATAAGGGTCAACCGATACGCCCTTTCGTACTTTTTTTTCTCCAATCTCTTTGTTAAAAAAACCTCTTCCCGCGAATTTCTTCGGTCGCCATGTTTTTACGCGCTTAAAAAACTTTCCAACATCCATTTATACTGCTACCGTCAACTTTTCGCGGCAACAGCCGAAATAGGTACTTTATAAAAGTACCTATTAATTTTCTTTGGTTTCAAATTAAAAAGTTTTTCGAACTATGCTTGGAAAATTAGGATTCTGTCCGATAAGGATCGTCCGATACACCCTTTAACATTTTTTGTTAAAAGCTTAGCAAACTTATAACCTTTTTTTATGAATTAAAAAGGCCTGTAGGAACGGCCAGTATTTCTGAGACGCCAGCTTTGTTTTTGTGTTCACCATAATGGTCTGTGGACAGATTTTATGAGCGATTAAAGTTGTTATATATGATGTTATATAGTTCAAAAGGTCACTATAAAGGTACGGTTCCTCCAACAAAAAATATAATATTTTGAAAAAATTTTCAAGCCCGCACCGGATCAAAAGGACCATGAATTTCTATAGAAATGCAATTCGTGTTTTTGCTCGCGTCAAAATGGCGGCCACAAAGTTGTGGCGGAATTCCGGTATTCAGAACAGAAGTATTGTTTAATTTTAGTGAAATTAATTTCGTTCGTTTGATCGAGTTTAATTAAAGCAATTGGTTATTTTCCGTTGGATTGTGTTACTTCAAATATTAACAAGTTACCGACAGAAAATTCTGATTGAAGTTGAAAACTGTTTCAGTCTTTGTTTATTTTTTGAAGCGGCAATGTAAAGGTTTAATTGAAAGCATTTTTTTACGTTTGCGATTTTTGCTTACCTACGCTCGTTAACATACGAATAGTAGATATTATAAAAAGTGAGGTATACTCTTTGATCGCAAAAGCTGAAAGCCATGAATAGTTTGGAAATGAATTCTGCTGATAGCGTACGATTCATTTATATAAATACGTTGAATTTATGTTTAATAGCTTATACAGTATATTCTGTATCTAGTACGGTACTGATGAAAAAGATAATCTTCAAGCAAATTGACGCTCTTGACAAAATGTACTTTGATTATTTTGACATAGTGCGTTTTTACAATTTGCATACCATATTTTGACATTTTGCATTTTTTAAGTTATGCTGCTCGACGAAACATGCGCAATCTTGAGTAAAGCACAAAATCACACGATCGTATGCAAATATTTTACACTACAGAAACAATAAAGTAGTCTTCTTTGATTAGTTACTAGCAGGCTGTGCCCCTTGATTTCGCCCATGGCAATATCGCCCTCGTGGCACAAATGTTTAACCCCTACATGCACGTAATTTAAGGACAAATTTCTACAATAATGTATTGAAATTTTCTCTATTTGTTAATATATATGATTATATTATCTACTCCTGATGATGTATCTTATAATTAGCTAATTTTTTACAAAAAGAATTTTCAATTCCGTCTAGCAGTCTCTGAATTTAGCGCGTTCAACCAAACAAACAAACTCTTCCACTTCATAAAATAAATATTAGAATGGGTTCACTTATAGAATATAGGTTGACGTGAACTAATTGGACGGCTACAAAAATGTTACCTATTTCGGTAGGTTCAGTGTACTCTGTATCGGAAACCATAAAAGCTTAAATAATCCGGAAAAATCCCTACAACCGTCCGACCAATTATCCGAATAAACCTAAACCCACAATATCGATATACCAACCTATGTCAACAAAGACAGCGAGTGATTTCCCAATAATTGCTATGCGTATTTTATCCTGTTTTGGTAACAATTTACTAGAGTTGAATTTAGTTCAAGCTTTTTTTTTAGTTCAAGTTGCTGAATTTAGTTCAAGCTGTTCAAAAAAGAAGCTTTTTTAAACGCTTTTATTTAACTTGACCTGTTTGTTTGGGTCAAATCTAGTAATTGAAAATTGACCCTCTTTCTGTGAATGGATTGTTCTGATATTTGGCACATTATCTTTAGTTCTGGTGACAATACAAGTTAGTCTATTCTGTTTCATTGTAAATCCAAGATGGACGCTGCTACAAAATGGTGGCTTATGTATTTTTCTAGAACTACCGCAATATAGATATCAAATGAAAGGGCTTGGCTAGTAGAATATACTATATAGTCCACTGTGAAAAAAAGAAAATCCAATATGGCCGCTTTTATGCACTAAACCTAAAACATTTTTTACTTAATTTATTTTATTTAACTTACTCTGTTGTTTGTTACTTTGTGAGTTTGGGAGCCCCTCACAAGCCCAATATGGGACAAATCTTGGATACCAAATTAAAAGCACTTGCTGTCATTAGATTGAACTCAAATATAATGTACTTGCGTATCTGCGGTAACAATGTGATAATATGGTACTCCGACTGGGAAAATGAGTGGTTAAGACAGATTTCATTTATGTACGGAATAACTTCCTTGTATCGCGGCACGAGTATTCAACATGGGTGACATTGTAGGAATAGGATAGTTAAATACCCGTATAAGGCAAAGGTGTAAGTTATCATTTAATAGCTATGGCAATGAAAGGATGTGTAAATCATGGTAACTTTTACTGTAAAACGATAGACCCCGGCTTTTATGTGTTAGAACATAAAGGTATATAAAATCTAGAGGCAATGACCTTGATCCATCCATCATCATTCTAACATAGGTAGGTCTTCTTCCTGGGCCTGGATCTTATATCCTGGGTGTGGGCCGGAACCTCCACGCGGTACACAACAACGGAGATGGCAGCGCCTCTCACTTGTCTCACCTCCTGGGCTCCAGCCCGTGGTTCCATTTTAACCGACTGCAAAAAAGGAAGTAGTTTTCAATTGGACTTAATTTTTTTATGTTTTTTACCTTTGTCATTTCTTTGTCTTTCTTTCAACAGAAAACAAGCTTATTTATTAGACTATCGTGTATCGATTTTTTTATATATCAGTCACATCAACATGACTTCACCTCGCCTCATGGTAAGCTAAAGGTAGAGTCTCAGAAAGGGGGTCTCATTACATACACCGAGTACACCGACAGTGCCATAATTTCCACAAAATTCTGACACACAAACTGATAACTGTAGAGCATTTATTCCTAGAGTAAAACTATGAAATAAAACGGGCATTTCCAACTGTCAATGCAGTTGAAAACAGTAAAACGAAAAGTTTAACCAATCGACTCCACTGCAGCCTTTGTGCCGTGAATCATTCGTATACTAGTCATAATTCGATTAATTTGTCCGGCCGGCAATTAGCCGACTCTCTTTTGTTTGAATCGATCTTTTTATCGACTCGTCCCTCAACTGCGACGGTCGTTAATGGATACGTGATTTTATTTGATATTGCATTTGGTTAGTGATTAAATTGGTTTTATCTATATCTATATCTATCTATACTATTATATAAAATTCTCGTGTCACAGTTTTCGTTCCCGTACTCCTCCGAAACGGCTTGACCGATTCTCATGAAATTTTGTAAGCATATTGAGTAGGTCTGAGAATCGGCCAACATCTATTTATCATACTCCTAAGTGATAAGGGTTGTTCACCCTTAAAATGCAAAACAACGTTTGCCGGGTCAGCTAGTACTATTATAAAATTGTAAAGTAAGTGGGTCTGTATATTGGAGATATTTGAAAAAAAAATGCGAAAAAAAGAAATTTAAAAATAAAAAATTCTAAACACAAGTATATTTTTATTGGATTTCTTGTCTGTTTGTCGGTTTGCATGTTTATGTGATGTTCAGTAACTTATAAGACCCTTTGAAAATGTCGTGAGGCAAAACCAGCGACTTGTGAAATAGATAAATGATTTAATTCAATAGAAAGACTTCTACTATAATATCCGAAACTTCGCGTCGTCCGCGCGAAACATGATATCCGCCGGGCTTCCGATTACCGCTACCTGAATAGCAGCCACTTAGATACTAACAAGTGGACCGTATGCTAGTTTGCTACCTTATTAATAACAAACCTCATCGATATTTTTTTTTAAATCTATACAAATTAAGAAAAGTGTGTGTAATATAAAATAACCGCCTACATACTATACCAAAATAATTTTTTTAAATTTTTATCTGTCTGTTTCTCTGAAACGGCTGGACCGATTTTGACGAAAGTTTCACTGGTAGATAGCTGATGTAATGCGTAGTAACTTAGGCCACTTTAATTTTGGAAACAAATTAGGGCTCCGCGTAAAAATAAATAAAACCGGACAAACTCACAGACATAGCTAGTAAGTACAATAAAAACATTTTGCTTCGAGATAAAACTAAGCTCGCTCGAGGGAAAATTTAACTTTATCGCAAACTATCTTCACAATGTTATGCTTATCTGATTTTACTCGCCGGCAATCGCCTTAAGTTTTGCATATTCTAAAAGAAAATACCAATAACTGTGGACACTTCACTTGGGATTCTCATATATATTTAATATTAGCCTACGCCCGCGGCTCCGCCCGATTTTGATCAAACATGCCTAAGATTTTAAGTCTGACCAAGACCTTTCAAAGAAAGAAACCGCATCAATGACCGCGTAGTTTTGCGTCCATAGCGCACAAACAAACAGACAAGGCTTCTAAAAAAACTATTTTTGTGTTCAGAATCGTTCATTATAACATAACCCAAATATCATTCTGCGTAAAAAAATGATAAACATACATACGCTCACGCCTTTTTCACACCGGGGTAGACAGAGACAACAGCTCACCATCTACTTCTGACCTTACTTACTTCACGCGCTTCCTCTACTGTCATTAAATTTTTCATGCAAGCCCGCTGGTTTCGAGTCCTTTTAATATGCCCATCTCATAAATTGGGCAAAACCCTTAAAAATCCAAATCCGCGTGGGCAAAGCCGCGGGCAACAGCTAGTAGAGAACATTAT
Source organism: Lithosia quadra (assembly GCA_963576445.1). Lineage (NCBI taxonomy): Eukaryota > Metazoa > Arthropoda > Insecta > Lepidoptera > Erebidae > Lithosia > Lithosia quadra. The sequence goes on from OY754875.1 coordinate 16,665,885, forward strand.
ATTATTTTAACATAACATAAACTCACGCCTATATCCCCGAAGGGGTAGGCAGAGGTGCTAGCACCCACATTTCGCCAGTTTATGTTTAGGTCCCAATGTAATAGGTGGCGAGCCTATTGCCATTAACCGGGCACTTATAAACCTGCGATAAATACACACATAACTTCGAAAAGCATCGAAAAGTCATTGGTGTGTGCCATGGTGAACCTGGGATCGAACCCGAGACCTCGTCTCAGCAGTCCATTACCCAGACCACTAGGCTACCGCGGTTACAATATATTATTTTATACTGCATAAAACCAATAACGTTACTAATTCGAGAGCGATGCACCCTGAACATTTCTGTTTTCATTACTTTCTCGATCCCTTGTAGCCAGTACCTACTGATCAATCTCGGATAACGTATCCGACAATTTCAAATTGAATTTCTCCTACTGAATTGTTTCATAACAGCGCATCGTAATCAAATAAAATTCAATATGTATCTACTGTACTTCGACCGGTCCATACGCTTCCTACTCAACTGTACATTCAATTGTACCTACATAACTATGTAGTATTTGAATTTGCTGTCTTATTTGATGTGAAACTTTTGGAAAACAGTTACCTAGCTGTATAGGATGAGCAAGAAATTATGTTCGAATAGTAAGCGTATAATATTTGTAACGAGAGACTGTAGACAGTCAATTAATGGAGGTAAGACACGACGTTATCTCCCGTGTGAATTGAGCAGTCCGTCTGGGGTAGTGAAAAATTTGCAAAAATGCATGAACTGAAGTGTCACCCTTTTGAATTCCGTAATGAACAATACCCGTAAAAATTCTAGAAAGCTAGAAGTACGGCAATTAGTCGTAATTGTGAGTGTTCAAAAAACATATCAATACTAATAATACCTAATAATAATAATGCTCGCTAATTATTTCATGAAAGCCCAATACTTCGAAGTCATAACAACCAACCGCAACATTTTGGTCCTTCGAGCCTTAAGTGTAGAAATTGCACAAATTGTAGCATACTGGGAAGGCAACTATTAGTGCTGTTATAAACATGACCATGACTACTCCATACTTGTATTATTAATAAGATCAGTGCATCTGATGATAAAAGGTAATAATCATCGTAATAGTGTGGATTCCCTCAGAGAAAAATATTCTTTCAAGTCCATTACAGTTTATTACATACTACTTCATTATTTAATAACATCATCCGTCTCGATAGTAATAATTAATTTTATATTATTGCATATACACGACCAACACTTTCGAAAGAAATCTAAACACTACCTTTATAGATATAAAGTCGAAAATTCCTTGAACGGCGATATGTCTCCTGAGATTCGAGTTGCCAACATCAGATAAATTAAACCATAATGTAAGTAGAAAACTTAGGTAGCGAAGTTAGCCCACCAAGTCGGGTAAACAACCGTGAAACGCGTCTAGGGTCATTACGATCAAGTGGGGTGGAACCTTTGGAACTGCCGAAAGATTGCACCTATCTTGCGAGATATCTTTACATTTAGTTTTCGGAAACGGCAACACAAAAAAGTGATTTCGAATAGAATTAACGTAATGGCTGTTGGTTGAGGTAGTTTTACGTAGTTTGTTTTGTGCTATTAAGGTAGCAAATAAGCAACGGGTTTTTGTGGTGAGTTGCTGTTGTTACTAGAGGTGTATTCATGAGTTGCTACCTAGAGTGGGAGGGTTAGGCGAATTTCTGAATACAAAAATATTGTTTTTTGAATTCTTGTCTGTCTTTGTGCGCGATGGACGCAAAAACTACTGAACGGATTTTGATGCGGTTTTCTTTATTTGAAAGGTGTGAGTCAAACTTTGAATATAAGGTATGTTTGATGACAATCGGTATAGTAGAACCGGAGATATAGTCAAAAACACGTGTAAACCGATATCCACGCCGTCGAAACCATAGACATAGGTTACTTAATAATAATAGTATATATTAATAAACGGTTTTATTAAACCTGACCTGTTTGTTTGGGTCCAATCTAGTAATGGAAATTTGGCCCCCTTTCAGTAGTTGGATTGGTCTGATATAGGTATATGACAGAAATCTTTAGTTCTGATGACAATGCAAATCGTTTAACTTAAAAATTATATTTAAGTACTTAATTTATTTTGATTGTACGCTCAAAAAGTAAAGTAGGTATAAAAATTACATTGGTTTGGAGGCCTTATTGCAGCAGCATTCGTTTGTTCCTGTAGCAATTTTTGTCACGATACACTCAAGGCATTCAAGTAAATAATTTACCGATTCATTATCAAAAAAACCGTCTCTCGTATCAAAATCAGTGACACAGTCATTCGCAGAACCACATTCGTTTATTTTAATTCTTCCACGCACTAAAGATTCTTGATTTTTTCCGTCTCTCCATAGTCGTTAGCCAAAAATTCGTCTTTTACGATTTTTTGTTCGATTCGCCGACGTCGGCTTTCGTATCGAATAACCGTCTCGTTTGTTTCGATTTTTTCGCTCCCCCTTTGTTAGTGCCTTTTTTTTATTTGATTTTCGAGGACGTGTATTGTGCGAAAGTTGTGCTTCAAAAAAGGAATAGCGTGTTTGTTGTTTTAGGTCTTGGTATAGGATATAAGGTGTTTGTATCGAATAATATCTCGATTAGAATAGATCGAATCGAATAAATGACTACTATTAACTATTTATAGTAACTGTTTTTGTTTAATGGAGCATAGAGTTCGTGAAATAAGCTGGCGGACATTTACCAAGAAAATTGATACTTGTGATATTAAAGTCGCTATCATCCACATTTTTGTTACTTATGTGACGCTGTAGTTGTTTTTTTTTTTTTGCTTTTTTGAGCAAAGTCATTTATATTTCTTAGTGAAAATGCTACTTAAATCAAATTAATAGGAAGGATATCTTGGACGGAACTCTTCGTGTTTGAGTCCGGCTCGCTCTTACCCAGTTTTTTTAAATTATATTTTTCACAGAACAGTAGAACTATAAATATTCACTGTTACGTTTGTTATTGGACCTCACAACCAATCGAACGTGAGGCAAGGGCCATAAAACACAGTTTTTGTGACGTCATAAGCCTTTCCAGTGAAACGTTAAAGATTACTTGGTTTCTTTAAATTATCGTCTTTTGTCAGTTGAACCCTACTATTGGTACTCACTCGCGAGATACTCACAAGAAACAAACGCGACTAACGAGTGACTTGGGCACAACACACTCTAAATATTGAACATGGCTTAGCCTGCGGCTCCGCCGCATATCGGTTGTCGTGACTTTTGGTTATATTTCTGGTTATACTCTAACAATTGCAACCAAATATAGTTACAACAGATTTTAGGTCTTAATAAGATCTTTCTAATAGAAAAACTGCATCAAAATCCGTTTTTGTGTCCATTCCCAACAAACAAATATATTTAAAAAATATATTTTTGCGTTCAAAACAATGATATTATACATGTAAAAAGAGGTAGATATGTTACTAGAGTGCGCCAGATGAAGACTCGAACACGTCCCAATTGGGACGTTTTTTGACGAATAATGTTTATAGCTGTCTTTTTTACTCACGTGCTTATCCCATCTTTCATACTACTTTAACGCTAATTGTCAACAATTGTCAATGTGGATCAGATTTGAGGTGTCAGTTACTATGAACGTAACATATCTTGTATATAAAATCATTGGTTCAAAATCGTTAATTTAACATAACTCAAGTATTGTTAATATCACCAATGTACAGATACACTAATTTATAATTTTATAATGCTTACATAATAAGAACCTGTGCAGCTATTTATAGCTTCATGAGGGTTGACAAACGTAGGATTATCTCTGTTTAACTACCATGTCTTAAGGGACTTCAGCCGTGTATCGTTTGATTAACTTTCGGAGTCAAGAGTTATAACAGATACCTGTGATAGGTACTCCCTGAGGAGTTTCAAGTATTATCCTGTTAATCCTACTAATATTATAAATGTGGAAGTTTATGAAGATGTTTGGATGTATGTTACTCATACACGCTCAAACGGCTGAACAAATCTGGCTGAATTTTAATACAGGTAAGATAGATATAGATTGTAGTCTAAGATAACACATAGGCTATTCCTGAAATAGGTTTCCAGGAGTATCGGAAATGGTGGCAGAATTCTATGCAGGCAACAGTTAGTAGTGCATAAATGGTCACATACTTTGAAGTAAAAAAACTATTTATGTGTAGGTATGTAGTTGTTGTGTGTAGTTAGTGACTAAATAACACAGAACTTCTTTGACTAACGAACAAAAAATGCAATAATTTTCATTAAACAATTCAACAAAATGTGAAAATAGATCGAAATCCAATGGTAGCGTCTATGGCCAAAAAGCCATTGTTCCAACATTCAAGAGTGAACCGCAAAGGAAATAATGATTTTTGTTAATATCACATTGTTCCTTTACCAGAAGACTCGGAACACATAACTCGTAAAAAATCCTACGCCCCAAGTGATAAAAAGGAAGAGTTTAAAAACATATTTAAGTGCGATGTTCCCCTCTCCCCCTTTTTGGGGTTCGATGGGGCCATCTTAAAACCGTGGATGACCCAAAGACTGCCGGAGTGCAAGAGAAATGCTTAGTACCTAATTGAGACCTGAGGCGGCGTGCGGTTTTAGTCGGTCCTAATCCAATTGCCGATATGGATGGTATCTGTGAGGATTGTCACATTCCGATTTAGCAGTTCGTGCTTGGCTTAATCAGAATTCAAATTCAAAATGCTATTAACAACCCCGCTCCGCGGGTATCGCGTCGGCGTTTATGGTCATGCCTCCGGTTCTACTTAACGAAATGCAATCAAACATACCACAGATTTTAAGTCCAACCAAGCCCTTTCTAAAAAAGTAGTATCATAATCCGGTCAGTAGTTTTAGCGTCCATCGCAAATAAACTGATAAACAGAAAAATGCCAACAAAAAATATTTTTGTATACATAATAACTCAAGTATTTTGTTTCAATATATCCAAACAGACGTAGTTAATTTACAATTTTATAACTGCCCCCGTAGACAAATGGCAATATAAGGATAAGGATGAGGCCTCCATACCAATGTAATTTTTATACTACCTGCTTTACTTTTTGATCGCACAATAAAAATAAATTAGGTACCTACTTAAATACATTTTTTTAGGTTAAACGGTTTGTATTGTCATCAGAACTAAAGATTTCTGTCAAATATCAGACCAATTCAACAACTGAAAGGGGGCCAAATTCCCATTACAAGATTGGACCAAAACAAACAGGTCAAGTTAAATAAAACCGTTTAATAATAATTATCAAGTGCTTAGCCTATGTCTATGGCTCCGCCGGCGTGGATGTCGGCTTACACGTTTTTTTGACTATATCTCTAGTTCTACTGAACCGATTGTCATCAAACATACCTTATATTCTAAGTTCGACAAACACCTTTCAAAAAAAAAACCGCATCAAAATCCGTTCAGTAGTTTTTGCGTCCATCGCGCACAAAGACAGACAAAAATTCAAAAAACAATATTTTTGTATCCAGTACCTAATTCGCCTAACCCTCCCACTCTAGGTAGCAACTCATGAATACACCTCTAGTAGCAACAGCAACTCACCACAAAAACTCGTTGCTTATTTGCTACCTTAATAGTACAAAATAAACTGCGTAAAACTACCTCAACAAACAGCCATTTCGTTAATTCTATACGTCTCAAACGTGAACTTGAGATGCACTGCGAATTACATAGCGCAGAGCATCTCAAGAGTACGGACTTAGATCTAAGCGTCATCTTTTAATACGGGCCTAAAATTTTATTTCAACTCGCTTGTCACCTCTCACTTGCACCAACTCCTACTAAAGTCGTCAATTTGACCTTACTTGGGCGTCAAGACCACACATTATACCTACTGTACGCTTCTACTTTCACACCTTCCATTGCCAGACAAACAGGACTCGGAGTAATTTCAACGCTTCCTAACTTTGTTAAATTAGATACGTTTGATTCGGTTTCCTTCTCAGAAGTGTTAGAAAGGGTCTCAAAGGGACCTTTATAGTAAAAATAGACTTGCTAATAAAGTTGAAATAGAGTTACTAGATTTGGAACCAAAGAACTGATTATTACTTTCAAACTTTCGCGTTCCATAATATACTATAAATAGTGTTCAATGGGAATTTAATAGGGGGTAGGACACGACGGTATCTTGCGTCCGAAATGAGCTGTCGGAATGGGGTAATCCAATCCGCCTTACAGAAGACCGCGGCCATAATAACCATCGTATTGTGTTCCCGCTGGTAAGTAGGGTAGCCAGAGCTCACTGTATCCCTGATCCCCCTTCCTGTTCCTAGCATCCCCACCACTACCTAGCCCTCCCACCCCTTCCTAGCCTTCTCCCCTTCTCTTCAGGGTAGGCAGCGCGTGTGTAACACCCTTATCTAGTGTTGCACACGTCCATAGGCCACGGTGACCGCTTTTTTTTAATACCACCTAGGTGGCAGACAAGCACACGGCCCACCTGACGGAAAGTGGTCACCGTGGCCTATGGCTTCCCATCAGGTGGGCTGTGTGCTTGTCTGCCACCTACGTAGTATAAAAAAAATAACGTGATTATACTATACTAACAAATTCACTTACAGAGCAAGTTAAATAAAAGCTTGTAAAATATAAAGTACGTACAATTTTTTACATAATCTATCATTTTCATTGAGTAAATGTAACGCCAATAAAGTATCAATGTGCCAATAAATTATAAATTTAATTTCTTTACATCTTCACATAATCAAAACAAAAACTATGTTTGCTTTAAGAAAGAAAAGTACATCGTAAAAAGTTTTAAAACTTATTTAAAAGACTACCCACGTTGCTTTGTAAAGATGGCGGTTACGATAAATCGGAATCAAAGCGCATGCGCGCGTGTAAAATAAGCGGTAATGATGAGGCAATTAATGGAGGAGAGGCGAGGCGCAAGCGATCGTATTTACTTCGCAGAATAAGTTTTAGTTGCAAACAGTTTGTATAGTAATTTTTTAATTTCTTTCATAATTAATTTATAATAGAGTAACTCATGGCTATGTAGTGGCACTATGTGCCAAGCTGAGGGCCACCACTGTAGCACTATCGGTGTACCTATGTTGTGGTGACCCCCGGTGCTGAGACTTTACCTTTAGCTTACCATCAGGCGAGGTGAAGTCATGCTGACGTGTCGAATTTAAAAATATATGTTAGGCAATCCTAGCCAGCCGCTCAATTTAGCCCCGTTTTCAAAACGCATGGTTTTAATTCGATTTGAAGGAAACATGAAAAAAAGCTTTGTTATATGGTATGATTTTTCAAAATAAAATGTACCTACCTACGATTTCGTTAGGTAATTAAACCATTTTTTGTAGTTGGATTCATTTTCGACAAGATTTAGATACATTATTTATAAGTTTTCGTAGGCTTTGAAATTACATGATTTAAAAACTTAGATACTTTTATTGAACCAGGCCCTCAGTCCTACCATGGGAGACCATTATGAACATAATTTCTGCACTTTTCTTAACCCCTGTGCCTAATTCGTTTTTAACCGACTTCAAAAAGAGGAAGTTCCTAATTCGACTATATTTTTAATATTTGTAACCTTAGAACTTTCGACTGGGTGAACCGATTTTGATGATTCTTTTTTAAACTTTACATAATTTGTCTACATTTTCTCATAAACAATCTCTCATTCTGTTACAGGTAACGTCAGATTCATCATACAGAAACGAGACAAACTGTACAGCTAAGTGGTAGATAAGTTAGTCTTTCATCGTGTATTGCATCGTGATAAACATGTTCGGTGAAATCCATCCTTCCTAATGTTTTCGTGATAAAGCTATTGGAAACCCACCAAAACATATCGGCAATAAATAAAGCTATGAATATAAATAATCCGTTGAAATTCATTTTGTTCCAATATAGGCAAGCTTCTAGGCAAGCTTACTTCATCGTCGTCCACATCGTTACTTACCATCAGGTGAGATAGTGGTCAAACACGGGCTTATCAACTCGTCATCATTCTCTGAACCTTTTTCCCAACTCAGTTGGGGTCGGCTTTCCAGTCTAACTGTGATGCGGCTGAACTTCGATATTTTCCGTCGAGCGACTGTCGTCTGACCTCCACAACCAATGGTCATTATGACCAATGGTGATATCGAAGTTCCAAGTTAGACTGGTTGGACTTTTGTGGGCTCCAACTACCCGTAACGACTGCCATAGATGTTTGTATTGCAACTGGGACTGACGGCTTAGCGTGCTCTCCGAGGCATTAATAAACCTGCGATAAATACACACATAACTTCGAAGAGTCATTGGTGTGCGCCATGGTGAACCTGGGATCGAACCCGAGACCTCGTCTCAGCAGTCCACTACCCAAACCACTAGGCTACCGCGGCCTATCAACTATAAAAAAAAATATTCGCGGTAAACCCACAATACGTTTTCAGCATTATTCCGCATTTTATTAATACCGACTACTGCCTATAAAATATGAGAACTAATAGGAACTATTAAATTCAAATAGTTTTGACAAACACAACCGTAAAACTCAGTCAGGTATGTGTGTCATTTCTAATTCTAACAAAGGTAGACAGCTAAACGAGTTCTAGTCTAACTGACCTATCGGTTTGGAACCTCGCCAGTCGCATACCTGATTGATGGGTACGAGTGACGCTATTGAGGAAGCAACCTTATCCAATGTTAAATGTTGGATAAAATTTTATATCTGTTGTATTCGCAAAGACTTTTGCGTGTCTTCTAGACCAGCTCTTTTTGAAAAATGATAATAGTAATAGCAAGCCATTTATGCCCCACTGCTGGGCACGAGTCTTCTTTCCTCTAACGAGCGACACGCTGGCCTAATGCGGGTTGGTGAATCGGACAAATGACGTGTAAAACTTCGTGAATCTAGAATTTACCTTTAGCTTACCATCAGGCGAGGTGAAGTCATATTGACGTGACCGATTTATAAAAAAAACTTATCTATACTTCAAGCAAATTAACACTATCGGAGTATGTAGTGGTGGTAGGTATATAGTTATACTAGCTTACCCGCGCGCGGCTCCGCCCGCGTGAATGTTGGCTATCGCCATCAAGTCTTTTTTAAGCTGAGGGACTGTCCGTACTAACTTTCAATGTGTATTCCTTGGCAAACAGTGGTTGCAGCTAAACTTATTTATTTCATCTCGAATCTTATCAAACCCTTCAAGGTACAGTGCCGTCCATCACTGTCCTTTTTCATTGTCTTCTAGATTTTATCGGGATTAGATAGCTGCTCTGGCCAAAGTATGTGTGACTCAGAAGAGGCCCTTTGATAAACCTTTTCACCATAGTTGCATTGCACTTTCACATTCGATAGACTATTTTAAATTAGTTAAACATTATTTATTTCCAAAACTCTGATTCTATTAAGATTAAAAACGTATTAAAATCTTGCCACAGACATTGACATCTGACAACCTGATTTAACATTCAAAAAGTTCATGAAACTAAAGAAAGAGTTTATAACTGTGTACAACGGTCATGTGCGAATTTGGCTCGTGCTCGCTGGGTACACGGGGTCTTGACTGACAGACATACAGATTTTTTTTGGTAATGTGGTTATTATTTACGCTTACCGGACTTTTACCTTTACTATGCTATAAGATTTTACTTTCTGCAAAATATCTGGATTCTAGCAGAAAGGGAAGTACAGGGAAGTACCTTTTCTTTTTTTTCGTGCGAAAATCCCGTCGGGCTTCATATCAACGGAGCCAACGAAGAGGTTGGTATATCAGACTCATACTGACTAAAATCGCACGGTCTTTCGTCACATCGGTCTGTGTGACCAAAGAATCCTGGTGGTGTGTCCTAGAAAGGATATTCCAGAAACCTCGACCGGCTCCGGGCGCCAGCACTGGCGACCTCGACGTTTCTCTAAAAAAAGCGCGTATGGAAACATAACGCCCTGCCACCCTGGGCCTGCTTCTGCTAGGGTGACGGTTAGCCCCGACCGTTCCCTAGGCCCGCACTCATGGAGGACGGATATGGTTCTCAGAAATACGCCGCTCGGTGCGCCTTCACCGGCACGGGGGAGTGTAGATCTCTCCCGTTGCTTTTCCACTACCATTTCTGCGCGCATTACTGCCTCGCAAAAAAGCGGTGGCTTTCCACATACTCTCTATGGTGACTATGGTCAGCATTACATAATGAGTATGTGAAAAGCCCGCAGCATGAGGCTTACCACACCAACGTCTGCTTCAAGGACATGGCGGCACTCTATCCACTGTGGACACTCTGCCAGTGTGTGAAGCGGCGAAGTGTCTACGGAGCAGCCCCAGCAACGGTAGCATTCGGGCGTCAGCTCCCTGTCTACACAATGCAGGAACTCACCAAAACAGCCATGCCCATCAGTAAGCCTTGGATAGCTCAGGATCATGGGCCACCTTAAACCCTGAAGACCAAAAATGGAGTGCGATTTTAGTCGGTCAAGTTCAATATTACGTCCCTACTGGCCTGGTGAGGAGAGAGATCCATGGGGATATCCGCACGAAAAATAAGATGCAATGCAGGTGACTCACTCACGTGGCCGAAGGTCACTCAACTACCTCCGTCCTCTATAAGCGCAGGCCTGGGGATGGTAAGTCAGGCCACCTATTAGTCGATAGTGAGACAACAGTCTGGATATTATGCTTCGTGTGATGCCAAGCCATTGATCATTTTGAAACATTCCTTTGATCTAATTCAACTTGATACCTCTACATTTTTCTAAGAAAGAGGTCTAATAAGGGTTTCGTTTTTTCCTATCGAGGCACAGAACCCTGAAAATAAATATATCCTCTTTGCCTTTGAGCAAAAAGAAACAAAGGATTAAAATTTAGACTGAGTCACTTTTAGTTCCTGTTGCCATGACAACAATTATAGATGGCGATAAAAACGTCTGCGAACATCGAATTTTCTTATTATTTCTTTATTTCCTGAATTAATCATATCTTTTTAATTTTCTTTTATGCTATTCGCGGCGAAGACAAATCCAATAAATCATAGATCATGAAAATCCGTTCAGCCGTTCTTGAGTTCTAACAAAAGTACCTTTTTGGACCCTTTTTAGGGCTTTAGGGTTTGAATTTTTTTAAATCCTTTCTTAGTACACCTCTACGCATCAAAACGAACACACCCATCAAATTTCAAGTCTCTACGACCAGCGGTTTAGGCTGTGCGTTGTCTCTAGGTCAATCAGTCAGTCAGGACTTTGAGTTTTATATAATGTATTGATGGGTTAAATAGGTGCCATGGGGACGGGAGAATGGGGACGGGTGATCCGTATTCGCTTAGTAGTTTTGTGTGTCGATTACGAACGAACAGACAAAATAGGCAAGAATTCCAAAAATATATAGGTATACTAGCTGTTGCCCGCGGCTCCGCCCGCGTGGATGTCGAAATCCGTTTCAAAAACTATCCTATCTCTCAAGTTGGATCGAACTGCACATGGTGTGCGAATTTCATTATAATCGGTTAAGTGGTTTAGGAGTCCATTGAGGACAAACATTGTGACACGAGATTTATATATATTAAGATTTTATTCAGAATTGTTCATAACAGAACCCAAGTTTTTTTTAATATCTCCATTGTACAGATACTGCTACTCTACAATTTTTTAATAGCATAAACAGACAGATAAACTGGTGCTTATTGCAAAATAGGACTAATGAAGGAAACAATATGATTTTATATTTTTTTTAACTTCTGGTGTACAATAAAGAGTTATCTATCTATCTATCTATCTTTATTTCCCGAAATCTGACGAGATTTAACAAAGCTGTCTTATTATTTTTATTTGTACGCTGTCTACATAAGAATATAAAACTTTTAATAGCAAATGAAAATAATAATGTCTCCCATCGAATGCGTCGCGTTGTTTATAGGAATAATTCCAATTTGTTCTATATAGCTACTTGCTCGTATTGCGCGTCCAAAATTGCGTACATCGGATGTCGGAATTGCCTCTTTCTGTATTTAATGAGCGTGCATCACGGCGTATTTGATTTTTGGTCCAAGTCATTGGAAATAACGATTTGAAAATATAACTTTCGATTATCTTTTTAAGAGCTTTATGTAAACTAACATTTATGAAAGTTGAAGAAGTGAAAAACGTATGCCAAGATCGCAAGTGGAAAGATGTTGTCTCTGCCTACCTTAATGGGAAAAAGGCGTGATTTGTATGTATGTTATTTAAACTCGCCCTGTTGTTTTTTAGTTTGGGGCAACTCTTGGAAGCCTAACTTGAACCACTTTCTGCCGTCAGATTGGGTTCAAATTTGGTATAGTTGTGTATATTCAGTGACAATACGATAATATGGTACTATGAAGCTGTTTGTGTTGGAGTCTGAGGGTGTTCATAGGAACTTCTGAACTAGACAAGATTAATCTATCACGTTTGAGCTCATTTGATTTGTTTGTCTTAAAAATCACTCAACGTCATCGAACGAAGTTATGTGTGTATTTATCGCAGGTTTATAAGTGCCCGGTTAATGGCAATAGGCTCGCCACCTATTACATTGGTACCTAAACATAAATTGGCGAAATGTAGGTGCTAGCTAGGCGTGAGTTTATGTTATGTTATGTTATGTCAACTTCATCACAAATGAATATATTTGTGATAATGCAGTATTGTTTTAAGAAATAATTTCGTGCCGTAAAAAAATAGGTACGAGGCGTATCCTCTATTTTTCCCTTACCGGGGATGATGGCACTTGATTTGTGTCATCTGGCCCGGTAAACATATCAACGGGCCAGTTAAAACTTTTTTTTCCCATGTGGCCCGGCACCGGGCCAAGTCACCGGGGCAGATGGGATACACCCTAAAACAGCCACTGCGGCACTATCCTGAGCCTTTACCTTTAGCTTACCATCAGGCGAGAAAAGTCATGTTGACGTGTCCAACATAAAAAAAATAGTATGGTCGAAAATAAAATTATCTTATAACTGGCACCACACCTCAGTTCATTGATATCTCTACAAGTCTACATACAGGTATGGAGTCACGCGACTTTGTGTGATCAGGTGTCTTTAGACCGGTGCACGAACATGTTCATCCATGTTTACTTCGATTTACACAGGTTATAAGTAACAACTTGGATATTTTGCTATAAAAGTGGCTTAGAATTAAGCCATTTCTACCTTAAATTTATAAACGAATGGTAGACTATGACTTAAGTTAGTCGTTTTTGTAGCTGACTGTACAAAAAGACGTCAAATTTTCTCAATCGAGTTAAAAATCTATACTAATATTATAAAGAAGTAAAGTTTGTGTATTTGTATATTTGTTAAATTGTAAGGTGTAATCTTGGGATGTACAGAACCGATTTTAAAAATTCTTTCACCAATAGAAAGTCACATTATCCGTAATGTCATAGGCTGAATATCATCACGCTACTGCCCAAAGGAGCGAAGCAAAAATCATAAATGTGAACAATTCCGGTAGATTCCCATACATTTTAGGAAAACTGATAAATTATGAGCATATATGTGAATTAAAAAGGGTGCATCGGGGTTCGAAATACGCCACGGGCGAAGCCGTGGTGGGTCAGCTAGTTATAAATAAATTGGAAGGTGCCAATTCGCTAGATAGAGCGAGTACCTACTACGTGAGCCAGCCACAAATTAATATTACATTCGCAAAATACATACTTGTCATTAAAGCTGTATTTCCCTCAAAAAAATAACCGTCAATCGTATAGGACTAAAGCTAAGTTGTGTATAAAGTTGTAAGGTATTTTACCCGTTCGTGTACAAAGTTCTTGACCTACAAAACTTATAAGTATCGTGTTCATATACTCAAGTGCCTCCTTTACTTAGCGAAGCGTTCATTTAAGGTACGGTCTTCGTATTATATTTAATGTTTTGCAAGAAAATTGGCTAGCTTCACTTCTTTAACGCTTTAGTATCAGAAAAATTGAACATCTAGGACGGGACTTTAACCCACCACCAGTCCCTTACTGGAGGAATACTCTGACCAGCTGAGTTACCTAGACATGTCCTAGATATTCGAATTTCTCCGCCTTTATAATGTTGTCATAACGATATTCTTTTTATATATATTATATATTTCACTTTATTTTTATAATATCGATTCCCATGACGTCACCAGTGAGAAACTTCATCCCCGTGGCAACCATTTAACCCATAGGTACATGCCCGTAATTTAATAGTGTTTCAATATTATTATGGAAATTTACCCGATTTATTGATATATATGATTACTACACCGCTCCTCTAGGTACTAGCGTGATAATATATAACCTATAAGCTGCCTCGATAACCAGGCTATCCAAAACAAAAATAATTTTTCAATTCGAATCAGGAGTTCCTGAGATAAGTGCATTTAACCAAACAAATAAACAACTAACTGCAGCTTTATAATATAGCAGTACCTACTCATTATGTGTTTTAAATTGTGTTTAGTGTGTTGTGTCCAGGATTTTACAAGATGGAATATTTTTCTTTCTTTCTTTCATAAGTACATCTGCGAAAGTAAAGGTACATTGATACCATGACGGCCATTTACATAAATTGAAGTAACAAAGAAAATTTAGCGACAGATCAGAGTCTAGCAAAAGTATTTAGTTTTAAATATATTTAGCGAAATATGGGTGTTGTGTTAATATACGTCTGCTTACCCCTTTGCGCCTTAGTAAGGAAAGGATCTTGCCTTGAGTGCTTGCTCCACTCCTTAGACTGGAGTAGGTACCTATAAGCACCTACATAAAAAAAAACAAGTAGGTAAGGCCCATGTAAGTGGGCAGGCAAACCGGGGTCGACCTCGCATACCAAATTAAGGAGTTATTGCAAAAAGAGCAGGTCAAATGCACTCGAAACCGGCGAGCTTGCATGAAAGGCTTTATGACAGTAGAGGACGCGCGTGAAGTATGTCAGGACAGAGGCAGATGGCGGTCTCTTGTTTCTGCCTACCCTGGATGGAAAAAGGCGTGAGCATAATGTATGTATGCATAAAAAATCGCAAATTAAAATTCCATGTTTTTTATGCGTAAGTATTCTAATTAATAGCGGCATAGTAAAGAATTGTTTATATAAAACGTGGAGAGGCCATTACACGGTGAAACAGCTGTTGGCATCCGTCTGCAGTCCTTGACATGTCATCCACTAAATTATTGACCATTATATATGGTTTTTTTTTATAACCACGGAGTTAGCTATAAAAAGTTCATTGTTCTAATAATGCGTCTTTGTTTGAAAGGTTTTTTTCGTGCTGTCTTATAAAAGACCGTAGGCCGCTGTTGTGATTAGGACGGGCTTATAGTTGTGTTATGAAAATCTTAGGAGTATGGTGCAGTTTGATAAATTGATCGGTTAACGGTAATAGATCCATTCTTACTTTAAATAACACAGCTGTTTCTCACGTGGAATTGCATGAAATTCTAATTGAGATAATTAGATATAATATTATTATATCAAAATTCAAACAAATCCAGGCAGTGGTCAGAACGTGATTGTATAAAAACATCTAAATATATACAACTTTGCCATTTATACTATTGCTGGGATAATATAATCTATACGTATACTAAATTTCAGCCTACCACCCTATTCAGCGGTTAGAGCGTGATTGTGTAAGTAACAAAGTACCGAAATTTTAACTCGGTCAATATCATTATTGACCGAGTTCAAATTTCGGTAGTTTCAAAATCACAAAAAGTTCAGACTTGTGATTTTGACACCTACACAAACTAACTTTACATTTATATAATAGATGTAGGTATACCCATGGTACATGAAACCGTAGATGGTAGAGGGTCAGTCGGGGTACGAGGGAAATGCCTTATGGGCCACCTTAGACCCAAGATGGCGTGCGGTTTTAGTCGGTAAGAGTCCGACATAACCTGCCCCGCCTAGCCGCGGGGGAGGCATCCATGAGGATTTCCGCAAAAAAAAAAAATATGCCCGTACACAATACCTAATATTTCGTCTGCCACTTTCCACAGTATCCATTAACAAAACTGAAATTATACTAACTGAAAATCTAAATCTAGATATTTCGGATGAGAACCCAAAACTTTGTGTAGGTACTGTCTCATTACATTTAGGCAGCTGTTATCTGAGATTATATAATTAGGACAGGCATTAGAACAGACCAAACTTAATAATATACGATTATTACAATTTACTTACATGAATTACACGTTATGTCGATCAATAAACCTACCTATATAAATTATGAAAAAATCTTTCTTTAAGTTAAACAGTTTTAAATTGTATTGTCATCAGAACTAAAGACTTCTGCCAAATATCAGACAAATCAGACAACTAAAAGGGGTTCAAATTTCAATTACTAGATTTGACCCAAACAAACAGGTCGAGTAAATAAAACTGTTCAAAAATGGAACGCGTTTAAGAATTCAACTAACGATACTAGAGTCGGCCCACTTGCATATACGTACAAGTCGGCACGCACACACTCAGACACCAGTCACCCACTACGCGGCAACGTCGTTCGATTTAGTCAGTTTAAGTAGCGAAAAAAATACAGTATGTCTTGTATAGTTATATTTTATAAAAACCGTAGCCACTGTAAGAAAAAAAAAATATTTTTCGTGTTCCCTCTGCAACTTAGCAATATGTGTTGACACAATAAGCCAATCGTTTGGCGTTTCACTAAAAGTTCTGGGAGTTCCCTTCACATTCTTAAATCTGTGTAGCAAAAAAAATTTTCAGGAATTCCATTTCAATCAAAGGGTAACACATTGCAACCTAAAATTCACTCACACATTATTAGCCGCCGTCATTCTTCAATGCGTTCCATCCTTTGGTTTTAAAGGTTTATATGTCAATCATTATCTTTGGCGACTTTTCATCGACGCTTTCACCTCGGAGCCCGGAATCAAATTATCAGATTTTTTTTTCAGTTTTTAAAAGGTTCGGTTTATAAGTTTAAAAGATGTCAAGTTCTATTTTAGTTTTGTCTTGGGATATTTTGAACTAAATTCGATTAAAAAATTAGGTTTGAAGAATGTCAAATTATATTTTGAATTTAAAAAGTCTCCGAATAATTTGAACTAAAGAATAAAATTGAATAGATAAATTAATTTGCTCATAAACACGGTAACAAAGGATCTTAAAGTATTATAAAGTACAGCATGTTAACAATTTTGTCTGTCTATCTGTATGTCTTGGCCGGGCTGATTTTGAAGGAACTTCCACTAAAGATAGGTAATATTATAAGACGTATAAATTTGTAACATAAGTTACTTTAATTTCAGCAGAATAAGGGCTCCGCACAAAAAAATAGATTCTAAATTCACATTATTATAAATCCGATTTTCTAAATGGTTAGGATTATCAGAATGATAGGTAATAAATTCTGATTTTAATTTGAAGTATCTTCGAATGCGAATTCCAAACTTCATGATTGAATTATCTGTGGACGTCTAAGTTTTTTTAAATAATTACCACAGATTGAGAAAATACAAATGACCAATGGCATCTGAGGTAGATGCATATTTATTAAATTGGAATTATTTGACTTCAAAAGACAACGAGACATATTCACAACAAGTGTAGATATGATCCAACTTTCTGTTAAGAGCCGAAGCTAAAGGAATTTTAACAAGATTCACTTGACAGCTTAATTTTTAGCCGAGTAAATTTAATTAACGGTTGGAATCAACCTGTATAATGCGAATAGTTATACTTTTTACTTTCAAATTGTATATAGTTAGGTACCTATTTATTTTATTAGCTACCCCAAGATAGTAGGACTGTAGAACGAGCACGAAATTACATTCGAATAGTAAGCGTATAGTATTCATAACGAGAGACAATCCAACGTGATATTACAGTCTGTAAGCCAGTGATCTGATTAGCGACCCATTTCTGAACGCTTCACTTCTGTCATTGTAGAAAAAAACTATTGTTATTTTTGGCCACCGTTCGTCGCCCTTGCCCAACCGACTTGTTGATATGTCGCGATATAGATAGAAATATAACTGTCTCTTTCTATCATAAAACGTTTTATGACCGGCTCCGAGGTTTTTTGGCAGATTTATTACTGAATCACGACTGAATTGTTGATGATGCTGTTGAATTGTATACGTATCATAACCTTCTACGATTTGAATAGAAAGAGTATTTTTAGATTGTCTGTGGATGGAAAAAGTTACCTGATTGGCATGTTTAGTACCTACTGTTTTACCCGTGGCTTCGCCTGTGTGATGTCAGTTATAGCATCCAAATATAGTCTATGACCTTTACCATTGTTCCCCCCACCCTCCTCTCTTTCTGGGGCAAGATGGAAACATCGTGGTTCCCATATCAGAGGGGGACATCTAGAAGCCGGGGCCGCCTTACACCTCGGCGTAGCATCTGTACACCCAAGAAGACGTACGGTTTTACTCAGTTCAAGTTTGAAGCGTGTTCGTAGGGATTTCCGTGCGAAAAAAAGGAATTGCTGTTAGTCTTAAAAACCTACAAAAACATAACTCTAAGCAATTAAAACACTACTTAAACCGAGCCTAAACAACAATTTAACCCCACTTTTTGTATGGACGCTTCCCTGCGGGGCTATAAATTAGAAAGGTTCCTTTAATCCTACCCCTATCTCCCCCGCTGTCCCTAAAAAGGACGTGTCTTATATACCCATCCTTTCCGTAATATTACTCGCAACTTTTCATAATAAGGGACCTAAGTGTTTAATTAAATGTAAAGTTGTCTCCAAATTATTTTGAAATGTGGTTTCATTACAAACGAGATGTGTAATTTGCTTATGTAATGTTTAATGTAATGGAAATAGTTATGTATGTAATAATGTTAATACAAACATGTCGGGTAACAGGCACGCCTTTTCGATTTGGGGTAGACAGAAACGACATTTTTCTATTGTTACAATCCTGGCACTTTGCCTTTTCTGCTTTAATTTTTTCATACATGCTCAACTATGTAGACTTACAGCAATTAATACTTTTAACACTTTTAAAATCTTAATGTTAAAAAAATGAAAACATTTATACGCATGTAGATACGTATTATTTGCCGCAAACAATTATCGCTGAACATACACGAAAAATAAACAAATCATACTGAACACTTCTTTATCAAGTTGATTAAAAGCAAAGCGGTGCACGAATATATCAATAAATTCCAACGGTCTATGCGCAAGATAACGAATGCAATCTCACTTATAGAAAATTGAACCATAAACATTTTTGATCACGCGAATTCATATTTGAAAGTGCCTTGAAGTTTATGGTAGATATTAATACGCAATACATGCTGACATTCAAAGATTTCAATTTTGTCGTATGAAATGTTGCTTTTTGTGCATTTCTTGGTTATGAATTGATTTATAGATATTATACGATAGGCCGCGAGGAATTCTACAACTCATGAGAACCTGTTCTAGGAATAAAGAGCCTATGTGTTATTTTATAATCTATCCTTGAATCAAATTGCAGTCAGATTCATTCAGCCGTTCAACCGTGATTGGAAGAATCCAGTAAGTCTTCTCAAATTTTCAAGTTAATTTCACTCCATCAAACTGACACAATATGAATAGTAAAACTTTACAAAAGTTACTAATAAACCCCTCGTATTGGGTTGTTTTGTATTTGTTATACTCGTACTCAATCAATTTAGTCTAATTGATTGAATGACTGATTGATTTTAACTTGTAAGCGCCAAGTCATTAGCTCTCTGACGTCTAAAGGTCATGGCGCGAAGCAAATGATGGACTGTTGTCTTTGCCTACCCCCAAAGGAAAAAAACGCGGTAGCCTAGTGGACTGGGTAATGGCCTGCTGAAACGAGGTCTCGGGTTCGATCCCAGGTTCACCATGGCACACCCAATGACTTTTCGATGCTTTTCGAAGTTATGTGTGTATTTATCGCAGGTTTATAAGTGCCCGGTTAATGGCAATAGGCTCGTACCTATTACATTGGGACCTAAACATAAACTGGCGAAATGTGGGTGCTAGCACCTCTGCCTACCCCTTCGGGGATATAGGCGTGAGTTTATGTATGTATGCAAAGGAAAAAGGGTGAGTATATGTACGTATTTATTTGTAAAAGTATACTTGTAAATTGATATTCAGATATTATTTATTAGATACTAAGAGTTAACTTATATTACCTTGAATGATGTGTTTTAGCTATCAATATCCGAGACATATAAAATTTCTGGAATTTATAGCCTGGTTTAATACCTTCGAGTTGACACTTACTAGCCAAGGGTGAGAGGATCGTAAGAACTGTGCAATGGACGTCTAAACAATTTTATGATTCCTATATACATACAAAGTTGTACGTACAGAGATATCGTGTTACATAGATATTGAAGCATAAAAAGGTCGTTTCTTGAAACTGGAAAGGTGTTCACAAATGCCAGTATCAGTGTCGTATGTCGTAACCTAAGTACAATATGGGGTTCTTCAAGAACATTAGAAGCTTTTCACAGGGTCGGCAGCGCGAGTGTGACACCCTACGGACGTGTGTGGTGACCGCTTCCCATCAGGTGGGGCGTGTGCTTGTCTGTGCAAGTGGCATAAAAAAAAACTTTTCAAGGAAAAAAACCGACTTCAACGGACCAAATTTAAATGGGACCACACGGGAAGCGCCAGCTATTAAATAAATAAAGAATAATTAAAATCGGTTCACCCAGTCGAAAGTTCTGAAGTGACAAACGTAAAAAAACAATCGAATTGAGAACCTTCTCCATTTTTAAAGTCGGTCAAAAAGGTATTAGCCGAGGCATCGGACTTGCATCTCGAAATTGCGTCTTCAAACTCCGGGTTAATGCCTAACATTAACCCTACGGACTTGCATCCTTGCCTAACCTTGCTTGTGTTAACATAGTTAAAAGATTTCATGGGAATATTATGTCCATTTTAAAATGATATGTAGACTACTAAAACATGTAGTACCGCGGTAGCTTAGTGCTTTGGGTAATGGACTGCTGAGACGAGATCTCGGGTTCGATCCCAGGTTCACCATGGCACACACCAATGACTTTTCGATGCTTTTCGAAGTTATGTGTGTCGCAGGTTTATTAGTGCCTCGGATAGCACGTTAAGCCGTCGGTCCCGGTTGCCATACAAACATTATAGATGTTTGTACAAAACACATAGATAGATGTTTGTATGGCAACCGGGAGTCGAGTCGAGGACAGTCGTTACGGGTAGTTCCCAACTGAGTTGGGAAAAAGGTTCAGAGATTGACGATGAAGTACTAAAAAATGTAAAGAAACTGCCAAAAGCGCCTGTCATTTTCATACGAGCAATACTCGTTAACAACAAATAGGTAAGAATATTGGAGGGCGTCCAGTCCAGGAGCTGAAATTAATCAAGTCAAACAAACATTCCGACGTCTAAAGACGTTCGTTTGTTTACTTCACTACCAATTTCGTCAATATCAAAAGTAAAAAGTCACTGCTGCTAATTTTGTTGTTACATCTCTAAACTTAAAATTCTCTAAAATTTTCTAATTGCATCTGTTTCTTTCATTATCAGATACTTAGAAAAGGACAGATGATTTAATTTATTTTAGTGAACACCTGTCAAATTAAGTTGGCGCCTTGACATCTACGAACATGCGACTTAACTTACTACGCACCAACAAGGCGCTGTCTTAATTTGACAGGTCTTAACTTAAAATCATCTGTCCTTTTTTATCTGATCATGAAAGAAACAGATGCAATTAGAAAATTTTGGAGAAATTTAACTTTAGAGATGTAACAACAGAATTGGAAGCACTGTTTCTCAAAGTTTAATTCGTGTTCTAAAGTCTATCTTCATTTGAATGCCAGTTTTAGTCAGAGTTGCTTTTTTTTTCATTAATTTTATAATATCTCACTAAGGTTTATGCGGAGTGCCTAGCATTTTGTACTACGAGTGTACGTAGTATTTTAACCATTTGTATTTTATTATATTTGTTCAAAACGGTGGTCTAGAATGTTAAGAGCTATTAGTATTGACTTTTAGTTGACAACATGCCAACCTGCAACAGGTATTCACGGTACCTGGCAGTGCAGTACAATGTTTGAATTTCCACACTTCAATTGAAAAGCTACATCGCGATTTCGAAATTTTCGCGATAACAACATACAATTTTCCAACATCGTTGGAGGTATTAGGAAACAAACTTCTATACTTATATCTCTCATTCAGACACTTTTTGTCAAATATCATATTGCTACTGAGAAACTTATATATGTACCTATACATAAAATTGAAAATTAATTGTGTCTGTACGTTGGAGATAATGTATAAAATTTGGGTTGTGTTAAAAGAACTGTTCTGAACACATTTTTTTAAATCTTGTCTATAAATAGGTAGGTACTGCGATAGACGTTTTTCTATTAGAAAAGTCTTGATCTCACTTAAAATCTGCAGTATGTTTGATCGCAATTAATTAAGTAGGACCGGAGATATTACCAAAAATCAATAACCAAGCTCTGCGCGGACGAATCCGTAGGCATCAGCTAGTTACCAATAAAACTAGCAATAAAGTGAGTTACATTCACGCAATCGCTTTCAAATTACTATCAATATCTCTATAATAACATCCAATGTATAACACATAATAAATTCTCTCTACGTACTATAAAATAATACACATTGTATTTTATTTATCTCAACAAAATCCATCTATCATTTCCCACCTGTATTCGTCCATAACAACAGCTGTTCACCGTAGCACTGTCTACGACCGTAGCGTATACGTAGGGCGGCTCGTAGCGTATTGATCGTAGCGGTTCTAACACGCGGTCGCGATCCTAAGCTTTTAACGATTATTCGTATTGTATGAAAAGCGAGTTTCTTTTCATTTATGTTCTTATATTTTCTGATGTTTGGTTAACTGTATTTTTCTCGTGGTTAGGCTGAGTGCACATTATAAATCAGACAGAATATTGCTCTAAAGAAAGATATGAAAGTAGGCGCACTTAACAAAGTTGTCTAATGTCCTAAACTGCTTAACCGATTCTTACAAATTTTACTGTGCACATTTGGTAGGTCTTAGAATATATGTATGCTAGTTCATGATTGGAGAACGGGATCAGAATTTCACGCAGTCGAATCCACGGGCAAAAGTTAGTCCTTCCATATAAAAATAGAAAAAACAAGAATAAAAAATGCCAACAAATAAAACAGTTAATGCGAAAACATGCCAAACAGTTCGTATTACAAAACCAATAAACAGAATACGCAGCTAATGCTGACAGACATTCCCATTCGTAATCATCCGTTGCCAAGCCAAATAAAATTATAAGAAATGTCCGAGACGTGCCTGGTGACAGAACATGACAATTTCGCTGACCCACGTATTGTATTTTTTAGGCTAACAAGAGCTTGATGGATGGATACCGCCATCCAACATAGTTGTTCGTTTGAAGACCTTGTTGGCATGAAATATGATATCTGTTTGATGTATCTAAAGGCGGCTTTCCACGGTGCGTGGTTTTGCGGACGGGCTTGAGCTAACATGCATCGTCGCGTCTTGTCTCTGAAAGACATAACATAACATAAACTCATGCCTATATCCCCGAAGGGGTAGGCAGAGGTGCTAGCTGGGTGCTAGCACCTCTGCCTACCCCTTACCCCTTCGGCAGTACCTTTACCCTTCGGCAGTTTATGTTTAGGTCCCAATGTAATAGGTGGCGAGCCTATTGCCATTAACCGGGCACTTATAAACCTGCGATAAATACACACATAACTTCGAAAAGCATCGAAAAGTCAGTGGTGTGTGCCATGGTGAACCTGGTATCGAACCCGAGACCTCGTCTCAGCAGTCCATTACCCTGACCTACCTCTACCGCGGTAGGTCTCTGAAAGAATGTGAAATTTGTGTTAAAAATGTACATGAGTGATCTAGCTGGTAATGTAATATGTTACCCATGTTAAACATCTTGAAACACACACTGTAGAAATCAATTCATAATGCTGGCAGTGCGTTGCTGTCCATAATTGTCTGCCATGCGTATTAAAATCCGCAAAATCACGTACTGTGTAAAACTGCCTTAAACAGTCTAGCAGCGAGGCCTTTTACGGGAGAATAGTCGAAGTACTTCTCAGAAATAAATCAGATAATAAATTGTGTATATTTGGACATAAGTTTCAAGTCCAATAAACTTGACAATATATAAATATTGTCCATAATTCATATTGATAAACTCGTATATTTTGAGCTAACATTGTGTGTCTTATAATAACAGTGACACATGATATATAGAAAAGCATTTTATATATTCACGTATGAATGTCCCCTAAAGGTTTATGAATAAATACATATTCTACGACATTTTATACAGCGCTATCTAGATCCAAAGTAAGCATAGCCAATGACTAATTTGTGTTATGGTTTCTAGAATGCGGATAAACATATTCAGATAATTTTTTTCATAAAAACATGCATAACGCACGCAGGTCTTGGTCAGAGTAAATCTTACGCATGTTTGATCATAATCGGTTGAGTAGAACCGGAGATATAGTCAAAAAATGCGAAAACCGACGTCCATACAAAACGGAGCCGCGGCCGTATAAGATTATAATGTAATTGTCGATTGTAAGAACGATAATTTCAGTACGCAAATATAGAATGAATAATGAAAAAAAAACCGCGGTAGCCTAGTGGTCTGGGTAATGGACTGCTGAGACGAGGTCTCGGGTTCGATCCCAGGTTCACCATGGCACACATCAATGACTTTTCGATGCTTTCGAAGTTATGTGTGTATTTATCGCAGGTTTATATTATAAGTGCCCGGTAAATGGCAATAGGCTCGCCACCTATTACGTTGGGTCCTAAACATAAACTGGCGAAATTTAGGTGCTAGCACCTCTGCCTACCTCTTCGGGTATATAGGCGTGAGCTTATGTTATGTATTTTAAATATAGAATGAAATACAAAAAATGTTAATAAATTAAAACTAGAGCAATGTGGTGTTACTAATGTATTCAACGGTGCCTCAAGGGTATATGATCCACACCCTACCTATATAAAACCTCTAGGCACACACCCACTTGTAATAAACACTACAATGACTCACACTGTACAGTCAGCGACAAAAATATCTTCATACTTTCCAATTTACAGATCACGGCATCATTAGAATCTTTCATAATCGAAAAAAATATTTTTTACGGTATGTCTTGTGTCCTGATTTATTAAATTTGTGCGTGCGTGTATGAAAACAATTATGCAAGTTGAAGAACTGAAAGGAGTATGCTAAGATCGTAGCAAGTGGAAATTAAGTTGTCTCTATCTACTCCACTGGGAATAAGGCACGATTTGTATGTATGTATGTATATATGTGTGTATGTTATTAAAATTTATTTGATTAGTTCCACTGATCCACTGACTGACTAGACTTGAAATGAAAAAACTAATTTAAGAAAGAGCGAAACGAATCCCTACCGTACGGTTTGCTAGTCATCTATAAGTGCTTTATCAATCAATGCATAAAATGGCACTATATCGATATAATACGCGCTCAATTCTGATATATAGAAGCATTCACCTTTCAACCGTACACCGCAACCGCAGTTGACACGTTTCGCAATCAGACTGACTGTCTAACAAACCGTTAGTTAGTACCTCGCTAATTGTAGAAACGTGTGGATGCTCTTTTAAAGCTAGCTAGAGCTGGCAACACTGTCATTAGTCGTGACATATATTTTGGACAATGAATGCAGCCGACCATTACGTAATCGGCCTTGTTTTTTAAAAACTCGAGCTACATATGGTCCTTCGGATGGGTGTAGTGGGAAAGGGGTGTGTTTTGGTTGAAGGACCATGTGTTTTGAATAGGAGTGCCACAAAACTTAAGTTCAATATACACTATAGTTGTTGTTTGCGAGGGCAAATAATAAGCTTATTTCGTAATTTTTAAAGTATCCATAAATTTCAAACGAGACTTTTTTATTGGGACATTTTAGGTTTTGTATGTATAATTTTATTATGATCCTATTAACATCTTTGGGGAGCAAACCAACCTCATCTGATGTGTTTTATCATTGGTCTTGATGTTGTCAGATTGCAGTCACTGAAAAGAAACATGTATTTAATTATGTACTCCGCATTCTAGAACCTATAACACAAACTAGTTTAGCTATGCTTACTTTGCGTCTAGATAATGCTATACTTAAATTATGCTGAGATATTCTATATAGAATATCTATTATATATATTTTTTTTATAAATTGTAATAAAGATATTAAACCAAGATAATTTGTAAACAAAAATGTTTAAAATTACTTTTGTGACTGACTCTATTTAAGAATATTACTGAGATATTTTTTTAAATAACACCTGTAAATTCTTTGACGTATACGGAGGGTAGAAAAATTTAATTATATCGTAGCACTGCATTAATATAACATTCCACTTTATTCCTGTCCCCTCGGACGCCCGGGCCATTCTGGATTCCTAACATTCCACATCTTTCATTTTTATGTTTACTTTTGTAGGGCTACGAATATCTATATTTAGATGTATACATAAAACCTACCTGTAAAAATTAATGGCATAGCGAAGGTATTAAAGTCCCTTGATTTTGAAATTTTTGCTTTTCATAGCATAATTCAGTTTATGGTGATAAAAGCGATCATGGTATAGATACAGTTAATGATAAAAATGACTTCTATCTTATCTTATCTTAATATATATAAATCTCGTGTCACAATGTTTGTCCTCAATGGACTCCTAAACCACTTAACCGATTATAATAAAATTCGCACACCATGTGCAGTTCGATCCAACTTGAGAGATAGGATAGTTTTTGAAACGGATTTCGACATCCACGCGGGCGGAGCCGCGGGCAACAGCTAGTACTATTATAAAATTGTAAAATAGCTGCCTAAACACAAAAAAAAATTTTGGCTTTCTCGTCTTGTCCACGGCATAAGCTAGTATAGATGTTCTATTTTACGAAGGCGGTTTAGCTTTCATTTTTGTAAAACATTGTATACACATTGCTTATAAAAATGAATTACTTGCAATGCAATTATTGTTCTACTAACTGCTACATGAATTTCTTTTGACGTGACATGAACTTTCGCACAAACATGTACGCGTATTTACAAGACACTGGTGTACCTACTACTTACTATTTATTTGTTCACCCGCCTTCGTGAGATAGAATATCTATAACACTATTTTTTTATATTTGAATACGTGTGAACATCTTTGAGGCCTAAGTCAACTATCTCACCTACTCAATTTCCCGATTTGGCTCACCTTTTTTTTATTATCGTGCGGAAATCCCCATGGATACCCCCGTCGGCCATCGGGCGTGATTATGTCGGGATCGAACCGACTAAAACCGCACACCATCTCGGGCCTTAATTACCGGGGTGTAAGGTTACCCAATGGGCGTATCCCTCGCACCCCAACTGACCACGGGTTATCTACGGTTTTAAGATGGCCCCCTCGGCCCCCCAAAAGGGGGGGTGGGGCGAGCATCGCGCCTTTTCGCCGACGGTGGGGTGTAGGGTGACAGGCGGCCGTCCTGTCACCCAACCGTTGGCGAGCAGACAATCAGCTCGCCCCCCGCCCGCTCCCCACTGTGCCATCTGCTAGTCAGAGGGACACGTGGAGAGCCTTGGAGCAGCCCCCTAGAGGGCCACTCTCACCCCGGCTGGATTGGCCGCAGGCAGCAGCGTCTCCCGTGGCGAGTGGGAGGCGCTGCTCGCCTCCGTTGCCCAGGTGTACCACGTGGAGGTTCCGGCCCGCACCCCGATTAGGCTTAACTCAGAGTTGGAAGGTCGGACGTCAGTTGTTCCTGGAAAAGCCGATATAACACTGAAAAAAATTTCATAACCTAAAGTAAACTGATCTAAGTAGAGAACAGGCGTTTCAAAGTTTTAAATAAGTGGTTTAAACTTAAAAACGCTCTCTTATATTATATTTTGTAATTAGGGCTTTGTACGTAGGGAATCTTTGAAAGGTCTGATGATTCAACCTGAGAGTGACTATAGGAAGCTACTAATATCAATTTTAATTACTTCTGTTATAAACCTACTCGATGTAAAGTCTCATAAGTACGTGTGTTACTTGCGGAAGTAACAACGGCTATCACAAATGTAATAGGTGCACACCGGGATGTCGTTTAACTTCCTTAATAGTGCATAGCGGCTTACCTGTGTGAAAATAGTGGGTCACAGAGAACAGTGCTTGTTTTAGCAAACAATGCTCATTTATGGTTGGATTTCACGAGTGAATATAATTGCGATTAAGTTATATTAAATGTTGTTGTTCAATTCTCTCACGGTTTACGTAATGAGATGCATTAAGTGAAACCTGATAACGCTGTTTTGTTTTAAGGTGACTGCGGTTGTTATCATAAGGGCGAGATTGTTATACTACTAAGGATAATAGTCTGTAGTAGGTACTCGTAAACGAGTGGAATGCCTTACCAGAGTCTGTGTTTCCAGAAAGCTATAACCTGGAAGTATTCAAGTCACTAGTGAATAGGTTGCTTCTAGGCAAGCGTGATTCATCGTAGACCACATCGTCATTTACCATCAGAATGGATTTAGGTCAAACGTAAGCCTATCATGAATAAAAAAATAGTGCTCTCCTTTACAATAAAAATATCTCATATGGATATGAAAACGTAAGCGTTGTTCTGATTTTTAATCGAAAGTTACGATATCTATTCCAGTTATTTGAAGTTAATTTTATAGCAATGATAGCAAACTTAACGTAAATCATGAATAAAAAAAATAGCAGAAGTTTTGCTATTAACTTTCCGGCAGGCGTTAACTTTAGCATCCTACGTATTTAAGCAGAATGCTCTCACATATTAACAATGTAAAAATCATGGCTTTTTATTCATGTCAGCTTTTATTTTGTTACAGGGAGAAAAAGACAACGGAAAGAACCTGAGCATATTATCCTGTGAAAAGCGGAAAGCTGATGACACAGATATCAATAAAGACTTGAAAAAGGTAAGCTTGACAATTAACTAAAATAATTCACTAGATAAACGGTTTCAAAATAGAAGATTATGTTAAAAAAACAAGCTTTGATAAAAGACCAAACTAAAAAGAAACTACTGTTATTTTTAAAAGGGTTTATTTTCTCTCGTCCGTTGTCTGTAATCAAATCTTTTAAGTTAAAGACTGCCTGGTTTCGATTGATATTAAATTTTTCACATTGCATAACGTATATCGCGTGACAATGCAATATTAAATTCGAAAATGTTTTCTAATAAAAGACTTTTTTGAGAATTTATTTATATTTTAGTTTGGTCTTTTATTAAAGAGTATTTTTCATCTGTTACACATACGAGTACATACAAAATTATACTTACTGTATCCAAGGAATCACATAGCAATAAAATGAATAGGTACTTACATAACCATATTCGCTGTAACTTTGTATCTCCTTTGAGATGAACTTCCAAGCAGTGGCCTGATTACAAATTACTTCTAGTTTGAAAACTCCCGTAATTTGTACTCAAACTTTGCCCCAATACAGCTATGGAGACGTAAAAGAGTTTGACGGTTGAAATATTATAAATAATGAACTTGTAAATATAATTTAAAACCAAGTGCTTGGGTTAAAAATGTTTGTTATTAATAATATTATGATAATATTGCTTATTACAAATTGTATGATTTCTATCTATCGGGTTTTTTTCGGAGTTTTTAATGTTTAGAATCTGCAAAACTTCTTTAAATTAAATATTCCAATAATCCTTTCAAAATCTCTTTAGATAGGTACTTTTAATGAAAATGAATAAATAATAAACATTACATTTTACAACAAACACTACACAAATAAATAAAAAAATGACCTGTGACAATAGCTGCTGAACAGCAACCGAAACTATAACTTTAAATAATAAAATAACGATAAAACGTAATAAAAACCGTTTAAAATAGTTTTATTTCAACGAATATCTGTATATACAGTACGTAAATACATGTTTACCAGGAAAAATACACCAGCAACCCCTCACGTCGACAAATAATTTACGACCATGCCGATTTAAAATTCCAGTTCCTGCATTCACCAACTG
This sequence comes from Lithosia quadra, assembly GCA_963576445.1. NCBI lineage: Eukaryota > Metazoa > Arthropoda > Insecta > Lepidoptera > Erebidae > Lithosia > Lithosia quadra. The sequence goes on from OY754875.1 coordinate 16,695,883, forward strand.
AAAGGTACCACGAACTACTCCAAAATTTAGATGTTTTGGCAGCTAAACATTTTAAAACAACAGAATACTATAAAAACTTTAGATGGTGACAGATATTTAATAGTCTCTTGTCATGATATCTTAATATTCATGAGATTTTTTTACGATGTTCTTATGTGTTCTATCTAACTAAGAAATCGAATTTAACCAATTTTTTATTTGTCGTATTAATTTGAGATTCTTAGAGTTGTTCCTGGTTCAATCTGAAGTTTTCACCATGGAGCTCAATGTCCACTAACATCTTCCTCTGGATTTCACTTAAACAGCATAGAACTATTTCTATCTGAGCCGCCTTCGCCTCATTGCAATTATAGCGCTTTACCTGAGGACTTTCCAAAAATTCAAAATTTGTCCTGGCAATAACGAAAACTAAAAAAATATATCTAATTAGATGCAGTTGTCAACATACTCTATTACCGATCGTATTCCTGTGTCTAAAATTGCTGAATTGATTAACGAACCAATTCACTTTCACATTTATAATTTCAGCTAGCAAGTTTTTGTATTATGTAAATATAATAAAATAGATCTATCGCAACACATGTTCACAATAAGCTTTCGATATCAATAAGAAAGTAATTTCATGAAGTATTCCATGTTTATAAAGAAATTATAGAATGCTTGAATTATACGCTGTTCGTTTTCAATCAACATGTTTTCTCTATAAATATCTTATTGTTATGTTGTGTAAACTTTCCACTAAATTCGTTTATATTTTCCACGTGTTGAAGGACTGTTTAATACTATATCTTCATTAACCATAAAGTTGTTGAAAACTATGATTGAGGGAGAGAGGGAGAGCTTGCCACAATACGTCATAGTGACGCTGTTGCAGCCTTTGTTGACGTTTTGAACGGCGACTTTTTTATACTACCTAGGTAGGCAGACAAGCACACGACCCACCTGATGGGAAGCGGTCACCGTGGCCTATGGACGTGTGCAACACTAAGGGTGACACACATGCACTGCCTACCCTGAAGGGAAGGGGGAGGTCTAGGAAGAGGGGGGGAGAGGAGGGATATAGTGAGCTCTGGCTACCCTACTTACCGGCGGGAACACAACACGATGGTTATTATGACCGCGGTCTTCTGTAGGGCGGAGGTACTACCCCAGTCGGACGGCTCATTTTAGACGGGAGATACCGTCGTGTCCTACCTCCTCTAAAATTTCAATTACTAGTAAACTACTTACACAAATACTATTAGATTGAAATGAATCTGTACTAATGTTATAAAGAGAGAGGCTGAAGTTTGTAAGTTTGTTTATAATGTCTTGGGTATCTTCGGAAACACTGCACTTGTGGCAAAATTCATTCACCGTTTAAAAGGTACATCATCCTTAATGGTTTCATGTAATGTGTAAATAACGATTGCTTGTGTACCAAGAATTTGATGTGCGAAAGATTCTGTTAAATTCTTTTGAAAAATTATAACATTTAGAATCTCGTATTTTCCCGACTAGGTCTAAGTAATCCCTTTCACGCCTAGTGCCACAAATCTTGCACGCCAAGACAGTAGTGACCCAATACCGTAAAACACCCAGAGTGCACCTTGGCTAAACTGTTTTACTTTCTTGGTATCCGCAATGAATTTGATTAAAGAAGCCAAAAAATACAATAAATCTAAGTAAGGAAACTAAACTACACAAAAAAGAAAAATAGGCGAACAGCCTATAAAAACAGAAAGGGACAAATCCAATAATATATGGCAAAAAACGCCCTAACGTTTTATCCCGTTTGATACAAGATCCGTATACTGTGCCAGATGTTGCTTCTAAATTATTCAACATAGTACCGTTTCTTAAAATCCCGAAGTTGAAAAGTAGGGATTTTAAATCTGTGAACGAAGTTGGAAGCAACAGTTATAGTAATGCCCAACTTTTTACTTTGCTTATATTTATTTATGACTACCTTCATGTCAGCGTTTTAAAATAGTGCGCGGATTTGTGACATTTTTTTATAAGGTACGTTAATTAAAACTTTGCCTAAAAAGCTTGGGTGAACAGGATTAATCCCACCTAAATTCCCACTACTGTAACTTCTGTACTCCAAGATCCGCAGTAGTGATCCAGGATCACGAACACACCGAGTAATGACATTTGGGAAGTCCCAAGAAACGTTAAACCGAACCCGCATCTAAATTAATCAGAATTAAACTGGAGGTAATAAAAATATAAAAATACCCCCTTTCTTAACATATAGCAGGATTATATTATCACATTTAATTAAGAGGAATCGGTAAATTACTTAATAATAATAATACCATGAAGATAAATATTGTAGGTCCTAGGTGAGATAATATAATAATATGTATGGGGTTAACACTTCAGTCTTACATACGTTGTTCTGGATAGTAAGGGAATGGGATTACCTATTAATCAATTTATTAACCTATTGCAACCCACTGCTGTCAATAAGTCTATTTTAATAAGCGTCATAGCTCCATAACTAATAGCCATGCGAAAATCAAAACTTTAACTTTAACACTTACTCTTCACTAAAGTATAGAGAAACTACACTTGAGGCAAATTGATGTGTATAAATAAAGACATTACTGTTGTACATAAAGAAGGCATTATAGACATCGAAACAAAATAACTTCGATCACGCGATCTAACGTAGCAGACGGTATTATGTGGAGTGGGCCATAAAGATTGGCCCGATAAGTGTGGAGCTCGCCGAGTATGTGACCACGTAACTGCCACGGTTTTATGTTCGCAAATGACTGACCACGTTTTCGTGGTTCGTTCGTCCATCTGCCACTACTTTTATTAGAGTAGGGAGCTTCTAAGTTTAGTTTTTAAATATATTACTACCCTGCCACGTGTTACTTCACAGATGTTCAAATTTGCCCGTGGCGTATTTCGATCCCCGATGCACTCTTTTTAACTCACATAATATGCTCATAATTTATCAGTTTTCCTAAAATGTATGGGAATCTACCGGAATTGTTCACATTTATGATTATTGCTCCGCTCCCTTGGGCAGTAGCGTGATAATATTCAGCCTATGACATTCACGGATAATGTGGCTTTCTATTGGTGAAAGAATTTTTAAGATCGGTTCAGTAGATCCCGAGATTACCTCTTACAATTTAACAAATATACAAACACACAAACTTTACTTCTTTATAATATTAGTATAGATAGAAGGACTAGTATTGTGAGTTTCTAGGATTTTTACCATTTTAGATCCACTAGAAGAAAGCTATACAAAAAAATATACGAAATTATTCATTTACGTAATAATTTGATATAACATTTCCATGTAGCATTCCCATGTGGCATTCCATAATAGCATTCCTATTTAGCATTTTCTGTAGCATACTTAGGTAGCGTTTCCATGTACTATTCCCATGTTACATGCCTGTGTGCTAGTTTCTAGCCTTCTAAATAGAATTCACGGTGGGTCATTTCATTTTATTCTAGGGCTTGTAGTCTAACAGAGCATACTCACTAACTTGTTCCTTAGAAAATTAATTTTGGGTCAAAATGATGTACCATATTTCTTTAAATTTATGATCATATACTAAGCTATTCCAAAGTTATAAAAACAGAATTTCAATTCAAGTACCCTAACAACTTTCACCTATAAAAACTTGAAAATCTTCGAACAAAAACTCTCCCCAACTCGAAGCTTTCGTACTGCCGTTCTTCACGAGTCGGGGTCATTTTGTTTTCATTATCTCACTAGGACGGCTGGTAGGAGGTAAGCGAGAGCTGGAAATTTACGACAAGCAGTGCACTCGACCCTAATTTAAATACATTACTCGTTTTGAAGGACTGAGCTGTTGTGGTCGCACTACAAGACGATAATTGTACTTGTAACAGACTGGCATTTCCACTTAATTCATTTGTCGGGCTAGATGAGGATTTGATGGGCAATTCTGGTTGTAAGTAGGTCAGATTTTGTTTCTTTTATAGTTGAGTATACTATTTCTGTAACTTATAATAAGCCTGATTCTAGTTGTATTTATTTTCTACATTATCGACGTTCTATTCATTAGCTGGGCATTTTCTTTTAAACTGCTACCTATCTGTGAAAATACGTACTAATTTTGTTGATTCTTGATTGTTAATACTTGGTTTAGTCAAGTGATAAATTTAATAAAACATGATTCTATATTGTTTTTTTTATCATACTGGTCCCTTATTTCAAGTAATCTAAGTAAATAAATAGTAACCTAGATACGTTTTGGTCATGACCGTTACCAGTAAAAGAGGACAGTACTGCAAGACGTAAGATGGCGCAACTTTGCGAAAAGATGGCGGATTTCTGGATTTAATTTTATTACTTTGTTTCAAATTTACGTTCACAATTCAAGTAAAAAAGGAAGCTTTATTCATTTGGAAATAATAAAAAATAACTCGACACTTTATTTAAATAAAAACGTCAGTTATTTGGAATTAATTAAAAAATATGGGACATCGCATGAGTGGGTTGGTAGCCGTTTTCACGAAAGCTAGACTTTTGCAAACTAAAAAAATTTGAAGGACAAATCCTATTGAAGATGTTTAGATATTTGTTACTCAACCAAACTCTAACGGCTGAACGAATCAGACTGAAATTTAGTACAGGGATAGATTATAGTCTGGAATAACACTGAGGATTTTTATTCTTAGAAAAAGTTCCCATGGGAAGCCGTAACGGCCACAGAATTTCAAGTGGGTGTAGCCACGGGCAACATCTAGTAAGTTAGTTGTAATTTTATTGTTTATTGTAACGACTCTACTACTAATAGTAAATTTATTTCCTCCACAAATCCTTCTAGGCAAGCGTGATTCGTCTAAGACCACATCGTCACTTACCATCAGGTGAGATAGAGGTCAAACGTAAGCATCATGAATAAAAAAAAGCATTTACTATATATACTTAGGGTCATTGTAACCCACAAATAATGTTTCATAATGTTCCAATTCAGAATTATTTTGAATTGAAAATAATAATTGAAGCAATGTTAAATAGAACTTGTGTACTGAATCTAGTCTGTAATAAATTGAAAGTTTCAATACAAACACTGAATGCTAATCCTGTATTACCATATCTGTATGAAGTTGCCGCTTAAATAAATCAAACTCAACAACAAAGTTATGTGTGTTTTAGAGGACGTAAATGTTGGGTGAAATTTAGTTGTATCTTTGTGATAATACTTTGACTAAATATGACACTTAATAGTGATGTACTATGAATTATTTTATTGTTTTGATGTGATTTGTATTGAGTAAGCAATCGAAGCTCTTAATTTGTGTGTTAATTATATGACATGGACTAGCTATTGCCCGCGGCTACGCTTGCGTGAAATTTTGTTCACGGAAACCTTGGATAAAAAGTAGCCTATATAATATTCTGCACTGCTGACGGTGAAGGAAAAACATCGTGAGGGAACCCACATGTTCTAGAAGAATTTCTAAGGACATGTCCGATTCACTAACCCGCATTAGGCCAGCGTGTGTGGATTAAAGTCTAAACCCTCTCAGCTCTCTCGTTAGAGGAGAGGTGACCCGCGCCCAGCAGTGGGACATAAACAGGTTGCTATCATGGCTTTATCTCGATCAGCTGATCGCAGTTTGACTTACCCACTTAATTTAGGCGAGAGGAAGATTCATACGCCAAAAAATACTCAGATTAATAATACAGTTCTGTTTTCAATAAATGTATGTAAAGGTCTGTAGTAGTGTGCATTGAAAAAATATAGTCTTTTCAAACCAATTTGCTAGTGATCCAGTATTACATGACATCGGAGTTGGTCAACCAATCAGTGCTAAGCCTGCCCCATCTACAAACGGCTTTAATCAGACCTGGGAAACCCGAAAGTTATTACAATTGAAATCTGTGCCGTATTTTTTTGAATGAAAATTATTTTTACTCTGTACATAAAATATTCATTTACATATACAGATTAAAAATAATTTTCATTTGTTTGTAGTGAATGTTTCTTTTTTACAACTCTTTCCTTTACTTTAATACTAGCTGTAGTCCGAAGCTTTGCTTGCAAATAATTCCATCTAGAATCAAGCGGTTCGATACTTCTTTTCCTTGCCGCACCATCAAGACCTGGAATTATTTGCCAGCTCACGTGTTTCCTTTGCGGGGCGTGAAAAAGCATTTAATAAGGTCGTCAAGGTGAGGTCCAACACTATAGCATTATTGGTGTTTGTAATGGTGACCCCATTCCTGAGACTTTACCTTTAGCTTACCATCGAGGTGAAGTCATATTGACGTGTCCGATAATATTAAAAAAAAATGGAATTCTGATCCCGTTCCTAATTGGCATGAAAACCTAATTCTCGAGACAATTTTTGTCTTTTTGACAGAGATAGATTAGGGCCTAGAAGCTATTCTAGGCCCTAATCTATCTCTGTACCAAATTTCGTCTCGATCTGTTAAGTAGTTTTTACGTGACAGCGTAAACAAACATGTATACTTACAAGCTTTCGGATGTATAATATTAGTAGGATAAGTAGGATTGTCGTACCCAAAGAACATTAAAAAACCATAGAAGTAGTAATTAAGTAAAAATACAAAGGAATAGCTGTCGCCAAAAAATACACTCACACAGACTTCTAGGACGTCTTATTGGTTGCATAAATTTTACCTTAAAATATAAGAAGAGCAGAACTACACACCTTATTTTACTGAAAATGAATTTAAAGTACGTTTTGACAAGGTATATACTTCAATTATGTTTACAGAGTACCATCAAATCTGCCCCCATTTTGACGTAATATACAACAGAATTATGTTTAAGGCACGTTGGAATAGAGCACAAATTTATATATCACAATAATACCCCATCTAGCGGTCAATAGCAAAATCGATGTACATTATAGTTTTGCTATCCACCAATAGATGTCTAAAATTGTATTGTATTGCAAATCAGTCCTTAAATATAACAATGGTAAGGATGAAATTAACTTAACTCAAAATACGGACAACACTAGAATCGACCCCCATGGTGTCGATTCTGTTGTACATTTTCACAAACTTAACTAAAATGATAATTTTGACAGCTCTAAGTAGAGTACCCCATATAGTATAATCGAAAATGAATTTAATCGATTTTTGATTATCGTTCCCGTAGAATATGGAATCGATAGATATAAAAACACAAAAGCATTTAGTTTTTTATTATTTTAGGTAACTTATTTCAGGATGATAAAAGAGAAGTTTTATGGTACAGTAATTATGTCTTGCATTATACTTAGCTATTACTTTTATTATTATACTAGCTGTTGCCCGCGACTCCGCCCGCGTGTATGTCGAAATCCGTTTCAAAAACTATCCTATCTCTCAAGTTCTATCGAACTGCACATGGTGTGCGAATTTTATTATAATCGGTTAAGTGGTTTAGGAGTCCATTGAGGACAAACATTGTGACACGAGATTTATATATATTAAGATTATATTATTATTAGCTATATTACAAAAAAATGTATTAGATAAGTACTTAAAAATTTCAATAAATTAATTTAAGTTCGATTCATTCGATTCCTTTGTGTCATAGTCAATTGTGCTGAATTCTTGCAAGACGCTTCACTACGAAAAGTGGGCGGTACTTGTCCATGTGCTACGATAATTTTAGAGGTATTATTTTGTATATAAAAATACGATACTTAATAGACGTGAACTGTCAACATTATCATTTAGCATCCTGAATTGGACAGAGTATAGAAACTTCTAGAATATTGAAGTAAATATTTCGTGAAAACTTATAGGAAAAGAAACCTTAAAATCAATCGCATAAACTTATTTTTTGATTAGAAGAAAGTATTTCTTTATATTTTAGCCTGCTTCATGCATATACACAAGTGTATATGTGTGAGGTAAATGCAATTACACTTAGGTTTTTGGCGACACAAACACGCCCCCATACGATTTCTAGTCCTAAGGATTTTTCTTTGTTCTGTGGTCGTACCTTTATTACCTCAAGTCAAACGAGTAGTAATTTTCTATCGTACAAAGTAAAATTCGAATATCATATTTAGTCTGTCATTCCAGCCCCAAAGTTTTCTAAACATACTTTCTAATTCTCCAAAACTGTGAAGAGTTCTATTTCTTCCAACTTTGTTACTTATACTGTAGCATATACTCGTAGCTACACAAGAATCAATAAAGAGTTATAACAAAGTCGATTGTTTCAGTTTTAAAACGAAAACTTTTCTAATTTTCTTATTCATTGTTACGTCCCTGTTGACAGAAGTTTTCATCGCTATGTGTTGGCACTTGGCACCAAGTATTGGATCAAATGTTTGTAGCCAGCATTTGCTACTCTCCACTCTTAGTAAGAAGTCTGATGTGTGAGATATCGTGTGATTTTAATAGGATCAACTCTGAAATAACCTCTTAACCGCTGGGGGGCACACTCCCAGCGGGTTTGACGCATTTGGTGCACATCTAACTTGTACCTACACCATGCTCAAATGATGAACTTAGTAACTGGTGCACTTCTCAAATATTATACACTTCGCAAAAGGAGCACTTTTTAAGATGAGTGGAGATTTGGAAAAATTGTCTAAAAATGAAAAAATCTTTGGTTTTGCGTATTTGTTGATTCTAGTTTTAAGAAAATGACCTACGCAAAACCAAAGAAGAATTATTCAAAAAATTTCTTAAACAAACCTAAAAACTCTCGACACAGCAACCGTATTCGTTACCAAGCCAGTAAGCAATGGAATAAAAAAGCAGTAAAAACAGTTTACACAACACATAATAATAGATAAACACAAACATTTTGGTTGTAGCAGACTTTATACAATGAATAGGTAAGCAAATAACCGAAAATAGAATTTGAGCCGAATATTCATCCAAACCCACACATTGCCCTCGCAATCCTATCTATAACATTTCACGCAACTTTATAAAGGCCCACTGAACACAAAGGTTTTATTTTTTATGCTTTTGTTACAGGCGAAGTTGGAAACAAAAGCGTTGAAAGCTAAAAGGCCTGGCTTCACGGATGACCGCTACAACGAGACATCTTATTATATTGAAAATGGTAAGTGACATTTTTAACTTTTAGATATAATCAATATTTACAATGAAATAATAGAACCGATTTAATTCCTTATGAGTCGGTTAACTAAAACCTCTAGCATGTAAAAAAAAATATTTCCTGAAAACCTCTTCAAAATTGGTTCAAGCAAATGCAAGATAATCGCGGACAAACATCCATACCTACAAACATACAGTTCAAATATTAAATATCCTTTTGAAGTCGGGTTTAAATACAGACGTGGGTTAGTTCAAGTGAATTCAAAGAAATCATAAGACACATTCGATTTGAATCACTAAACTGACTCCCTAGGGAATACTAAAATTCACAAATAAGTGAAGTATTAATTTCGTCGTCAATCATTCTTAAAACCGCATAATACACATAAATATCCAATACAAAACAAAGAAAATCAATGAACCCACAATAAATCAAGATTATTAACTAAGAAAACAATATGATGCTCGCATAAATATCTCTGTTCCAATCTTCTAACAAAACCACCGCGAGCGATTCAAGCGAAAATATATTTTTTATTTTCCCTAAACACATCTTTGCGAACCTCCAATGATATTGGATTACATGAATTCCATCTTCGATAACGAATCCATTCCTTAATTTTTTTTTCTTGTCATTGAATCAATTCTTATTGTTATTTTCATCATTTTTCTTTCATGCCCAAGTATTTGCTGCGATGTCTATTGTTACGCTGCTCTGCGCATTCATATTCATTTATTAAATTCATTTGTTGTTCGATTTTGTTTCGGTTCCGCAGAATTGTACTCCATACGACTCCATATCTGTCATTGAGGTTTTTTGGTCTATGACATACATAGTTATTTGTCCCAACTGACTGACTGTATCCACTAATAAAAGTTTTTTGAAAATTTTACTCCTAAGATGGTAAAGGTTTAATGTTTGTATGGAAGTTTGTAATTTTAAAAGTAATATAAGGGTTCTGTTTTTTGCCATTTGGCTACGGAACCCTAAGAAGCACAACATTTCATATATCTGCTCAGAAGCAGGTATATGAAACCCAGCAGCAGCACCCAGAGGTGAGCATAAAATGTACCTACAGACCTTTCGGCGTTTTTTCCTATCCGTAAGAAAACGTAGAAAAGTTTTATAGATATTTCTTGACTTTTGAAGTAAAAAGTATGAAATGATAAGGTCTAGAAAAATCTGTTGATCCATCTTATATAGAATTTAGAACTAGAAATATAGTAAGGAAATAAATCAACCAGCCATTATTACGTAATCTCACATGTTGACATTAAGTGGATGAAACAGCAACCACGCTAGTTTTCAATAAAGCTAATGTCAGAAAGGCCCCATTATGATCTAATGGCCTTAGTCATCTACCCGCATTGCCGCTTTCTTTCACGGCAACTTACGGCTATGCAGATATTTTAGCTAACGACTTATGAATTGTGCACCTGGGCTTAGTGAAAATTTATGATTAGATGGCTTGCCAGCGCATAGAATTATTGCAGCATAATTATTTGATTTTATATTATGTTGTGAACTCACGATATTGCGTATTACAGGCCTCAGAAAAGTCTACCCCTACTACTTCACGTTTACTACTTTCACCAAAGGAAGATGGGTCGGCGAGAAGATTCTTGACGTTTTCGCAAGAGAATTCAGGGCTCATCCGGCTGCAGAATATGAGCGCTGCATCAGAGCTGGCACCCTCACCGTCAACTACGATAGAGTGGACCCAGACTACAGACTGAAACACAACGATCTCCTGGCGAACGTTGTCCATAGGTATTGAGTCAATATTAGTTTAGATCAATGCAGTAAAGTAGGCTGCTTAAGATAGTACAGCACTTTAGTAACAGTACACGAACCCCGGTCTCCGTTCGACACGGTACACTCTACAAACCTTTTAATTTTCAGTATTGTAAATATTAACTGTATTTTTCTTTCCTTAACTATATGTATTTATCTACTATATGTCTATACTCTCACAATTACTCTAACTATAATATAATTGTGACGTGCGTCGACCAGCTTGTTTGTATTTCTGGTCTAATTTGTATTTAGTCTACTGTAACACAAATATAATCTTCAATAACGAAATCTTGAGCACCGAATGAGCATGCAAGTGTATTTTGGATGTGTTCCAACAAAGACACTAGTACTTGAAGCTAACTTGTATCTTGTATGTAAACAGTAATCACATGGTGTCTTGTTGAGAGAGGTATGCATTTCGCATTAAACATTCAAATTCACTCACGCATGTTCATTCGTTGTTTTGTTCTCGTCTTAATCTATCTTTCATACGTTACGAGAACCACAATATAAACGAATTCGGAGCAACTGTTTGTATAACATTCTAGATCAAAAACATGCACTTTTTAGAATGCTTATGAGTTTGAAAATCGATGTTGGCTATTACAGCGTCATCTAAATACACGAAATTTGTTCCGGGTCCGTTGCTCAAAAGCCGTAAGCCTGACGTGTGTATCGTTGCAGGCACGAAGTACCAGTCACCAGCCAACCCATCACCCTCGTACATATCGACGAGGACATTGTGGTTGTCAACAAACCGGCCTCTATCCCCGTAAGTGGCAAATGAGACAGCCATGTTATGTGACGCTTATCATACATCAAACTTGTATGTTATCCTTGTCTGGTGCATGCGGTGTATTAAGTATAGACTATGGTAGTGCTGCAAATATTCTTTTCGCGAAATACTTCAGCAACAAAAACTCAAGGGTTTGTTTGTCTATAAGTCAGTGGCAACTCAAACAAACTAACAATTGAGTGAAATTAAACTGGATAGAGTAAATCGTTTGCAATACTGAAAAATCTATAAAATAATTCAGTTCATGCCGATATTTCAATTCATCTGATATCATATTATTAGCTTCCTCTGAAATTAGCTTTCCTATTTCCTAAAAGCCAACATCTCTTAAAGTCCTTTACGTAAAGCGGTCCCTTTGAAATACTCTGCAACGCCACGTGATGGAAGACACCTAATATTATGGCGCACTTTCATATCTACTTTTATGAAGTAAAACAGGAATGCAAAAGGTAGGGGCAGGAATTTGCATGTAAAGTAGCCAACAAAGGCGACGTCAATCTGGACTCCTTTTATTATGTTTTTCAGTACTTGCTTGCACTAAATAGTCTTTGTATCTCATTTCATTTTTTTCTTCTCTCAAAGTTTCTTGACCTTCCTGTTATTAGTTATTATACTGATGTGTTTCCCTTTTATGTATTTAAGTAGTTAATATTACCTTTTCCATATTTTTTTTCTCTTGATTATACCTACTCGTTGGCGGACTATAAACGTTACCCTATATTATTTAGAGTACAAATGATTATTTTTGTATCTTATATTTTTATTTTTATACCTTAGAATGAGAAGCCGTGCTTGTATTGTTATTGCTTCTGTAAAATAGCTTTTCCTTAGCCATTTAAAATTCTTGCTTGCATTAAAACGATGTTTGAATGAAAATGAAGAAATTACTAAACATTGTATCAAAATACGTAATTAAAGTAATAGAACCACTTGTGTATTGTATTATATAACTTGAGTTATAATTTTGTATTTACCTTATGTAAAGAAACCTACATACATGGCTTTTCTGCAGTAGTAATTATTAATGATTAAATATTACTCCAAACTGTAGATATTATTTAGCCGCTTATAAATATCTACTAACTATAAGTACCGGAAAACCACGCGACATAACATTGTTATGAATATCTAAATATATAAGGAATACTAGCAGAATTTATTTTTTTGCTATCTGATAAAAATCCGTGCTACCTTGTTGATGGCACTGTTATCAATTCGCCCGCAAGTGCCAAAATAAGTATTAAAACTTTCAATAAAAAATACTTTATTACTGTTCGCCTTATAACAATCTAATCTATACTAAGCTTGAAGTTTATATTGATTAAATATAACCTTATCTATGCCTCCAAATGCATCCGAAGCAAGCCCTTTGTTAACAGTTTACTAGTAATCCTTAATAAGTTATTAAGCTTCATTTTCATCATTCGAAACACAATCGTAGCTTATGAATCTGTCACCTTTTTCAGCAGTCTCCTCACGTACATCTACGTCATGTTTGCAAATTGGAAATTTCATAGCGATCATATCGTTTGATTCTATTTCATCCTCACATAATTTCAAACACCTTATGACGCCTTACAAATAATATATTAAATTGATATCTGTTATAACTATATTGCTTCAGTTATCAATTTGGAATGAAATTCTGTAAATTAATATTTGCAGGTATTTATATATAGATAAACAAGCACACGGCCCACCTGATGGGAAGTGGTCACCATGGCCTATTTACGTGTGCAACACCAGGGGCGCCAACCTTGTAGGGGAGTTTATTAAGTTGATGCTATATAAATATCAATTTAGATAACTTCAATAGTTTATTTTAAGAATTCAATGTCATGTATTTCGATAAAACTTTGGTAAATAAACATTAAATCTAGTTTCTAAGCATTACTTAAGTGCTTTTCATCACCTCAGGCAAAATTCCCAATAATGTAACAAAGTAAGGAATGACACGAAAAAGGTTTAAAATATTGTCGACCCAAAACTCGAGTCGCTAATAAATTTCAATGGGAAAGGAAGAAGTAAATCTATATTAGATTAGGCCAATGTAATTGTTAGGCGGATGACGTAGAAAAGAAATATTTTGCGAGTCCCAATGTAGAAGGGTCCAAATGATCGAGGCGCCCAATCATAGTGATTGATATTACACTTCATTGTAGGATCCCAAAATCGAGCGGCGTAGCGAAAAATATAGCATTTAATACCTTTGCCTTTTGCCTACTTTTATTCTTCACAGCATAGATCAATAGATTTGAGAAAATAGGAGTTCATTTAAATCTACAAATAGTTTTGTAAACTTCTTGTGCAAATGAATAATGTTTATCATACCCACATACTTTATGTGTCTCATATCTCGAATGTGTCCGTCCAATGAAGACCTACATCAAGATATAGCAGTGTAAAAGCACAGAAATAAGCCGGCCACAATAGATAGAATAGCGGGGCGTGAAAAAGCATTTGATGAGGCCGTCAAGCTTTGGGCTGCCACTGTAGCACTACCGGTGTATGTAGTGGTGACCCCAGTCCAAGTCTTTGCCTTTAGCTTACCATCAGGCGAAAGAAAGTCATTTTGACGTGTCCTATATAACAAAAAGATACTATACTACTGAGAATGATACAAATTAAAGCACTCACATAAATAAATGGTGATCATCAACTCACCAGACATGACCCTTATACAGGGCAACCACCGATCTCACTCTTAAAGGGCTCGTATAAAACGAAGACCAAACTATTTCCCCGCGTAGTTATTACCCTAAAGATGATACCTGAGTATATACCTCGGCTACCCTAACTCCTTCTAACCAGCCAATTAAAGCAAATCAGAGTTGAGAAATTTGTAGCACTCTTGGGATATCATTAGCTAATAAAGGTTAGCTGACCATCGAGGCTCACAAACTCTCTGAGGTATCATAACCAATCTGTCGCCATTATTATTATTTCAACGAATTTAGCTGGCCCATCTGCCTCCCAAATTGTGTGTTTGTGATATACTTCAAAAAGCTAATGTACCTTAGAGTGTTGCGCTGGTCTTTATTATCATTAGATTATTTATTCTTAATAGTACATACCATTAATATAAACTCTGTCATATGATTTTTCTCTATACTTGCTTCTAGTACTAATTCACTTTTTGCCTAACATAATGAAATTAACAATATTTAGTTATGCATTAACTGTTAAATCCACATAAAACTCCACCAGTAGCACTGTTTTATATCAATATAAATACATGTGTTGTTCAATATATACAGACGTCAGATTAACTGCCTTTTTATCTTCGACACAAAAGATACATCTCAACACAAGTTCGACCCACTCGCCAACTTTAGTATATGTGTTAGATATGAGTATCCCGCTATGAAATCGACCGGGATTAGTGCCCTTAGAAAGCAGTAAATAACTTGACATGCTCACAGCTAAGCATTGATACTTGTGTAAGGTCCTAGTTTGTTTGATGTTTATATGGTGATCTTATGTATCCTCACAATGTATTCTGAAAGAATATTACGCATTAGTAAAATCAATAACACATACAAATTAATAACTGTTTTAATTTGTACTCAATTACTTCTAAAAGAAAAGCGAATAAAAATTCGAAAAATCAGCACTATCTAGGATGCTAATGATTTTTTTAACAAATAATGTTTTGTAAATTACAATAAGTTAACCGACTTTAATTGTATATATTCATTTATTTCTTCCCTAAAAACTAGGACCTTATACGTGCCAGTATGCGTCCAATGTATTAAGTATTTATACTGTCTATGATGTTGTAATGCACTTTGAGTATCTCATTAATTTTAATTGTCCTTCCCCTCTGTCCATATTAAAACAAGGCAATAAAATCATCTCTGTGTTGCTATTTTGTATCTACAATACAGCTGCTTTGTTTTACATTACCAAGTAAGATTAGATAAACTTATAAAGTATTGATCATTAATGTACTTGATTTTGAATTTTATGGATTTAATGTCGAAAAATGTCGTGCCCGATATTAATACTTATATTTTCAATCACCATTCTACTTGTGTTAGCGTAACGATTATTTAAATAACCTGTATAGTGATCTTCATCTCTCACATACTTGATCAAAAGATTTATTTACGGAGCAGTTTTTCTGCATTATTAAATTCTTCATAAGACTCTTATGTGGAAAATACATTGACTAACGACAAAGTATTTTTATAAAATACGAGCGCTTTTATAGTTGCTTGGTATGTTTTCAAATTTGAATTCTTTCGCCAAACCGAGGGGATTAGTTGCGTTCATTAACTTTGAGGCCTTAGTAGCAATTGCAACATCATAAGACTAGGAAAAGTCCGTAATGAAACAATGTTGTGTCCGTGGTGGGCCAGGCACGAGACTCCAGTGCTCGCTAGTCCTTTGCGCCTCATACACGTGGATGAAGAGCTACTCGTGCTAGACAAGCCTTGCTCGCTGCCGGTGAGTCATGCGTTGGGACCGTTTTGTCATCATCAGTTGTCGACTCTGATAGCCGTCTGTATGAATCGTCTTTTATATTTTTACCTCAAATTTCTAAGAATGTTATAGAAAAACTTATTTCTGCATTTAAAAAGGCACAGTCAGATAATGAAGCGTCGAAGCTTTTTAAAAATCTTTTGGTCTCAAATAAAACTAAATGTTTGTAAAATCTCTTTTGGTTACGTTATAATTTTAGATGATAAAAGATTTATTTATGCGGGTAAAAAGGATTGAACATAAAAGAGAAACCGCTGAACGTACAATAAAAAAGAAAATAAATCTACGAGATAGGACGAGGGAATTCGGTAGGTTTTTGGGGATTTTTTTTCTCGGTCCAAACAAAGTACGCTGTCAGAGTCTGACTAGAGATTGTGATCTGCACAAAAGTTTGAAACATTATACTGCAAACAGAGCTGAAAATGTGCGGTCTCGTCAAAAATCCCACTTGAAAGTGGTCCCCAAACTTAAGGATTGCGAGTCCCGAATACTTCTCATTTTATTTCACATCTTCCGAAGGCGAGTACCGTGTTATCCAAATATTTCAACTTGATCCAATTATTCTTATTTGAAAAATAACTTACCAAATATTTTTTTCTCTAACATTTTGGTAAATTGAGTTGCACAAGCTTACTTCGATTAAATTAGAAGTTTGACGTACGCCCTTCTTGCCAGTTCTCAAATGTTTTCACTCTAATCATGTTTGCAGTGAAATTTTGGGGAAGTTAGCGTTTTATACTGTAAGTTGTCGATGTTAGAGCGAATAATATTTGGAAATTATATTCATAGGCAAATATCATTTTTGGGCGTATTTTATGGGTTAAATCTCTTTAAATATGCTTGTATATATACTATTATAACTAAACTTTAATTTAATTAATAACATGATTTTAATACTATACCTATGTAAATATGGTAAAAATTTCATAAAATTTCTTAATTCTGCTTTTAGAATTACATTGAATTCTTTAGTTTCTAGATCAATAGTTGCAATTCAATCTACCGAAATGATATATTTATGACTCGGTGCTCGCTACATGACCTATTTTTATGTCTATTGCATGTTACTTACAATGAATTCAATTTAGAGTGGTATTATTTAGTTTACATCTATCATTTGTGCAGAAAAAGTAGTCTCTTCATATGTGTGCAGGTGATCTTACACTTCATCATCATCTTCATTCGCTTGCTTCGTCACTGTTGCTTCATTCATTACTAATTTATTGTCTTTAGTAAATTCAAGTGGTGATTACATAATTGTCTAGCTTAATGTTAACTGATCTAGTACGCAGCAATAAATACCCAGGATTTTTTTGGTTTGTCAGCAGTTTATTATTCCTACATTATAAAGATGCAAAACAATTTTATTCTTCAACGAATTTCATGATTTTGCCTTTTTATATTTTTATTTTTCTATATTTTTCTCATTTTCAAATTAATAATTGTAATATAAAATATGTTACTAGGTACATCCCTGTGGAAGATACCGCCACAACACAGTCGTATTTATACTCGCGAAAGAGTACAACTTGAAAAATTTGCGGACAATTCACAGACTCGACAGGCTAACGTCAGGTAAGATAGTTAAAAAATTTTTGGAGATGGATTTTTGATAAAGTTACAATTTTCGATCATTTTAATCATCAATTTTGATATTTTGTTTTTAGAATGTTTCAAATTGTAAGTGTTTATATGAAATAATAATATGATCACATCAGTATGAAAATAGTTTCATAATATTGGCATAATTTTTTTCATAAGTAAACTGCCGTCTATTAAATTTATACATTTCTTACGCAATCTAGGTCTTCTCCTGTTTGGTCGGAGTCCAAAGAAGGCGAGACAGATGGAACACCAGATCCGAAACAGACAAGTGCAGAAGGAATATGTATGCAGGGTAGATGGAGAATTCCCTGAGTGAGTTTATTATTAATATCGACACGCGTCATTCCGAATTTTGGTTGATTCATCATTGTCTACCACTTGTATTTTTCTTCCATTTATCTCAGTTTCGAGTAATCCACCCCAGTTCCTTTCTCTTTAAATATTTTTTCACAAATCTCATTTTATTTAATCGTTAATTAAATTTTATAGATTCTTGTTCATCAAATATAAATTTTTGTTCATTCATTAAACGATTATAAAATTTCAGAGATGAAATTGAATGTCAAGAACCAATAGAAGTGGTGAGCTACAAGATTGGTGTGTGTAAGGTATCTCCTAAGGGCAAGGACTGTTCGACTGTGTTCAAGAGACTGGGATTCAATACTAACAATAATACAAGCGTCGTGCTGTGCAAGCCGAAGACAGGCAGAATGCACCAAATAAGAGTGCATTTGCAATACTTGGGTAAGTTGCAAGTGACTACCAAAAATATCAAATCAATGCATTTATTTACCGAAATGTGGTATGGATTGTAACATCTCTTATGTTACTATCGCCACTGATATTTTGTTCACATCGAACATGTTTACTATCTACCGTAAATACCATATTCACCTTAAAGACACTTTCTTAGAAGTCAGGCCGAATTATGTTTGACAAAAAAGGAAAATAAAATTAATATGAAAATCGTGATCTTGGTTATGACCACGTCCATTCTGAGTAAACTTCACAATTTTTCATTGAAGATAACACATAATATAAGTATTAAAAAGTATTATATTTCTTTTCCATTGTAATTTGCAAAGGCGAGCTGTACGAGTGCTACTCAATATTGAATAGTATTGAGTTTTCTCCCAGCAAAACTTAGGTTCCTAGCTACTTCCATTAGAAGTTTCAGACGTGAAATCTAGCTCCATGTTCTTATTTAAGTTGTGCTTTGTAGCAAAAGAAAATAACGAGGCAAATTGGTCCCAACAGGCTAATTTTGGTTTATTTAATATTCCGGACAAAATTTCCATCTCAACGCAAACACGAATATAAATCGATCACTTAATGGCTAATTTCCCTTTAAATGGAAATAACAATAAATAAAATAGGGAAATCGTACACACATTTGATCAAGTTCCCTGCCGATAAGGAAAATACGTTTCATTTTATCAAACCGTGTGTATATATTTGGGTTTGTATTGGCTTGGGAATAAAGAAAAATTGAGATTTTATCTTGTGCTTTTCTGCCTACATCAGCTATATAATAGTGTTGTGGTATAGAACTGTAGTTAGTAGTAACAGTTTTTATAACTACTTGTCGATTTGTAGCAATGAGAACGACTATTTTTATAAGTTTTTATTCAACTTGCTCTATTGTTGTTAGTTCAATTAGAACAACTTCCTGACGTTAATTAGAAGTCAATTTTGCTCAAATCAAACAACACAGCTGTTTTTGCAATTACAATAGGTAGCTAGTTTAAAAAAAAACTCTTATTAAAATTAATAACTTCTTCAATATTGCACGATTTCTAACTTTGAAAATTTTTCAATCCACAATAGGCTATCCAGTAGTAAATGATCCTCTATACAACCACCCGGTCTTCGGGCCGATTCGTGGCAAGGGTGGCGATACCGGTGGCAAGTCTGATGAACAGCTGGTCAGGGATCTCATAGCTATACACAACGCCGAGAACTGGCTAGGAGTTGATGCTGCTGATGACGACTTGCTATTCTCCAAACCAGTTTCTGAAGACAAAGGTAAGATTTTTGTGAGCACAGAAACTATCAACCCCCCCCCCCTCCTTCCCCTCCCCTGCATCTCACTGCAAAAATTTCCCACCCCATCCCCCATCACTCCTTCAAGGACGGCAGTACGAGTGTTACGCCCCTGGTGTTGCAAAGGTCCATTATAGGCCGCCGTGACTGCTTCATCAGGTGTGCCGTGTGCTTGTCTGCCACCTTAGTTATATAAAAAAAAGGTTACAGATTAATTTTTTTTTTGCTCAAACTCATTGATGAGAATTTCGTTGTGTTTATCATCAGCGATTGTGATAGATGATTTTGTTTTTTATATTATCAGTTGGTGAAGATGACTGTGACACTGGTCCTGCATCTAGGGAGTCATCACCGAGACTGGAATCACCAGCGCCTGGTGTAACGCCATCATCAATTATGACGCGTGAGTGTTTATCAATAGATCAGTACAGTTAGTCTTAACAATAAACATGTCATGTTTCAAATTATTACAGTTACACTTTTCTCATAAAGTGTTATAGATGTTCTATTTCACGAAGGCGGTTTAGCTGTCAATGTAGTAAAACAATATATACACGTTGCTTTTAAAAATGAATTACTTGTAATGCAATTATTGTTCTACTAACTGCTACATGAATTTCT
The DNA here is from genome assembly GCA_963576445.1 of Lithosia quadra. Classification (NCBI taxonomy): domain Eukaryota; kingdom Metazoa; phylum Arthropoda; class Insecta; order Lepidoptera; family Erebidae; genus Lithosia; species Lithosia quadra. The sequence goes on from OY754875.1 coordinate 16,716,259, forward strand.
TTCGACGTGACATGAACTTTCACACACATATGGACGCGTATTTACAAGACACAGGTACCTACTATTTAATTGTTCACCCGCCTTCGTGAGATAGAATATCTATGAAAAATATGTGAATTGGTGTATTAGGGAGAAGGTGTCAGTCTAATTCACTGGTAAATCACTGCTTTAGTGCAACAGTGGTTATGAATACGATTATAAATGCGCAATTGATTATGTATGAAAGTTGAATAAGCAAAAGGAGTACCCCTACCCGAATGGGCAAAAGTTGAGATTTGTATGTATGTATTAATGTATTCATGGTAATAGCAAGTCACTATTACAGAAAATAACTGGTGAAATAGGGTAAAATGCGTGCCCACAATCGCCTTACCAAGACCACGCAACGTGATTCTCCGCAAAGCTACTGTTAAAGTGGAGACTAACGCCAAGGTGATGATGGTTTCCCAATAGACTGGCGACCGAATATAATAAGAGATAGCAGTGATATGAAGTTATCACAACATGTGGATACTTCTCCTTCTTCAACCTAGCGTTAATCCCAGTCGCATCCAAAGCTTTCACCTCAGAGTCTGGGGTCCGCTTTACCAGTCTTAACTGCGGATTTGGCTGGACCTCGATATTTTTGATTCCATGATTTCGATTCGGTTTCGATATGTGGATACTGATAATCTTAATTGGTTGAGTTGTTAAAAGCTGATATCTTTTAAAGAAGTATTCCTCAAAAGTATCATCTTAACCCTAATGTCCCCAACAGCTACGCTTCCAAGTCCGTCAAGCGCAGCAGAAGCGCCAATAGGGGAACGCTCCCCGGTGCAGTGCGGTGGAACACTGGCGCCCTCACCGCTCGCTTCACCAGCGCTCCAAGCGCTTAACGATGACTCCAATGATGCTAAGGTATTTACTGACATGAAACTACGCCAAAGACTTAACTATTGCCAAGCTAACTTCACATTTTACCTAGAATCCGTACATAATATACGATAGCACCAATTGCGATTGATTTGCTGGCATTTATTGAAGAGTTCCGTTGTCCGAATCCCAAATTCATAACCAGATATACACAAAATTGAAATGCAATTTCAAAAATATATTACACAAATCCGTCAGACAATACACATAAATGAGTTATGCCCGAAAATACATTAAAAAATGTAAACATTCGAATTATGTTTGATTATTATTGACCAAATTAGATGCCGTACACTATACTTGTTTATATGCGACGCATTTTGCCACAAACAAGTATAGTGTATGGCATCTAACTTGACAAGGTTTTGGAGTAGTGGTGTCCACATAGTACGAGATCCCACTGCAAAATCATGCATGAATCGAATATTTGGTAAGAACCAAATTTTACGCATATTTATGATTAGGAGAACATTTATTTACTAGGTTGCCTATCAAAATGTGGCCGCTATATGTTTAATTCAATTTTTGCTAATTCATTTTTCGGAAAAAAAATCCATCACATGGTTTTTAAATAAAATATCATCCACGTCACGGCAATACACAAAAGGACTCTGAAAAATCACGGTTGCCGTTGCGCACTTCGCCGTACCTCTTCGCAGCCAGGTGTAAACAGGTATGATTTTGATACATTTATGCAATCATAACGGACATTTATTATTTTTACATCAAATTAAAGCTATTTTTTTTCTGTTTACTATAATATACGGTTGCCTAATTAAATCTGGCTGCAAATAAGGGTTGCTGGCTGTTAAAGATGGTAAATATTTAAGATAGAGTGAACGAGAGCTAGCGCGTAGCATCACTAGTCAGACGAGGATAGCGACTAAATAATGTCAGTATAGCGTTATCTCACTGGAGCTAGAATTGAGTGAGTGAGACAACGCCAAACGCGTGACAGTTGACAGCGGCAAACTTAGGGCGAGCGGGTAGTATATTGTTGTTTTATTTCTAAGAACTAACAAATAATTATTATAAAGACAAAGGCGTGTTTTCTGTGTGAGAAAAAATCCAATGTACTTGATTTCAATAATGCATCATTCAAAAAGTGTTCACTAATGTTATTATTTCGTCGTAAGAAAAAATATAAATATCATGACATTTTATTGACAATTGAATCTACTGATGATTTTGGATATCATACTAAGTGTCTAAAAAAAATTACAGTTCTAAAACAAAAGATAAAGAAGAATACAAAAAATTTAGAACATTTTTTTAATTTTTATTTGCTTCAATGTTTAATTTTTTCAAACAGCACTTGTTCAATAAAATTTTCTTTTATAAAAGTAACCTTGGTTTTATTTTTCACCGATATTAATTTTTTTTGTAATTTTCTTTGTCATTTTGAAAAAGAAGACATTTCTTTTGGAGTATTTATTCAGTAGTCCCTATTACTGTTTGAACCGGTGGTTGAGAACCCTAGCATCCGACGCATGCGCAATGGTTTCAAAGCGTCATACAGCTGGCAATCGCTATCCTCGTCTGACTAGTGAGGCTACGCGCTAGCTCTCTTTCGCTCTATCTTAAATATTTACCATCTTTAACAGCCAGCAACCATTATTTGCGGCCAGATTTAATTAGGCAGCCGTATATTATAGTAATCAGAAAAAAAATAGCTTTAATTTGCTATAAAAATAATAAATGTCCGTTATGATTGCATAAATGTATCAAAATCGTACCTGTTTACACCTGGCTGCGAAGAGGTACGGCGAAGTGCGCAACGGCAACCGTGATTTTTCAGAGTCCTTTTGTGTATTGCCGTGACGTGGATGATATTTTATTTAAAAACCATGTGATGGATTTTTTTTCCGAAAAATGAATGAGCAAAAATTGAATTAAACATATAGCGGCCACATTTTGATAGGCAACCTAGTAAATAAATGTTCTCCTAATCATAAATATCCGTAAAATTTGGTTTTTACCAAATATTCGATTCATGCATGATTTTGCAGTGGGATCTTAGTCTAACACTACTCCAAAATATTGCCAAGTTAGATGCCGTGTACTATAGCTGCAGTCGCTTCACAGAAAATATCGAAGTTACACTAAAAAGCCGAGCTCGAAAGATGAACCAGACTACTTCGAGTTGTAGTAAAAACGGTTTTTCCCAATTTTCCATTGACATGTATATTTACCCACAGTCCGACAAGGTGACAGTGGCGACCCAGACGGGTTGTACGCCTGCCGCGCCCAGGCCGGCGGGGGCCCTCGGCGGCGCGGGGCCCTCGGGCGATGCACCTGCCACCGACCCCCACTGCTACGAGTGCCGCGTGCGCTACCGGGACCCACGACCTAGGGACCTCGTCATGTACCTGCACGCGTGGAAATACAAGGTAAACGTTCTATCATGTTTAATACTCACTGTACCCCTCCTCCCCCCACCCCTTCCTAACCTCCCCGCCCCTGCCCAGCACTCCCTTCCCTTCAGGGTAGGCAGCGCGTGTGTGACTAACTTAGTGTTGCACACTTTTATAGGCCACGGTAACCGCTTCCCATCAGGTGGGCCCTGTGCTTGTCTGCCACCTACGTAGTATAAAAAAAAAATATTTTTTAGGTGTAGGTTTGCAAAGGGTTATGTGGGTAACAAATAACTGGTCATGCTACTTCTGCTGGGAAGGTGGGGGAGATCTAAGAAGTGTTGGTTTGACGTTGTGGAGGAACGGGATGTGATGTCCCTCCAACACAAAGGGAGGATCCTCCGACCAGGCAAGGTGATCACGCCTGGCGGGCCGCGGCCCAAACGGTTATCGTTGGGATCTTGTAAATATGTTATACCAGGGCGCGAACTTCACTTTTGCGATTCAGGATCGTATTGACGTAGTTGTAGTATCGAAGTAGTTCGTCGTGCTGTCACTAGATGGCGTTGGGTATATGTGGTATCGCCACAACTTCATAAAGGATGTCGTGCCAATGGTGTCACGGCCATGGACGTCCAAGGTCGAGCGAAGCGAAGAAGAAAAAGCAGGAAAGTAGAGCATTAGTATTTTTTCTTGAGGAAATCCCCACGGATACACTCCCCGTTGGACTTAGGGGGTAGTAATGTACACTAAAACAGCACGCCGTCTCCGGTTTTTAGATGCCTGTAAAGTGACCCAAAAGGCATGTTCCTCATACGGCTTACTATCCGCGAGCATCAAAAGTCAAAAAGTCAAGTCAAAAAAAATCTAAATAATCAAATTATAACACAAGCAATTTTGTTCTCAGGGCCCCGGTTGGGAATACGAGACGGAGCTGCCACAATGGGCAAGCGTTGAATGGGAAGAACCAGATAATTCATAGTTACAGGAATTGACACCATTGAGGAAGCGCCTCGCCACCAAATTGTCTTTAAATCAATAAAAGAAAATCATGAGAATGTATTCAAATTATTTCGATGGATTATAACGGGAATATTTTTACTTTTTAATTTACCCGACTTTGCGATCGTAGTGGGACCATAAGCTTCAAATGTGGGATTACATTTTTAAACCCCGGTTTAATCCATGTAAATAATTTAATCTTTAATGTAGCAAAAAAAATAAAAGTGTTAAATCTTTGGACTTAGAAATTTAATAAATATTGTGTTTTAATATTTTGTAAATGTTTGCAATTTGTATTATTATTATACTTTGCAAACACAAAATAGACGTTTGCAAAATAAAAAAAAAATATAGCATTTTATTTGGTAACAAAAATGTTACAAAACTGTTTGTATAACTGGGTCATTCGTCAACTCGCTAAAAAAAATCTCGCCAAATTCAGCGGGTTGGCACCTTTCGATTTTACCTACTTTTGCTGTCGTCAACTCGCCGCATAATAAAAATGTATGGAGGTTTTGTACAGTCATCTACAACAGTCATACGAAATACTGGTATATGAAATACGAAATACTGGTCGTCTAGTAAACTAGCTGCACTCAGTTATAGGGTTGCCATCAGTGGAACCTTTATAACTCAAAATTTCGTGTTTAATTTTGGCTTTCAAAACTTGTAACATACATGTCTGTTATATATCAATAAATTAAAATTTTATTATATGCAATATTAAGAAAATTATTATTAGGTCACTACCTAATAATATTGGTCATTTACTACATATTTGTGACTACATAATTAAAATATTTACTTTATGAAAAAAATGAAAACCACAGATTAATTTTTTTTTTCAACTGTTTTTATTATTAGATATACTTAATAAAATTATTTTTTCTCAAATTATTAACATTATAATAAGAGAAATTCCGATAACAGATCCAATTTATCTATATTTTACTTTGGTAACATAGGGTAACCTATTGGGTTGCCAACCTGTAAACAATTATTTACACCTTAAAATGTTACCCATTACAAAAACCATACATAAGGATAATTGACTATAGTCTGTTTTTTAATCTCAGGTGCTAATTTGACATTACCTGTGTAGCCGGTTTTTTGCAATTAAAAAATATCATGTGCCACCAGTATCGAAAGTTATCGATTAATTAAATTTAGTACAAATATTTGTAGGTTAACCTATAAAATGTATGAAATACTAATTTTAAATTCGGTATGTAAATAAAACAAAACTTATATAGGTATATTGTCATTGAAACAAAATGGCGTCCATTTTGCGTCACTTTGGTTGTCATTGCAAAAATTTAACTTATGTAATGCTTCAAAAGTTTCATTTTATCGATCTGCAAAGACTATCGATAGAGATGACGATATACTAATCTTAGAATCTGAAAATTGTAGGTATGTAAATTACGGCATTTTAAACTTTTTGTACTCTATTTTAACTTTAAAATGAAAATAAAAATCAAGAATTCGACTGATACTAAAAAAGATCATCATAAGTTTCAATAATTTATTTAATTTTAGACTTTTAGTTAAGTATATATTTTTGTAATCGTCTTTCAATTTTCTTCCGTACAGTCATGCGAAGTTTTCGTCTTTTCATCGTAAATTTCTACTCTCTAAATTAATATGTGAGAATAGTTGCATAGTTTGCATTGGTCTGGGTGTTTTCTATGTATAATATGTCATGTATTTACAAAAAAAAAAAATATCTAAGTATGTTTATCCGCATTCTAGAACCCATAACACAAGCTAGTTAAGCTATGCTTACTTTGGGTCTAGATAGCGTTGTGTAGAATGTCCTACAATACTTATTTTTTATTATTTATTTATTTATTATAGTTGTTGCGCAACTTTAAATCGATATAGAACCTAAACGGTAAGTCAAATCGAAAAATGATGAGAAAAATCTGAAATTATTTTTAAATACCTATTCAACGATACCCCACTTGACATAGCTTGTTGACTTTTTTTTTTTTCATAAAGGAACATACAAATAAACACATTACTAATCCTTTGCGTCGCGCAGTCGAAAAAAAACTTATAAACATTTTATATTTAACTTTTCTCTTAAAATACATTATAGCCAAACCACCAGCTGTATCCAGGCAACAAACATTGCCGATAGTTTCAACTTTCGAGTTCACCACTGAATACAAAGCTGGTATCATTATTATTTTCACAATTTGACATTTGCACTTGTCAATTTAGTATCTGAGATAAAAAAAACAGACTATATGGGTATAATATAGGTATAATTATTAAAACTCATCGACACACAAACGAACGAGTTGCCTTGTTGGTTTTGAAAAAAATGTCAATATCAAAGCTAGTACCTATAAGTACCTACACAGCCAATAATATTTACGATAGAAACAAAATAAATCATCGGAAGTAAACAAATTTGTTTATGACTGTACTTTATCTAACTTAGCGAGTTGACGACAACAAAAATAGGTAAAATCGAAAAGTGCCAACCCGCTGAATTTGGCGAGTTTTCTTTTAGCGAGTTGACGAATGACTCGTATAACTGTCTAGAATTGTTATTTCACAATGACAAATAAATAACAATTAAACTACTAACCTCACAATTTTGATATTTTAAAAGTGTCACCAGACACTTAAAAAGGTATAATTGGCAATGCCTACCAATTATGAAATTAACTGTTACTTTTTGCAAATGCAACTAATAACAAAAATGATTATTTAAACCAAATCGCGAGGCGCCCCGAATGAAATTACTAACTTGGCTGTTACTGCTACAGTGCTCTGAGGTAAGTTTTGTAATTAACATAAGTGAGAGTTAGAAATAAGGTACATTAATTTTATCTGCGTTGAAACTGAGCGGTTTTCAATCAAATAATTTTTTAAATATTTTTTAGACAACTTTAGAGCACTTTTAAATTTATCTCTGTGCCTAGTGATTTTATTATTTGTTTAGATTATTATATCATTTTGTCAGTTCAGTTCCTATCGGCCTAAAAATGTTTGGTCAGCTTTTTAGTGACGTAGTTATTGTAAGGGAAATGTAACAATTTGTAATATGTACCATTAAATAGTTTATATCGCTTAAACGAGGCAGGGTCAGAACCACAATCATAATGAATTAAATTAAAATGATAATCATTTTTAAAAAGAAAAGGTACATTTGATGGGATAGCTCTTCTAATCTTACGACGGAACGTAGGCGAATGCATACTTATACAAGCGACATTTTACTAATTTTGAACTTAAACTTCACATAAAAGCTGTTTTGAAGTAATTTAATGTGGTTAAGACGTTTAAAACACGTCTAGAAACTTTGTTAATTAATAAAATGTCGCGTGTTTCAATTCAATTTCAATCGAATCTTGGACCACTGCTATATTTTCATAATGTCTTGAAAAATGTATAAATAGGACCACTGTTTAATAGAAAAGCTATCTCTATATTATTAGATGCGTACGTTTACAATAAATGCATAAGTAAATAAAGTAACAAATAAAATATTATGTCGCATTTGTAGACGGTGTTTTAGCAACGCCGTCACTTTTGGCTTCCATAGTTTTGAAGTAGTGTTTTAAATATTTGGAGATAAAATAAAACATAAAATTTTGTACTTTACATACATCAAGAGAAAATTGTATCTTACTTCATTGCTGACTTTAGAGGCCAGTTGTGATATGCATTTAATTTCTGTAATTTTGTCCTACCATCAAAAAAGACAGCTTTTGAAACGGTTTTATTTTAAACATGACTAAACATTAAAGACGGTGTGGGGAATTTCCGGAGTCAGTTGAAAGCAGCAGATTCTAAAGACATGTAAAAATCGTTTGTTTTTTTCTTTTTAAGTTTTCGAGTGTGTAGCATTAAGTGAAAGGGCGCATACAGTTCTGAATTTTTGGTCTATTTTAGACTGTGGAGTTTGAGGGTTTCTTTGAGTTATAGGGGAAAGGTGTACAAAACGATCCCTTGAGGTCAAATGATTCCCAACTGTTTAAATCAAATTACTAGTGCCATCTGTTTAAAATCGCCAAAAACGTATTCCCCGCATCCCGCTCAGTTGTTCGGCGAAGTTTCATGGCGGTGTGATCACTATTGGTAAGTAAATTGATAAAAAAAAGAAAATCAGTGTGCTCGATCTAAGTTAGGCCTTAATATAATATTAAATTGCTGCTAATTTATTGTGATTTGGAAAATAGCTGTTTTATTAACGGTTTCTATAGCATTTCAATAACATTTTGAACAGGTGTTGGTTCTCAATATGATAGCTGTTTCAGGTTATTTTTACAAAGTATTCGAAATAATACGATTGGGGTCAAATGATTACTCATTGTGGGTATAAAATGATCCCAAGGATCATTTTACCTACAACATTTTGTCAGTTTACAAAAATAGAAGGATACAATATAAATGATTTAATATATTGGGATACCTACTTACTATAATTTATACTTAGTACCTAGTATAAGCATAATATTATCTATAATGCCACATTCAGCATCATAAATTTCATAATGTTGCCAGTACAGTTAAATCCACTGCATTGTATTATGGTATTAGTTGCCCTGTTGTTTCTATATCTTCTTCTATATACTTATAATAAAACTGTAGAGAGGTCAATTCTATTGGGGGGAGGAAAATAGCTATTGGGGGATAATTGGTGATCCATAAAAATACAATTTTTTTGTCTTTCTGTCTGTCTGTCTGTATGCGCACGAATGATCAAAAACTACTGGAGGGATTTTAATCAAACTTGGTAAGATTATAGTTCATAGTTCTGGGCAACGTATAGGTTACTGTTTATACCAACTGATACCCGTGGCTTCGCCCACGCTTCGTTTTTGGTCATATCTCCGGTTCTACTTAACCAGTTACAACCAAATACGGTAAATTTTGAGTCTAAGCAAGACATCCATCGCTGATCTCGATGGACGTAAAAACTACTGAACGGATTTTGATGCGGTTTTTTCATTAGATAGGTCTTGGTTAGACGAGTGGAGACCAGTAGAGTAAATAGTGCAGTGGAGAGTGGACTCAAGAGTGGAGTAGAGAGTGGAGTGGAGAGCGAAGTGGAGAGTGGAGTGGAGTGGAATGGAGTGTGAAGTGTGGAGTAGTGAATGGATACCTACTTAATTCTTGTGTTGTGTATTCTCAATCAATAAATCTTTATTTCTTTCTCCTACGAGTATATGTCTTTATTCTTTTACAGATCATGCCACGTAATTAGGTACTGTAGAAAAAATACTCGACAAAACTGGAGTGAGGATGTCTAATTAGAAGACTTTTTTCTTAGTTATATTAGAATATAATTAGAAGAAGATTACTAGAAGATAACAAAGGCTTTTAGTTAAACTACCTATATAATTCATATATTGTTATAGAGAATGTGGATCTCAGACTGTGATGATTATGATTATAGAATAATAACTCCATAAGAAGGCTGTAATAAATAATTATTGTTAAAAATAATAATATTTTTGTTCCTATTAATGCTACTATTGGTAATAAATATGATTATAATACACAAATATTTTATTAAAACTGGGAGGGTAAAATTATCCCCGGGATCATTTAACCCCTACCCTTGGGATCATTTTGTACACCCAGGTGTACAAAATGATCCTTTAGTAAACTTCTGAAAAATGTCTAATTAAATGGAAAACGTAAATAAATTACAAAATTGTGGTTTGCTAGTATATGTATAACTAAATAGTTTAACTAAAATTTCTTAAATGGTTACTATAGGTTTAATATTTTTGACACAGCAGGCATTTTCCCTTAGGGGGATCATTTTGTACACCTTTCCCCTACTGTATACGTCCTTGCCATTTCCAGTTGTTTTCTTTTTTTCAAAATTGGATTGTTTTAGTACTTACGCGGGGTCGTTTATATTTATTAGTGTATTGTAGTTTTAAAATGTAAAAGACATTTTTTTGACACTTATGTTTTGGGGTGCGATGTTTTTTGTTTTTTTTTTTGCAAAACTTTGTACGCATTTTTCAACAGCAACAACAGCGTTTTCGTAGGTAGTAAAATGACAAAAACATAGACTTTAGGCAGACAATCTACAAAAACGTTGAAATCTTGAATAAAAAGCATCGCACTCGTAAAATAACGTATAACATTATATATTATATTCTCACGAGCTTTCATAAAATTAGTTAAAAAATATATATTTTTCTTACTTCTAGACGTAGTGGTAGCAAGCGATAACATTGTTTTGTTATATATATATTTTTTCGTTTCGATCGTTTTGGAATAAATTATTGTAGCACTTTGTAACTCATTTGAGGAATATACATTTTATTTGAATTGTAACAAAGAGATTGACTAAGATTGATCTATAAAAATATAAATGTGTATAAAAATGTAGAGATATTAATGTCTGTGCCTCTAGATAAGAATTGTAGTGTCCTACTCTTCTCCACACGGGGCATAGAAATACTTTATTTGAATTTCAGTCAAATGTAATCACTAATCAATAAATTTGTATGCGAACCAACTCTAAAAAATATACCTAAATTATTTTTTGTGTGATGATTATTCCAAATCATCAATTTTTTTATTATCTATAGAAAATAAATATCTGCTGAAGATGTACATACGCTGTTAAGTAATTCTGCTTTATTCAATCCCAACATTAGTCTGACAAAATCGTTATCAGTTTGGACATGCAAAATATAAAAAATACATCCCTATAAATTACACAAAAAATTAAAACGAACAAAATACCTCTGTTTTAATTTAATAATCCAAATATTCGAGATTTAATTTTTATATAATATATTTATAGAACAGTATATATACGGTAGTGTGTACAAATAAGATAATTATTGTCCGTGGCATATCATCTAGGTACCACTGAAGATTATTTGACTCGCTGATTAGACGTATGACATATTATACTTAATACAATTGTTTGTAATCACAATTTGAAAAATTGTATTGATATGTAGGTATAAATCAACGAACTAATCGTTTATTGACCATCAGGCAATAAACTTAGGTCATTTACATTATAAGACTACTTTATTTTTCGTAAATACAAGTACATCAAACGAAAAATATAGTGTTCAGACATGTTGCAAAATTTTTGTTGTACCTATGTTATGTATGTATGTATGTATATGTAAACATCAGTCACTTATTTTTACCTAACAGAAAAATACTTTGTTAGTAAAATAATCTTAATATATATAAATCTCGTGTCACAATGTTTGTCCTCAATGGACTCCTAAACCACTTAACCGATTATAATAAAATTCGCACACCATGTGCAGTTCGATCCAACTTGAGAGATAGGATAGTTTTTGAAACGGATTTCGACATCCACGCGGGCGGAGCCGCGGGCAACAGCTAGTAATATATAATATATTTTTTAATTTCTTTAGAAAATTCCTTAAATTCTATTTAATTTACTTCTGTTCTTTCCTCCTTGTGTCGTTTGCTGTATATTCCTTCCTTCTTATATTTTTATATCATAGACAGTGTAACATGTTCTCCTGACCCTACCCTACATACCTACTACAAAAAAGCAGGTATACATGATCTATTTACTTTGTAATACAAATACTGACGTAACGTATCTCATGGTTTTTAGTTAGAACTGTATCTCATAAAATTCAAATACATAATGAGAATAAACATAATGTGTCTAGGGAATAATCAACCTGTCAAATAAATTTCTCCCAAAAACATTGTTGTATTTTTAAATAGTGTGTAAGACCCGTTTATATGTATTATGTTAGCGTTCAATGATTACAGAACGATAATTGAGCTTGGAAAAAGGCTGGTGATGCGATTTTTTTGAAAATTAACGATTTTTCATGATCCCCAGTCTGGAAATAAAAATTATTAATTTATCTTCGCTTTTTAGTGAAAAATAGAATCAGTTGAAAACTAAAGATTTTTTTATCGCGCAGTCGATTCATTTATTTATAAGAAAATTTTCATGTGCCTTCTCAAAATAATGGTAAAAAAATAAAGATAAAATTGTAAAAGTATGTTTTTATTACAGTTACATAATATAATTGTTACACTTTTAACATAAGTAGTGTTACATTTGGCACTGATGAGCTTTTATTATGTAAATTGTAGAAGGACAGCAAAAATGTTTTTACTTTTTAGTACTCTCAAATTAGATGCCAAAATATTTAATTTGAACACTCTTTAATTTTCTAGACTAACATTTTTATAACAAGCGATGTCATTATTTAGTTCAAATTTAGAAAAAATCTAAAGCTATAAGGGTTTGATTTTATTACCGAATTACACATAAAAAAAAATCAAATACTCTTTATTTATAAACTGCTGTCCTCTACATAAATTACTGAGCTCGTTTTCGGCACAATTTTTGCAAAAAAAAAAAACATTAGTGATTTTATATTATTTTGCAAATTTTTTTGTAGTTTTGTTTTTTTTTACTAATTGATTAGTGTTGTCATTGTTGGTACCGTAATATTGTGTGCCATACAAAATGGCTGCCTAAAAACTTAGTTGTCACAATTATTGTGTTGTATTATAATTTGAACGATGACAAAATGAAAGACAATTTGTTAATTTAATAAGTATTTCGTAATTAAGAATATAATAGTGTTTCCTTCTTTAGATTCGTGTTATAAGAATTCATGTTTCCACTTAAATTTAATTAGAATAAAAATCATCATTGAATATTGAAGTTTTATTTCCTTGAATATACCTAACCTACTAAAGAATTAATGAATATGGGACTCACTTTCGTCTTTACAAAATTCTCAAATTAAGGAGAACTGCCTTGTGTTATTGGAAGCGGGCTATAAAATAAAAGTATATCTAATTATAAAAAAAAATATCAACCTCTGCGATGTAGCGGTAGAGTGCACCACTGCTAAGTCAGAAGATGTGGGTTCGATTCCCACTCAGAAAAAATATTTGTATGCACGGATATGTGTTTTCGTTGATTCTACGTACATAATTATACGAATATAATAAAAAAAGCATTTATCCGCATTGTAGAACCAATAATATAAGCCAGTCAAGCTATGCTTATCTTGGATCTAGGCAGCACTATGTAGAATTGCCTAGAATATTTAAAAATCTATATTTATAAAAATGAATCCCTATTTCCCTTGGTCACGGCATCACGTGTGAACGCCTGGACCGATTTGGCTGAAAATTAATGGGGAGGTAGCTTGGAACTAGAAGATGATCATAGGATACTTTTATCCTGCCACGTGGACGAAGTATGCCACGGGCGAAGCCGCGGGGTACAGCTACTATCCTACTAATATTATCTATAAACCCGAAATTTTGTGAATATGGATGTATGGATGTTTGTAACTTGGTACAGGAATTGATTATGGTCTGAAATAGTGTTAGGTATATAGGCTATACCCTGGAATAGGTTCCCATGGGAACAGGAAATGGGAATAGAAATCTCTTCTTGTGAATTTGTAGGTAAAAGCATAATATAATATATACTATTATATACTACTATATACTTTATACCATTACATTCATGATTTATGGCGTGAAAAAGCATCTGTCAAGGCCGTCTGGGTAGAGGTCACCATTCTAGAGCATCCCTTGGGAATGGTGACCACTACTTTGGACTCCTCCTCGTCTTATCATCAGGTGAAGTGCAGTCAATCCAGCAGACTTAATCCGGCAGAAAAAAGCTATTAAAATCTTGTAATAAATTTCCTTACTCCCAAAATTGACTATCAACGATCATCCTTCTACAACTCAAGTCACTTTTGTTGTGAAGAACTTGTGAACAATGCTCCTCCAAGTCCCTTCGCCTCACTTAACCTTTCGAAGCCCTTCAAGTTAGAGGGCTCTTAGCCCTTAACACCTTTGTAACGCTTCAAACCATAAGTTGTGAAATCTTCAGCGAACATTTTATGTAAAACGGATTCTAGTATTTCAAGGTGAGCAAAAACTTGCTTTTGTGTCTACTGCTGAACTATCACCATGTTAATCAGTGGAAATTGGATTTTTATGATTTAGATTGGCTTTTACGGGAGTGACTGCCAGTCCTCGTTACCAGCTTACTGGCTTGCATATGTGGTTGGCTAAGCCCCGAAGATCTTGGTGGGGTTCTATATGCCACAATAAGTTCATGTTTGATTAACTTTTAGGCGTTAAGCAGACGCGAATAATGACCGCGCCTGCCCGTCGATGCCCGCGACTGCCCACCGGATCTTGGGTATTCACGTAGCGTCTTCTCTGCGAATGGGAGGTAGTACTGTCTCCGTTGCCCGGGGACATCACAGGAGTTTTCAGCCTACGTAACCAAATCTTCCAGCACCTTAAACTAATCTTGTTATACGCATTCCATATCGCAAATAATAGGTTTTGACACTAGGTCTAATTAAAATAAGTTACCTACAAAACAAATATTCGGAATTAGGGGAATCCCTGGCGAGTATGAGTGTGTAATAACAAAAAAAGTTAGTAAAAAAATTTTTCAGTAATTAAAAAAATAATACGTAAAAGTTTGGAAACCGTCCAAGCGAAAAAATATTTTATACTTTACCTGTCAACCCTCATCAACTGAAAATTTAAAACATAAAAATGGTGTCACTCCGTATAATTTATTTAACAGCAATGAAATAAGTAATTAATCGTGTTGGTGGGTTAAAATTAGAACATGTGAGGGTTACGTGACTGAAGCAACCCCCCCAAGTCAGCGTCGTGATGGATGACTTTACCATTATGCAAGAATTTTTATTTACTTTCTAAAGGTTTTATGGCTATATAAAAATTTAGTTTTATAATATTTTTAATTATTGTATAATTATGACATGAATGTATTCGAGGTGGAGACCAATCCAAATAAAAGGCCATGAAAATCTGTTCAGCCGTTTGTTTTTTTTTTTGAATGAACAACATGTACTATTTATTTATACAGAATTATTATTAAACTATCTTAGAAAATATTAAGTATGTACAAATTAAAAAAAAAAAGTTTAGCCGTTTGTGTTATAAGAAAATACCTTTATACCCTTTTCAAAGTTCTTTATTTGTTGAACATGGTACAAAAGTGATGTTTACATTATAGGGTAGGACCACATATTCTGCCGGTTCTGGCGTACAAATTTTACATTTTAGTTGAATGAAATAATTATTAAATACATGCATACAATTTAAAATAATTCATGTCAGTGTTAAATTGTCATTCAAAAATTCGTCAGTATTATAATAACATTTCTCAAACAGCATATTCTTTAAATTCCTTTTAAACATGTCAATACTTAAATTTTTCCAACTATCAGGTATCTTATTGTATATTTTTGGAGCTAAGCAAAATATACTACTCCACATAAGACTTGTCTTAGCTCTTCGAATACATAGTGCATCTCTACGTCTATTGCGGTTTACTAAATCAGACAGCTGTGGAAATAGATGAGTGTTACATTTAACAAAGACAGCTGTTTCAAAAATATATATAGACGGAAGTGTCATAACTCTGTATCTTTTAAAATATGGTGCACAACTATCCGTTACCCGGAGACCAAACATAGCTCTGATACATCGCTTCTGAGATTTAAAGGCTATTTCTTTATTAGTTGAATTTCCCCAGAATATCACACCATATCTCAACACTGATGCAACCAGACCATGATACGCAGTTAGAATAGCATCTGTATTAACTATCTTTGAAAGTTTGTGTAGTGCATATGAAGAACTATTAAGTCTGCTTACGAGGCTTTCAATATGACTTTTCCAATTTAGTTTTTTGTCAATTAATAATCCTAAAAATTTAGCGTTGTCTGTGTCAAGAATTTTATTATTTTTATAGTTTATGTCCATTATATTTGAGGGGTATCTTTGACTAAACTGCATTATCTTTGTTTTCGTCAAGTTAATTATTAAGTTATTATTATTCATCCACGTGATGATGTCAGATAAAGTTTTATTGATTTCATATTCATATGAATCCATACTAGTGCATGGTATCGTTACTGTACTGTCATCAGCAAACAATGTTATTTTATGATCTGTTGCTTTTGGTAAATCATTGATGTATATTATAAACAATAAGGGGCCCAGTACACTACCTTGTGGGACGCCAAAGGATACAGTGCGTTTTTTTGATACATATGTAGTCTCATATTTAGTTTTTATGTTAAATTTTGTTATCGCAGTCAATTGAATTCTGTTAGTCAAATATGCCTTAAGTAAGTCCAAAATGTTTCCCCTTATACCATAGCAGTCCAGTTTATTTATCAAAATATTATGATCCACGCAGTCAAATGCCTGTGTCATATCACAGTATATAGCACATGTCGGTGTTCTTTTATCTAAATTTGTCATTATGGTATTAAGAAAGTCATATATAGCTTGGTTAATTGTCATATTTTTACGAAACCCTTTTTGTTCTTTACAAAGAATGTTACATTTCTCTAGATATATGTAGATTTGATTGTGAATGTATTTTTCATATATCTTTGAGAAGACTGATAATAGTGCTATTGGTCTATAATTTTGCATTTGCTCCTTGTCATCTTTCTTAAATAGGGGTTTTAAGATTGCGACCTTAAGACTTTCAGGATAGACTCCATTGCTTAGACATAAGTTCAAAATATAGCTTAAGTGCCCACATATCAAATCTCCTACTTGTTTTATTACATTTGTTGCTATTTCATCGTACCCTACACTTTTCGTATTTTTAAGGCCTCTTATAATTCCCAATATATCTATCGGGTCACAGGGATTCATGAACATGGAATTCTGTTGAGTCATTATGTTCGCAGTTACATTATTACCTCTATCTGCTATCGCTACAATTTTTTCAATAAAATAATCGTTAAATTTATTTGCTATAAGCTCAGGTTTCTCAATAATGTCATTTTGTATTTGAATTTTGCTTATCGAGTTCTCAGGCAGATTGAGTTTACGTTTATTTATCATTTGCCAAGTTGTCTTATTTTTGTTGTCAGAATTTTTTATGTGGTAGTCATTTTGAGAGCGTTTAGTCAAATTAATAATTTTTTTATACAACTTTGTGTAATCCTTATATTTCAGTTTATTTGTTAGCGTAGGTTCTATGCGAGATTTCCAAAGTAATTGTCGTTTTTTTATACTACATATTTTTAGTCCACGTGATATCCATTTCGGTTTTCTGTTTACTGTTATCTTTATACGTTTAGTAGGAAAACACAGATCGTACAATAATTTAAACTCATCATAGAAAATATTATATGCCTCATTTGGATCCTCTGTCTGGTATACTTCAGAAAATGTTAGTATTTCAATATAACTTCTAAACCTTACAATATTCTCATAAGCATAATCCCTTCGTAACTTGTACCAGTAGCTCAGTAGACATTTTTCATCTATAGGGCACCTCAGTAATTGTGCAGTGTGATCAGACAAACCAAATTCTATTACATCCGCCTTACACCCTTTGTTAACATTATGTGCAAAATTGTCTATGCAGGTCTGCCTTTGTAACCTAGTTGGCTTGTCTACAGCTAATGTTAAGTTATATCGTGACAAAAGACATCTCAGTTTTCTTGTCTCAACTTTGTCTACCAGTGCATTGATGTTTAGATCACCTGCTAGAATGATATGCTTGTAATTTCTTCGCGTTAGTAACAATAGTATTTCCTCTAGTTTCTCGAAAAACATATTTAAACTACCGTTCCTATATATACACATTATGACAATTTTGTACACAGATAGCTCAATCGCACAACATTCAATCACATTAGGTAAAGAAAACTGTAGTACCTCGGGCAATTCTCTCCAGGAATAGCCAGCTCTTACCAATATACATGAACCACCTCGTTTAATATTTTCTCTACTGTAACATGTAGCCATAACATAATTTGGTATAAATAGGTGAGCCTCGTTGTGTGACATAAAGTGTTCAGTTATGCACAGAACATCCACTATTTGTTTTTTATCTGACAGTAAATTAAGGCAAACAGAGAGCTCGTCCGATTTATTTATTAAACCCGCTATATTTTGGTGTAAAATATACAAATGCCTATTCACGAAAAAACGTATTATTTATTTTATCACTGTCATGAATATCTTGGTCACAAGTTTGAGTAGCGCTTGAGCAGTAAGACTTACTATTGTCAACTAAAATGTCAGTGATGCGTGATTCTTTTTGTTTATATTTTATGTATTTATTATAGTTTTGTAAATAATATATTCTTAAAACTTCTTTTAGTATATACCTATTAATACAATATGGTACATTACGCCTATAAGGAATGTAGATTTCATAGTTCATGTTTACAAATGTGACATGAGTATGTTTGTCACATAAGAATTTGACTTCGTAGTTCAACTTTTTAACATTTAATGATTTATTGTATGGAATCTGAGCCACCAATATATTTGTATTGGTTACAGACCGAACAAAATAGTGGAGACTCGATAGACACTCATATGGGTTATTGTCATTTGTTCCCCCTAATATTACTACAAAGTCGCTCATTGTTAGGCACAATTTTATTTCACTCTTTAAAGTATTTAACACCTCTGGTAAATCAGCACCTGGCTTCCAAAAGCATGTTACGATGTAGTCACTCCCCACTAATTTTTGTAAGGCTTTTTGTAATCCTCTGCCTTGTTCATCAGCAACGATTAATATCCTTTTTTTCTCAAGCCCTTCACTCATGCCATCCTTTTCTTCAAAATAATTATTTGTGCTCGGTGTGATTATGTCGGTAAGTGTAGTTGTTACTGGTTCCGTGGTAATCTGAATTTGTGATGTCGGTTTCTGATGGAATAGCACCTTTTTTGAGAAATTAGGCGAACTAGTCCCGACTGTCACTGCTTTTAGACGTCGTCGGTATTGGGGTGAGAAGAATTTCTTTGGAGTGGTGTTCGGTTTATTTAATCGTTCCTCTATACCAACTTGCTTATATATCTTTATTTTGTTTTCGTATTCTAGTAGTTTATTTTTAAGAATTTGATTTTCTGTGTTTAAATTATCTATTTCTGAATGTGCTGCTTGTAACTCTAATTTTATTTTTGTTATCTCATCCTTCATTGTAGATATATCTTCTGTATAATTCGGTAAACTTTGATAGGATATGTCCAAGTCAAATTCACCGTCGTCGCTGTTACTTGTGTTACTTTTTTGGTATTGTTTTTTCCTCTGAGTAATATTTATGTGAGAATCATCCATCGTTTTAATTTATTGTTTTGTAAATTTAAAGAAACACAAAAAGTGTACGGTAGCCCCAGGCAGGATAGATCCTGCGACGCAAGATCGGCAGGCGCTTCAGTTCTTCTTACGCCACGAGTAGCACTAGTAAATTTGTTCAAATGACAAAGTGTATTCTACTGTAGAAAACTGATCGACTATTGTTTCTGTTTTATCGACTTTAATGTTTGATGACCAAAAACAAAGCCTTTTTTAGGGTTCCGTAGCCAAATAGCAAAAAACGGAACCCTTATAGATTCGACATGTCTGTCTGTCTGTTTGTCGGTCCGTCCGTCCGTCTATCCGTCTGTCCGTCCGTAAGTCACAGCCACTTTTCTCGGAATCTATTAGGCCTATGTTGTTGAAACTTGGTAAGTAGACGTATTCTGTGAAGCATTAAAAATTGCACACAAAAATAGTAAAAAAAAAATTTTGGAGGCCCCCATACTTAGCACTGAAACTATTTTTTTTTTCATCAAACTCATACGTGTGGCATGTCTATAGATAGGTCTTCAAAAATGATATTTTGGTTGCTAACATTTTTTTTTCTAAACAGATTAGTTTGCGCGAGAGACACTTCCAAACTTTTAGCTGTATCAACTTTTAATGAATTCAATCTTCAATAAATAAAATTTTAACCCTAACTGCTACTTTAATGGCTGGGTATATTCGATCGTTATTTTTATACTTAACTAACAACACATTTAACTAGTTTTCTGTTTTCGCAAAGTTCGGCTATTGTTACGCCCGCGAAGACTCTTAAATACCGATTCAATATGTAGATATAATGGGTTTAGTTTTTACATCACATTCGGATTTAATTTATTTTTAGTGCCGTTTGACATGAACTATACGTATTATGAGGTTAGTTTATAAAATCCTCAAGTTATAATGGATGCCAGGTGATGCTTAGGGGGTTACATACCCCTCTTTACTCCAGCTCGTGATTCCGCCGGCGACGAGCTTGGATGTAATTGGTCGACCTAATCTATTCATTTCCTTAGCGATCGTTAGCGATTTAGACATTTGACACTTGTCTACGGGGGCTGTTGTTCTAGACTAGTTATAGTTATAGGCTACGTTCATTTCAATCCTACATCCTATACTATTTCATCTTTCATACAACCTTCGCCTAAATAACATACAAGCACCTAAATCTGTTACCTTCATAATTATTACTACATACTAGATCTTCCAAAGAAAACGAGATCCCTTAGGCAAAATGATTGATGGGCTAAACATTATCTGAACATGTTTTGGTTTCCTGACCTCCGTTAGAGTTTGATTGATGATGTATATTTAGGTAAGTTAGGCATTCATAATTCGGTCAATGGATGGGTGACCTCATTACGTAATATTCTAACTTATGTCACGGAAATATTGTGGTTTTTAGCCGGTTGAATATTTATGATTGGACTTGTCAACTTAGATGTTCACGGGAATTAATAAGTTTATGATAAATAATGAAGGAAAAGTTATAAGCACAGTTCTAACTGGATAATTAAGGTATATTTTGGAAATTAAGCTGCTGTTAAAAATAAAATTCTTTTTTGTAATTATTGTTCCTTTTCAGTATCAGATTTTTAGACTCTATGTGTTAATTTTAACTAATTAATTTTGTTATTTGTTCAAAATCTTCAAAGTAGTGGGTGCCAGGGATTTTTATATGACAGGACACGTCAAAATGACTTCACCTCGCCTTATGGTTAGCTAAAGGTAAAGTCTCAGGACCGAGGTCACCACTACATAGGTACACCGATAGTACTACAGCGACTGAATACACCAAACATGATATTCCCATTCATTTTTGTTGCTGACTAGGTATTATTCTACCTATCTATTTAGGTATTTATCGCAGGTTTATTAGTGCCTCGGAGAGCACGTTAAGCCATCGGTCCCGATTGCCATACAAACATCTATGGCAGTCGTTACGGGTTGGAGACCATAAAAGTTCAACCAGTCTAACTTGGAACTTCGATATCGCCATTAGTCATAATGACCATTGGTTGTGGAGGTCAGATGGCAGTCGCTCCAGGGAAATTATCGAAGTTCAGCCGCATCACAATAAGACTGGAAAGCTGACCCCAACTGAGTTAGGAAAAAGGTTCAGAGATTGATGACTAGGTATTCTACCTTCCAAATTCTCAAAAAAAAATAGGCCTTCAACATCCAAAATCACAGTCTATATTTATCATGGATTCAATCTACAATAAACAAACAGCCGTGTTATAGACAGGGGAATTATTTTCGAGTAATTTACCGGGTTTAACGGGTGGTTTAAGGTGGGGCGGTCAGTAATGGCAGCCGGATATCCGAATCACCTAGCAAATGAGCCGGGCGACCGGGTGGTGTGTACAAGACTGTACAGTAATTATACCTGGCTTTTACACCTGGACAACAACGGATTAGGGTGAGTATTTATTTTGGTAAACGGTTCATATTTTTAGAATTATTTTTTGCTAGGCTAATGCCCGCGGCTCCGTTCAAGTGAGATTCTGTTCCCACTACCTTTGTTACCCATGGGTACCTGTTTGCCGAATAAAAAGTAGCCTATATTTTATTCTAGACTATTATCTATCTCTGTACCAAATTTCAGCCAGATCCATTCAGCCGATTTTGCGTAAAAGTGTAACAATCATACATCCAGATATCCAGATATACATCCATATATTCTTACAAACTTTCGAGTTTATGATTTTTTATCCCGGCAATAGGTTCCCGTGGGTCACGGTAGCGTGAACAGAATTTTACGCAAGCGGAGCCGCGGGCAACAGTTAGTGCTGCTAATTCTGTCGTTACATCTTTAAACTACTTTGTTGGTGCGTAGTAAGTTGAGTCGCATGTTCGTAGATGTCGACTAAAATTGAAGGGTACCGTCAAGGCGCCGACATAATTTGACAGGTGTTCACTAACATAAATCATCTGTCCTTTTCTATCTGATAATGAAAGAAACAGATGCAATTAGAAAATTTTAGAGAATGTTAAGTTTAAAGATGTAACAACAGAATTAGCAGCACTATTTGAATAAAAGAGTGATGATAAAACAGAATGAGCAATATAAAGATGATTCTGGATGACTTGAACCGGAATGAAATAGAAGAAATTATTGCAGATGACAAAAATCTGTCCAACAATAACATTTCTTCATTTCAATCCTACATCCTATACTATTTCATCTTTCATACAACCTTCGCCTAAATAACATACAAGCACCTAAATCTGTTACCTTCATAATTATTACTACATACTAGATCTTCCAAAGAAAACGAGATCCCTTAGGCAAAATGATTGATGGGCTAAACATTATCTGAACATGTTTTGGTTTCCTGACCTCCGTTAGAGTTTGATTGATGATGTATATTTAGGTAAGTTAGGCATTCATAATTCGGTCAATGGATGGGTGACCTCATTACGTAATATTCTAACTTATGTCACGGAAATATTGTGGTTTTTAGCCGGTTGAATATTTATGATTGGACTTGTCAACTTAGATGTTCACGGGAATTAATAAGTTTATGATAAATAATGAAGGAAAAGTTATAAGCACAGTTCTAACTGGATAATTAAGGTATATTTTGGAAATTAAGCTGCTGTTAAAAATAAAATTCTTTTTTGTAATTATTGTTCCTTTTCAGTATCAGATTTTTAGACTCTATGTGTTAATTTTAACTAATTAATTTTGTTATTTGTTCAAAATCTTCAAAGTAGTGGGTGCCAGGGATTTTTATATGACAGGACACGTCAAAATGACTTCACCTCGCCTTATGGTTAGCTAAAGGTAAAGTCTCAGGACCGAGGTCACCACTACATAGGTACACCGATAGTACTACAGCGACTGAATACACCAAACATGATATTCCCATTCATTTTTGTTGCTGACTAGGTATTATTCTACCTATCTATTTAGGTATTTATCGCAGGTTTATTAGTGCCTCGGAGAGCACGTTAAGCCATCGGTCCCGATTGCCATACAAACATCTATGGCAGTCGTTACGGGTTGGAGACCATAAAAGTTCAACCAGTCTAACTTGGAACTTCGATATCGCCATTAGTCATAATGACCATTGGTTGTGGAGGTCAGATGGCAGTCGCTCCAGGGAAATTATCGAAGTTCAGCCGCATCACAATAAGACTGGAAAGCTGACCCCAACTGAGTTAGGAAAAAGGTTCAGAGATTGATGACTAGGTATTCTACCTTCCAAATTCTCAAAAAAAAATAGGCCTTCAACATCCAAAATCACAGTCTATATTTATCATGGATTCAATCTACAATAAACAAACAGCCGTGTTATAGACAGGGGAATTATTTTCGAGTAATTTACCGGGTTTAACGGGTGGTTTAAGGTGGGGCGGTCAGTAATGGCAGCCGGATATCCGAATCACCTAGCAAATGAGCCGGGCGACCGGGTGGTGTGTACAAGACTGTACAGTAATTATACCTGGCTTTTACACCTGGACAACAACGGATTAGGGTGAGTATTTATTTTGGTAAGCTAAGCTAATGCCCGCGGCTCCGTTCAAGTGAGATTCTGTTCCCACTACCTTTGTTACCCATGGGTACCTGTTTGCCGAATAAAAAGTAGCCTATATTTTATTCTAGACTATTATCTATCTCTGTACCAAATTTCAGCCAGATCCATTCAGCCGATTTTGCGTAAAAGTGTAACAATCATACATCCAGATATCCAGATATACATCCATATATTCTTACAAACTTTCGAGTTTATGATTTTTTATCCCGGCAATAGGTTCCCGTGGGTCACGGTAGCGTGAACAGAATTTTACGCAAGCGGAGCCGCGGGCAACAGTTAGTGCTGCTAATTCTGTCGTTACATCTTTAAACTACTTTGTTGGTGCGTAGTAAGTTGAGTCGCATGTTCGTAGATGTCGACTAAAATTGAAGGGTACCGTCAAGGCGCCGACATAATTTGACAGGTGTTCACTAACATAAATCATCTGTCCTTTTCTATCTGATAATGAAAGAAACAGATGCAATTAGAAAATTTTAGAGAATGTTAAGTTTAAAGATGTAACAACAGAATTAGCAGCACTATTTGAATAAAAGAGTGATGATAAAACAGAATGAGCAATATAAAGATGATTCTGGATGACTTGAACCGGAATGAAATAGAAGAAATTATTGCAGATGACAAAAATCTGTCCAACAATAACATTTCTTTATTGAAGTGTTCTGGGAAATTATATCTTATCCAATTATCTATTGAACATATTATCAGTAGTCATCTACCCTCTATATGTCGGTATCTAAGGGCCTGCGTTGCTTTACGCGCATCACTCATGCATGTGCCCGCACGTCGTGCAATTCGCATGAATTTTTGCACGGTTATGTGCAAATTACCTAACTCGACGAAAACAATGTCCTTTGTCCTGATTTTTTTAAGATTTGTCTAATTATTATGCTTTAAAATATAAAAAAACATCCATATTTCTTAATAAGTTTACTTTTAAATTTAATAGCGAGCGTGACATCATGGATTTTGGACATCACAACCAAGTCCAATACAGTAGGTAAGTAAATATTGATCAACCATTCTCTTCTATACAATCACAATCTATATAATATCGTTAAAGCTATTCCATATTCCCTTATCAAAATCAAATTTTGCGTTGACCTATGATATTTGCCTGAAATTGTCTCAGTATTACAAACCGGCGCCCGCAGCGTGCACACGCACGTCGCAGCACAGGCCTTTAAGTCCCGTTCGATATAGATAATGTAATCGAACGACATCATATCTATACTGTTATCATAACTTCGCTTTTTATGTCAGGTTGGTATTAGTTATCATACATTGTTTTAGCATACACGAGTTTAACAATCAGACGCTCGAATTAATATTGATTCTACAAGTTAGTTAAATAAATACCAATTAAATTATAGTTGTTTTTGTTTGTTTATTGAGAAGTGCACATAATGGCAGAAGCAGACCATAGTATGGATACAGAAACAGACAATACCATGAGAGCAGAAGATAGCATCAATGTGGAAGAAACTTCGCCCGATGTGCTAGGATTCAACTTAAAGCCTGCGAACACATCGTGAGTAATAATTTCAGTACCAAATTGATAGTAATAATAAGATAATCTAAAATATAAAAATGAATCGCAAAAAGTGTTGGTAAGCGCATAACTCACCAACGGCTCTACCGATTTCACTAATTCTTTTTTTGTTGTGTTTGTTATTATCGGGAGAAGGTTCTTACGAAAAAAAATAATAAAACAGTTGTACAGAAAATTTCAGAAAGTAACTTTTCTTTTTCTCATACAAACTTTTTCTATTATGTGAGAGAAGTTTATGTTTACGTTACGGGATTAGTATTTAGTAGTAGTAGGTAGTAGTAGGAATGGGAATGGGAATGAGAATAGGAATAGGAATGGGAATAGTAATGGGAATGGGAACGGAATTGCACGCGGGTGGAAAATATGGCGGTACGAAGTTCGCCGAGACAGCTAGTTTATTTCATAAAAGAGTCTTCTACAACCTAGCGTTAATCACAGTCGTATCCAAAGCTTTCACCTCGGAGTCTGGGGTCCGCTTTATCAGTCTTAACTGCGGATTTGGCTGCACCTCAATATTTTCCGTGAAGCGACTGCCATCTTACCTTCACAACCCAATGGTGACATTAGGCGATATCGAAGCATTGCAGCTAGACCGTTGTTGTTGGACTTTTTTGGGCTCCAAATACCCGTAACGAATGCCATAGATGTTTGTATGGCAACCGGGACCAACGGCTTAACGTTCTCTCCAAGGCACGACCAGACCAATGCAAATACCCATATTCATGCATACAAATATTTGCACTGAGTGGGGATCGAACCCGCGCCTCCTGCGCAGCGGCCGCGTTTACTACCGCTACGCCAAAGAATACAGTGTAACATATATATCTTTAATATATATAAATCTCGTGTCACAATGTTTGTCCTCAATGGACTCCTAAAACCACTTAACCGATTATAATAAAATTCGCACACCATGTGCAACACGATCCAACTTGAGAGATAGGATAGTTTTTTAAACGGATTTCGACATCCACGCAGGCGGAGCCGCGGGCAACAGCTAGTTATAAGTATAAAACCGTAGATGGCCCGATATCATCTGGGGTGCAAGGGATATGCCTATTGGGTAACCTTACACCCGGTAATTTTTTTTTATACTACGTAGGTGGCAGACAAGCACACGGCACACCTGATGAGAAGCGGTCACCGTGGCCTATGAACGTGTGCAACACTAAGGGTGTCACACACGCGCTGCCTACCCTGAAGGGAAAGGGGGGCGGGAACACAACACGATGGTTATTATGGCCGCGGTGTTCTGTAGGGCGGAGGTACTACCCCAGTCGGACAGCTCATTTCGGAAAGGGAGATACCGTCGTGTCCTACCTCCTACTATTTACGTACTTAGAATGTTTTAGTTTAATTGGATTCTATATTTATTTCAGTAAACCTATAATAATACCTGATGATAAAGGCCTAAAATTTGACCCTGCTTCGTTGTACTACGACATGAGCGGTGACAAACTACTCGTGATCTTGAACCAGCATACCTTCAAGAAGACCATATATTTCAAGTTAGTATCTTCTTCTTCAACCTAGCGTTAATTCCAGTCGTATCCAAAGCTTTCACCTCGGAGTCTGGGGTCCGCTTTACCAGTATTAACTGCGGATTTGGCTGGACCTCGATATTTTCCGTGAAGCGACTGCCATCTGACCTTCACAACCCAATGGTGATTTAGTATTATTTCAAGTTAGTACCTATGTTTTATGTAAAACCGTTGATAGGCTTAAGCATTCACTTTATACATTGAGTAAATCTAACCCCTCCAGCTAACCTAGCTTATATTAGGACTGGATTCACATCGGTAGTGTTATGGCCTGGATTCCAATGCGGGACTTTTCGATCGCAAGGTCGATTCCTTAACCATTTTTATTTTACATACCATTTATTTACAAATTTATTACCCACGTGGATATCGGTTTTCGCGATTTTGACTATATCTCCGGTTCTACTCAATCGATTGTGATCAAACATGCGTAAGATTTTCAGTCTGACCAAGACCTTTCAGACACAAAAGACCGCATCAAAATTCGTTCAGTAGTTTTTGCGTCCATCGCGCACAAACAGATAAGTTCCAAAAAATTATATTTTTTTCTAATAGTAAAGAAAGATATTTTCTTGAGACCAGCGGATCCGTCTTCGATCGTTTGACATTGAGGTTGTCGATCGTTATCAGTTACACCTCCTACTCCCAAAATACATTTGACGTTTTCGCTGTCGTTGTTTGACAAATTGTCCGTTTTCGTTCGATCCGAAACGTTCATGTTCGATTTTCAGAGTAAGGCCCCTGAGACCGTGGTATCAATCAATCAATTAGCCTATTGCAGTCCACTGCTGGACATAGGTCTCTCCCAATGTACGCCTTAGCACCCGATCCTCCGCCTTGCGCATCCAGTCTATCCCAGCTACCTTCTTTAAGTCGTCCATGGTATATCTAATAGTATTTGATTGAATAATTTTTCTTCTGTTACTAAGATAAATTGTCTTGAACTTTCAGGAATCGGCAACCTTCTACCAGAAGTGGTACGGACAATGATGTAAAGGCTCTGAAATCGCTGTTCCAAGATTTCGGTTTTAAAGTCGAAGTACATAGGGACTTGGAGTACGATGCCATTATGAAAAATTTAAGAGAGGGTAGGGTTAAAATTATCTCACATCTAAATCCTGGGACTTTACTTTAAGCTTACCATCAGGCGAGGCGCAGTCATGTTTTGTATGACTTGGTCATTGGACATTTACGTGGATTGACATGGCATTTTTTTTTGTTTTGGTTTTGTGGTGTAGGTATCTAATGGTTTTGGTAAATGAAAAATTAATCAGCTAATGTTTATATAAACTAAAAACTAACTAGCTGTTGCCCGCGGCTCCGCCCGCGTGGATGTCGAAATCCGTTTCAAAAACTATCCTATCTCTCAAGTTGGATCGAACTGCACATGGTGTGCGAGCGTGTGTCGCCACAGCGGCGTTCGGAACAACATCCGACACCCGTGCGAATTTTATTATAATCGGTTAAGTGGTTTAGGAGTCCATTGAGGGCAAACATTGTGACACGAGATTTATATTATATATTAAGATATTGTAAATGCGTAGTGACTCTTTCTGTTTTCTGTCTTTCTTTCTGTCTGTCTGTATGTCTGTCAGATCTGTCTGTCTGTCGGTATGTTGGTCTGTCGGTCTATCGGTCATCTATCTATCTGTTACGCTTTGACGCTTAAACCGCTGAACCATTTCCATTTCTCTACCAATATAATTTGGTAGAGAAATGGACTAGAGGTCAGGTTCTAAGCCGAATCGATGGCCACTTGCTGTCTTCAGGTCCGACTATGGAATAAGTGCGTTTCATGGTACCATTGTGGTCCGAAATTGCGGATGTAGGTACGTTTCATCTCAAGACCGCATCTCAAAGATGTTACAATTAGTATGCTAACTATTTTTAATAATCCTTGATCGGAATCTTGATCATCCAGTACGGGACGAGACCTGTAAGGCACAAGGTTCAAATCCCGTTCTAGATGTTCACTTTTTCCGATCAAAATTCATTATAACTAACTTTATTTTTTTGTATTCTTACTTTTATTTGGAACTATATTCCAGTTGCCACAAGAAACCACACCAAGACTTCTTGTATCTGTGTGACTGTCCTCACTCATGGAGACAGAGGAGGTGAGCTAAATGCGGCTGACCGACCGTACCTGCTTAGCGATATTCTCAACATATTTGAGAAACAGCCGGATCTTGCCAATAAGCCAAAGCTGTTCTTTATACAGGTAGGTAGTGATTCCTCATATTCATAATATTATATGAAGGTTTTAGGGACTATAAATTTAGATGCTTTTACGCGGTAGCGCGGTTTGGGTACCAATGGACTGCTGAGACGAGGTCTCGGGTTCGATCACAGGTTCACTATGGCACACACCAATGACTTTTCGAAGTTTTATGTGTGTATCTATCGCAGGTTTATTAGTGCCTCGGAGAGCACGTTAAGCCGTCGGTCCCGGTTGCCATACAAACATCTACAGCAGTCGTTACGGGTAATTGGAGCCCACAAAAGTCCAACCAGTCTAACTTGGAACTTCGATATCGCCATTGGTCATCATGACCATTGGTTGTGGTGGTCAGATGGCAGTCGCTCCACGGAAAATATCGAAGTTCAGCCGCATCACAGTCGACCCCAACTGAGTTGGGAAAAAGGTTCAGAGAATGATGAGGGACTATAAATTTAGAGCTACTCTTGGAGGAGTGGCTCTAAATTGCAGAGGAGTAAAAAAATAAGTAAATACGACTAAATGAGAATATCCCGAAGAACTTTTGAAAACGATTTGGCCACCAACGTTAGTGACCGTACAGGCTTATTGATTGACCAAATATCGAGAAGAGATAAATCATCGTGGATGTAGGACACGACGGTATCTCCCGTCCGAACTGAGCAGAGCAGTCCGTCTTACAGAAGACCGCGGCCATAATAACTAGCGTGTTGTGTTCCCGCCGGTAAGTAGGGTAGCCAGAGCTCACTGTACCCCGCCTCCCAGAACCCCTTCCTAGTCACTCCACCCCTTCCTTTTAGGGTAGGCAGCGCATGTGTTTCGCTGGTGTTGCATACGTCCATAGGCCATGGTGACCACTTCCCATTAGTTGGACCATGTGCTTGTCTGCCAGCATTAGAATAACGTTTACTCACATATTTAAAATTGCTCTGCATATTGATTACCAGGCCTGCAGAGGCGACAAAATGGACGACGGCAATACTGTACACCTGGACAGTCAAGGGGTTCTGTCTGTACCCACACACGCTGACTTCCTAATACTACGATCAACGGTTGAAGGTAACAGCAATACTCACAAGTGTTTATAATAACCCTTAAATTAAATCTATACTAGGTATTATAAAATCGACAGCCTCTGTGGCGTAGCGGTAGTGAGCGCGGCCGCTGCGCAGGAGGCGCGGGTTCGATCCCCGCTCATTTGTATGCATGAATATGGGTATTTGCATTGGTCTGGTCGTGCCTCGGAAAGCACGTTAAGCCGTCGGTCCCGGTTGCCATACAAACATCTATGGCAGTCGTTACGGGTAGCTGGAGCCCTAAAAATTCCAACAACAACGGTCTAGCTGCAATGCTTCGATATCGCCTAATGTCACCATTGGGTTGTGAAGGTCAGATGGCAGTCGCTTCGGGGAAAATATTGAGATCCAGCCAAATCCGCAGTTAAGACTGGTAAAGCGGACCCCAGACTCCAAGTTGAAAGTGGATACGACTGGGATTAACGCTAGGTTGAAGAAGGTATTATAAAATAGTAAATTGGAATTATTTCAAAAAAAATTGTGTATGTTATAATAATTTAAAACGATTCTAATGAACACAATTTTTTTTTTTGGAATTCTTCTTGTTTTGTCTGTTTGATCACGATGGACGCAAAAACTACCCCGTTTGGCCCGTAGCCAAGTGGCAAAAGTCTAAATCGCTATCGAATAGAATTGATTATATCGACCAATCACACTCCAGGGCCCGTAGCCAAGTGGCAAAATTATTCTATTCGATCGAATCGTATCGAATAGAAACGTTTAGGTCGACCAATCACACTCCAGCTCGTGATTTCGCCGCGGCGCGCGCATCGTACGCCGGCGACGAGCTTGGATGTGATTGGTTGACCTAATCTATTCGAAACGATAGCGATTTACGCTATGACACATGTCTACAGGGGCAGCTCGTGATTTCGCTGCGGCGGCGCGCATATCGTACGCCGGCGACGAGCTTGGATGTGATTGGTCAACGTAATCGTTTCTATTCCGTAGCGATTTACGCTGTGACACTTGTCTACGGGGGAACGGATTTTGATGCGGTAGTTTCGATTAGAAATTCACAGTTTGACCTTTATGTTAGTCTGCAATTATATCGCGTTCGATTGAACCGATTTTGATGGTGTTTTCAGAAAAGTTTTTGTTACATTGTAGAGAAAGTTTTAGTATACTTACTTAACTTTTTAGGCCCTTCTTGGTTTTTCAATTCGGTTCCATTTTTTTTTTTATTAAAAAAATAATTTTCAGATTATCTCTCATACCGAGATGCCAACGGATCCTGGATGATACAAGCTCTCTGTCACATCATATCGAAGTATCACAAAGAGTTAGACCTGCTGCATATGATCATCCTAATGAACAGGAAGGTGGCCTACGAGCGTTCGACGTACACTCCAAGAGATATAAATATGAATAACAAAAAACAAATGCCCGAAACTAGATTCACATTGACGAAACAATTAAAATTTTGATAGATTACCTTCAGGGAGTCAATTCTCGTAATAAAATAGAAGTATACACTGCAGTTGCATAACCTAATTCCTCCAAGCCCTTTCATCACCGAACGACCATGTACAGCGATGCGCCATCGTTATATTACATTCCGCTCATACGTACGAATCGCTTCAGCAATACGTTCATTACAGCTAAGGAGTGGAATGCCCTGCCTGAGTCTGTGTTTTCGGAACCTGGGAGTCTGTAAGTCAAGAGTGAGTAGGTTGATTCTAGGCAACCGTACTCCGTCGTCATCACTTACCATCATAGCTGAGATTGTGGTTAAACGCGAGCCTATCCGATTTAAAAACAAATGTTCAAAATTCAGATCCGATGCCTACTAGATCTCATAGATGTCAGATATGAATTCTTAGTGTAAAATTTTCAAAAAAAAAATTATACCCCACGTGGTAGACAAGCGCACGGTGCACAACATCCAATTTTATAACGTGATTGTGACTGAATCGTGACTGAAAGTTGAAAAAAAGGCAAGTGAGGTATTAAATTTTGTAATTAATGTATTTCGTAGGTATTCTCTTTCCTCTTTAGATAAGCGTAAAGGCTGACATTTGTGAGATCGACAAGAGATCGGAACTGAATCTTAAACATATTTTATTACGAGAATTGAGTTCAGTTGTATGTTTTGAATGCAAATTGTGTTGATTACGAATAAATCTGATAAGAAAATATGAATTGTTTTTCTAAGAGCACAAGCAGTCGTGTTATTTTTTAACCCCCCCGACGCAAAACGACAAGTATTGACCTGTTTGGGATAGACAGCTTTAGGTTAGCAAGGGTACGAGGGAAATTCTCAGCAGTTTTAGTCGGTTCAAGTCCGACATAACCACCCCCAATGGCCGACGGGGGCGGTATCTATGGAGATTTTCACTCTGTGGCTCCCAAACGGATGGACCGATTCATTGCAGTTTTTATATAAAAGCCGACATAAGGTTAAGGAGTTGACAGCGTAAGTGTGACGACCCTGGTGTTGCACATGTCCATAGGCCACGGTGACTGCCTCCTATTAGGTGGACCGTGTGCTTGTCTAACGGTACGGTACGGTAAGCAGGGCCGTCAGAGTCCAACTGACCCGTAACGACTACCATAGATGTTCATATGGCAACCGGGACCAACGGCTTAACGTCTGAAAGTGAATCTATTGAAGACAGGAAGATAGAAAAATAATCCAAAAAAAAATATTAATAATTTTTTAAATTTATAATTATAAACAACAAAACTCGGTGTACATTCGAAGGAGTGCCATCAAAATTTCAAATATTTCGTCAACGTGAACGTAGTCTCCGGCATCTGCGTGCTGTCCACTCCGCTGTTCATGAGGGTAATCATTTGCAGTAGATCGTATTGGTTACGATACTTGCCTATGATGCCACAGAGAGTTTGGATCATCCAAGACCCGTTACTTTCTTCTTTCTCAACATAATCTGGAATTGAGCAATTTTTTTTTTCAAATGTTCAGTGTGTAATACGTACTAGAAATACCTGCATGCGGACCGGAATCTCCACGCAGTGCACCCGGGCAACGGAGGCCGCAGCTCCTCCCAAGGTAGACGCAAATTCCAAATAAGGGTGAGGCCCGCTAAAGAGGCTCCGAGGCTCTCGACCCCCTCTGGCTAGCAGATGAAGGCACAGTGGGAAGCACGCGATGAGCGGGCTGGTTCTCCGAAAGCAGATGGGGCGTTGCTTTACGGCTGCCTGTCATGCTGCATTTCACTGTCGTCGGTCGGCGCGGCGGCACAATGCTTGCCCCCATTCCAGGGAATCGAGGGGGCCATCTTAAATTGATACATGGCCCGGGGTCAGCTGGGCTGCGAGGTATATGCCTAAGTTTGCGTAACCTTACACCCCGGTAATAAATTGAGACCTGTGGCCTTACTCCGAAAAACGAAAATATTCGTATCCGTTGACGTTTTGACCATTTAGCTACCCCGAAAGTGTTTCGTTTCGGATTTCGGATCCGTCTTCGATCGTTTGACATCGACGTTGTCGATCGTTATCAGTACACCTCCTACTCCCAAAATACATTTGAAGTTTTCGCTGTCGTTGTTTGACAAATTGTCCGTTTTCGTTCGATCCGAAACGTTCATGTTCGATTTTCAGAGTAGAGCCCCTGATACTGCGTGCGGTTTTAATCGGCTCGATAACCCCTAATGGCCGACAGGCGTGGTATCAAAGGTGGTAAAAAAATTTCACTTATTACAAAAAATGACTTATTACAAGTACAACTGATGTTACCTTCAAGAGACGAGTGGAGTAACAGGAAGTCAGTGTGTGTAGGTACCGTGAGCGCGTCTACACTGTCCTCCCCTACAGGGTCTTTCATATTTTTATCTTTGCTGGCCTGGAAGTAATACAGTTAGCCATCTCTATAGTTATATACAGGGTCATTTGTAATTAACTGGCATCCTTCCAGGGGTAGGTAGCAGACATCATAAGTAGCAAAGTTTGTTCTGCGACTTTCAATAAAACTGAACACAATACTTAATAATGAGTTTTCAAGTTTATTATTGTAAGAACGAGATACTATTAAGCCTATGTTGAATTCATAAAACAAACATCGGTAGGTAGGTAGATAATGCATTAATGATTCAATTTAGATTTTTTAATGCGGGGTATTTGAAAAGTAGAATCATCGTATTTACAACAATTGAACTAATAGTTGATTTTTTTACAATATTACAAAGTATGTACAATTAGTTATTACCTCTGAGGTTCAAGTCCCGCGCATGCCGACGAGTATCGCTTACAAAACCACTTTCAACATTGACACATTTAACACAAAGACCACACCTAAAAATTTACTTTTCAGTTCATTAACACGGCCCGATTAGTTTTAATTTGCTTATGAGTATTCCACATTGGAATACTGATAAGGCATGGTGATAGTCAGATCGAAACAACACGGTAACGCGAAAAATCGTGGCACACAAAGACAAGTGATGCGCACCTGTAACGACTGTAACGCGCGCGCATCTAGCGACCGACTGGCGGCTCGCAAAAAGAAATGGGTCAAGGTCAAAGGCGCTAGCGCCGCGCCCCGCCTCCTAATTGATGAGACGAGTTTGTTTACCTAATTTTTACGATGCGCGTAAACTGCGGCGGCGGCGTACGTAGAGTTAGTAACTTTTAGACGCAAAACTAAACTAATATTTATTTTTGTATGAAAGTAATATTTAACGAATTATAAAAAGTCGTAGAACAAAAATGATCAGTTATGATGTCAGCTATCTACCCCTGCGAGGATGCTAGTTAATTACAAATAACCCTGTATAACTAAAACCGAATTATCTGTTTGTAATACTAAAAATAAAAGGTTTATCAATGAATACGAGTACATGTTGTGTGACACATAAAAAAGCAATTTTAAAATTTTTTGATCGTCTGTCTGTTTAAAGAGGTAATCTCTGAAACGGCTGAGCCGATTTGAACAGAACTTTCGCTAGCAGATAGGTAATTTAATAAGGCCTAAAATAATAATAATTATCATCTTATAGGGGATTGATATTTTCCTAGACAGGGAGCTTCAATAACATTACGAGGTAGGTCCTTTTATTGAAAATAGGAGCATCAATAAATTACCTGTATGAACATTCTACTAAATTTTACCTGTATGAAAAACAGCTTCGGCTTGACAGCGAGTTGCGGGTGTTTCTCAAATATGGTGAGGATATTACTAAGCAAATATCGTCGGTTAGCTGCATACAGCTCACCTACTTTATCCGCATGAGTAAGAATAGTTATACAGATGCAGGAAGTCCTGGCGTGGTCTCTGGATGCAACTGGAACAAATAGTCGAGGAGCCGGTGAAAATTTTTTTTTAATAATTAGTCCGCCGGAGTGACTGCACCCCACCTGATGGTAACCTGAGGTGGAGTCCAAAAGTAGTGGTCTATCTTCTATTCTTCTATTCAATGGGCAACCTTTGGGAATGGTGACCTCTACCCAGACGGCCTTGATAGATGCTTTTTCACACCCTGCTTAAAGAACCCGGGACTATAAAGAAGAAGGGTACATGTGCTATGGTAAAGATCAACCTTCACGTATTTGACAACTTGATGGATTATATTTTTTCACTTGCCTATCAGCAGCTCCAGCTGCGTAGACGTCGGTTTACTATATCGCCGGTTCTACTCAACCGATTGTTTTTTTTTATATTGGACATGAGTTAAACTCGCCTGATGGAAAAATAAAGGCAAAGTGTCAGGATCGGGGGTCACCACTACATACATCGATATTGCTACAGTTGTGGCCCTCAGCCTGACGGCCTCTTCAAATGCTTTTTCACGCCCCGCTTAAAGGACCCGGGACTATAGGAGGAAGGAAGCACATGTGCTGGTAAAGAATTCCAAGTTTTTATGGTGCTGCAAAGAGGCTCCGAACGAAAGAGGCTAAGAAAAGAGGCACCGATGTGATATTTTAAGTCTGAACAAGATGTTAGGTTAGGTTAGACCAGACCGTATCGGTCTAAGCTGCAGTGCCTAACAACCAGCTCGCCACACACGTACGTACGTCCGTGTGTGTGTGTGTGTGTGTGTGTGTGTGTGTGTGTGTGTGTGTGTGTGTGTGTAATGTTAATCTTACCCCCTTCCAGAGTTTTTATAACATCATCAGCCGCCAAGTCATTATGTACTTCGATTTGGAAACCGAGACTTTCGAACTGTGATGTCAGAACCCTTACATCATTGTCCGTACCAGTTCTTGTGACAGGCTGTTTCTTACTGAAAATACAAGGTTTTTAATATACTATCCTCATCTACACATTTTTTATACTACTTAGGTGGCAGACAAGCGCACAGTCCACCTGAGATGGGAAGCGGTCACCGTGGCCTTTTGACGTGCCCAACATCAGAAACTTCGCGGGGTAGGGAGGTTGAGGAGTTTGGGCGGGGTTGGACGGGAGGATTGAGGAGATGGGGGGAGTTGTGAGCTCTGGCTATAGTTCAATATCCCTACCGCCTTATAAAAGACCGCGGCGTTAATAACCAACACGTGCTATGTTCCCGGCGGTGAGTAGGGCAGCCAGAGCTCACTGGAGGGATTCTGCGCTTCTAGTGCAGAAACTCGGCTAACATCCCCAAACTTCCTCACCCCCGTCCTATCCTGCCCCCCCCCCCCCCCCCCCACCAGGGTCTGCAGTGTGAGTGTGACGCCCCTGGTTTTGCGCACCTCCATAGTCCACGGTGACTGCTTCCCATCAAGTAGGCCGTGTACTTATCTGCCACCTGAGTCGTATAAAATAATAGAGCATTATACTGACTCGAAATAGTCGGTCTCCTCAAAGTTCTGATGGTTCAAGATCACGAGTGTTTTGACACCCCTCATGTTGTAGTGCTCCGCAGCAGGTTCAAATATTAGAGGTTCAGCATTAGATACAGGTTCACTGAAATAATTGTAGAAAAATATATTAAAAAATATGAAGCGGTACTTAAAAATTCGTATCAACGAAATTTACACTTCTCATCAGAAAAATCGAAACAATTTAGTTTTTTTTTAATACTACATAGAGGGCAGACAAGCACACGGCCCACCTGATGGGAAGCGGTCACCGTGGCCTATGGACGTGTGCAACACTAAGGGTTTCGATCCGCTCGATTGTTTTTAAACAGTTTTATTCGACCTGTTTGTTTGGGTCAAATCTAGTAATTGAAATTTGAACCCCTTTCAGTTGACTGAATGGTATTTGGCAGAAGTCTTTAGTTCTGATGACAATACAATTTAAAACTGTTTAACTTAAGAAAAAAATTATAATTTATTTTATTAGTGGTATTTTAAACTACCTATATAAATTGTTACTTACGATGTGTTTTCAGGGTCCGAGTTAAAACTTGGCACATCGTCGGGCGAAGTTACCACCGCATTCTGGTCTGCTTCTGCCATATTGTACCTACACTTCTTACTTAATTCAAATAAAATAATTATAGTCTAATTGATATTATTTAATAAACTAAGTAATAAAATCGATACGAATGCTATGGTGAGCTACAAAACAATACTTAACTAAAACCAAAGTGATATAGAAATCAATACGATAATAAAAGATATGACGTCAGAATTTTATGATCCGTTTAGATAAAGACGTGGCTAAGTACCGATAAATAATTTTCAATAGAAAATTGGATACAAAGAAAGGGAATTCCCCGGTTAACCTTAACCTGATGAGGTTAACCGGGGAATTCCCTTAATTTGTATCCAATTTTCCTTTTTTTGGTTTTCTTTTTTCGGTTTTTTTTCGGAATCGGTTTTTTCGGTTTTCGGTTTTTATCGGTTTTCGGTACTTAGCCATGTCTTTATCTGGCGATGGCAACGTTACTATCGCTAGTAGGTAATGTTGCCATCCATCGAAGTGGGAGCAACAAAAGCGGCCGTCCTGTCTCACCCCCCTACCCCCGCCTGCTGCTCACTGTCCCTCTGCAAGTCAGAGGGTCACTCTCGGCTCCCTCTGCGTCTCCTCTGCGAGTGAGAGAGAGGCACTGCTGTCTCCGTTGCTCGGTTCCGGCCCGTACCCTCTTCCATACCCTCCCCAGATAGATTATTTGTCGGGCGTATACCCTTTCTTCTAAATTTTCTATTGAAAATAATTCAATACGCGTCTTTATCTAAACAGATAAATATTATCGAAAGAAGATAGCTGTCGCTATTATAAATTGTCCGGTTTATTTTAACACTCATATTACATTGTTTTAGCACTCAACAAACAATAAGTTCCTAATTAAATCATAGTTATTTTTCATTGTGGTGATTGCTGAGTCATACAAGATGGACGAAACTGACCAAAATATGAATGTAATAGAAGCTTCGCATGTGCAAAGTTTGGACTCGAGGCGTGAAAATACATCGTAAGTAATTGAGTTTTTTGTTCAATAACCAATTAAAAAAATAAGAACGAACGTAGGGTCGTTCACACGGAGCCACGTTTTGCCGGACTTTATTTTCATCGGATCGGTTTTTTGCAGGATTCGGTTTAGTTGCAACAGTATTGCAATGAATGAGTTCACACATGCATTCGGTTTCAAGACACGGCAAAAAACCGAATCTTGCTGAAGTTGACTGTTTCCAGATCTGATAAAAATCAGATCCGGCAAAACGTGGAGCCGTGTGAACGTAGGGTTATATTGATGCTCGAACAAATGAATGTCTAGACTCAGTAATTTTTTCTAAGCACAAAGTCAATCTTTTTTAAAATTCAATCAATCAATTAGCCTGTCGACGTCCACTGCTGGACATAGGCCTCTCTCAATGTCCGCCATACCACCCGATTCTCCGCCTTCCGCATTCAGTCCATCCCAGCCACCTTTTTCAAGTCGTCGTTGGTCCATCTGGCTAGGGGGCGTCCCACCTTTGTTTTATAAATTCATTTTTATTATATTTGTCGTACACACACTCATATGCAATTAAAACTTAAAATTTTAATATTAAAACCAGACACTTCAATCATATTTATTATTATGTATTGTGTGTACCTATGTTTTTACCATAAGGGCCCACAATGCCCGAGTGCTACTACTAAGTATTTCTTTATTTTTTATACATCGGTCACGTCAATATGACTTCACCTCGCCTGATGGTAAGCTAAAGGTAAGTCTAAGGAAGGGGTGCCCATTACATACACCGACAGTGACATAATGGTGGCCCTCAACTTGACGGCCTCATAAAAGAAGAGGTGATTGTCGTCGCAGCTCTGCGTGACAAAGCCTTAGTCTATGCCAATACCCACTGGTCCCACAAGTGCTGCGACAACCATCACCTCAAGCTCCAAAAATACTTTAATTCTTTGCTTACTTATTTCAGTGAACATATTACCCCTAATATTGAAGGTGAACCTGACCCTACTTCGCGGCCCTACGACATGAGCGGTAACAAGTTACTTATCATCTTGAACCACTACGAGTATAAATGCCCAGATTCCCACTGGCAGAAATATGGGTTCAAGTGAGTATAAGGCTGTGACGGCAAACTTCATTCCGCCTTAGAAAAAAATATGTTTATTACCTTATCAGCTGGATTAAATGGAGACAGCGTTACCGGGTGAATATTTCATTTCGTGCAGATTACACGGCTGACGATAAAGAATACCTTAAACGTTGAAGAATTCTTTACCTGATATTGTTTTCATTTAGTTAACGTTGCATTCTATTAGGCGCAACAGTGAAAACCCCTTGTATTTTATTAGAAATGCTCCAAATTTAAAAAACCAAACCGAAAATCTAATTACCATCGGTGTCCCTTTCTCCAGATTTTAATACATTAGTACATCTTGGTGAAAAATCTCTTGGAAGAACGATTTATTAAATACATCTTCGGTTAATAGAATAACTAATCTATATTGTAAGTAAATATTGTGTGCGAAAGAACAAATTTAAGTAGTTTAATACGACTTTGAAAAATGTCCCTGACCTGACCCATAATTACCATTCGACGATGTTTCAGATCCGATATTTTCGTATTTATGCGTAACTGTGCTCTAGACTGACCATAGATTAAACGGCGGTAGTCAACACTATACTACAGAGCCGAAGACATGCGTCAAAGACCAAGTATGGCTATGTAATTTAAGTTCTCCTGTTCGAAAAGTGATGTGGTCCAGAATATTTCTATATACCATTCGCATTTTCAAAGGTAATCAAATTAATACTTCTGTATAATCATTTGTCAGGTGTATCCTATATAAGATCTTCTACACGCTGGTAAAATCATCAGGTCTTTATCTATTAAAAACTGGACTATTTCAATAAAAATACTTGCAAATCTAATTACTGTTCGTCTAATTACCATTATTTACCATTCTTTTTTACTCGAATGGTAATTAGAAATAACGAATGGTAATGATTTTTCCTTCTTCATCACCAGCTTTAAGAGGTAGATTTCTTCATCACTGGCAGTAAGTACATATTTAGAGATGATGATCCACAAGTTTAAAACCAGCAGCGATCACAGACTTGTCCGAGGCTCTCTAAACCCCAACTTCAAGGCTGAAATGTTCCGTATGATAAAGTTAACTCTCCGACCTACAGCACGGCGCTCCAAGCAGCCCTGGGGTTCGAACAGTTCCAACTGGAACTTCAAAATCGTTTCGCAATATTGGAAACCACTGGCACTGTTGATGAGAAGACCGATACAGTGGTCAAAACGCTGTAAGAAGTATCTCGGAAGTTGTTTCCTGGAATATGCAAACAGTCTAGCTGTTTGCATATTCCAGGACTCCAAACTCTCACCCGAGACTCTCGAACTCATGAGGAGGAGGCGTGATCAGCCCTCCACTCAGTCATCTTCGTCAGATGGAAGATCCCTAACCACCTTATTAAAAAACTGATACGACGCGACCTCCGACACTACAACACTTGCCAAATAGAGGCAGCAATCGGGGGTCGAATGTTTCGCTCAGCAGTTTGGGAGGCCCCATTTGACGAAACTTAAAACTGGATGGCAACACCATTACCTCAAAGTTCAAGATTCTCGAAGAGGTAGAGGAATTTTACGGACAGCTGTATGCATCACGCATGATTAAACCAACGAGACACAGTGATGAAGACCACAGAGCCCCATTCATGCGCCACTACACCGAGGAGATATCCGATGTCAAGCCGTACGAGATAGAGACGGCTCTGAAGCAGTTCAAGAACAACAAGTACCCTGGCGATGACGGAATAACTAAGGAGCTCCTAAAAGCAGGCGGCACCCAAATCCTGAAGGAGCTAGCGAGTCTCTTTAATTCCGTTATCCAGGGCTTAACACCTAAGGCATAGAGCGGAAGTGCGTTGGTGGTACTATTCTTCAAAAAAGGCGACAAGGCCTTACTGAAGAACTACAGATCCATCTCACTCCAGAGCCATATTTACAAGTTGTTCTCGAGAGTCATCACAAACCGCCTCGCTAGTAAGCTCGATGAGTTCTAGCCACCAGAGTAAGCCGGCTTTCGAAAATGCTATAGCAACGAAGACCATATCCATACTGTCCGGTAGATTGTGCAGAAAACCGAGGAGTACAATCAGCCGCTGCTGTGTATGGCTTTTGTGGATTACAAGAAAGCCTTCGACTCCATCGAGACCGGGGCAGTTATGGATGCTCTGCTTCGGTGTCGTGTCGATTGGCGATATATCGAGGTAATGAGATGTTTATAATGACACTGCCACCATGTCCGTCCAGCTCCAGCTACAAGACCAGAAGACGAACCCCAAAACTCTACAGCGGGAGTGAGACAAAGGGATACCATATCCCCTAAATTGTTCACTAACGCACTGGAGGACGTCTTTAAGACGCTGGATTGGACTGAACGAGGACTCAACATAATCGGCGAATACACCGTCGGTTCGCTGACGACGCGTTGCGGAGTCACTGGAGCCAGATCGCCAGCTGGCTGGCGAGATGCTGCAAAGCCTAATTGGGGCCTCTCGACGTGTCGGTCTCGGCAAAAACTTGGACAAAACCAAAATTATGTTCAATGAACACGTCGAAAGGAGACCAATTTGACGTCGAAGGGTAGACCCTCGAAGTTGTTCAGGAATATGTATACCTTGGGCAGCTCATCCAGATTGGCAGAAACAACTTCGAGAAAGAAGTCGCCCGAAGGATTCAGTTAGGTTGGGTAGCATTATTTTGACAAACTACTTCAGGTTTTCATCTCACCCTTACCGCAATTCCTCAAAACGAAGGTCTTCGACCAGCGCGTCCTACCAGTCATGACCTACGTTCTCAATAAAAGGCTAATTTGTCAAACATTTGTTTTGTTTCTAATTACCATTATAATTTAACTCACTACCGTAGCCTGAGATCTAATTACCGTACTTGCACGTCTCACTACCGTTTTCGCAAAAAACAGAAACGTCCATTACTCAAAGGATAAAAGAGGTATTGCTGTCCCTTCAATATGATTCAGAAGCTACTATTAAATACTTTACAAAAACTACATAAAGAACATATTTTGGCGCAAATTTTTAATTTTTTTTCAAAACTGCAAATCTGCATGAAATGAAATATTCACCCTACCACACCTGAACGAGTAATCGTATAGCCGTAGATGATTTAGAGTTAGCTCCTTTGCGAGGGCCTTTTATTATCTTATTGGGCCACCTTCAAGCTGGTTTATGAGAATCGAGACGTTTTGACCGGTTCGAGTTAAGCTGGTCGACGGGGAATATCCGTGGGGATTTCTGCCGCGTTTGTGTTCCCAGTAAACTACTTACAGCCTGGGAGTCTCTAAGTCCAGAGTGAATAAGTTGCTTCTAAGTAATTGTTCTCCATCGTCACTTACCAACAGGGGTGATAGTGATCACATAGTAAATGGGTATGGTGCATTAATAATAGTTACTTATGATTTTTTTCAATCACTGAAATTGCCTTGCATTTTCAGGAAACCTTCTACGAGAGAAAATACAGAAAACGATGTACGGGCTCTGAAACGAGTATTCGGATATTGCCTCGGTTTCGAAATTGAGGCGCATACCGACTTGAAGTATGAAGAAATTATGACAACTCTGAACGAGGGTAAGCTACACACAAACGTACATACAGCAGGCTGTTTTGTTGACTATAAGTTCGAAACGAAACCTTTATAGCGAAAACGTGCCATGGTATCTCCCGTCTGAACTGAGCAGTCCGACTGGGGTAGTACCTCCGCCCTACAGAAGACCACAGCCATAATAACTAACGTGTTGTGTTCCCGGCGGCCAGTAGGGTAGCCAGAGCTCACTACTTCTAGGGTCGGCAGCGCGTGGGTGACACCCTTGGTGTTGCACACATCCATAGACCACGATGACCGCTTCCTATCAGGTCAGCCGTGTGCTTGTCTGCCACCTACGTGGTATTAAAAAAAAGTGGCGCGATGCTCACCCTGCCCCCCTTCGGAGGGTCGAGGGGCCATCTTAAAACCGTAGATGGCCCCGGGTCAGCTGGGGTACGAGAGATATGCCTATTGGATAACCTTACACCCCGGTAATTATGACCCAAGACGGCATGCGGTTTCAGTCGGTTCGATCCCGACATAACCACCCCCAATGGCCGACGGGGGTGATATCCATTGGGATTTCTGCACGATAAAAAAAGGGTATGTATCTTTTTACTTTAAATCTTTGTTCCAGTTGCATCAAGAGACCACACGAACACTTCTTGTATTTGTGTCGCTATTTTAACCCATGGGTACAAAGGAGGTACCTTATTTGCAGCTAACAAGCCATATTTGCTCAGTGAAGTTCTAACTAAATTTACAAACAAGCCGGATCTCGTTAACAAGCCGAAATTGTTTTTTATACAGGTACAAATTATTGAGCATTATTTAATTATGATATTAACTTCCCTTAAAATTTGGAGCTCCCAGACTAGGAAAGATCGTTTTGTCTATACATAAAATGACAACCAAACATAAGCGCCACCCGATAGTCAGTGGTAGCTACGGCTAATTCCTCAGAATAGGTTCTGTAGTAACTGTAATCTAATGTCTTCCAATGATATATGTATTGCCAAGCAACAGCCTTAATAGTTGTTTAATATTTAAAATTGTTGTTTGTTCAATATTTAAAATTGTTGTCTGTTTAATATTTAAAATTGTTGTCTGTTTAATATTTAAAATCGCTGTTTGTTTAATATTTAAAATTGCTGTCTGTTTAATACTTAAAATTGTTGTCTGTTCAATATTTAAAATTGTTTTCTATATTTTATTTCTCAGGCCTGCAGAGGCCATAAATTTGACGGTGGTGTGAGAGTGGACAGTGAAACTGTCGACATTGTACCTACATACGCTGACTTCCTTTTACTACGTGCGACTGTTGAAGGTAATATATACATAAAAAAGAGGAGATAGGACACGACGGTATCTCCCGTCTAAAATGAGCTGTCCGATTGGAGTAATACCTCCGCCCTACAAGATCGCGGCCATAATAACCATTGTGTTGTGTTCCCGCCGGTAAGTAGGGTAGCCAGAGCTCACTGTACCCCGCCTCTCCGTTATTATTTGTATTTTTATACATACCCGCGGTAGCCTAGTGGTCTGGGTAATGGACTTCTGAGACGAGGTCTTGAGTTCGATCCCAGGTTCACCATGGCACACTCCAATGACTTTCCGATCCTTTTTGAAGTTATGTGTTTATAAGTGCCCGGTTAATGGCAATAGGCTCGCCACCTATTACATTGGGACCTAAAACATAAACTGGCGAAATGTGGGTGCTAGCACCTCTGCCTACCCCTTCGGCGATATTGATGTG
The DNA here is from genome assembly GCA_963576445.1 of Lithosia quadra. Classification (NCBI taxonomy): domain Eukaryota; kingdom Metazoa; phylum Arthropoda; class Insecta; order Lepidoptera; family Erebidae; genus Lithosia; species Lithosia quadra. Next base: position 16,761,248 of record OY754875.1, read on the forward strand.
AGTTTATGTTATGTTATGTTTATACATACATAGATACATACATACATACAAATCACGCCTTTTTCCCATTGGGGTAGGCAGAGACAACATCTTTCCAATTGCTACGATCTTGGCATACTCCTTTCGTGTCTTCAACTTTCATAAATTGTTTTTATACACGCACGCTGGTTGCGGGTACTCTTGTCCTGATTTTTATATAGAATAATAATATAATAATAATAATAATATTTATTTTCATACCACAATATTAGCAACATTTTAACATTTTTGGATCATAACATAGTTTCATTATATATTGTAGGAGACTGGTGCCTAAACTAGACTCGAGGTCTGTATTTCAGGACACCAGCTCTCCTCCCCAATCTAGAATAATATCATTTCATTGTTTTCAATACAGTTTAACGCAAATTATTACATTATGATATATATTTTATAAAGCCGATTACAATACGAAAATAAAAAAGTGCATGCATAGTGTTGTTTAAGTGTAAGAGGGTGCGAGTGTGTGTATGTGTGTGTGTGTGTGTGTGTGTGTGTATACGGGGAAATCAATTAATTGTTCAGTTGCATTGTAGTTTAATGGCTGGAGCCAGCCGATAATTTTGTGCTAACATTTAGTTTTTGTGAGTCTATAAATCTGTAATAAGGGATTGACTTTATTATATAGGTATCCCCCCAGAAAACAAAACAAACGTTGGGAGAAGGCAGTTTTGAGAATAATGAAATTATAAACTAGATAAAGTCGTAGGAAATAAAACAAAGAGGTTATTAGCATTTTTATTAACCCTGTATATTTATCCGTTCTGGCGCTACACGACGCATTTTCTTCAGCTATGTACCGACCCTTATGCGTACTACATGTTTAAAAAATATATAATATCACTTTCAGATCATGTGGCGTATCGCTGCTGGATGATTCAAATCATCTGTTACATCATAGAACAGTATCACACAGAATTGGATCTGTTGCAAATGATCACCGTGATGAACAGAGAAATGGCGTACGGAAAAGAGTGTAGACATATTCAGATGCCGGAAACTAAATTCACATTGAGGAAGCAATTGAAATTCACAAATATATAATAAATTCTAGGAAATTCTACATAGCGTTGTTTTTTATAACACTTAGATGGCAGACAAGCAAATGGCTCAGTTGATGGGGAACAGTCACCGTGGCTTATGGACCGTGTGCAACACCAAGGGCGTCACACTCCCGCTGCCGACCCTGACCACCTAACCTATGTACGGAATCCCTAGTTGGCACCTTCCAATTATTTTTTTAAGAGACCTCCAAAAAGGAAGTAGGTATGTATGTCCAACGAATACTCGAAAATTATTTTTTTCTTCAAAGGGTATCTAAAGTGGTGCCATTCAAAGCTCGTGAAGATCTAAAGAAAATTTTCGGAGATAAACAATGAAACTCTTCAATAAATGTCAGCAAATCAACCGTGTTGCTGCCACTGCATATCCAGTTATTGTTTTACTATTACATAATATAACATCACGCCTATATCCTCCAAATTTGTTCGCAGTTCAATATACAATATTAATATCGGTCCCATATGAACAACCCCTTCCCAGCCCTCCCCCCTTCCCTTCAGGGTAGGCAGTGCGTGTGTGACACCCTTAGTGTTGCACACGTTCATAGGCCACGGTGACCGCTTCCTATCAGGTGGGCCGTGTGCTTGTCTGCCACCTAAGTAGTATAAAAAAAAATAAACAAAGTTGCATTCAGTAAAATGTGAGAAATAAGTAAAATTTGAATGAAAAGTGTATAACAGTCCTCAAATTTCGTCAACTCGCTTGATCTTGAAAATCTGCGTATTTTTTATTTAAGATAGACTATCGAGACGACATGACGCAATCGTTTGTAAATCGATTGTACTTTAGGACATCGCACTTTCATTTCCTTCTGTTAGCCCTTATTCGCAAAAAGGTCCAAGTTATAAACGGATATAAGATCAAAAATCTGTTTTTTTACTGAAAGAGTACCAGTAATTGAAATTACTAGTATACCCGGTAATGCCACAATACCACGAATGCTACAATGGTAGCCCTCATTTTGAGGGCCCCATCAAATGCTTTTTCACGACTGTAGGAGGAAGGAAACACGTTCTTACCAGCGCAAGTCTTTATTGTGTGGTAAAGAAAAATGGTACCGAACCGCTTGGTTGATGTTGGAATTTTTTGCACCGTATGCAGATGATACCTCAACCTTGCACGTATTGTTCTGTATAGGAAAGGAAAAGGTAGGACTAATTGGAAGAGCTCATCGGAACACTCGTGGTTGAGGCGGTAAAACACTGCCAAAGAAGCAATATCTCGACACAACTGCAAAAGCTGTCCGATTGGAGTAGTACCTCCGCCCCACAGAACACCGCGGCCATAATAACCATCGTGTTGTGTTCCCGCTGGTAAGTAGGGTAGCCAGAGCTCACTGTACCCCTCCTCCCCCCATCCCTTCCTAGCCATCCCGCCCCTTCCCAGCCCTCACCATTTCCCTTCAGGGTAGGCAGCGCGTGTGTGACACCCTTAGTGTTGCACACGTTCATAGGCCACGGTGACCGCTTCCCATCAGGTGGGCCGTGTGCTTGTCTGCCACCTACGTAGTATAAAAAAAAGGTCGATGGTATTGGTTACCTCAAGACTCCTAGAGAAATGACTAAGCCAGAGTTTTGTTCGTCAATTAACAGATGCAAGCTTGCAAGTGAGGTTAGCCGGGGCCCTAGATCTTGATGGGACCCCAAAAACACTACCTGGGCCTCGATTCTGCTATAGGCACACCACTGTCATGCTACTGACACTCTAAAAAATGCTATTTAATTGTAGAATTTACCGTTGTACAGTGAAAGTCTAAAATCAAATGAAAAGAATTCATTAACTTTTTCATTCGCTCTACAAAATATCATTTAATTTTAGACTTTATATCGATAAAAATAAAGTCAGAAATTAAATGGCATTTTTTTGAAGTGAGAGTGGCATGGCAGTGGCTTGTTTTAACAGAATCGAGGCCTTGTAAGAAGTCTCTAGTCTCTTACAACTTAAACCACACATCCTGGTAATCGACCACTGATAACTAGCTTGATTTCCTCCCCGGATATAACTTTTTCCCTAGGGCAGGGACAATTTTTTGATTGATGACAATTTGATTAACATCGGTTTCATTTCTAATGGAGCACTTTTCTGATTAACAGTAAAAATGGCGTCTCTATAGCGCTTCATTTCCTGTCAGTTGGAATCTTTAGCTTTGAACGTTAATGGGATTAGACTTTCTTCATTAATCACTGAGGAAAGAAATTCGTTTTATATGTTATTAATCTTTATCGATTAGAATAAGTTTGATAGTTAAAAAAGTTTGGTTAACGTTAAATTTCTATGACGTAGGAAAAGTATGCTATGTATAATATACAGGGTGAATTTTTCAAAAGGGATTGGATGGCCAAATCCGAAACTATAAGGAATAGCGAAAAATGGTCAACGGAGTCACGAGCCCGATTTTGATGAAACTTAAAACCTCATCATTAGATTTTTGAAAAAACAATAAACCTAGCTGAGAATCGAACCCGTTGATTTTGAAAAAAAAAACACACCCTATATTATTACACCATACGATAGTGTCACTGTTAAGGAATAAATTCTGCGAAGTAATGATATACGGCAAATTTAAGGAAAACTTGGAATTTAGTAAAATTCATGTTTCATGTACCCTATTTGTTTCGTTCTAAATCCCAGAAAAGATCGTAACTAAGTATTTCATGTTTTAAATTATACTCAGAATGATTATACTGATCGATGTTTTTTAAACAAGAAGGAGCTCCAGCCCATAATAGCAGTAATAGAGATTTTGATTCAGCAGTTTGACGACAATTTTATTGCAAGGCATGGTCCTCTGCCTTGGCTAGCGAGATCCCTGGATCTTACTCCCTTAGATTACTATCTTTGGGGGTATGTCAAAAACGACATATACGAAGACACATAATACACATATGATACAGAGATAGAGTTGATGACTTGAAACGTTCTTTGGAGATTATTCTAAAAGGAATCAATAATGTTCTAATATTGAATGCAGTACGATCCTTGAGGTCTCAGATCCAGCTACGTATTGAAAACAATGGTCCACATTTTGAACAATTCTATTAATCAGTCAATGTAAGAAAAATAAAATGTATTTTGTTAAAGATGAGCTATTTCCTTTAGTTTGCGGTATGTCATTACTTCCCAGAATAAGATCCTTAATAGCAACACTATCGTATGGTGTAATAATATAGGATGTGTTTTTTTTTTCAAAATCAACAGGTTCGATTCTCAGCTAGGTTTATTGGTTTTTCAAAAATCTAATGATGAGGTTTTAAGTTTCATCAAAATCGGGCTCGTGACTCCTTTGAGCATTTTTCGCTATTCCTTATAGTTTCGGATTTGGCCATCCAAGCCCTTTTGAAAAATTCACCCTGTATATGAATTTACAAGGCCAAAGTACCAAATAAATAGGTATGTTTATCTGCATTCTATATAACCCATATCACAAGTTAGTTAAACTATGCTTATTTTGGGTTTACATAGCGTTGTGTCGACCAGCTATCAAATAAAATAATATTTAAACGTTTTTATTTAATAATACGAAAAGCATGAAATGTTAAAAAAAAAATCAAAAATAAGTACTACAAGTTTTTAAAATGAACTTTGTAAATTTAAATGAAAATGAATAAACTAGAATCACATAAACGTCGTACAGTAACACAGTTTAAAACGTCGCCATTTTGACGTCAACATTAACGTCGATGAATTAATAACGATGTCAATTTAACTTGTGATATGACTACATTGTCAGGCGCCCTCTAGGGAGTCCGGGTAGCGTTTAGCAATCTAAAATAACATTGAGGCCCGGTTTCAGTAAGGTTTTAACTAGAAAGGGCGGAAAACGACACAATACGAAAGAAAGAGATGCCTTGACAATCATTGATCGGTGACAATGATTTGAAAAAAATGGTATAGCAAAAAAACCACTAATGGGCTACGAACAATGCGCAACTTTTTGTTGCTGTCATATTTTTTTATTCAAGATAGGCTTAGGTTTGACCACTATCTCACCTGATGGTAAGTGACGATGTGGTCTACGATGAATCACACTTGCCTATTACAAAAAGTTGTGAGATTTTCAAAACAATTTATTTTTTATCGTGCGGAAAACCCCATGAAGACCTCTCCCGGGGCCAGCGGTGGCGCTTAAGTATCTATAATAATACGGATAGGTACCTATTCTAGAACCCATAACACAAGTTAGCTAAACTGTACTTACTTTGGATCTAGAGAGCGCTGTGTAGAATGTCGTATAATATTTTTATTTTTTTGTTGGCCGAGAACATATATTAGTGCTACGACTATCGTAAGCAATAAAATGAAAATGAATGTGTGCAAAAGTCGGTATGAATGTTGAACGTGTTCTCGAAGCTTAATCGCGAAATCTCGGCATAATATTCCACAGAAAGGCGATAATTTAGTTGCATTGGCTTATGTTGTCGCGGCTGTGTTGGCGCAGTTGCAAACACTGAATTAATAAACAAGTGCGATTGCCACCAGCACGTGAATTGGGCCGGATTAAAAATGGATGCCGGTCACACGGTTGCGTAATTGTGTTTTGAATGTTATAATAGCAGTTTGTAGAAGTTTTATTAAATTTTGGAAATGTATCTTCAAGTTTGTGGTGCGGCAGTAGAGCGTACTGCTACGTAGAGGTCGTTGGTTAGGTACCCGCTAAAGGCAAATATTTGTGTTGTTTTGGATACTCTGGATGTTCGTATGGATATATGTTACATCACAAAATAATATAAATTATGTTTATCCACATTCTAGAACCCATATCGCAAGCTATACTTTGTTTAGATCTAAACGAGTATGTATGGTGTAAAAACGAATAAAAACCTATGATTAATGTTGTACTTGTTTCATTTGCAATTGTGCCAATTTTATTGATTTATACGTTTAAATAATTCAAAATTTTTGTTCATTCAATTCTAATTTAAATCAGAAATGAAATTTTACATATTAGAAGATGGTAAGTAGATGTTTCAAAACGAAAATGAGTGAAGTTGCCACGAATATAGCTACTCCAACTCACTCAAGCTGAAGCTCGTTACCTAGGTATATATATAACTAAAATATGTATGAAAAAAATACAAAACTTTTCAACTAACCAACTTCATAGTAAGTCGTAACCACTATTTTTAATTAATTTACGCACTCAACATAACTCAAATTTGAAATGCTAGATACAATAAATATTCCATCAAAAGCATTGTCAAAGCAAATATTTCTCTCGTTGGTTTACCGCCGCCGCCGCCGCGCTGTGTCGATGCTCGCTGAAACAATTCAGTTTAAATCAGTTTAAATCATTGAAGCAAATACTGAAAATTATTCAGTTGACCGAGTGCTTGCGAGACCCTGGATAGTTGGCGTAGAAATTTCTACATAGATAGTGCGTTCTCGTAATGAAATATTGAAGGAGCTAGGACACGACGGTATCTCCCGTCCGTAATGAGCTATCCGACTGGGGAAGTGCCTCCGCTCTACAGAGCACCGCGGCCATACCTAATAATCATCGTGTTGTGTTCCCGGCGGTAATTAGGGTAGCCAGAGCTCACTGTACCCCTCCTCCTCCCACCCCTACCTAGACTTCCCACCCCATCCCAGCCCTCCCCCCTTCTCTTTAGGGTAGGCAGCGCGTGTGTGACACCTTTGATGTTGCACACCTCCATAGGTCACGGTGACCGCTTCCCATCAGGTGGGCCGTGTGCTTGTCTGCCACCCACGTGGTATAAAAAAAATATGTTAAAAATTCAGTTCCAATCTCATCTCATGCCACAAATGCCAAAAAGTATTCTTGTAATGAAGTTCTCAACATCCAATATTATAACGTAATTGTGACTGAATTGTGACCGAAAGTTGAAAAAGGTATTAGAGAAGTACATAAGGTTGCTGCTAGACTTTGATAGATATTACAATGCAAATGAAACGTTATTCGTATTCTCTTTCTTCTTTAGGTATGCGTCTTTAGGTAGGCGGTCGAAAAAGAATTTTGAACATATTTTATTACAAGAATTGACCCTTAGGGTATATAGGGCACAAATCACCCTCATCTTAAGACGGTATACCTACTGATTAATGGCAGAAACTCAAGAGCTTTTTTTTTCCTTCTTGAAGAACCCCATAGGTATTGTAGCCGCAAGGGAAAACCACTGCAGGAAGATCGTTCCACAGAATAAGCGTGTGCGGAATAAAATTTCTTTCATACCTTACAGTACGCATGGGGATGAATTCCCTGCCTGTAGCGAGCAGTGGCGAGCGGAGCTTGATACAGTGAAGACAATTTTAGGTGTTACACTTCTGTGTAATAGACGGCCGAGCATTAACTATGCGCAAGAAAGAAAAAATCAGCACCACGATGCGCGATGTATGCCCACCTGCATTGTAAAATATGAATGCACCTCAGATAAGCCCGCTAATGAACTCGAACTATAAATAGCCATTATAGCCATAAGATAAATTAGCATTTATTTCACACAACTTAGGATGGCAGACAAGCACATAACCCAAGTGGTCACTGTGGTCTATGGACGTGTGCAACACTAGGGACGTTACACTCCGAGGCGGCGGCTTGTAAAAGCACGCCCCCCCCCCCCCCCTCAATTCCGGGAGCATGACGGGAACACTGTGGTTCCCAAACCCGAGGGAGCCATCTCGAATCCAGAGATGGCCCGGGTCAACCCGGGGTACGAGGGAAATGCTCTATGGGCCACAAAAAAACATCGAAGACTCGCCCTCGTTATCCGGGGTTCGCTTTTCGACTTTTATCTCTCCAATTCGTATCTACGTTCCTTGGCAAAAACATAACAAAAAAAACTACACTGCATAGATCTGCAGTATTACAAAGAACGGGCCTCGAAAATGTATGTGACATGTAACAAATTATTCGAGAACTGTTCTAGAACTAATTACTTTCCCCAGAACTACCATTTATTTAGCCGGGCGCAGACAAAAACGACAACGATTAATTCATATATGTCTCCCTCGAGATTCTTATACACTATTATATAGATAGGTACTTTTATATGCGTAGGACAATAGCAGATAGTATTTTGCGAGGAGCTTGTAGTTTTAATAGGGTTTCGGTTACTTTTCAACAACTACCCCTTCCTACCCCTTCCTGACCTCCCCGCCCCTTCCTACCCCCTCCCCCTTTCCTTCAGGGTCGGCAGCGCGTGTCTGACGCGTGTTGCAGCGCACGTCCATAAGCCACGGTGACCGCTTCCTATCAGGTCGTGTGCTTGTCTGCCACCTATGTGGTATAAAAAAAAGCTTTGAACACGAACAGTGATGGGTTAATGCCATGGCACGTTGGGCGTTTAATTAGGCGTTTAATTGGGCGTTTATTGAATCCGCCCAAAATACCAGACCATTGACCGTGGTAATTTGGGCGGCATTAACCCATTACGGGTTTATATCCTGAAATTTTGGGCATAAATAATAAATGCCCGATAAATGCCCGAAGTGTCAGGGCATAACCTATTACTGGATAGGAATATGCGATTTATATAAATCGATTAAAATTTGCTTCATTTCAATGTATAACATTCATGTGAACTACCAACAATTTGCAAGTAAGGCTAGGATGATGAGTATTTGATTTTGAAAAAATAAAAAATGTAAACCGACTTCCCATTTTTTAAGTCGGTTATGCATACTAAAACCTTTTCCAGACTGTAAAAAATACTTATCTGAATTTGTTTGGTTCTGGAATCTGGAAAACCGAACGCAAGATAACCACGAACAAATATACAGGTCAAGAAGTCCTCCTTTTACAGTTGCTTCAAAAATGAGTGACGTTGTGTTAAAATATCATGTAACATTTTACAAACCGACTAAAATAGGTAATTAACTGTATATAATGTTACAGATAACCACCCATTTCTGCAACATTTTCCCTTCATCAAAACTTGAGAAGCGAGTTTCCATCGTGGTAGCGTTAGCAAACTCAGTAAAGTGGCAATCTAGACATGAAGTTGTGGAACACAAGATAAGCACAAACTTTATGGTCAACATACAGTGTGTTACCTGGAGACTCTGGAGAGCTTCTAAACTTTTTTGCACACTGTACAGTACATGGCTACGTTCTATATTAAATTCGTTGTTTTGTTGACAGTCTTTTGTGGCCTATGTGGTTGTTAAATTTTGGAACTAACTGTTGCCCGTGGCTTCACGCGCGTGAAACTTCATTCCCGTTCCCGCTTCCCATGGGAACCAAATCAATAATGTATCCGTGTTCCTAATTCGAGCTTGATCCATTTAGATGTTTGAGCGTGATAGAGTAACAAACATCCAAACACCTTCACAAGCTTTTACATTTATAATATTAATAATAATAACCATCATCATTCTCTGAACCTTTTTTCCCAACTAAGTTGGGGTCGGCTTTCTAGTCTAACTATGATGCGGCTGAACTTCGATATTTTCCGTGGAGCGACTGCCATCTGACCTCCACAACCAATAGTCATAATGACAAATAATAATATAATAATATTTTACAATATAATATAAAAGGTATAATATAACATAAAAGTTTATCAAGATGTTTGTTAATTAATCACGCTCAAACGGCTGAACGGATCGGGCTGTTTAGTGCAGGGACAGATTATAATTTTATCCCTGGAACAGATTCGCAAGGGAAACGGGAACCAGAATTCCACGCGGGTGAAGCCGTGAGTAACAGTTAGTATAGAATAAATACGTGTTAAATAAATTATGTAAAAATCTTTTTTAGGATAAATAGTTTTAAATTGTATTGTCATCAGAACTAAAGACTTCTATCCAAATATCAGACAAATCAGACAACTGAAAGGGGTTCAAATTTCAACTACTAGATTTGACCCAAACAAACAGGTCGAGTTAAATAAAACTGTTTAAAAATCTTAATTCGGTTGGACTACATAGAATTAAACATATTTCAGTTTTATAGTTTAATATTAAAATTATTGTGTTTATACACGTAACTGACATGAAATGTGTAACGAAATTAAATTTTTATATTTATTACCGATACAATAAACATTCGTGTACCAGTTTTTGTATAACTATTTAATATTTGTAACATTAATTTTATGCGTGTCCCAACCCGAGCCGCCGTAATGTCGTTTGATTACAATCTAGATTTTAATCTTTGTAATGTTACGAGTCCTCTACGTAATTACATTCAAATTAAACGTCTATTAATCACACTGTAATTTCCTTTATGTACGTATATTTGGCAAATTAATATTAAGTATGTAAAATTACGCGTATAAAAATGATGAAGGGGATTGAGCTAAACAGCTACGCCGTAGAGGGTCTACGCAGTTAAGTAGGGGTGATTATCGATAATTTCGAAATATCACGCTTTTTAATCTTAAAGGCTTTGTTTTCTCGACATGACGAGGTTCTATGTAGAGGGGCAAACTTTAACTTAATTTTGTAGTACCAAAATTAAGTTAAAATTTGCCCCTCTAGTACTAGGTTTGAAGATTGTGAATAGGTAAAAAACTCACAAAAATATGATGTTTTTTGATTGTACATTAGCAAAATATATATACGAGTGACACTAAGTTGCCTATATTAGTATAGGACCCTAATCTGTAAACCTCTGGGCTCCAAGTTGAAAGTATCAGATGTGACTGGGCACAGTGCCTTAAAATTGTGCCCGCTTACAACCAGGTTACAACCAGGTTACAAAAAGGTTACATCCTGATTATATCCAGGTTACATATCGATTACATCCAAGTTATATCCATGTTATGTTCAGGTTACATTTAGGCTATATATACAGGTTACATGATGACTGTTCATTATCTATAACTTGAAATTTATTTAAAAAAAATTAAGTACCTTATCAATTTATTAGGTTTAGTCTTCTAAAAATATAAAATAATATTGAAGGAAGTAGTATAAGTACATTTAGCTAGATACATTTTTAATAAATAAAATTATTTTATCCATCTACATTTATTACAGTACCGGTGAAGTCATTTCCGGACAGTGTCGAAAGTGGCACCGTCTGCAGACAACTTTTGACATCGAGCCAAATGCATTGTAAGTGCTAACATATTGTACGGTGTATAATATATTCATACCTGTTATTAAAGAAGGATATGGCTGACTTATTATGATAAACGGTTTGCAATATGAAATAGATTTGGAGTGGAATTCCCTGCCGGAGTTTGTGTTTTCGGAAAACTCCAAAAATATTATATTTAATGAAAGGAAATAGGACGCGACGGTATCTCCCGTCCGAAATGAGCTATCAGGCTGCTCTGCAGAAGATCGCGGCCATAAAAACCACCATGTTGTGTTCCCGCCGGTAAGTAGGGTAGCCAGAGCTCACTGTACCCCTCCTCCCCCATCCTTCCTAGCCTCCGCATCCCTTCCTAGCCCTCCCCCTTCCCTTCAGGGTAGGCAGCGCGTTGTGACACCCTTAGTGTTGCACACGTCCATATGCCACGGTTACAGCTTGGCGGGCCGTGTGGATATCTGCCACCTACGTAGTATAAAAAAATATTATATCGCTATCTACTATAATAAGACCCTTCGTCGCTAGAAGACAAAATAAAGTGAAACGTATACTCCCATAGGGATGTAAGCCAGAACTTATCTTTCAGTACATTTTAATCGAGCCTTAATGGACAGCGACTTACAGCTTACAAACTTTTTTTTTTTTTATTGGTAATAGGCTCGCGTTTGACCACAATCTCACCTGTTGGTAAGTGATGATGTGGTCGACGGTGGAGCACGTTTGCCTAGTTACTTGACAAAAACAGCACAACGCTTCCCCAAGTTTTAGGAAAATTATATACCTACTCGTTCTAATGTCAATTACTGGAGGGAAAATATGGAATGTATTATTGTGAAACTAATAAATTACGGACATGTACTCGTATGAGTTAAATAGGTGTCGTGGCGGATAGCTAGTTTACTATACTTAGAAATACAATGAAAGACAATATCACCAACATTTGGCCACTGTCAAAACTGCAACGACGCATGGCTACTGTGGCACCTTAAGGCGTTAAGCAGACGGAGGTGCGGGCTGGTCCAAATGACCGCGATGCACACTTAATATTACTATCATTAGATCGCATTTAGGCCGCGTATGTGTACAAGCGACATGAGCTATTGCGCGGACAAATGCAACCTTATTATCATACAAATAAGAGTGCGTCGCGGTCATTTTGACCGCCCCGCCCCGACCTCGGCTTATCGCCTAACCCTACGTCAACATGGAGCTACGTTTTGCCGGATCTGATCTTATCGGATCTGGAAACAGTCAACTTCAGCAAGATTCGGTTTTTTTGCCGTGTCTTGAAACCGAATGCATGTGTGAACTCATTCATTGAAATACTGTTGCCACTAAACCGAATCCAGCAAAAAACCGATCCGATGAAAATAAGATCCGGCAAAACGTGGCTCCGTGTGAACGTAGGGCAAAGCATCGAGATGACGGAGGCGCGGGTAGGGCCGGTCAATTTCACCGTGAACGATAGCGTAAAAGGAATCCTATACTAACAACGCACACGAAGGACAAAAAGACCGCGCCGCGGATGCCCGGCGAGCAATGCCGGCTTTAATTTTGTAGTGAGGTGAGTCGCGGACATCGACGGGTAGACGCGGTCGTTATTACTTCGCGGTGAAAAAGACCTAACTGCCCCGCCGTCCGCTTAACGCCTTAGTATACGCCTTTTTATCTGAGGCATCACCGACAGCCCTCTTTGCAGAGCCTGCATGAGGGAGAAAGAAACGGCAGTACATGTGCTCCACACTGCCCTACAACCGTCGCATACATGGCCAAGTACTTCCAAGATATAGTCCGGGAGATCACCAGCAGCATAAAAGTCTGCTGGCGTTCTTCCAAGAGGTAGGGTGGATCGAGAAACCATACCATACTACCAACGTTATTCCAGCCGAATATAGAACCTCCTATTTTTTAAAGTCGGTTAAAAACGAGCCTCAATCCGATATTCATTACTGTGATTGAATGTACAGCACCATGAATATGTTTTATTAAAACATTTTATTTCGATCAGATTGCGGGATGAATGGGGTCCCGCGGGAATTGCGGGTTCGCCCCTGATATAACAGTTTATGTTGGTGAGTAAAAACTGATTCAAGAGGTTGGGTAGAAGGCTATATAGCTCACTCAGGACCCATCCAGTTTTGTGATCGTAGGGCTGCCCAGTTTAGTATAAATGATGTATATTTTTGTTCCCGCTTTGTTAAGAAGTGAAGTAGGTTATATACTCTTCCAATTTACATCTGGGCCTCAATTCTGCTTAAGGCAAACCACTGTAATACCACTGACACTCTAAAAAATGCCATTTAATTGTAGATTTTATTATTATCACGTTAAAGTCTAAAATCAAATGATATTTTGTAGAGCGAATGAAAAAGTTAAATGAATTCTTTTCATTTGATTTCAGACTTTAAACTGTATAGCATTTTTCGAGTGTCAGTGGTATTACAGTGGTTTGCCTTTAGCAGAATGGAGGCCATGGTTGATTTCGATGCGCGTCTATTTTTTACTAGGACTACTCGAAAGTCATTATTTGGTGTTTTGTAGGTTACTGCTAGAAGATTTGGTACGTTTAGTCCCATAATGTATGAAAAATGACAGTCTTGTCACTTGCGTATTGTCAAGTAATTTAGGAGGTAGGACACGAGAGTATCTCACGTCCGAAATGAGCTGTCCGACTGGGGTAGTACCTCCGCCATACAGACACACACCGCGGTCATATTAATTAATAAATTAATAACCATCGTGTTGTGTTCCCGCCGCGCCGGTAAGTAGGGTAGCCAGAGCTCACTGTATACCCCTCCTTCCCAACCTCTTCCTAGCTCCCCACCCCTTCCTAGGCCTACCCAGTGCGGGTGTGACACCCTTAGTATTGCACACGTAGGTCACGGTGACCGCTTCCTATCAGGTGGGCCGTGTGCTTGTCTACCACCTACGTAGTATAAAAAAAATATTTTAGGTTTTTGTACTTAGGACTCACTCATTCTTCTCTCAGATACACCATGTAGTTTTGGTTGGTTTTATAGACACTTACACGGCTAACTCTAGTCAGTTGGTACCCGAGGATGTTGCCATGCTTAAAAAAGGGCCTTATACCTAAGCCCAAAGTTCCTTCTCATTGCCTAAATTTCTTCTCCGTTTTTAATAGGCACTCGACAACTATATAACAAAAACAATCAAAGATGACACAGATTAAAAAAAATCTTAACCATAGATTAAACAAAATAGTGCTGACAAGACTTTTGCTTTAACAGAAAAAAAAAAATAGTAACTACACCGTTAATATTCAGTAACTTTAGTTTTTACAATTCAACAGGATTTTTGCATTGACAACACTTAACGCGACCTATAGGTATACTAATAGGAGCAGGCTCCAATCGCATTTCTTATTTACAAAGCGGTCAGTGCAGTGCAGAGCGGACGCGTGATATTGCCAAGCTCTGCATTCTGGAACTACGTGAGAGAATTAAACTTGGGCTGCTGATAAATTGGCGGCTATAGACTGTCTGTGAGACACACGGGTGTGTAGGACCCGACTAAGATCTTGGGGACTCAAGTCAACCTCACTTGCGAAATGATTCACCTGCTGATTGACTGACGAGGTACTAGTGCATACAGTTGCTTTCGTAAAAGTCAACCAAACCAAAAATTCTAGAATAGGAGAGGGGTCCCCGGGTTCTAAAATTCAAGCTCAAGATGCAACTGGGATATATGCTCCGATGAAGAAAATAGACAGAACTGTCTTGCAGACACAGAGTCTGTAAGAAGATAAAGAATTAAAATGATTTAGGACATTACACAAATCACATTGAGACGTAAACTAGGTACCTATACACATACCTACTTACATTTTTTTTAATAAATGCATACCATGTTCTGGGAGAATCAACTGAATACGCCAAATTTTTAAATTCACCTCTATAGGTACATTCAGATTAATGCAAATAGTGACTATGCATACAAATATTCCCGCAACCTGTAACATTGCCTTAGAAAAAATACTGTATTTTATTCCTTTTTTATTCCTTACAAATAACGAGTATAAAGCTAAAAAGCAATTAAAAGTACCTTGCGTTTAACTCAACAACATATCTTAAACAGCTGTGTGTAGTCTTAATACTGCCTACGAGTTGAGAGTAAATTACTGAGTCCCTGTACGCCACGATTGGTTTCCATTACGCAAATGTGTCACTTTGCTCATAAACCGTTTAAACCAATTGCAACCAAAATTGATGCGGAACCTAATAGAGTCGGAGCTGCTCGCTTCAATTTAACATCGTTTAAAACATGAAAAATCGAAAATGCGAGAGCTCAGGCTTATAATCGGAAGCCATACTCCGGGTGACAGAGGCGTTTCCGTGCCAACGTAAAGATATTCAAGCAGAAGTATAACTTTAATTTTGTTTCCTATTGTATTGCTAGCAAACTTAAAGAAATTTATGGGGACTCATCCAGACCTTTAGGGCAAAGTCAACCTCACTTGCAAACCGGTACATCTATGATTAACTGATGAAGCTCAGGAGTAAGGTTTCCTTTCGGGTTTGGGAGGTCGATTCCATAAAAAAAAGTATAAGTTGGGAGGTGAGGAGGTGAAAGAATAAGCAGACTCTGGGCTCTGGCCTCGGATATAAATGGACACAACGCTAAGATGATGATGACTGCCAAAAGACCCGTGTATTTGTAAAATGATGATTGTTATCCATTTTTGTTTTTCAACACCAGTCTCTGAATATTTACATGAAATACATAATTTTTATTAGACCAATTTCACCCAGTGACCATCGCAAATATGGTTGGATATACAAACGTGGTATGTAATATCTTTTACATTTAAGTTTAAGTTAAAAGTTACATCGACTTTCATACTTTAACTTAACGTTACACTTTGCCATACATATCTAGGTGTTATCAAGCACAACGATGATTTTATTACATCCATAGCATGGTATAGATATTCTATCTCACGAAGGCGGGTGAACAATTAAATAGTAGTACCTGTGTCTTGGAAATACGCGTCTTATGCGTGTGGATTGCAAGTAATTCATTTTTAAAAGCAATGTGTATATAATGTTTTACTGCAATGATAGCTAAACCGCCTTCGTGAAATAGAACATCTATACTAGACTAGGCGGTCCCCCCGGCATGCCCTAGGGAAGACCAATCGTTTAGAACAAATACATAATAAAAGCTTAATCACTTCGCTACCAATTTAAACATAGAATTCAAAGATTATGAGATATTCATCAAATCACTCCAAAAGTAGTAAAAGGATCAAGTTATAGGTTTATCAGTCATGGCTATTGTTATCCGTCTTCGTCTTCTCTCTTATCTTCTTCGTATTTTAGTATCTTATCTTATTTTATATTATACTAGCTTCCGCCCGCGGCTTCGCCCGCGTGGAATTCGGTATTGCCACCAAGTCTATTTGAATGAAACGACTCTCCACTCGACTTTCCACTCCACTGTTCACTCCACTCTCCACTCCACACTCCACTCCACTGTTCACTCCACTCTCCACTCCACACTCCACTCCACTCTCCACCTCCACTCTACTGTCCAATCCCCTCTCCCGACTTCACCCTACATTCCACTCTCCACTTCAATCTCCACTCCATTCCACTCTCCACTCCACACACCACTCCCCACTCCACTGTCCACACCACTCCCCACTCCGCTCCACTCTCCATTCCACTGGTCTCCACTCGTCTAGCCAAAACCTTTCGGATAAAAAGTACTAAACGGATTTTAGTGCGGTTTTCTTGGTCAGACCTAAAATTTGGAGATATGACCAAAAGTTTTTTTTTCTTATTTATTGGTTCCACCTTACACCATCTTTACAGGGTTCACCTAAGGCGACAGTGTGGACATCATATCCCTATTATATCATATCATATTTTGATGCCGCCTTTTCATTAGAAAGGCCTTGGTTTTACATAAAATCTGCCGTATGTTTGATTGCATTTGGTTAAGTAGAACCGGGGATATGACCAAAAAAAGATTACCAACCAATCGACTCCCACGGGCAGAGCCGCGGGTATTAGCTTGTATAAAAGTAGCCTATATATTACTCCAGACTATAATCTATCTCTGTACCAAATTTCAACCCGATCTATTCAGCCGTTTTTACGTGAAAGAGTAACAAACATACATCCAGATATCCCGACTGATCAACTCCATGGGCGAAGCTGCTATAATCTATCTCTGTACCAAATTTCAACCCGATCTATTCAACCGTTTTTACGTGAAAGAGTAACAAACATACATCCAGACATCCCGACTGATCTACTCCGTGGGTCGACTAATCGACTCCGTGAGCGGAGTCGCGGGTATTAGCTTGTATAAAAAGTAGCCTATGTGTTATTCCACACTTTAATCTATCTCGTTACCAAATTTCAGTCAGATCTATTCAGCCGTTTTTACGTGAAAGAGTAACAAAGATATATCTAGAAATCCCGACCGATCGACTTTGCGAGCGGAGCCGCGGTATTAGCTTGTATAAAAAGTAGCCTATATGTTATTCCAGACTATAACCTATCTCTGTACCAAATTTTAGCCAGATCCATTAAGCCGTTTTTGTGTGGCAGAGTAACAAACATACATCCAGACATCCAGACATCCAGACATACATTCTTACAAACTTTCGCGTTTATAATATTAGTAGGATATTCGTTCTATTTTACGTCTATTTAGTCAATCTCTTCGGCCAACAAAAGAAGCACCATTTTCATCACATATTTTCTAGTATTTTCATCAACTGTATTTCGAGCGTTGTCAAATACTCAACACAAAATAAAAGGCCCGCTTTGACGTTTGTCCTTGTGGCATAACTAGTTATGTACCTATACGATTCAGTATTCGATACTCACGATGAATCGAATCCAGTTTGCACGGGGATTTAATCGATTTGAATATGTATGTAAACTGCATTGGATTAAAGTTCTGATTAGAAAAATTAGCTTAACCTTTGATTTTGTAGGTATTTTAAAACAATACAATGTTATTAAAGGTCAATTTACTTATATTTAATATTTTTTTACAATAACATTCACTCAATCACAAAAACAACAAGAATAAATTAAATGAGTCTTCAGAATCTAAACACAAGTATTAAAATAAATAAAAATAAAAGTGCGCGTCGGGCTTGAAAAAAAATATCTCACTCGATATTTTCTTTTCTTAACTGATTATTAATAGTCTGTGGACTACATGAAAAAATCGTTATGCACAGCACTAAGCCGAGTGGGCGGTACCTGTCAATAAAAAATGTAATTACCTTCAGAACATTTAAATTGATTAAAAATAAGAACTTCATGGGCACGAACTGTCAAAGTGGGCCTTTTATTTTGTGACAACTATAGATAGCCAAGTTGCAGTTGGTATTCTGCATCATCACTCGTTATGACCACAACAACTTCACGAGATTTTCACTCGCATTTGCGCAACCCAATACAGTAGGAAATTGCCCGAGCTGACTATTATTCTCCACAGAAGAGTTATATATGTCGGTTCTTTAATATTTATTCATATGTTTCTTTTGCTTACTGAATAGGCAGAAAGGGTCGTGTATATTTACTTAGGAAATAAACCCATCACACTTCGTAACGCCTTCAGGGTAGTTGAAACGGCATCACAATATTTTTTTAAGAAAACACTTAGGGAAGAAACTCATGTCTTTCGATAACTGTCTGCATTTGACATAAGTAGGACGTTGGACTCGTGCGGCAATAATCTCATAGGCCAGGGTAAGCGAACCTATGGCACGCGTGCCATAGGTGGCACGCGACGCAATATTTTGGGCACGTCGCCGATCATAAAACTTGTGTAAAAAATGTATTTAGGTATTTTATGACGATCTAACGAGAATGATCCTATGCTACGGAGTGTTCAAATATTATGTTATAAAACGTCGTATGACACTCGTGAGGTATGAAAATTACTTATTCTCGGCTTCTTATAACGAGGGCTAGCAATATCGCCTCTGCCGTAATTTTCAACTTACCTCCCTTGTATCATATTGTACTAATTAGTATGCGTGTAACAAAAACATTTCAAGAATATACCTCTTTTGTTTACATTATTTCATAAAGAGTTTTGATGGCACGCCAGTGACCCCATAAAACATGTTTTAGAAAAAAATGGCACGTTGATGAATAAAGGTTCGCCTACCCTGTCATAGGCGAGTTTTGGCGCCAACGCGGAAAAAGTCATAATATAGCGGAGCATTGTATCATTTTCTAAAATTAGTGTAAAATGTAGTGATTATGTGTAAAAACGGTGGATTTTTATCTTCGGCAATGTGCACGAGTTTGGGAAAGTGGTATATTACCGTGAATTGTGCTTTTCAACGTTGATTCCAAAACTCCATAGAAGCCTCTAGTAAAGTCTCCACTATTTTACTGGGGCAAGACTATGAAGGAAGACTGACTTGACTATTGACTATGAAGACCTAGACATGACCTTGACTGTGACTTAATAACGAAAACGCTGCATAATACATTTATATGCAAATTATAATACTTGTTGGTGGCAAATTGCAAGGCAAAGAAGCCATTAAAAAAAAGGCTAAACAATAAAAAAAATCAGGGTTTACCAACTTCTTTAAAGTATTCTGGTATATTTCATGACTGTATTTCCTAATAAGGACAAGCAGAAGTGCAATATGTATATAAAACTACTGCTTATTCTTATTAGCGTTAACGTTTATTTGCCTTCTACGTAAAATGCCTGACAGAAAATTCTAATAAGTACTTACGACTTGTCCAATTCAGAAATCGTATTCGAGACCTCATGAAACCGATGACTTTCATAACCGCTGTTGTATCAAGGCAGTACCTACCTATAGGAATTATTTTAGACTAGCTTGTAGCCTGTGACTCCGCCCCCATGAAATAACCTATTCTGTAGCCTGTTTTTAAATTAAAAAATTTCCTTCGAAACAGTTCCGACGTTTTTGTGCAAAAGAATAACAAATATTAATATAGAATCGCTGAAAGAATGCGTTCCTGACAGGTTGTGAGCGAACGGGCGATGTAACTTTGAACTAGTGTATAATTTACGGCAAAATATTAAATATCGTTTATTGACCTTATTAACGAGTGATAACATTAAAAATTTAATTACTGTGCCAATTTACAATACACAGATTAATTTTGGGCTAAAATGATTAACAATTAATTAATTAAAAATATAAAATCAATAGTTTTTAAAAGTCATACACGTCAAACTGCGCTGTTTCAAGGTTATGTCAAATGTTCGCTTTCATACGGCTTTCATAGTGATGAGACAAAATAACAAGGCAATTGTAACCGCGTATTTTAGTAATCTTAATAATAATAATCTGTTGGTTGAAAAATATAAAATAGAACGTTATTTTGTATTTTTGTTAATGCGTGTTAATGTAAAAAAAAATATGTAATTTTGTAATAAGCCCCTACCCAAGCTAATAGAAAGAATGAATCATATTTTTATAATGAATGAAATGAATATGATTATTTTTTATTATTTCAGGCAATAACCCATCATTACAATTAATAATCACATAAAATTAAATAAGAATGAAACAAAATTAAAAATATAAAATTGGAAAAACAAATAGGGCGGATAGATAGCCAAATTAGAATAAAATTAAAATTAAAATGAAATCACGTTGTCACAATTGCTGACTGTGATTATTATTATGTTATTGTAAGTTGGGAACAGGTTTAGAGAACGGTTCTAGGTACAAGTTATTTATTGTACATAACTAGTCATGACGAATTGACATGTGTCAGGAACGCATAGTCTCAGCGGCCAAACTATAGTAGGATAATATTATGTTAAATGTAATAAGGAGTACCAAGTATTCAATATGAATTCCTAAACAATAAAATCCTTCATAATATTACACTCTAAATTCTGTTCAGCGTAACCTCTTTAAACACTACTCGAAACATCTAGCACACATTCTACCTAGTAATTATAAACAAAGCGCTGAAATTGCTTTCAGGTACGCTGGTAAAATAACTATTCGACACGATACAGTACTGAGAAATTCATACAGCTGCAAGAGAAATGTGATACCTATGCACACAGATTGAGTTAGTTGTCACTAGGGTTGCCATTTTCAAAACCTCTCTGATTTATAATCATCTGACTCCTGCTTAGACTTAATCTTGTGTGATGATGTTATTACAACACCTTGGTCCTGGGTCCTACGACATTGGTCCTTCGAGCCGGGTAAAAGTACTGACCCGGCTCGAAAGACCAATGTCGGAGGTTTAAAAGGAGATCTAAAATACACTTCATGAATAATAAAAAACTGCATCGATAACACATCGCTGATCATGGCATGTGTAAACAGACCACCTCTGCCTAGTCCGATAGGAAAGAAGCGTGACGTATATATGAATTAACATAATAAACATGATTATGAATGTATATGAATGGTAGTATAAATGTATGTACGAGTATATTTAATACATCTACTATATTATCAGCGAAGAAATTAATAGTCGGAAATATCTTGAACACTTTGAAGCCTAGTTTTAGTTTTTCAAATAGCATTTAATAATTAAGCCGGTCAGTCACTGTTCCCCAAAACTAGTTAAATGTGGCAACCCTGAGCACAAACACGGCAGCCGTCAATTCACTAGCCGCATTCATGAGCTAGCATGCGGTTAGCGCAGCCTTAGTGTTGCCAACTGTCGTGTGTTGTCCGGATTAAAGAGTTTGCGCATTTTTGCGATTTATAATTGGCAAGCTTTTTGTTACTTTTTTTAAACGGCAGTGTTTTTTTAAAAAGGTTTAATTTGTACCGGTTTTGTATAAATACTGCAGTAGGTACTCGTATAAGGGTTTATGGCCTTGTAAACTACTTTTTTGTTACTACAATAGTATCTGTGGTATCTGTAGTATTTCCTTGTGACATTCTTCAAACCGTGAATGGCCTGTATAAGTAGAGAGATTAGGATGACAAATTGTTCCCGTAAAAGCCAAGATAAACTGCATCTGGAGAAGCGTAAATATATTTAACTGTTAGTTTACATATATTAAAAGCGTTATTTTTTGATGGAGTATCATTTCGCTGAGACAGAAATCAAAACTCTTTTTTTAATGGCTCGCAATTTGCCACAAACAAGTACCTATTATAAATTGCATATAAATGTAATATGCAGTGTTTTCGTTATTAAGTCACAGTCAAGGTCTTCATAGTCAACAGTCAAGTCACAGTCTTCCTTCATAGTCTTGCCCCAGTAAAATAGTGGAGACTTTACTAGAGGCTTCTATGGAGTTTTGGAATCAACGTTGAAAAGCACAATAATTCACGAAAATTACCACTTTCCCAAACTTGTGCACGTTGTCGAAGATAGAAAAATCCACCGTTTTTACACATAATAACTACCTACATTTTAAACTAATTTTAGAAAATGATACAATGCCCCGATGTGACTTTTTCCGCGTTGGCGCCAAAACTCCAAAACTTTAAAATCAATAATTGTACTAGCATTTTTGAATTAAAAAAAAGAATCAAAAGACGTTCCAATTTTAAAAAACCGATGTCACCAGCTAACCCGCACTCAATTATTGGCCTCAGTCCCATTAGCTAATTGCAATTGGTCGCGATTCAGGCCACATTTCACTCTTCAGCCAATCGGATGAGGTTCGAATTTTAAATAGTAAAGTAATTCCAACTTTGTTGAGTGCGGTCGGCAGTGCGATGAAAATGCCAAATGCACAATTTATTTCCTTCGTTCAAAATCAGTTTGGTAATTAATTTGGGGATATTTCCGTCGTTTTTTGGCGTTGAATTTTTTGTGTAATTAGTTTTTAATTAATAAAAAAGAAGGGCCCTAAATCTTTTCTTTGTAGTTCTAAAAACTCTTATTTTAGAGAATCTAGAGTTTTTATTTACGTAAAGAAAATGAGTGCAGCATGAATTGAAGTGTAATCAATGGACTTTGTATTTTGTATACTTACTTGCCTTTTTTATCGTGCGGAAACCCCCACGGGCACAGAGTGTCGGACTTGAACCGACTAAAACCATACGTCGTCTCGACTCTTCGAACGCCATATCACAACTACCAAACTATTAGGTGGTAGGTGCTTTTCATCAATTATATTATTTGACAACCTCTGTGGTAGAGGTAAAGCCTTCGACAGCTAGCCACAGGTTGCAGGTTCGATTCCCACTTAGTGAAAATATTTTAGAAAAAGTTTCAGGGATAAAAATTGAATTCCAAAGTAAAATATAATATTTGTTCTTGAAGTAGATTAACTACGAAGAATATTCTCTACAAGCTTAAACCATTATTGTAAATGAAGAGTGTTGAAAAACAAAGTTCAACATCTCTTGATAGGAGCTCCACGCCACGAGAACATAAGTGGTGTTAAAAGTAGTGGCTAACATTGAACCAGGAACCACAAAACTGTGGAGAAGATATTGTCAATATTAAAATTACTTTGGACAAACACCAGGTTCACCATGGCACACACCAATGACTTTCGATGCTTCTCGAAGTTAGGTGTGTATTTATCGCAGGTTTATTAGTGCCTCGGAGAGCACGTTAAGCCATCGGTCCCCGTTGCCGTCGTAGTCGGCAGTCGTTACGGGTAGTTGGAGCCCACAAAAGTAACCAGTCTAACTTGGAACTTCGATATCGCCATTGGTCATTATAACCATTGGTTGTGGAGGTCAGATGGCAGTCGCTCCACGGCAAAAATATCGAAGTTCAGCCGCATCACAGTTAGACTGGAAGCCGACCCCAACTGAGTTGGGAAAAAGGTTCAGAGAATGATGACTTTGGACAAACACCTCTTCTTTCATGAGGCCGTCAAGTTGAGGGCCACCATTATGTCACTGTCGGTGTATGTAATGGGAACCCCCTTCCTGAGACTTTACCTTTAGCTTACCATCAGGTGAGGTGAAGTCATATTGAAGTGACCGAAATAAAAAAAATACAAGAAATACAGTCAGACCGGGGTCACGGACTGGGGTAGTACCTCCGCCCTACAAAAGACCGCGGCCATGGTGTTGCACACGTTCATAGACCAAGGTGACCGCGTACCATCAGGTGGGTCGTGTGCTTGTCTGCCACCTACGTATTATTTTTTTTAATATCGTCTCCATTTTTCTTCAAAGCTCTTTGTTCCGAAGCTTTATTAGAGGGTAAGAGGGTAAAGGCCTCTCGCTTTAACCAGGGGTTATTCTTCAACGATTTATCACGAACACTCTCGTTAGCTTTACACTTTATAAGTTTTGTTAGTGAATATGAATATATTTATAACACCATTTGACCTTACAAGTCAAGTTAAATAAACCTTTAGACTTTAGCGGGGAAAATAGTAATAAATAAAACTATGTAATGCTTAATATTATAAATGTAAAAGTTTTTTAAAAATAATTGGTTGTTTGTTACTCAATAGCGCTGAACGGATCTGGTTAGATTTTATCCTCGGGCTATAGGCACTTGGATGGATTCCGTGAACGGGATCAGAGTTCTACGCGGGCAAAGGTCCGGGCAACTTTTAATAGTTCTAGAATACAGACAAACATACTTAAATACAACATTCATTTGTAAATACATACATGAAAAATACCTGTACCAATATTCACAACATTCTACAAAGTACTCTCTAGACTAGTCTAGACCCAAAATAATCATAGTTTAACTAGCTTGTGTTATGGGTTCCAGAATGCGGATAAACATAACATACTTAATTATATAAGTTTTTTTCGTAAATATATACATTATTATAGATAGAAGCATACAATAATTTACACTGAGGGGGAATCGAACCCGCGCCCTATATCTATTACCTATACCAATTCAAATATTGACACTGCTGCAGTCGAAAGCTCTTTACGAACGCGAACAGAACCGCGGGTAAAACATAGTACCTAATGCTATAAATACGAAAATCGCTTTGTATGTTATCTTTTCATTACCAAAACCGCTGAACCGAACCTAATGAAACATCGCATGCCTCTGTTAATATCTGCTTGACACTAATCATATAAGTAGGTACGTAAACCCTTCTCAAAATGGTAGAATTATTTCATTTTAACGCAATATTACGTACCTACCTACTATAATATATACCTACATAGACCAGAATTTATATACCTAATACAAATTTTAGATTCATTTGACATGAAGGTATATTTGTATTATAATTAGGTAGGTACAACTAAAAAAAAACATTTTTTTAAACAAAAATAAAATATAAATATTTATAGTACATGCATGCAAAAAAACACAACACGATGGTTATTATGGCCGCGGTCTTCTGTAGGACGGAGATACTACGCCAGACCCCAGTCGGACAGCTAATTTTACGTCGTGTCCTACCTCCTCTAAAATATAAATAGCTATAACCTTTTTTTTTTTTTTTTTCATGCGGAAATCCTCATGGATACCTATCCCGCGGGCAGCGGGGCAGGTTATGTCGGACTCTTACTGACTAAAACCGCACGCCGTCTAGGGTCTTCTGACGCCAGGGTGTAAGGTGACCCAAAGAGCATTTCCCTCGCACCCCGGCTTGACCCGGGCCATCTCCGGATTCGAGATGGCCCCCTCGGGTTTGGGAACCGCGTGGTTCCCGTCATGCCCCTGGAATAACCTGGGAGTCTTTAAGTCTAGAGTGAAACCAGATCGTCACTTATCATTAGGTGAGATAGTGGTCAAACGCGGACTTATCGACTATATAAAACGCCGTTTAAAGGGTAACATTATTCAGATTTAAGTTTAAAGTGTGCTTAATACCATGTGTTCAGCAGAAACGCAAAACTTAAGATTCCTTCGCATATATTTTTTACTTTTGCATTTTTACGCAAGCTCCTGGTTTTAATCCTTATTTAGTGTGGTCTAAGCTATGAAATTACACTATAATTATAAAATAATTGAGGAAATAAATGCTGTATGAAAACGGATGGCTTTATACTGGACAGACGATCGGAAAAACGTAGCTGGGATGAATTGCATGCGCAAAGGGGAAGATCGGGTGCTATGGCGTACATTGGGAGAGGTGCTTACTGGATTATGTCCTTAGTCCTTATGGAGGTAGGTTATATTCAGTAACTGGCAATAGGCTAATTGATTGATTGATACTTTATGAAAGGATAAGTATCGCTGTGTATTTTTACGGAGGCAGGACACGATGCGACGTGTGGACCCCTTCCTGTGGATGAATTGTTCTAATATTTGCCAAATTTCTTTAGTTCTGGTGACAATACAAGATAATCTATTCTGTATTATTGTAAATCCAAGATGGCCGCCGCTACAATATGGCAGCTTATGTATTTTTCCACAACTACCGCAATATGGATATGAAATGAAAGGGTTTGACTAGTAGAATATAGTTCAATGTAAGAAAAAGGAAATTCAATATGGCCGCTTTTAGTGCATAAAAGCGTTTAAATTAAAACATTTTTTAATTAATTTATCAAATGTACAGACACAACTATTTTAAAATTTTATAATTAATACCTAAAGATAAAATAAGATTGATTTATTGATGCGTATATTGAGACTGGATCACGATATTGGATCACTGTGATTTATTAACCTAATCCCTGCCTATGATAATCTTGTTTATCACATTTTCTTATAACTTACTCCACAGATATATTTAAAAGGCAAGCAAGGAGAAAAATTTGATTCGCTTGGCTGGGCCGACCCACTTTTCCCCTCATTAAAAAGACCCTAAGCTGCTCCTTAATTTCACAAATGGTGTCACACTTTTATGGTTAAAACATGAGAGGAAATAATCCTTATTTCTTTTTTCTATGTTTTCAAATAAGAGTCATTAAAAACATAAATTGTAACTACGTTTAAAAAACCGACTTCACAAACTAATATTTTTTACTTTTTAGTGTACAAAAATAGAAAAGTAGGTACCTATTTATGAGGTTTATTATGTACAACAGAGGCATCAACAATAGAATTTATGCCGTAAATTTGATGATTTCCCTTCGATTTTCCCAAGATCCCAGCATCAGATCCTGATACCCTGGATATGGGACCACTTCAGAAATACCCTTTTTCAACAAAAAAAAATTTACAAAATTCATCCATAATTGGCGCCGCTATCGCGTAACATATGTACATACAAAAAAAATAGCACGAATTGAGAACCTCCTCCTTTTTTGAAGTCGGTTAAAAACTTTGGTGTATTATACACCCGCGTGTATTCAGATTTTTAATAATACGTGGAACTATAATTCATTGTTCCATACTAAAGGTAGCCTATATTAGGTCTTATAATACAGTGAAACCTGGTTAAGTGAGACATCAAGGGACCTGCAATGTCGTTTCACTTATAGAGGTATTCCACTTACCCAGTGTCCAGTTTTCCTTGTCCTTCAGAACATTGTGATTCAATTTTATGTTTACTCTGAATTATTCTACAAAGAGTAGATTTTGGCACATTAAATTCGGCACAAACTTCTTCGCGTGTCTTCCCACTTTCATAAACGGATATTAACTTCAGTTTTTCACGTAATGATAACGACTGTAGCTTTCGTTTTGACATTTTTCAAATAAACATCTGTATGATAGTAAAGCGAAACTAAAACTGAAGGTAATTGAAGCTCAAAATTTGCTTACGTACTTGGAATTACGTGTGTAATTTGTGGGTAGAATAAGAATGAGTAAACAAACAATGTTATCTATGATGATAAATCGAAAGAACAAATCCCAGATATAGAGGTTTACCTCGTCCCACTAACAGAGTTAATTCAGTGCCAAAGTGTTGGGACCTCAGCATGAGTTCCAGTTATGGAGGTTTCTCACTTATCCAGGTCCCACTTAACCAAGTTTCACTGTATAACCTATCTGCTAGCGAATAGCAAGTCCTATCAAAATCGGTAGAGCTATTCCAGAGATTACCACATTCAGGTTTTTACAGAGTCGGCGGCATTCTGGTGTTGCACACATCCATAGGCCATTGTGACTGCTTTTCATCAGTTGGGCCGAGTGCTTATCTGCCCACTTATATAAAAAAAATTACAGACACAGCTAATTCACAATTTTATAATAGTAGTTGTTAATGATATATTTGATGTTAAGTTAAATAAACAAACGAAATTTAAACCAAAAGCTACCATTTTGTAGAAGTTAGTTTTAAGTCCGTCGCCACAGACAGAACAAAATGTTCATGAAGTAAATCCTCTTACAACTAGACTCAACAGACAGACACACCACACACCGTGTTACACAAAAGGTAATGACCACAAAGCACTGCAGCCGAAGTTAAATTGACCACAGTTTGCACAATCGGATAGTTGGAATATCGCTTGAGTATTCGAACTTGGGTAATTAAAGATCCACTGGGACCACTCAGTGTTTTAAACTTTTGAACTAATGTAGGAATAGTTACACAGTGGTGATATGCATTTAAGCATCCTTCACAAGAGGGCTAGAGCTACTTGTAGTCAAAAAAATCAGCTTTTTTTCATAAGCCTATGTAAGATAAAAAAAAAAGAAATTGAAGTGGACTTAGGGTTTTCTACGGAGTAATCCACGAAAATCACCTGCCCGAATAGCACCAAGCCTAGTCCACGAAGAGCACCTATCAAAATTTTTGGCAGGTGCTTTTCGTGGACTAGACTAGGTGCCTTTCGCGCAAGTGCTATTCGGACTGCTACTCTTGTTTTTATACCACTTAGGTAGCAGACAAGCTCACGGCCCACCTGATGGGAAGCGGTCACCGTGGCCTATGGACGTGTGCAACACCAGGGGCGTCAACTCGCGCTGCCGACCCTGGCCTCGATTCTGTTAAAGGCAAACCACTGTAATACCACTGGCTCTCCAAAAATGCTATTTAATTGTAGACTTCACCGCTATACAGTTAAAGTCTACAATCAAATGAAAAGAATTCATTTAACTTTTTCATTTGCTCTACAAAATATCATTTGACTTTAGACTTTAACATGATAACAATAAAGTCTACAATTAAATGGCATTTTTTAGAGTGTCAGTGGTATGTCAGTGGTTTGTTTTTAGCAGAATCGAGGCCCCTGTAGAAACCTTCTAACTTCTTCTCTTCGTGGACTACTGCTTAAAAATACCAAAGTCCGCCTCAATTTATTTTTTTCTCTTAGGTACATATACAGTTTAAATACAAAAGCTGAAGTTTTGCACTTTCCTTATCAAGTAAGAATGTTGTTTCTGACTACGCCTATTAAAGCAGGTAATAAACACAAAAACGAATTGTATCACGTAATTAATCCAAAACTTTGCACATTAAAGGGTCGTTCTGCCAAATGATCATTCATATTCACCTATCATGGATTTACTATTGTAGTTAACTGTTAACTACATAAAAAGCAAACATTAACTACGCTACTTATTCTTTCTTTCTTTCTAAACGAAATTATAAATTTCGAAATGATCTACTTCTTCTTTGAATCAATGGCTAACCATCTTATTTTTCTAGCTAGATATTTTCGGCCCAGTTTTAGCTACGGCCACTTCGTCCTCGTCCGTTGTCCTATATTATATAAGTCCTCGATAGTACACTTCAAAAGTGATTAGCATAACAAGTGCTTCAAAATACAAATTATAAAATATACAAATATTATGTAATTTCTCATTTCAAATAATAGTTAAGAAACTATATTTGCCGAATTTACAAAAAAAATTGTCAATTCGTAACGAATGTCTATAGTTTTAGGTACCTATATTATACAGTTATTCAACCGTAAATTAGTTGGGAAAGAATTCATTCCATTTTCAGCACACTTTTCTTATTTATTTTTTTCATTCGGCATTTCCAATATCGATACACAGTATAGTTAATAACGATTCTCTAGATTACAGCTACCCATAGTAGGGGTTTCAAAGCTTCTAAAAAGTTACATAAATAAAATTGTATAGGTACGTTTGGGCAATTACTTTGATTGCCTGTTTAATGCTTTGTAAGCACCACCGATTTGTTTCGTTTACGCTTCCTGTTAAACAGTGCCCGTTCTTTGAGATTTTACAGGATAGGTAATTAAAGAAATTATAGGAAAGATATAAAAAAAATTATACAATTTGTTATTACCATGAATAATTTGTAGTAACAAGTGAGTAGTAATAGTAAATATATAAGTAAAACTTTATAATTATTGTACGAAGTTTGAGATACTTCCGAGCTTATTTTATGTTATAAGTAATACCAATAATAAATGAAACAATGACAATGACAGGCCACCATCTTAGTGTCCCCGTGATTATGGCTCCTGAAAAGTAACCGTACTATCGCGTATAGTTTAAATACTCAAATAACACACAATATATCGCGGTCCGTTAAAAATTCAATGTAATTACGTAATTTAGTCAAACAATAATTTTTTTTTTTTGCCCAGAGGGGCATGACTGGGGACACCGTGGTTGAACCTGTATCTATGTGGATTACCGCCCGAAAAAAAAGGGTTAGGTACCTCTTCCCATGCAGGTGCTTGTCTGCCACTAGTGGTATAAAAAACTAAATTATTCTTACAGATACTGTTAATAAATCACTTATAATGGCAATATTTCTTCAAAACAGAAGTACATACTCAATGCTATCGCAAGATGTCCGTAGTTCCGGCGTCTGCTTCGTACTTTACCGGAAACAGTATACACTGCTCCAACCTGTTGAATAATTCATGGACACCCTATATATCTTGCAGAGTTCCGTCATAGATTATAATTTTAAACATCATAGATACGCCAGCCGCTATGGTAATTTGGAAACAGAGATATTATACTTGAAAGACAGGCTTGGGAATATAAGAGCATTTGCCATGAATAATTTTATTTAATACCACATTTATATTTCCAGAATGCAAAAAGACTTGTTTATTTATTTTATAAAATATTACATTCCAAACTTAAAGAATACAATGAAAATTATAAATAATATATACATTAAAATTAATAACTAAACAAAATAAATATTTACATTTTGAATGCAAAAATGAATTAACTGTAACTTTTTGTTCTTCAATAGTGTGTTTTAGCGTTTAATCAATATCCACATAATGTGATTGAATTAAAGAGTATTTTTAATAACATTACGTACGAGAGATAATTATAATTTAAAGCTGTAGGTAATTCTCACTGGTGCAGTGGCCTTACCACGACAATCTTATAGCAAATCAAATGCGATGCAGTTTAACTGAGGGAGAGAGATGGAGTAATACACGGTGCATAGCTGCATCTCAATCTATTTTAACTTACTGTAACACGACCTGGGGTGGTGCTCTAAAATCAAACTTTCTCCTGCTGGAGCGTGCACAGAGGGCTGTTTTGAAGGTGTGCTGTTTTAAGTCTCGCCTATATCCCACAACTGAACTTTATCAATTCTGCCAAGTTCTGACCGTCAGGCAACTTTTTATATTGGCCACGGTTATCAAACAGCACCCTTTAACAGAGTATAGGCCTGAGTCTGCTCGCCGTAATCACCTGGTGGCTCTGTCCTCGAGGGTCAGGACGGCATTTGGTCAGAGATTCTTTCTTTTTCTGGGACCATACCTTTACAACAAACTGCATAAGGTCTTGTATCTGTACGATTTAAATCTGTACAAATGTAAAACCAAGGTACACGAATGGCTCCTTAGCCAAGACTACTGTGTCACGGAGGCCCTTCTGGAGGTCCTTAAATGACGCTTCGTCACAGAACTTGCAGCACTCTAGCTCATCGCAAACTTATTCGCACGCACAAATAAACACATAACACACACACACACACACACACACACACACACACACACACACACACACACACGCACACACACCCATACGCACACACACACACACGCACACGCACACACACACACACACACACACACACACATAATTACCAATATTTTTATATATATTTTAACTATAAGTACCTAGTTTGTTAATACGAAACCATACCCTTTTTTATTAATTCTTTTTGAGCGCTATCTAGCCACTGTGTTTAAGTGGAATCCTGGTGACCAGTAATACAGGTAAATTTTTTACCTCCCACAGGCACCAGCGATCCACAACCAAATCATTTGTGTTTCCTATGTAAGCATACATTGTATATTATTATTTTGGTTGCTGGTGAGAAAATAAAACATTATTATTATTATTCACTTTATTTTAAATATAGACATATAAATTACATTTTTAAATATATAAAAAAAATATACATTTAAAAATATAAAAAATAGTACCCCACCGGCATCGGGTACAGGGACCAAGCTACCGGTGGTTAGGGCTCCAGAGAAAGGAACCTCCTCACTATACGTGCCGTGTCGAGGAGTACTGCCTTCTGCATCAGTCCCTTAACCCAGCCACCCAACGTGAGCCTCTTTAGGTGTTGGTCGAGGCTCTTGGCAATCAGTCCGTGGACTGATACAACTATCGGGACAATGATCGCCGAATCCACATCCCACATGTCAACAACCTCATGAGCTAAATCCAAATACTTAATTTGTTTATCTTTTTCAGCTTTTATGAGGTTCTCGTCATGAGGGATGGTGATGTCGACAATCATTGCAAGCCTCTCTAATCGATCTATTACCACTATGTCAGGCTTATTGGCGACAATAGTCCTATCAGTGATAACAGATCGATCCCAGTATAATGTGACACGACCATTTTCGAGAACTGGGTCGGGCGCATACTTGTAGTATGGCACCTCTGCAGATACAAGATTGTATTTAAGGGCAAGTTGCTGATGTACAATCTTGGCCACTTGATTGTGTCTGTGCAAATATTCGCCGTTGGCAAGACGAGAACAACCGGAAATAATGTGTCTGATAGATTCCCCGGGACGGTGGCATGCCCGACATATGTCAACCGTACCATCTTTCAGAATGTACTTCTTGTAGTTGTTCGTCATGACAACTTCATCCATAATTGCAAAGACAAAACCTTCGGTTTCTCCGAAGAGATTACCAAACCGTAGCCAAGATACAGACGCCTTTAAGTCTATATCGGGCCCGTTTAAGGCCCGATAAAAGCGTCCATGTAGCTCTTTGCCCATCCATACCTCCCTGCGATCAGCAGTACTAAGTACTACAGGTTTGCGCCAGTTCTCTTTAGCCAACGCAAGAGGGGTTAAGCCATTGTCCACTGCGACCACATCACGGTGCATATCTGTATTTTTGTGTAAAAAGTATTCTCTAAGGTTGTATATCTCGCGGTTGTGAAGTGTCTTGGCATTTAGAAAGCCACGCCCACCCAACTTCCGCGGGATATACAACCTCATTACTATTATTATTATTATTATCTCTCTCCCGCAGTCGTCCGTTTAGTTTTGAAAGCTGTTTTACAAAAGTGCCTGTTTTACAGAAGTTTAAGTGAAATAATAATTGATCATGAACACGTCTCCTGGGCCTCGATTCTATTAAAACAATCCATGTCATGCTACTGACATTTAAAAAATTGCCATTTGATTTTGGACTTTATTGTTATTGGCTTAAAGTCTAAAATTAAATGATATTTTGTAAAGCGAATGAAAAGGTTAATGAATACTTTTCATTTGATTTTAGGCTTTAACTGTACAACGGTAAAGTCTATAATTAAAGAACATTTTTTAGGGTGTCAGTTGCATGACAGTTTTGCATTTAGCAGAATCGAGGCCCTGATAGTTAACGTAAAAGAACTTATCTTACCTTGTGTTGGTAAGATGAACTAAGTTTTAGGTCTCACCTTGACAACTTAAGATTAAAATAATAAGAGTACCAATAAAAATCTTCTCCAAAGACCTACATACACGTCTGAAGTAGATCTAAGAGGTTTTAACCACGAAACACGTACTATATTAAAACCAATAAAACAAAGCTATGGTCTGAAAAAGAACTAAACAAAGGTGCAAATAATATTCTAGTCCACTTAAATCACAACTCAAATACTTAACAGATAAAGTTCAAATTGTGTTCAGCAAGATTTTTCAATATAACACCTGTTGTGGCGCATCGTTTGTCACGTCCAAACTTTAGATTTTCTTGTAAAGAATTCGAGTGCTTGTTGCTCTTGAGAAATTTTATATCTAGTTTACAATCGAACATTGCCATCTATCAATGTACCATGTTAGTCAGGTCCGTGCAACCGTTAGATCATGATTGAGTAACAAAAATCTGAACTCATACCGCTCCCCATCAAGTGGGCCGTGTGTTTATCTGCCACCAGAGTGGTATAAAAAAACTTACAAACATTTACATTTGTAAGTAGGATAGTAGGCGTTGGTAGCTGAATGGATAAGGACGCGACCTTGACTCAGAGGTATCGAGATCGAATCCGGCCGGACAGTACCAATGTGAATTTCACTTTGTGGAATTTATATGCCAATCAAATGATTTACCATCTGCTGTCGGTGAAGGAAAAACATCGTGAGGAAACCCACATGTCCTAGAAGAAATTCTAAAGACATGTCCGATCCACCAACCCGCATTAGGCCAGCGTGTGTGGATTAAGGTCTAAACCCTCTCAGCAATCTCGAGGAGAGGAGACCTGTGCCCAGCAGTGGGTCATAAATGGGTTGCTATCAGGATTATAAACTTCAAACCTCGACATCGAACACAAATAGCGCCAGTCTGTTGCCAGTGCAAATAAGTCGGAAGCGCAGTTTCGTGTTGCACCAAATATTGGTGTTGCCATCAATTTATGCGGGTCATTCGTATTCACTATATTTACGCAGTGATATTGAGTGCAAGACAACTTTATTTATAACTAGCTGTTGCCCGCGGCTCCGTCCACGTGGACGTCGATTTTCGCGTTTTTTACGTAAACAAAAAATCAGTCAGTCTGTCTGGCAGTCAGTCAGTCATCGGGTCAAGCAATTATAATTTATAGATTTACAGTAAACAACAATAATCCGTAGCGCTAGTTGATCAGTGTAACCAATCAGTGTAACCATGGGTCAGAAGCCAATATTTCTAAAACAATTTAACGACAGCTTCTAGCAAAGAGGCAAAGAAAAATATATTATACAAGCTAAAACAGTTATCTTATTTTTTACACAGGCAACATCGAAACAGAACAACGTTTAAAAAAATACAAGTTTCTTTTTCGCTTAGCTGCAGCATCGCTCACTTCGCTCAGTAATGCTGGGGGCTACGTTCTGAAGAGTGATACCACAGAATACTTGGTGTAAAAGGGAAATTTTTATTTTCTTGTGTATTTCAATTTAATTGAGAACGTTTTTATCTAATTTTTTATTGTTACTTTGTCCGCGTATTTTCAAATTTTCAGGCTTTAATTTTACTTGGAACCTTAAGTATTTTTTTAAAACTAAAGTAGTCTTAATTACTTCTTATTAAATCAGCTATCTGCCGCTGAAATTCCCGTGAAAATCGGTTCAGCCGTTTTGAGATTAGCCGGCATAATCAGACATGTTCTGGTATACGTACCGTGTATACATCCAAATGCACTTATTAAAACGTATCACACTTGAATTTCAATTTGCCCCACTTTACTCCAAATGAAAAATTTGCTAGCTCACTTTTTTTCTGAGAATTTATTATGCTAATACAACTGAAATGAAAAAAGTGTTAGTTTTTAATTAAGATTAGATTTTAAGCCTATCTACATACCTCATATTATATTTATTTGTGCGTGTTTACAATATAATGTTTTTCTTTCTATCTATCTTTCTTCTTTCTTTCGTTCTGAATTCTAAATTCCATTCTGTCCCACTTCAATCCATTCAAAAGACCCGAAAGCTCATTTTTTCTCGTTTCCATAGGGAAGCGATGATATGATATATTATTAAGACTATAGTTATATTATAGACTAGCGACCCGGGATCCGGCTTCACCCGGGTGTAAATTCCAGTTTTCCAATAAAATATATAGCCTATGACACTCAGCAATAATGTGGCTTTCTATTGGTGAAAGAATTTTCAAAATACCCCTTACAATTTAACAAATATACAAACACACAAATTTTACTTCTTTATAATATTAGTATAGATTATATTACATTAGATTATAACACAAAAAACTAAAATACCACTTTGCCCCACTTCACTCTATATAAAAGACCCCGAAGCTGACTTACTGCCTTAAATAATTTAGTTTAACCAAAGTACGAACAGATATATCAATGTCGGAGGGTTCTTTGAGCGGATAGTGATTGATTGGTCAGCGAGCTTGCTTTTCAAACACTGTAAATAGTTGTCTTAAGTCTGTCTTTATATCATTAGGGCAGTTGACGACCCGTGTAGTACGGTAGAAGTTTTTGTTGCTAAGTCAGAGGTCGCAGGTTCGATTTTGAGTTTTGCTCTTAAGTGTAGGCAATAAATAAATTTGTATTGGATTAGCGCCACCTGGTGACAAACTTGTGAATCATTTACGCATTTACGAGGAACTGTGAAACGAAAACGCGAAAATCGTTTTCGTTTTAGAATAAAACCTGCTACCGAGGCAATTTATAGGCTATATATCATCACGCTTCTACCCAGGGGAGCGGAGCATTAATCATATATTATATTATGTCAACCAATCAGGAAAATTTCCGTACATTATTGCAACACTAATAAATAACGGGCATGTATGCGTTAAATATGTGCCTCAGGGACACATTGCAATCCAAAATACACACACACGCACACACACACACAAGCCGCCACCATTTTTGTGACACCGTCTTGTCTTCAGCGCATTCTGTCTGTATAGTAGGTTTCAATGTCTAAACACACTATGTCGAAGTTAGGGGGCGTCCATAAAATACGTGAGATGCTTAAGGGGGGGGAGGGGGTCGAGTCTAATCTCATGTAATCTTACGTTGGAGAGAGGGGGGGTCTCGGCAAATATCACGCAATTTTTTTCTGATTGAAACAAAAAAAAACTGTTTTGATCCATTTAATCCTGATTGTACATATTTAGGATTTAATCTTAAACGCTATCGTAATACGATTAAGATCATTCACTAATTCGTTCGAAAGAAAATAAATTCATTCATACTTCGACGTTATACATCTACTGACTGTCAAACTAGTCGTAAATAAAAACACGAAGCAATTTTTTTTTTCTTTTTAAAATAACAATCCAACGTGTTTACGTAAGAAACCCATATTTTGAAAAATCTCATGTGAGATTGGGGGATGGGGGAGGGGGTTGAATAAAATCTCACGACATCTCACCAGGGGGGGAGGGAGGGTCAGAATATTTAAAAAAACACCTCACGTAATTTGTGGACGCCCCCTTACGCGACCGAATTCCTGTGGCTGATTTTAAGTTCCGACGTATTCGGCTGTTATGACACAACCTTATGTGCCGAACTTGCGCGTCAGAAATTCGGTTGCGCGAGCGTTACCACCTCCCTACTGCTCCCAGCCCAGGGATCTTCGTTGACAATCGAACCGAACTTCGGTCGCGTATAATGTGTACCTAGGTATACTTACTCACGGAATAAGTTGCCGCTGAACTTACGCCCGACCGAAGTTAGGCTGTACGCTATGACGCGACGTAATTTCGGCATAGTGTGTCGTCCAGTAATTCAAATAGCATTGCAGGCGTACCTAATTGTTTTTTTTATAGGTATAGGACACGTCAAAATGACTTCCTGACGCCTGATGTTAAGCTAAAGGTAGTCTCAGGATTGTGCTGAACTTCGGTTGCATAACTTCGGCATAGTGTGTCTAGACATTAATAGTTCACGCGGGCTCGCTAACCGTAAGTCCTTATCATAACAATCCTTGTATAACCAGTCCACCGTAATAATATTCCTGAACAAGATAATAACGAAACAAGTCCCCCCTACCACGGTATCCCTCAATTATATTCACAACGCTCAACGTACACGTGTTGTGGTGATTATGTTCGAGTGCTACGGCTTGTCGATATTCAAAGCGATAGAAAGGCAGCCTCTGAATACCTCGTTACTGGGGCCTTCTTCTGACATAGAGTAGTGTACGATAGAGTAACTAAGTAGGTTAGGGTTCTTCAAAAAAGAATTTGAAGGGTCGGCAGTGCGAGTGTGATGCCCCTAGTATTTAACGCGTCATTGTTAATTTCCATCAAGTGGACCATGAGCTTGTTTGTCACCTAAGTGGTAAAAAAGAAAAACGTTATTTTACGTAACTATACGATGTTAGTAAGAAATGACGGGCCCGAAACTTATGACCACTCTATGTTTTGATGGTTTGTATGGCGTGGTGGTCAACCTGTTACCTAAGCTGTTTTGCTTGTAGTTAGGTCACGTCAGTAGTGTAATGGCCGGGATTCGAGCCCGGGACTTATCAATCACGAGACTTAAGAAGTCGTTACTAAGCTATCGACGCTTAAATTAACTAACTTTACAATTTACTAACCTGCATTTTTATTATTATTTTATTGACATTTTGTGTAGTTTGAAGCAAAAAAATACATCAATTCAATCAAAAATATGTAGTTTACAAAAGTGCTCCAAAGTAGGTACTCATTTTTATCTAAATCGATTGTTCACTTGTAAGAAATTTCTGAATTACGACAAAACCGCCAGTCAATCTGCCTCTTTTACTCCCTGTTGTATAAAAAAGGTACCACTATTACTAAACGAATACAAGAAATATTTTTAGTTAAAAGTTTCACTATCTCTAGATCTGCTCGCTACTCTGTGACTTACAGAGGCGCGATGCAAATACGTAGACCGGTAAGTACGGGGCTACGACGTAGTGCCTTTTATGTGCGGTTAGCGCCAGAGTACTATATTTTCCGAACACCCTCGGATTCCAACTTAACTACATCATATTTTTATATTCATTTATTTTCCGATTTCGAAAACTGAACAGAAGCTGAACCATTGTTGCTAATGCTAGTTTATATAATGGCCAGAACAACAATCAACAATAGAGAACAATTTTTTGCCTTTATCAAATTTGTTTTTGTAAGTTTCGTCACATGTATCCCACAAGCAAGGGCGTGTCTTTGCTATGGATCCCAATAAACGTATCTATTGCTCTTTTGTTTTATAACCAATTTAAATAGACGGCCGGGGAGATACTGGATACATTTAGTAAGGCTATGAATCCTGATGGCGAGTACTTTTCGCGAAAATACGAAGCATTAAAGATAGATGAGAACAATTTTTTGCCTTTATCAAATTTATTTTTGTAAGTTTCGTCACATGTATCCCACAAGCAAGGGCGTTCTTGCACTAAGTTTGTCCAGCTGGAAGAACCCATAAGTCAATCTCAACGTCAGACATTTTAACTTTTAAATTCATCGTGACACGTAGTATGTAAGTCTCTCATAAACAAACTGATGTATGGTAGTACGGAAAGCAACAAGTGTGACGTCATAACGCTGAAATGTGAGACGCGTTGTACACGCAAGATTCTGCGTTGCGGCAGGCGGCACGGCGCATTTCGGCGGTGCGGCGCCACAACGCGAGTTTGTGTTTTGGCCCTTACTTCAGGCACAATACGAGTACAACGAGATCTCATTCCGTTCTTGATGCTACGTACAAACGCTTCGTACAAAATTGCAGCCTTTTGTGTGATTTGCTTATTTATTTCTATATTATACGTTGTATTAGTACGGCAATAGGTACGTACGCACGTTTGCTCCCCGCTTTATTGTATTTTGCGGTCTCTGAACGTTAGAGATTAAACAATGTATTCTGTAGTTTTAGTTTCTAGGTAAAGTCGTTTAATGTACGGCATTTTGTGGGACCAAACTTAGCATGCTAAATGGGATTAGATGTGTGTGAAAAATTGAAAACAAATATTCTATTGGGTGCATTATTATGTGTCTAATGTCTAGATGATGTTATAATATAGGTTTTTATATGACTTTTTACCATCAGGTGGGCCGTGTGTAAAAAAGGTATGATTTAATAGTAAAATGAGTTTGTTTATTTATTTGTAACAGATGCTTTTATGAAGCTACATTTTGCATGAAATTTTTCGATTGCCATACGAATAACTAAAGCAATCATTATAGGTGTTTGGAGCCCTAAAAAGGGCGACTACTGGTCTAACTACAGGACTTCGAAATCGCCAATGGGTTGTGAAAGTCAAATGACAGTCGCTCCTCAGCAAATATCGAAGTACGCTGCTTCGTAGTTTGACTGACAAGTCGACCCCAACTATGTTGGCAAAAGGCTCGGAGGATAAGAGTCCGAGTTGCAATAACTTTATTCATAAAATGGCTGGCCATTTGTAATCAATATGGTCCCGAAATTAGACTTTCAGCACTACGAATTTAATCAAAATACGCCATGTTAAATTTATCAGTACAATAGGAAGAGCGGAAATGCCATCTTCAACCGTACTAACTCATAAGAGACCATGCAAATTGTTATCAAATTGATGATATCCTGAAGTTTATATTAATAGGGGTACGTCCCAATTGTTGGCATTCCGCTAGATTAACCGCACCCGACCGCGGTCGAAGTTTGGGGCACTTAGGGGGTATTTTCACTAGACGATTTCTCAGCCGTCCAATCATTTACCGTACATTGTAGAGCCATTACTACGTCACCGGCATAGTACCGGTTTCACTACCGTCACCATTATAGCATTGATCATTGAAGACTTAA
The DNA here is from genome assembly GCA_963576445.1 of Lithosia quadra. Lineage (NCBI taxonomy): Eukaryota > Metazoa > Arthropoda > Insecta > Lepidoptera > Erebidae > Lithosia > Lithosia quadra. Next base: position 16,801,784 of record OY754875.1, read on the forward strand.
TTATGAACCACTATTCTTAAGATTGGTAACTTCTGTGGTGTAGTGATCAACCTATCGAATGCTAAGTAAGAGCTCGAGGGTTTTCGATTCCCGCTCATATTTATGTGCCCGAACACGAATATTTGCATTGGTCTGGATTTTCCTATCTATAAAAAATATATCTAAATACATTCTAGAATTCATAACACAAGCTAGTTTAGGCTATGCTTACCTTGGGTCTTGATAGCGTAATGTAGAATGTGGTAGAATATGTATTTATTTTCCTTACAGTTTTTTAACATCTGAAGGAGCGAAATCTGCCAATTGCATTGCAAAATTTGCATTTTACTGGCGTAGCTCTCGTTAGGCTTCCCACTCCTAAGAAGAAAATCAGCAGATGTACCAGCTTCCCAGTAAGGTTAAATTGAGCAACCAAGATGTTGGTGGAAACCGAAGTGATTTTGCCGGATGAAAAACCGGACCGTGTTGAAACCGTCTCGTGAGAATGCCGCCTTATGCCAGTAATCGTTTTGTGAATAGGAAGCACCTTTCTTAAGCCCGGTGAAGGTTAAGACACGGCCGTGTGCTGAGTTCAGCTAATCAGGCCATGGTTTGTTGAGGCTTAACTGGGTAGTGGGAATGTACTGAAATGTTTTGTGTGTGACAGTAGTTAAGGGTTGCTGATATACGTGAACAAAACTGTGCCAAACCCGTTGCAATACTGTAATGCTCTAACATTATTTGTCTCTGCTTACCTCAGAGGGAAAACGCGTGAGCATATTTATGTATATATGTACCTACCTGAAAGCTATCCCGGTTTATTGAAATGGTTCTACTAAATTGGTTAAAGTGACATAAGGCAAGGAGTCGTCAACCGAAATAAATACGTAACTAATTCATTTTTTTACACGTCAAAATTACTTCACCTCGCCTGATGGTAAGCTAAAGGTGAGTCTCAGGACCGGGGTCACCATTATATACACCGATAGTGCTACAGTGGTGGCCCTCAGCTTAACGGCCAACTTTTGTGAAAATATGTTATCAAAGCACCATAATTAAAATATGACTCCGGCGTCACCATATTTCAATATGGTTTATCGATGACAAATTATTTATTTTTAGGATCCAGTAATGCACAGAAACATTATAAGTACCTACTCAGAATTTTGGTCCTGTCGTCATTTTAGTTTTAACTTCACTCCTAGCTTTTTATCCTAGGAAGCTGCAATTTGAGCTATAACACACAGATAATTTCATGAATCCATTTATCACTAATTAGGAATCGAACATAGACTAACGTAGCAGTCCACCGCTCTACTACCGGCCTCCTGTGCACTCAGCTAAGCGTGCCTAATCAGAACTGGTGTTATAGATTAACCATTACAAATACTTTTTACAGCTATTACCCTGAAGGTAATTAAGCTATTAACAATCGATTAAGGTAACAAAGCACTCTGTGGCTCTAGCTAATGAACTGCATGATGCAATGTTAGGCGCCGTTACCTTTATTATACAGGGTTATTTGTAATTAACTAGCATCCTCGCAGGGGTAGATAGCTGACATCATAACTAACAATGTTTGTTCTACGACATTGTATAATTCGTTAAATATTACTTTCATACAAAAATAAATCAACTATTAGTTCAATTGTTGTAAATACGCTGATTCCACTTTTCAAATACACTGCATTAAAAAATAAAAAGTGAATCATTATTATCTACCTACTCGTACATACCAATGTTTGTTTTATGAATGAAACATAGATTTAATAGTATCGCGATCTTGCAATAAAAACTTGAAAACTTTGAGTAATGTGTTCAGTTTTATTGAAAGTCGTAGAACAAACGTTGTTACATATGATGTCTGCTACCTACCCCTGGGAGGATGCCAGTTAATTAAAAATAACCGGCCTGTATATGCACGCTTTACTTTTAAGGTAAAACAAACGAACGTATTTTTTTTACTAAGGTGGGCAGACAAGCGAAGCCGGAGTGCGAGGGAAATGCTCTTTGGGCCACCTTACACCCTGGCGTCAGAAGACCCTAGATGGCGTGCGGTTTTAGTCGGTAAGAGTCCGACATAACCTGCCCCGCTGGCCGTGGGGTGGGTATCCATGAGGGTTTCCGCACGGAAATAAAAAAAAAGGTGGCAGACAAGCGCACGGCCCACCTGATGGATAGCGGTCACCGTGGCCTATTGACGTGTGCAGCATCAGAGATGTCACACTCGCGCTGCCGACGCGGGGAGGGGGGTTGAGGAGTTTGGGCAGGGATGAAGGGGAAGATTGGGGAGATGGGGGGGAGTTTGTGAGCTCTAGCTACCCTACTTACCGGCGGAAACACAACACGATGGCTATAATGGCCGCGGTCTTCTGTAGGGCGGAGGTATTACCCCAGTCGGACTGCTCAGTTCAGACGGGAGATACCATCGTGTCCTACCTCTATAGGCCACGGTGACCGCTTCCCATCAGGTGGGCCGTGCGCTTGTCTGCCAACTAAGTAGTATAAAAAAAGAACCAACTTATCTCAAAATGGAGCACGATCAATATCACAAGGCTATGGAAATAAACTTAAAACTAATTGGTCAGTAATTAATACCCGTTTAATTATTCCTTTGGAGTTTAACCCAAAGATTAAATGGTGCAATTAAAGTTTAATTATGAGTAATTTGTGTTAACAGGCGAAGATGAAGATCCCTATTTGACGATCTCTGTGGCGTAGCCATAGAGCATTCGACTAAGTCACGGGTTCGATTCCCACTCAGTACAAATATTTATTTGTGTACGTGAATACGATATGACTTCACCTCGCTTGATGGTAAGCTAAAGGTAAAGTCACAGAATCGGGGTCACCACTACATACATCGATAGTGCTACAGTGGCAGTCCTCAGCTTGACGGCCTCATCAAAAGCTTTTTCACGTCCCGATTGAAGAAGACCCAGGACTATAAGAAGGAAGAAAACAAAATCTTTCAAATTCCGACCATTTCTCTCGCACCCCGTTCTTTCTACGACTTAGGTGGCAAAAAAGCAATCACCCACCTAATGGGAAGCAATTACCGTATCCTATAGACGTGTGCAACACCCAGGGATATCGCACTCGCGCTACCGACCCTGTAAATACCTGTACCACTCACCCTTGCAATATAGTCTGTAAATTATAAGTTACAAATCGTTATAATAAAGAACAATGCCAGTAGTACCCTACCCTAAAAGCCCTACCAGCAGGTCATTGACATGAAATTAGACTTCTCTAAGACCTTTCATATATAAAATGTTTACATAGAGAACGGTAGCTTTAGAGCACTGGTTCTGTATGCCAATAAAATTTTATCATCTTTCGTCAATTTAAAATAACTTCTGTTTTGGTTTTTCGTTCGTTGCTAAATAATTGGCACATATCTCATTTAAAGAAAGAAAGAAAGCATTTATTCCAGAACAAACAATGTAGGTACAAATGATCAAAAAAAAAATTATACGAGTATACTATACAGATACATTCACACTTGGTGTTGCACACGTCCATAGGCCACGGTGACCACTTCCCATCAGGTGGGCCGTGTGCTTGTCTACCACCTACGTGGTATAAAAAAAATTCAATACAAATCGTGCGCACTCAAATGGGCCACCATCTCAGCATGAATGCTTCACACACCGGAGTATGCAAAACACTGGTTTTCTGATGGTACCACTAGTGGCACCGCGCCGCCACTCACATACAGATTTCAAATGTTTTTACAGTCACAGACACAACAGTCACCCCCATAAAACTCATGAATGGATTGAATTCATATCCACTGCAGTCAAAACTGACTGAATACTTCATCAACAAGTTAGCAAACTCGTTCTGATTTATTAAAAATTTGTGTTAAGTACTTGGCCACAATCGTAATTCTTAAAGAATGATCGTAATTTATACAGGAATTTTATGTAAAATTTAGATAGATAATTGGATTTGGTTCGTTCATAAGTTACATTACACCCCTGTTGCCTTGAGACAATCGTAATCCCGCCGGCTGGCCCCTAAACCCCTCATTATTAATGTTCCAAAGGGAGAGATGCAAATTTGGCCACAAATAGAAATTCCTCTCATTAACCCGGCTTTAATGACGCCTTTTTTACTAAAACCATCTAAAGAAATGCGTAGCTTTTGCTAAAAGACGAACGTAACAGTAAACAGTAGGGTTACCATGATAACTAGTTTATGGAATATATTTTCCTGAGTGTTTAATTGATATAATTTATCAATCAATCAATTAGCCCATTGCAGTTCATTGCTGGATATAGGCCAATATACGCCATAGCACCCGATCCTCCGCCTTGCGCATCCAGTCTATCCCAGCTACCCTTTTCAGACCGTCCGTCCATCGTACGGGGGCGTCCTACCTTCTGTTTGACGGGTCGCGGTCTCCACTCTAGGACTCGTCATGTGGCCAGCCCATTGCCACTTCAGCTTGCTTATTTTGCGAGCTATGTTGTTGATTTCAGTTCTTTGGCGGATGACCACAGTTCGAACTTTATCCATTAAAGAAACTCCAAGCCTAACTCGCTCTATAGCCCGCTGCACTACTTTTAAACATATAAACTTAAATGCATATAGGTAGGTACTCACACTTCGACATTATAATACAATACTTTATACCACACCTTTTTCCCTCTGGGTTAGACAGAGACAACGCCCGCCCACCATCTGCTTCTGTGCTTCACGAACACCTTCTACTGTGATTAAACCTTGCATACCTTTTCTTTTGAGCTATCCTTTAATATAATTTCTTACTTGATTATCACTGTTACAATGGCACCTCAATTACCGCTTAATTTCTTATCGACTCGTACTTATCTAATTATTAAATCTGCCGGCATGAAATCTTGTCATTATCAGCCATTGGGTGGAATGGGATCAGAATTCCATGCAGTAGTTTGTTTATAATATTAGTATTAGTATTAAGCCATTGAGAGTAAGGGTGAGGCGCTAGTGGTCAGCCTCGATATAGCGAAGGCCTTCGACCGGGTCTGGCACAGAGGTCTTCTTGCGAAGTTGCCATCCTATGGACTGCCCGAGGGACTTTGCGAGTGGATTGCCAGCTTTTTGTCCAACAGAAGCATTCAAGCCGTCGTTGACGGCAGCTGCTCGGACCGCATGGACATAAATGCTGGTGTTCCACAAGGGTCCGTGCTGTCCCCAACCCTGTTTCTTCTGCATATCAATGACATGTTGTCTGATGACTCCATTCATTGCTATGCAGACGACAGTACCGGGGACGCATTTTACACGGGCCGGGCTAACCTCCCTCGGTCCGCAGTGGAAGAAAGTCGCGAACAACTCGTCCCATTAGTAGAATATTGTTTTATCATCACATGTAACAAAAATGATATTATGTTAAATTCGTTATCACAACGACGTAAGCTAGCCATTGATATAATTTTTATTAATTTTTATTCAATATTTTAAAAGTTATGAAGTTCGAATAAAGTTTTTGTCGCGCTGAATACCTACAATAGCGTCTCTCGATCACATAACGCGATTGACTCTGGCGCTCCCGGCCCCGCGCGTGCCGTACCTTCATTACAACAAACATTATTCAACGTAGTGAGGTGTTGTGGCAATGGATACTGTTAGAGGCGCTCAAAATGGTAAGAAATCATTTCATTTATGAAATGAACAATGACATGTTTAATTGAACTAATAAATTAGGCATAAGTAAATTATTTTCGCAATAGAATAATGTCTAATAGGTACACATAAACAATACAAGAAATTTGAGAATAACATAATTATTAGTTTTAAGCAATGCAAGCAGTATACTGGTAAATTTATTACGATTATTCTTATTGATTAATTATTTTTAACCATCGTAAATAACGTTAATTACATTGGTTTTGATCTTTATCACGAATTATGGACATTTCTGCAAAAACAGTGCTTATGATCACATAAAACATTAATCTACCAAATTGCAGCGTCGTTTTAAACTTAAGTGTAAATCATTATAAATACTTTACTAATAAGTTTTTAACATGATAGTATGCAATAAAGCTTGTCTTTATTGTTTCCCTAATTTTTTGGTTTCTTTTGCACATATTATATTTTACTCCGCACAATTGTATATTCTTTTCGTCAGCATGTACACATGAAACATTATTCGTCCAATTTTTTTTTAAATGTGTGCGTCGCATGTGCTAATGATACTTTTTTCTGTTAATTTGATTTTCGTAAAACATTATTCGAAATCTAAAAGTGTTATAAAATGGCTAAATATAGTTTTAATTGTTCAAAGATATCTTTAATAACAATTTTTTAACTAAATGTACGGCCTAAATATCATTTATGAGTCCTAGTATGGATCGTTTAAAAAATGTGGGTGATTAACTTTAGTACATTTGTATAAGAAATAAAAATATTTAATTTACAGGTACAAAAAAAGTAACGTACAACCCTTTTGGGATTTTAATGATTCATCAAGTGATGTTGGTTCTTGATCTCTTTACTCGTGATGGATTAGCGGATCAAAATACTTTTGCTGAACTGCGTCCAGTAACGCCTTTCTAAATTCAATCTGCATCCAGTTATGAAGCATCACCTGCTATCAGCACTTCAACAATTTCAAGTATAGTATCCAAGATTTGTATACCTATAGGCGTAGGTATACAAATCTTGGATACTATACTTACTACTATACTTATACATCACCACTCCCTTATCACACAACGTGTCATAGTGAGTTTTGCCCAATACATTCAAATCAGTCGATTGAATTTGACACGAGTTGTGACGAAATATTCTCTAGCTGTCAATTGAAAAAGCACCCCTTGCTACTCATACATTCTAGGAAAAGATAATTAAAAAATATTAGCCGAAAATATTGGACTAAACTGCAAGCTATCGAAGAACATTCTTCTGAAGAAGATACTGATCTGTCCAATTCCAATTCCCAGAATGCTAAATCTCTCATTGTTAAATCTTGCCCAACTCAGTCCAATACTGGGAGTACTGTGGCTCTAATTCATCAAGAAACGGTCCATGGTATAGATAGCTCTGTTTCTGATACAGTCATACCAATCCAATCACAACTGCAAGCTATCGAAGAACAGTCTTCACAAGAAAATCCTGATCCGTGCAATTCTGTGACGCAACGAGATGCCCCCATTGCTCAATCTAGTGCAACTCGTTCCAATACTGAGAGTACTGTGATATCATCACCCGCTCCATCTGCCGAAAGTCAGTCATTATATGGTACAGATAGCTCTGTTTCTGATATTGTGATACCGCGTCAGTCCAGAAAACGCTCATATTGTCAGGATAATTGGGCAGATACAAGACGGAAACGCCAAAAAAACCTTGGAGTATACTACTAAAACTGGTAAAGTATTCAATGCAAAACAAATGGGTCCGCCATGTTCCTGCAAATTTAAGTGTTTTGATAGAATAACTTACGTACAGCGGTTATGTATATTATATTATAATACATATATTATTAAAAAGTTTTGGGAGTTGGGAGACAGAAAAAAGCAATGGGAATATGTAGTACCTATATCACTGAAGAATTTAATAGACTGTATATTAAAGTATATCACTGAGGCGAAAAAGAATAGATGTTTATACCAGAATACAACCAATAAACGAATTTTTACATATAAATATTATCTTCCTTTGTCTTTGGATAAAAGTAAGGAGCAAGCGCCTTCCATAAATGTTTGCAAGAAAATGTTCTTGAACACTATAAGTTTAAGCGATAGAATAGTTAAAACAGCCTGGATTAAATACGACAATAGCACTATTGTAGAAAACGATAACAGAGGTCGGCACAACAATCATAGGAAGGTCATTAGAGAAGACATGATTACCAGCGTTTGCGATCATGTGAACTCATTTTTTGCGCTCATTGAATCTCATTATTCAAGAAAAAAACGACAAAATTGTACTTAGACGGTAGTCTTAATATTGCTCGAATGTTCAAATAGTACATCGAATGGTACGATACTGACAAATATACGTCTAAAGCTGATACTGAGAGACAATATCGAGAGATAGTTAAGAAAAACTTTAACTTAAGTTTTTTTATTCCCAAGAAGGACCAGTGCGATGTTTGCCATGCACATCGCAACTTACAAAATCCAATCCAATTAAAAGGAAGCTATGTTGTCTGTAAAAGACGGATTTCAGATTTAATCAGTATACCATATGAGTACCTTTAATCATTATGTGTGTGTACCTTCTTATAATGTCTTTCCTATCGTAATTATGGAAGTACCTATTATATTTTAATTTTTGACGTAGCTTTACATTTTAATTAAAATGCATAGTGAGAATAAATATTAATAATATTATGTTAAGGAAAATTAAAGTGATATTAGGAGTATGAGACTTTTTTAGGCTGTGAAACCAACTTGTTGTTTTTATTTTTCTAAAGAAACATAATATTATAATATACATATTAGGTATTAATATTTCTGTTATACCTTTACTAATAAATAGGAGTACCTACGTAATTGATTAACGACAAGTGTGTAGAGCATTCACTTGTAAAATTCAAATCCTTACTAAAATAATAAATATAAAAACTGTAACAGCTATATTAGATAAAATATTTTCATGAGAGACATTGACATATTTTTAGTATTCCGTAAAACATTGTTCCATATGCAGATGTAACGTGATTGTTTTGGTCAAATAACGGTCCATGTGTTCTAAAAACAGCTTGTGAGCTGTTCCTTTTGGCAGTACAATGTTACATATGCTCATGCGACACACTATCTACGCACAGGAATAGTTTTTATAATAAATAATAATTACAATATACGCTGTATTTATGTCTTTATATACTATCAAAATATTAAATGGCTAAAGTCTTCCATAAAATAGTTATGAACAAATAATGCACACGCAAAACTTCAAATCACTCTACTGAAAAGTTGACATGTTGAAGATAAAACATTGTTCTACTAATGGGACGAACTTGTGTCTGAAATCGAGACTACTCTCGCGAGAGTATCCGATTGGGGTAGACTTAACTTAGTCCAATTCAACCCTACTAAGACACAGGTTTGTGCATTCACCGCTAAGAAAACCCCATTTATTGTAGCGCCCCAATTCTTGAACACACCACTCACCATCTCCTCCAGTATCGGGATCCTCGGTGTCGACATCTCCAGCGACGTTCAGTTCCGCAGTCACCTCGAAGATAAGGTCAAGTTGGCTTCAAAAAAACTCGGAGTGCTCAACAGGGCGAAGCAGTACTTCACTGCGGGGCAAAGACTTACTCTTTATAAGTCACAGGTCCGGCCCCACATGGAGTACTGCTGTCACCTTTTTGCCGGGGCACCTGCATACCAACTTGACCCGTTCGAGTCGGTTCAAAGACGTGCGCTGCGGATCGTCGACGATCCCCTACTTGTAGGCGGTGTGGAGCCGCTCAGCCTCAGGAGAGACTTCGCCTCGCTGTGCGTCTTCTACCGCCTATATAATGGTTTGTGTTCAAACGAATTATTTGATATGATGCCTACAGCCACTTTCTATCATCGCACCGCTCGCCACAGGCAGGGAATTCATCCCCACACGTTGCATCCGCCTGCAGTGCGTACTGTAAGGTATGAAAGAAATTTCATTCCGCGCACGCTTAGGCTGTGGAACGATCTCCCTGCAGTGGTTTTCTTCTTTGGGGTTCTTCAAGAAGGGCATTAGAAGGTTTTTGCAGGGTCGGCAGCGCGAGTGTGACGCCCCTGGTGTTGCACGCGTCCATAGGCCACGGTAACCGCTTTCCATCAGTGTGGGCCGTGTGCTTGTCTGCCACCTAAGTGGTATAAAAAAAAAAAAAAAAAAAAAAAAGTATGTTTCACAAATTGTTATTTCACCATTTTCCGAGGGAAAGAAAGAGAAGCAAGAGAATAGAATAGCAACAGTATACAATATGGATTTGTTTTCTTCATCATGGTCACCCGAATGAGGGGTGAATATTTATTCAGAAGTTAATACTAACTAATTACACATACTTTTTACTGTAGGTAAATAATAATTCGTGGAGTTTAAGATAATGAGGCTTTATAGGTAAGCTTTGCTACGATTTATAGGACTAGGGGACTGTAATATACTTAACAATGATTTTGTTTGTGTTTGTATATTGAGTTCAGTAAACTCAAAATATATAAGTACATATTCAATTTAGTTTCAAACTGATTTCAAAAAAGAAGAAGGTTCTCAATTCGACTGTATTTTTTTATGTTTGTTTGTTAACACAGAACTTTCGGCTGGGTGAACCATTTTGATTATTCTTTTTTTATTTGATAGCTGGCGCTTCCCGCGTGGTCCCATTTTAATTTGGTCCGATAGTCTGTTTTTTTTTTCTTTTGAAAAGTTTTTTTATAATTTGAATATTTTAATTTTTTTAGTTAAATATTAAAAAATAAATAAATAAATATTCTACGACTTTCTACACAGCACTCCCTAGATCCTAAGTAAGCATAGTTTAACTAGCTTGTGTTTTGAGTTCTAGAATGCTGATAAACTTTATTATGTTCAAATTAAGTAAGTACTCTAACTTCTACTTAACAGAAACAAATGAGACTCACAAGATCCTACAGATAATCTGTGTGAACAGTATTGCAGGAACAATACCTATAAATTATTATTATTATTATTATATTTCTATACGTATTTATGCCCGCGGCTCCGCCTTCTAACATTGACATCGTTCACGAGATAAACAGTAGCATTCATCCACTCCCACTCATAGTCTATCCGTGCGTAAAATTATACCTAAATTCATTCAGCCGTTAGGTTATTGCATGATTGCATGATATAAATATCAATAATCAAACTCATTTTAACCGACTTCAAAAAAGGAAGTTTCTCAATTTTTGACCGCATTTTTTTTGTAGGTATATTACGCGATAGCAACGCCAATTATGGATGGATTTTTATGATATTTTTTTTTGAAGTGAAAACTTCTTTAGCGGCGCTGAGCACTTTTTTTGTATGGGTAAAAACTTTCAAACTCGCGTCAGGGTCACGTGATGCTGATCGAAAAAGCGTAAGATCGAGGGGAAGGGAGAGGAACTAGTATCTCCCACTCTTTCTACCGTGCCTGAGTGTGCTGCTCTGTTTAGGCGGCACAGGGCGCTTGCGCGAATGACCGTGTGTGTTTATGTACAGCGTCCCACGCGTATCCAAGGATGGTGACAGCTGATTGCTTGACTGTTGTGTAGTAAATACACTGTTGTGTATTCGTAAATGTGAATAAATAACAACATATAAATTGTCATATTTGTGTACGATAGCGCAATAAATAAACATTGTATTCTACCTCATAAATGATAGTACTTTTATACTTATAATTAAACACAACGTTAATATTGAAGTTTTCACTTCTGCCGGCACTCCCGGAGTGCTATTTTTTAGAAAGAGGTTAGGGGTGGTCTGGGTTGTCCCATGTCCAGGGTATAAGGATCTAATGCTGGGTTCCTTTAAAATATAGGCAACATTTAGCTGTACTAACACAATGGAGTGTAAATAATGCTAATAAAATTTACAAAATATATTTCAAAAAAATTAATCCTACCAATCTACATTTTTTTTCTTCAGTAGTATCGGAGGTAAGTATTCGTTTTCGGGAGTTTTTACCTAACACCCGGTATATATTCAGACACCACGTTCTAATTATACTCGGCCAATTAAAAAATGGTGTGCAGAAAATCACTGCAAAGTGCCATTTTCTGTTCAAAAAGGGTTTGCGACGACGTGGCTAAATAAAAATAATAAATTTAAAAATCAAAATACCCGACTGCCTAAAAACTAAAAAGAAAAAAAACAAGCACTTAGATTAATGTCCGGTGGTCTAGAAACATAATAAAAACTGAACAGTCGGGATCCATTTATTCGACAACCAATCTAATTTCAACGGATCCCGACTGTTAAGTTGTTATGTTTCTAGACCACCGGACATTAATCTAAGTGCTTGTTTTTTTTCTTTTTAGTTTTTAGGCAGTCGGGTATTTTGATTTTTAAATTTATTATTTTTATTTTATATTTTTTAGTTATTTACATAGCTGCCCGGATAATAATAAAGTGTAAATATATCTTTTATGGAGTTAATAATGTTCAAGTAGTGAAGTGACATCACCGAAATTCCACCTTAATTATTATATTTTTGCTCATATCTCCGGATTTACTCAACCGATTGCAATCAAACAAACGTAAGATTTTAAGTCTGACCAAGATCTTTTAAATAAATAAAACCGCATCGAAATCGGTTCAGCAGTTTTTGCATCCAACGCGATCAAATATTTGTGGCGCCAAAAATCCGCCATTTTGATTTTCTAGAAATTTTAATATACCTGGTATCAGTCACACAATCACGACGAATCAAACAACACCTTGTTTGTCAAAATCCGTCAAGCCGTTTAGGCTGTACAACGTGGAAGACAAATTTTCAAAGTTTTCATTTTGGCGCCATAAGTCCGCCATTTTGATTTTCTAGGAATTTTAATATTCCTGGTGTCACTCACACAATCACGACGAATCAAATGATACCTCGCATGTCAAAATCCGTCAAGCCGTTTAGGCTGTAGGCCGTGCCAAAGAAATGGACATACATACATACATACATACATACATACATACATACATACATAGTCTCGAAAAACATTACCCTCCTTTCTTCGGCAGTCGGGTAAAAAGTGGAAACTGCTTCATTGTGAATGACTTGGATGCTGGAAATAGCTTGGCATTCGGACATGGCTTAATTTTATAAAATCCTTTGCCAAACTAACTAAAAAACTATAGTTGCTCGCGGCTTTGTCCGTATAAGTCCGGATCCTGTGGGCGGTAAGTAGGGTAGCCAGAGCTCATTGTACCCCTCCTCCCATCTCCCCTTCCTAGCCTCCCTACCCCTTTCTAGCACTCCCCTCTTCCCTTCAGGGTCAGCAGCGCGAGTGTAACGCCCCTAATGTTGCATACGTCCATAAGCCACGGCGACCACTTCCCATCAGGTGGGCCGTGTGCTTGTCTGCCACCTAAGTGGTATAAAAAAGATTAGGATAGTAGAAGTTCTTTTTTGCATTAGACATGTCAACCTGACTGCATTAGGGGAGGGCGAGGGGGTGTTTTAAGCATCAAAGAAAGTTTGGATTCGGGTCAGTATTTTCAGACTTTATCGATTCCAAACATACTTTCCTCTTTATAATATTAGCATGAATAAAATAAGACTTCCATCCATGGCTCGCAGCAAAAACTAAATTTTGTCACTTGTTAAACAAATAAATGTTGTCTGCATGTTAGTCCCGGTCGCATCCTTCACCTTGGAGTCCGGGGTCAGTTTAACCTACAGCTCTGACAATATTTTGCCAAACTATTACGCTACGATGACAGAAATTTTTGTATTATACACTTGGGTAAAGCCCTGATCAAAAACTAGTTCTACAAAAGATTAACCTCGTCTTATTTTAGGGCCACACTGCTTAATTAATTGTCATAAGCGTTTATAGCGGATGGAAATGTCGGTTTTACGTCCTTCTGATGGCTTTGACGGGTGTAAGATGTAACTTCAAATGCCTAAGGGCTCTTCGGCTGTGCAATATCAAAACCCAGTATCTGCGCAAGGCTAAAATTTTACCGGAGAGACGAACAACCTTGAAGTATTTTTGACAGCGTGCCGTTTTAAAAATACTAATTGTAATATCTTGGAAATGATGGGTAGTGATATCATAATATATAGGTAGTGTACCTGATTTTTGCTAGCCTGGTATATGTGAAGGGTGGTCTATAAGGTCGAAAAATGCTCATTTTCTAAATATGTCAGATTTGTTTTATTGATAGGCCACAATCTCACCTGTTGGTAAGTGATGATGTTGGTCGATGGTGGAGCACGCTTGCCTAAAAGTAACCTGTTCACTCTATGTTTGAAGACTCCCAAGTTGAAGTTTGCCGAAAATATAGACTCAGGCAGGGCATTTCAGTCTTTAGCAGTACGCATTTAGATGAACGTACTGCCAAAATGTTTTATGCGTATGAATAGAATATCCACCATGTATCGGTTACTAGGTTTTTAAATTGAACAGTGATCTTATCAAGGGTACCTAAAATCTGAATGCCACCATTAAAGTCTTCCCACATCTATGGTTTGAAGGGAAAGTCGCTTTAATCTCCCGGGAAGCCGAGATATAAAATTTAATATTCATCTAAAGGCGAGTGGCGCAGTGAAACAGTGCTTGTATAATGTCAATTTAAGGTGAAGAAGAATTTGTATCATGATATAGGCTACAAAATTATGCATGGCATGATCAAATCTGTCGTATTACATGTTTGATTGCAATATTGTTGAGTAGAACCGTGGATATGATCAAAAGTTGCAATAACCGAAATTAAAGCGGGTGAAGCTTTTGTGTTTCCGGAAAGCTAACCTGGGAGTTTTCAAGTCACGAGTAAATAGGTTCCTTCTAGGCAAGCGTGATTCATCGTAGACCACATCGTCACTTACCATCAGGTGAGATTGAGGTCAAACGTAAGCCTATCATGAATAAAAAAGAAGCCACGGGTATCAGTCAGTCGAAAAAATTAAAATAATAATTTGAATGCGCACGCGTTATCTAGCGTGTTCTAAATCTATGGCACGTAGCTACGATACATCGACTTAATACTTTGAGGAGATCATAAAAAATGCTATATTCGGAATGTAAGGTCCATCCCTAGGGAAATCTAGAAGCTCTTACTTATATCAGCAAATCGTATTAAATAACTCTTGTATATGATGCCTTGTTTGAGAAAATGATAAGATTTTATGATGCCTATTACAAAACGATGAAAAATGTTATTATGAAGGAGGATAAATTTAGAATGTATGTGAAATATTATATTCTTTGTTTATATAGTCACGCGTGTCGTGTATACAATATTGTGTTTGTGAATTTGAGCAATTATGATAGCAACCCATTTATGTCCCACTGCTGGGCACGGGTCTCCTCTCTAACGAGAGAGCTGAGAGGGTTTAGACCTTAATCCACACACGCTGGCCTAATGCGGGTTGGTGGATCGGACATGTCCTTAAAATCGCTTTTTTTGAGCATTATACCTAATAATGTTTTGTTTATAGAGCAAGAGCCCGTGAACCATAGACCTTTGTTGTCAGCGCATGCTCCCAACTCAGGTAAGAACGATGGCCCATTATGAAGTTCGGGTTACCGTGGCTTTGGCAGATAAACGGTACTAAAGGGTACCTAACTATGAAGAATCGAAAAATGTGCAATGACCCAAAAATATTATATACCTAATTATGAAAGTAAAAAAATGTTTTGTAGCGTCATTAACCACGGGTCGCCATAATGGTCATAAAGTTTCCTTCCTCCTACAGTGCCTTGGGGCTGTTTAAGTGAGGATGTGAAAAAGCATTTGATGAGATCATCCACCTAAATCATCGGTGTACCATTCCTGAGTTCAGCTTACCATCAGGCGAGGTGAAATCATATTGACCTGACAAATATAAAAAAAAATAAAAAACAGAAAAAAGTATATTTTTAAAGTCACAGAAATCAATTCTCACATAACTTTTACGAAAATAACCGTATCGACGAACAGTAATATGATATCGTGAAATATTTGTACCTAATATTTTCGGTTAAGGATTTCGTATCTTGTAAATACGCGATACCAAATCCGGGATCGACGTTATTGCCAATAATACGCGGTGGTCGCAGGGTTAATAGAAAACTTAATACCTTTATTTTCTTAGCTTCAGTTAAGTATATTGTAGGGAGTCCATATTGATGGAAGAGTTAGGACTTTTACAGAAAAATTTGTGTTATATGTAAGCATAAATATTATCATCATCCAATCCCACTTTTACTTCTATCCAAACATGCACTTTGTTGTTTTTCTTTTTCTGCTCTCTTGCTCCCCCATGATTAGATTCCTATGTCATCCGGACTCCAATCCCGGTTATATCAAAAGCTTTGACCTTGGAGCCCGAGGTAGATGGGTTTTTATTTTTTTACTAAACCACTAAAATTATCAGGTGTACAACCATTCTTGACGTTAACTATCTTAAGGACACATGTGATTACTTTCACTCAAAAGCAACGGATCTCAATGAAATTTGCTACAGAGATAGATTTTTTTTTTTTATGATGTATTTATGATTTATGTTATATTCTGGGAATAGGTTCCTATAATGTCAAGGTAACGAGATCGGTATCACCCCCGCGCAACAGTTAGTTCTCTATCATTTATAGACAAAACAATATCCTCGAAAGTTCCAAAATGTTGGCCACAGTACAGTGTCGTGCTGAGCCGAGATGCACCCGGCTTAGCGTACCGTGTGGGCTCAAGATAAACCCGTGTGCTGACAACACACTGGACCTAACAAACATGTCGGTTCAAAGATTACTTTTGCTTCAAATTAAATATCGACCGATTTCACCGGAGAATATAAGCAAATAAATCTTGTCCAAATATACAGGATGAATTTTTCAAAAGGGCTTGGATGGCCAAATCCGAAACTATACTCCGATTTTTAATTCTAGGCAAGAAAATGACATTTCCAGTGTTGCAGGTTTTTTGTATCAAATAAATAGTGATGTGGTTGAATCGAGTTTTACAATTATAAGTTAGTCGTGAGTCGAGATTATAATTCTTATTATTGAATATCAAACCGCGTTTATATAAATAAAAATATGTAATTTACGGTAATTAAACAGAAAACATATACAGTAAGTAATTAAATCTATACATATTATATAAAAATCAATTGCTGTTCGTTAGTCCGCTAAAACTAGAAAACAGCTGACCCGATTTGGCTAATTTTAGTCTTGAAATATTTGTGGAAGTCCAGAGAAGGTTTATACGGTGAGAAAATAATTTATTTATCTTGAAAAATTTCAAGATAAATAAAACTGCGTTGAGGTTCTTTAACTGATAAAATTCTATAAAAAATATTTCCGTCGTGTAATGTACTAGGCGAGCATAAACTGCAAAGAGGTTCATTCACTGATAAAAATAAAGAATGACTAAAGTATCTAGTCTATTGATTGCCGAACATCACTATTGTAGCGGGTCACCCTTTTTTGTATCAGTGACAGTTGCACCAGTCATTTTCTTGCCTAGAATTAAAAATCGGGGTATATAAGGAATAGCTAAAAATGCTCAGAGGAGTTACGAGCCCGATTTTGATGAAACTTAAAACCTCATCATTAGATCTTTGAAAAACCAAATATCCTAGCTAGGAATCGAACCAGTTGATTTTGAAAAAAAAAACACACCCTATATTATTTCACCATACGATAGTGTTGCTATTAAGGTTCTTATTCTGGGAAGTAATGACATACCGCAAACTAAAGGAAAGAGCTCATCTTTAACAAAATACATTTTATTTTTCTTACATTAACTGATTAATTGTTCAAAATGTAGACTATTGTTTTCAATACATAGCTGGATTTGAGACCTCAAGGATCGTACTGCATTCAATATTACAATGTTTTGATTCCGTTTAGAATATTCTCCAAAGAACGTTCCAAGTCATCTATCTGTATCTCTGTATCATATTATGTGTCTTTGTAAATTTCGTTTTTGACATACCCCCAGAGAAAGTAATCTAAGGGAGTAAGATCCACGGATCTCGCTGGCCAACGCACAGGACCATGCCTTGCAATAAAATTATCGTCAAACTGCTGAATCAAAATCTTTTTTACGGCTATTATGGGCTGGAGCTCCATCTTGTTTTAAAAAAAAAAAACATCAATCATTATAATCATTCTGAGTATAATTTAAAACGCGGAATAGTTACGATCTTTTCTGGGATTTCGAACGAAACAAATAGGTACATGAAACATGAATTTTATTAAATTCCAAATTTTCCTTAAATTTGCCGTATATCATTACTTCGCAGAATTTGTTCCTTAACAGCGACATTATCGTATGGTGTAATAATAAAGGGTGTGTTTTTTTTTCAAAATCAACGGGTTCGATTCTCAGCTACGTTTATTGGTTTTTCAAAAATCTAATGATGGGGTTTTAAGTTTCATCAAAATCGGGCTCGTGACTTCTTTGATCATTTTTCGCTATTCCTTATAGTTTCGGATTTGGCCATCCAATCCCTTTTGAAAAATTCACCCTGTATATTGGTTCCATATTTTTTATGCTCGGAAATACTGTTTATTTTAGATTGCTGTTTCGTGATGCGATGGGACTGCGTAACAAACATTATTATAGTGAACTATAAAGTAGCTGAGTCTGTACTTACATCTATACTAATACTAGCTGTTGCCCGCGGCTCCGCCCGCGTGGATGTCGAAATCCGTTTCAAAAACTATCCTATCTCTCAAGTTGGATCGAACTGCACATGGTGTGCGAATTTTATTATAATCGGTTAAGTGGTTTAGGAGTCCATTGAGGACAAACATTGTGACACGAGATTTATATATATTAAGATTATAAAGAGGAAAGGTTGGATTGTTTGTTTGTCTCGAATAGGCTCCGAAACTACTAGACCGATTTCAATAATTCTTTCACCTATAGAAAGCTACAATATCTGGGAGTAACATTGCTTTCAAAACATTAAGGAATTTGAAATCCACGCGGGCGGAGCCGGGGGCAACAGCTAGTGGGATATATTTAAAAAAATACTTGGATTATGTTATATTATATATGAATGATTCTGAACACGAAAATATATTTTTTTTAATTCTTGTCTGTTTGTGCGTGACGAACGCAAAAACTACCGAACAGTTTTTGATGTGTTTTTTTTTTGTTTGAAAGTTTTTGGTCGGACTCAAAATAGAGGAGAGAGGAGTCTACTTTATTTTGAGTGGTTAGAGCCTCAATGGCCTCAAATGGCCCCGAAGGTCTTTGTAGGTCTTAAACCTACATATTTAACTTAAATAAATAAATAAATAAATAAATATTCTACGACATTCTACACATCGCTCCCTAGACCCAAAGTAAGCATAGTTTAACTAGCTTGTGTTATGGGTTCTAGAATGCTGATAAACATACTTATATACTTGCCTCTAATTGGTCTACATATAAGAATATTTTTACTCTGTACCTAGGTATTATATTAAGACAATGTTGTATATGGAGACTGTTGGTGTGTCTGAATAAATAAATAAATAAATAAATAAATATACTTTTTTTTTGTAAATACATACTTATTATACTTAGAAACACCCAGACCAATGCAAATAGACATATTCATGCATACAAATATTTGCACTGAGCGGGAATCGAACCCGCGCCTCCTGCGTAGCAGTCGCATGCACTACCGCTACGCCACAGAGGCCGTCAAAGTTATTACATAACTTGATATAAAAAAACTATTTATTAATTTTACCCTTCGCAATGATAAGTTGTTAAACAACATCTTACATGTTTTGATAGATAAGATACACCTAATTATAAAATTTTAATCATATTTCATTTAATTTATTATAATTGATATTATGTTGAACGTGTGTTATGTAACAAAAATATTAAAGAGGTGACATGACATGACAATAGGTAGGTAAGGTAAGTACCTACAATAGTGTACGATAAAGTAAGTCAAAATGTCGTTGAATGTCAATTACGTGAATAAAGAAAGCTACGTGACGTCACAATGGCGTTTTCACGAATTTTCATGCATTTTCCTTCTAAATAATTTATAGCTCTGTAGCCGACGACGGTTTGCAAACTTGAAATTAGGTTCCCGTTCCCGCAACCCATGGGAATCTATTCCAGGGATAAGTAGTCTATGTGTTATTCTAGACTATAATCTATTCTTTTACCAAATTTCATGCAGATCCGATCAGCCGTTAGCGCGTTACAAACATACAAACTTCTGAACATCTTCACAAACTTTATCTTTCATTATAATGAGTAAGATTAAGGCCTAATCAAAGCTTGCTGCTTCAGCTGCCTCAAGCCTTGCAAACTTAGGCCTAAACTCGCCCCTGTACCAACACACCTCTCAAATGTAGCCGCCCTAGTCCTAATCTCGCCCCTGTTTGTTAGCCTAAAATCGCCCCTGTACTAACACGCCTCTCAAATGTAGCCACCCTAGTCCTAAACTCGCCCCTGTTTGTAGGCCTAAAATCACCCCTGTACTAACACGCTTCTCAAATTTAGCCGCCCTAGTCCTAAACTCGCCCCTGTTTGTAATTGCTAGGTAATTTGTCCAACGCCTACGCATGAGCCAGCGGCCAGACATCCGGCTATACTATCGTAGACTACCAATACGCTACTACAAATATTATCGCTGACATGTTGAACCCTTTATCCAGTAACCGGAGCCGGAGGTGCAGTTATTATCTTAATTACGTTCAAAACAGTCATATTATGAGGGAGACGAGATAAAATTGCTTATAGATTACTAGTTGTGCCCCGCGGCATTCTTCGCCCCCGTAGCATCCGTTTGTCCTATACATGCCTTATCCCATATTTTTTGACTTCACCTCGCCTGATGGTAAGCTAAAAGTAAAGTCTCTAGATCGGGGGTCACCGCGCGCTGCTTACACCAATAGTGCGGTATATAATTGTAACATACGAGTGTATTACAATCCTATACCTATCGTGATTCGGTGTTGATCAAAAGCGTTTATTTGCGAATTTCCTTCTTCCTACAATCCCGGGTTCTTTAAGCGGGGCGTGAAAAGGCATCTGTCTAGGCCGTCAAGGTAGGGACCGCCGTTTTGGGACGAATGGTGTCTAAAATGGCGGCCCGCACCCTCTGGACTATACCCTAGCTTGTTACCATCTAGCGGGGTAAAGTCAACTGACGGACTTGCTATAAAAAAAGTCAATAAAATCGCGTTTGCACATCAATATCTTCAATATTCTTAACTGGATTGTTGACAGTCTCCAGTCTCTCATTACGAATGCTGTTCGCTTACTATTCGAATGTAATTTACTACTGCGCCCTCTATACTGTAGGTGTAAAGAAAAAAATAAAGACCTTGAACGTCGACCAATTCATAATTTTGAACATTAAAAGCAAGGTAAAAAAATATCATTATGTAGATAATTACTAACACAGTACACAAAACCAAAAATATAATATAAATATCAGTACATGAAAGATATTTTTTGTATGCAGGTAAATGTTAATTATCCTTAACTATTTGCATGCCAAAGAAGTATTTACAATTTCGAAATCCTTTGTTTTACAATCATACGTTCATTCTTCCAGATTCATGCGCTATTTTGGATAACCGCTCCCCTAACTTCCTTCCCACATTTATTGTATCTTGACTTATATGAAAGCCACTGCCATCTGACACCCCAAAATCAGCTGGGGTGCGACGGATATGCCTACCTTACACCTCGGTAATTAAGACCCGAAACGGGGTTGCCGACATAACCACTCCCGAAGACCGATGGTGGTATCTGTGGGAATTCCCACAGATACAAAAGGGGTCGGCAGCGCAAGTGTGATGCCCCGGTGTTGCACGCGTCCCTAGGCCACGGTGACCGCCCCCATCAGGTGGGCCGTGTGCTTGTCTGCCACCTAAGTGGTATAAAAAAAGGGGAATCAACTGAATACCTACGTCAAATTTCTAAATTCACCCTTTGTCGTAGAAAATTGATACAAAAAAATAACATAAAATACATAGCACCAGCCATTGCGGTTGCTTTAACTCTTAAAAAAAATCACAAATGAACGGGTCCAAATTATACTTGCTGATAACATCATCAACGATCTGGCTCAGTTGTCTGACCTCCGCGATAATGGCGTACTGATAACGTATCAGAAAGTTTGGGTGCCACACAATCATTGCGCAGGGCGGAGACCACTAGCCGGATTTACATGACCTTGAAGGTTACAAGCTGCCTCGGGGTTACAGCCGAGTTTTAGAACTGTTTTTATACCATTTAGGTGGCCGACAAGCACACGGCCCACTAGATGAGAAGCGGTCACCGTAGCCTATGGACGTGTGCAACCAGGGACGTTACACTCGTGCTGCTGACTCTTTGGAGGTTGGGGAAGATTGGAGAAGGGAGATGAGAGAGTTTCAGTGTTGACAACACAGGAGACTTTGGTTTCCCCGCTGACTGCACAAAATCCCTCCAGTGATACTGGGTTTATTTTATGTTGGTCACGTCAATATGACTTCATCTCGTCTGATGGTAAGCTATAGGTCAGAAGCCTCTGACAAGCGGAGAGCCCTCCACGTAACCCTTGAGAGGGCTACCCTACTAGCCAACCCGGCGTAGTTGCGCGATTCTCATCCTAATTTTCCTAGAGGCAAAACGGGGACATTAGACGATAATTCTTTGTTTTAGAAGCTGGTGCTTCTGGTCTAGTCCATTTCAATTTGGTCCAACTGAAGGAAGATGGTTTTTTTTACCTCCAAACCTCGAGAGGAAAGCCTGTGCCAGAGTCTCCTTTGCTATTTAGCAGGTGCATCGACTAGCAAGTGTGATTGACTTAAGACGGTATTTTTAGAGCCCTGTACGCGAAGCCAGGGTGCGAGGGAAATGCTCTATGGGCCACCTTACACCCTGGCGTCAGAAGATCCTAGACGGCGTGCGGTTTTAGTCGGTAAGAGTCGGACATAACCCGCCCGCCGCCGCGAGGATATCCATGAGGATTTCCGGACGGAAAAAAGGGCTCTGTACGCGCCACAGAATTCATAATATTGGCGTATCCTCCATAAAAATATCTTATATATAAAAATAAAAATAAAAATTATAAAAAAACAAACCCGACTACTTAAAACCTAAAAAGAAATAACATAACCCTTCTTGGCAGTCTGGTAAAAAACAAGCACTTAGATTGATGTCCGGTGGTCTAGAAACATAGGGAACAACTGAACAGTCGGGATCCATTGAAAAATTAGATTGGCTGTCGAATAATGGATCCCGAAAAACCAGCCTCCATAGACCCAAGCCTCAATTTAAGATAACTATATGATTCTAGATTACATAAATGTTTCATAATCGACATGAGATAATTACTTAACTATCAGTACGGTCAGAGACAACGAGTGGTGCGGACGTATTATTTGTTAACCGACTTAGAAAAAGAGAGGTTATAGTCGAAATGTTGTTTTTATTCCATTTGTTCGTAATGGCACTGAATTGTTATACTATTTGGTATGACCAGCAGTATGTGGATCTGCCCGTCCCTTCGGAAGACTTCGCGAAGATGCCATATAAAGCAAGACTGATTTTTCTTACATTTTGGTGTTTGGTATGTGGATTTTTATTTTTTTATTCATGATAGGCTTACGTTTGACCACAATCTCTCCTGATGGTAAGTGATTGTGGTCGACGATGGAGCACGCTTACCTAGAAGTAACCTGTTCACTCTAGCACTTAAAGACTCCCAGGTTATAGCTTTTCGGAAACATAGACTCAGTCAGGGAATTTCACTCCTTAGCTTTATGCATAATACTCGTAAACGTATTTATATAATTGCTGAAGCGATTTGTGCGTATGAGCGGCATGTCCATTTTGTTATTAAACCATCCATTTAGCGTGGTGGTTATGTGGTGATATTATTTAATAATATCGCGGATCGATTCCCGCTCATTGCAAATATTTATAATACCTATATTGTCTGTTGAATAATTGATCTAGGTGTTTCTATATCATAATATTTTAAAATTATATATTTTTTAAATAATATTCTGAGACATGTGCAAGGCTTGTATTGTGAGTTCTATTTCTAGACATGTGCTATTACTAATCTCCTTATCAATATTATATTTACGTAGGATCGTTTGTGAATTTAATAGTATGATTGTAGGTACGAATTAATAATATTTAAGTAAAAATATATTTTTAAGTCGGTTAAGTATACAGAAACCTACGAACGTAATAAATATTTTTCTGAAAACCGCATCAAAATCGGTTCTACTAAACGTGAGATATCGCGGACAAAACCACATTATAAAAATACCTACAGGTCAAACAATACCCCAAGCTACCAGTGAGTAGGGCTCCTGAGAGTGGAATCTCTGTACAATCATAGGCGTATCTAGAGGGGGGCCAGGTGGGCCAAGCCCACCCCAGGATGTTGGTTTACCGATTCTAAATACTAGAGTGGTTACCTAAACAGCTTTACAAAAACACATCTGGGGTCACTCACGGCAGTGCTCCCGCCAAGATAAGACAACGGACACGGACGGTGTGCGGTTTTAGTCGGTTAGAGTCCGACATAACCTGCCCCGCTGGCCGCGGGGTGGGTATCGTTGAGGACTTTCGCACGGAAAAAAAGTGCATGCCTTTTCTCGAAGCGTCTGCTAGAGAGTCTAAATGTTCAGGATATGATGTCAATAGAGTACCTACCTACTTATTAAACATACCAAGCTGAGAATACCTATATGGCTATTCTACTTTAGAATGTTTTATTTAGCTGAGGTCGAAGGAAAATACCGGGTAATACTTCCCGGTAATATACCGGGAAGTATTACGCGGCATTTTCGGTCTATTACCGGGAAGTATTACCCGGTATTTTCCTCCGACCTCTGACTTTAGACCCCAGCCTATTATTTGCACCTACCTAACTTTAACACCCCCGATACGAAAAGAGAGGGCTTGGCCCACCCTGGCAAACAACTCTAGATACGACAATGCTTACAATACGTAGTATGAGGACCGCATCAAGCCCTTGACCCAGCTGCCTACTGTGAACCTCTTGAATTTTGGTCGAGGCTTGCCAATCAGACCGTGAACCGACACGACCATCGGAACAATATTCGCTACATTCATATCCTTTATTCTCGACTACTCGTCAAGTTCAAATACCTACCTATTTTAGTTGTTTATTTTATCTTTTTTTGCTTTCACGAGATTATCGTCATAGGGTCCGGACGTATATACCTACGGTGATATTGGGTGATATCTGTCTATACCAAAGACCATGATAACTTATTTTACGCGAGCAATATATTATGAAAAATTTGCCTATTGAGTGCCTCGATACCTACTTCAAAATTTCTTGGAACTACCTATTTTCGGTGTAATTACGCAACAGATAAACGGATAAGTACGCAAATTTGTACACATTTGTAACCGTGTTTAGGTAATGTTGTAAGTAGATTTTTATGGGAGAACAGACAATAAATAATTACAAAAATTTTAACTAAGTAAAACACACGTAGAAGGCCGACAGTTAAGCCAGGTTGAAAGTAATTGCTAATTCTTTGTGCTTAAAAAGGTCGTGAATATTTATTTATTTATTTAAACCAAATCATACATTGCTCTTACAGACTAGGTCCAATTTAACAATGTAATAAGTATTATGTACCTACTATATTCTGAAACGAATGCACTATTAAAGCAATAGTGCATTCGTTCCAGACCATTGTCTGGAACGAATGCCACCAGACCATTGTCACCTTTTGGAATCCCACCAATGTGGGTAGGTACAACAAAAAATCCAAGGGGATTGTCCACTCGAAAAAAAAGCCCTTTAGCTGATGTTGATTGTAGCATTATTGGTACGTATCTGTACAAACTGGTAAGGTAGGGTTACCTTACCAGTACAGATACCAATAATGCTAAGACTCACCATCAGACGAGGTGAAGTAATACTGAAAATATTAACCAGACTTGAGTATCCAGACACACACTTCTACATACCTACCTACCCATTCAAGGTACCTACCTATAATAATAGGTACTTGTTTAAATAGAATATAATTATTAGTTAAGTATTTTAATAACATTCCAAAGCCTGTATATACAGGCTTTGGAATGTTTAACATGAAAGTACATTTATGTTATTATATTAAGTTATTTAAGTTTTCAAAATATAATGGAATTTATGATCATAATTAAGTACTGAAACTACATATAGATACTTTGACTAAGTAAGCAGATATCAGACAGAATAATATATCAATAGCAATTGTTCGAGAAACATAATTATTTCATTAAAGTAAATTAATCATAATCACAGACACAAACACCTTTTTTTTCGGAATCGAACCGACTAAAACCGCACGGTCTCTCGTCACATCGGCCTGCGTGGGCGGGGAATCTGGTGCGCCCTAGAAAGGATATCCCAGAGACCCCGACCGGCCTTGACCGCCAATTTTAGGCGACCCCGACGTGTTGTTGGGGAATTAAATTCCCCCCTCCCCTGTAGAGAGGCGCGTGGTAACACAACGCGCCGCCACGCTGGGCCTGCTTCTGCTAGGCCGCTAGGGCAACGGGTTAGACACAAACAACTATCATTGAATAGATTGTTATGCCTTCATGCCTTTTGTACTTAACTAACATAGCTTATAAGTAATGTCTAAGTACCTATTACCAAAGACAATTAGTCTAGTCTTTGCTATTACTAACATTTCCATGAATCAAGGTCCATTATACGTCCTCAACTCTATGCAAAATATGCTAAAAAAATGCTAGAATTTTCTATTCATAGTACAAACGCTTACAAAGCAAAAACTCAGTTATATCATTATACCCAAGGTAGGTAGGTACACAATTATGCAGTTCAAAGCCGTAACGCTACATTATAATATGCCATCAGATAAACAGCACTCATCTGATTATACCTACCTATCGATAAATACCTATACCAGACTGGTTACGAATCAGCAATTATATTTAAGAGATTTAACTGTTACCCGAGGCTCCCCCGTTTTATTTCGTGCGAAAAACCGACCGACCGGCAAACCGAAACCGACTATACCTTGTCTAATTTAGGATGATAATTTTGACAGTTCACGTCTATGAAGTATCATATTTTTATCAACGAGATGATACCTCAAAAATTATCGCAGCACATAGACAGGTACCGCCCACTTGCCGTAGTGAAGTGACTTGCAAGAAATCAGCACAATTGACTGTAGACAAATGAATCGAATGAATCGAAATTAAATTAATTTATTGAAATGATTAAGTACTTATCTACTACATTTTTTTATAATATAATTAACTAAATATAATACAAAACATAAGTACCATACTATAAAACTTCTCTTTTGTCATCCTGAAGTAAGTTACCTAAAATAATAAAAAAATACCTAAATGCTTTTGTATTTTTGTAAGTATCGATTCCATATTCTATGGGAACGATAATCGAAAATCGAAAGATTCATTTTCGATTATACTATATGGGGTACCCTACTTGGAGCTGTCAAAATTATCATCCTAAATTAGACAAGGTATAAAACAGTGACCGCTTTCAATCAGGTGGGCCGTGTGCTTGTCTATCACCTAAGTAGTATAAAAAAAAAACAGATTTTTACATTGGGGTCGTGGAGGCCATCTTAAGACAGTAGATGGCCAGGAGTCAGCTGGGGTGCGAGGGATATGCCTATTGGGTAACCTTACACCGTAATTAAGACCCGAGACTACCCCCGATGGCCGACGGGGGTGGTATCCATGGGGATTTCCGCACGATAAAAAAAGGGTCGTCACAAAACCCTAGAGGAGAGAGAGAAGGGGCTAGGAAGGGGTGGTGGGTGAGGCTAGGAAGGGATAGGAGGGGGAGAAGTCCAGTGAGCTCTGGCTACCCTACTTACCACCGGGAACTCAACACCGAAAGGTACCGTCGTGCCCTACCTCCTCAACAGGATTGGGTGCTAGGGCGCATATTAGGTAGAGAGAGGCCTATGTCTAGCAGTGGACTACAATCGTCTAATTGATTGACTGATTAATTGAAAAACCTGTATCATTTGTTCCAGGTACTCCAAACACTGTACTTCGCCATTGCCCTGCTAAACGACATCTTCGGCACCAACGCAACTGCTCCAACAAAGCCGTCATTGATTCGAAAATGCAAAGACATAACATTCAGTTTAGCTTTCACTGTTGCTATTTATGTAGCTGCAGCGTTTTGGGGTTTATATATCGTCAATAAAGAGTTAATAATGCCAGCAGAAATTGAAACTAAATTCCCCAGCTGGATCAACCATGTTATGCACACTTTAATAGTTCCGTTTATATTAATTGAACTAGTCCTTACGAACAGAACCTACCCCTCTAGGATACTAGGTATTAAAATAGCTTTAAGCTTTTATGCTGTATACGTACTCTGGCTTCACGCAGTTTATATTTCGACGGGTATTTGGGTATACCCTTTCTTGAATGTATTCAATTGGCCAATGAAAATATTATATTTTTTCTCTAGTATGCTAATAGGTGTAGGTTGTTATGTATTAGGTGAGAAATTAGATAGTCTATCGTCTGTGAATATTAAACTTAACTTAAAGCAACGTTGATTAAAATTTTTAAGGATAGAAATTGTTTCAATTCTTGCCTTACAGATCGGAAATGACATCTGAATATAATTTTCTTGCCCTCACCTCACATTTATTAGGGGGCAGGTTAATATGTGTGCTTTATTTTCATCCCTTACTGTATTATATATTATACAAGGGATGAAATATATAAATAGCCATAAATATCATCTTCCACACAGTCCACCTATCTCTTAGGCTCCTAAGATAACATCAGACCTCTGTGGAGTAGCGGTAGAGCAATCGACTGCTAAACCAGAGGCCGCGGGTTTGATTCAAATATTTGTGTGTACGAATATGAATATTTGCATAGGTTTCTGGTGTTTTCTATGTTTAATAATATAATGTAAATCATAGAGTATATCCGCATTATAGAACCCAATATACAACCTAGTTAAGCTATGCTTATTTTGGGCCTAGATAGCGCTGCATAGAATTTATAATATATTTATTTGAATACATAATAAATATTAATAAAATTACACGTTTGTTATTAAATAACATAATATATTTTATTTATATAATAACCTCAGATTCAAAACCTTTAACTATAAAATTGATTTCTTCCTCAGCTTTATTTTGCTTTTTTCTTTTTTTCTTTTTACCGGTCCAAGTGGATGTAGTCAAGTTCATATCTTCAGCAATTCTTTCATAAATACTACATAAATTTTTATAAAACATTAAAACAGTAGTAGCTCCTTTAATGTACTGGCTCAAGAAATTTTTAGGGTCTGCCTGATTCTCCAATTTCACTGACATATTGTACACAAAAGTACCATTAAAAGATTTGGAGTACTTTGTGGGTTCATATGGACTGCGACACAAGGTATTCAAGCAATTAAGCTGCATCAAACAGCATTGGAATTGGGCAAATGACTGCATTTTTCTAGTATCATACGTCTTAGGTTTTTTCTTAAGTTTGTCATCCAATTCAAAATGTTTTAAAAGAACACTGGCGGCCACCAAACTATCTTCATATTGAACCTTATTCTTATTTAGGAACAACTCATCTTTGTCATATAATAGCGGGATTGGATTTCTTTTCAATTCTTCAACCTTTTTCGAGTATTGATTGTCAAACTGTTTATGGCCTCGGAAAGTACCAGTTTTTTCATCTATAGCCTCTAACATTGTGTATGAGATTAGTAGACTATGTACATTACTTAATGGCACCTCGCATTTAGCAACCCACCACAGTAAAGCTAAGAAAAATAGTCGGAAGTTTGATGGTAATATATCAATCGCTGTTGGGTCTAAGTTGGGCATTTGCTCCTTTAAAAAATGTGTGAAACAAAACTTAAGCTGGTCTTCTGTCAGATCACTAAATGGGGTATCCCCATAAGGCCTAGATATACTCAGTTCTTTATCCACAAACATTCTTTTATAACCAGTATTTTTTTCTCTACTGACATATATGCAATAATCTTGAGAAAAGTCTGTCAATAAATCAAAGGCATATCTCATGATGGGTAAGCAACATAGAAAGGAGTCTTTATCATAATAATCTTCAGCTTGGGGTGAGCAGAAATGTAAATGATGTGTATACAGGTTAATATAAGGCTGTGGTATAAAATTTTGCCGAATGCCTTCAGCGAACCATTCTGGTAAGCCAAGAACAGTCTGTTCACTTTCTAAATCAGTTTCTACACCTTCTATTTCCTCAGAAGTGGAAACCTCTTCATCTTCAGAGGACTGTTGATCGTTTTCATCTTCTTCGTCCGAAGAACCTGTTTGCTCGTTAATATCTTCGGGTGGTTGCCAATCGGATTTAGGAGTTTCATCGGCAGTTATATTAAAATATTTAAGTGATCGACAATGTTTACTGTTGTAACCATCTATGCTCCTCTTGATTATATACAGAACTTTGTCTTTCTGTTTTTTCCTCAATCTGCCCAATATTTTAGCGATAGCAGAGTCTAAACTTTCATTCTGAAGCCATTTGAATAAACCATGGATACACCTTTGCTGGTCATTAGCTTTCTTTTTAATCTTAGGGAGCTTAAGTTGTGAAAAAAATTTATTAAACACTCTTTTCTTCACGAAATCATTACCAAGTAGTGTTGCCAGCAAAGGGAGCAGTTCTTCTTTCAAACCTCCAAAATTGGAAAGCATATGTTCGACTCTGTAAATTTTACATTCCATCGCCATTTTTTTAGTGCCATCGACATCTGCTGGTCTTGGTTTGAAATCCAGAGTATTGAAAGGTATATAGAGAACATTATAAATAAAGAAATCTGAATCATAGCTCAGTACAGGACAGTTTAAATGCCTAGCCATAGCAGCGATTTCATCATCAGCTTCGAATTCACATACAGTGTATGGTACATTCATATCTGATAAAGCTTCTTTAAATAAATCACGAAGTAGTAAAGGAAATATCTGAATACTGCCTTGTGTGACCGGGTCTAGCTTCGAAGCGCCATATATCTTAGATTTCAAGCGAGAATATGCTGTCTTCAGCTTCCTTCGCTCGTAACTCCCATCGAACAAGACATACGGCGTTATGTTACACTTTCGAAGACTCTTGAAAAAGTTACGGACATAATTCGCAAATTTGTCGTAGTCTCCACCGAAGGCAGAGAAACAGTTCAGCAATCGGTACAGCTGCGCACAGAGACTGTGCCCGTCGATGACCAGACAACAGTCGTGAAGCAAGAAATCTTGTAGAAATGCATTCTCGTTGTAGTTTATGTAAGTAGTCAAACCTCGAACTCCCATTTTTAAGAAAGCATAACTGTATAAACAATTCTACTTTGATGTTTTGCAGTAAAAATAAAAATATTTTATGTTTGTTTTGAATGACATAACCTCAATGTGATTATTTGAGGTTATTTAAGTTTTTTTTCTGCTGTGGCTGTCAAATGTAGACAGTTCAAAATTTAAAGTCTATAAATTACCGAATCATCATCATTTTTATTGAGCATAAGCACATTATACAGTTTAGTGTATAATAAAAAAGTAGCCGATAATTTAAAAATTTAATAATAAATAATATAACTGAAGTAAAGTGGCAGCAGATGAAGTTATTTTATGTTAATATGTCTGTGGCCTGTTTCTAAACGGAACTTACAAAGTCATTGTCAGTCATTGTCCCATTGGCCATAGACCGTAGCCATAGACAATAGATACTGCAACTTCCCCCCATCCTCCCCATCCCCCCTAACCTTACCGCAGGTCCCGCTTCTTCTATCAAACTTCAAGTCACCGGCCGCGTGTGGTAAAATTGAAACACGTGTTTTCAAGTGCATTTTGTTTATTTGAACACATTTTCACTTGTCTTCTCGCAATTATTAAGACACAGAACTTAGAGGAAGCATATCGTACAAATTGGTAAGTGTAAAAACCAAATATTACACCGCCCATATATTTGTAAAGCAATCTTAATGCAATGTGTTTTAAAATACATTATGTTGCAGAATCTTAAAAATGACTGAGGCTAATGAAGTAATTGCTGACAAGAATGGACAAGATAAGAACGCGGAGAATGGTGAAGACGCAACTGAGCTGGAAAGTGCGATTATTCGCCAAGTGACGTACTATTTCGGTAGGTATATTACAATGTACCTATGTTAATGTGTATAATGCTGACGCTTAGCCGACGTAAAATGTATTTAAAGGCATCGTTTGTCAATCTACATATCAAGGTCTTGCACCATGTGTAGCAATATGTACTATGCGATTCAGGTAAGTTGATAACTGTCATAATGACATTTTGATTCCCGTTGCTTACTTCATTGCATAAAGTAAGGTCAGCAAATACATTTTTTTACATCACTATTCCATCTGAGATAAGTACATACAATGATAAATTACGAAATAAACTATCGGTTCTTTTTTATATTTATTTATTTTTAATCGGGCGGTAACACTTCGAAGCCGCTTATTTTATCCTTTGCACTGTTATCGGAGCCGCACGAACAATTTCACGTGCTCGTGAATGTTCCACTGTGCCTTCCCTACTCATTTTAATCAAATTTAACTGTACCTAACAAAATAAACTTATCAAAACAATAACAAAAGTCTTTATCAAACACAATGTAACAACAAAAGTCAACAAGGACGCAACAAAATGGAGAAAATCGGAAATATATATCAATGGCTTTGGAAGCGTAGCTAGCGGCACACTATGACACCAAT
This sequence comes from Lithosia quadra, assembly GCA_963576445.1. Taxonomy (NCBI): domain Eukaryota; kingdom Metazoa; phylum Arthropoda; class Insecta; order Lepidoptera; family Erebidae; genus Lithosia; species Lithosia quadra. The sequence goes on from OY754875.1 coordinate 16,834,057, forward strand.
CAATTATGAACTATTATTATAAACTATTACTAAGAAAATATGTTATGTATTTAAGGAAAAAAAATAAAAATCAAGTCGTTGTTACCATAACAGGTATGAACCTATCCGACGCGCCGTGAAAATTTTGTTGCTAGCTGTACAATTTTGACGAGTACGGAATGAAGTTGGTGTCAACGCGATTATCTTCTTACTTGAATCGCATAGTAGTCATGAATGAATATTGTTTACCATGTAGCATTAAGAATTCCCATGATTATACAATGAAACCCCAAAAGAGAAGTTCTCAAGCGTGTACTTATAATTACACGACATTACGTTTTTATTTAAGTATTTATTTCTCACTTACAATATTTTATACAATAATACGGTAACATTTTAGAGGATATTGGGAGACTGGTTTTCCAAACTAGGTAAAAACCTGTGATATGGATAACCAGGCCTCCGTTCTATGTACGAGTCATAGAGAGAAGTTACATAAATATGAGTGGGCAGACAATTTTAAAGTAAAAAAAAATAAACAACAAAACGGTTATTTTTATTGTTTTCAATATTTTTATACACCATTTATATCTGTTCATATTATCTGATGTTTTCATCTAAATTTAATAAATTAAAAATTATTTGAATAGGTAGGTAGGTACTCAAAAACATTTCCATTACAGATCTGATATGAAGTACGTTAGGTTGAATAACAGGTACATTATTCAAAATCTGTGCAAATATTATGCCTCTTGAACCAGGCAAGCCTGTATCTCAGGCAATACTTGTTTACTACGGGTAATTCTAGCTGTATTTATACAATGAAACGGGTTATTTATACTGTGTTAATATTTGTAAAAGTGTGTGTTTGTGTGTGTGTGTGTGTGTGTGTGTGTGTGTGTGTGTGTGTGTGTGTTTGTGTGTGTGTGTGTGTGTGTGTGTGTGTGTGTGTGTGAGTGAGTGAGTGAGTGTGTGCGCTCATGTATTATTTTATTTTTTATTTATTACACCAAGCTACTTTAATTAAATATAGGCTAAACTAAATATTTTCACAAGCATATCTGCAGCTATCAATTTTAACTGGAAACTACATGCATTGCTAGTGGATAATGTTTGACCCCAACTGCTTTGGGCAAAGATTCCGAGATTGGTGATCCTAGTACCATGTTCCGAATCAATCAATATATTGTAGTGTATTCTTTAGAAATAATTATTATTCATTATAACTTTCAGGTGATGTAAATCTGACCCGAGACAAGTTCTTACGTGAACATGTGTTGCTAGATGATGGGTGGGTGCCTATAGAAATCCTCATTAGGTTCAACCGTCTCGCCAAACTGTCAAAAGATATTGATGTGATTGCAAAAGCACTTAATAAGGCCACGTCTGGGCTTTTGGAGGTGAGTTATAAACTTTTCATTTTATAGAGAACAAGAATAAGAATAAGAATAATTTATTTTTAAATCCAAAGATTCCAGAAGATACATATATCCGTTGATGTTCTTACTAGGCGTAGTATTTAACTTTCGTAATAATAATCAGACATCCGGTTCCGGCGATCTTATCGTGTACACGTACGTCAAAGTGCTCCGCGAATTTAAATTAAAAACAGTGCAAAAATCTCAAAATAAGTTACCTTAAAGCAAACCCCCATTGGTAAAAACAGTGAGGAATATAGTGGAAAGTGATCACAGGCGCCACATCAATCATTTGTAGTAAAAAGTGCAAATATCTTTCTACGAAAAGTGTTATTCGCCATTTTCTAAATCAAAAACAATTGAGTGCTGTCAACAAAAATCTAAACCTACCCACACATTTTGCAAAGTGACAACTACTGAACTGACACACCCTACTGACATTACAGTGTTGCCAGTCATATATTTTTATTTTCCCAATAAATCTGGAACTCTAGTGTTACCATTACAAAGAACACCGTTACAAAAATGGATAAAAGTATGGAGTTGCTATTATCCAAACTAGATGAAAAGCTAAATAAACAAGCCATAAGCATAACTAACTCAGTATAAAAGAGTGTGATGGAAGCATTGGACGAAAAAATTAAGATACTATCAGAGGAAAATGCGTTCCTTAAAACGAAAGTTTCTACACTGGAACAGAAAATACATAACTTCGAAAGAGAGAAACGTAAATTTAACTTGGTCTTCTTCGGAATGGAAGAAAGTGGTAAATCTGAAGCTGAGCTAGTTGATTACCTCAAAGATACCATACTAGAGTCAGGAACGCATCTAGATAGCCATGAAATCAGCAACTTGTATAGAATTGGGCAACATACCAAGAACAAGAACCGCCCCATAGTCATCACAATCTCTTCTACATGGAAGAAACACTTAATACTGAAAAATAAGTCTAAATTACCCCCAGGTGTGAATGTCAAAGAAGATTACCCCAGAGATGTGCTACTAAAGAGAAAACAGCTACAGGTACAAGTAGAAGAGGAGAGGAAGAAAGGAAATAATGCTTATATTAAATATGATAAATTAATAGTGAGGAAGCAGACAGATACAACTCGGGACAAAAGGAAAAGGGAGGAGTCAGGTTCGCCCAATACGTCTACACAGAAGAGAGTTAACACAAAGAACAACCCAACGTCGTCAACTACTAAAGCTATTATCAAAGAAACCATAAGACCCAGTATGCTAAACTTTGTTGACCGTGGAAGATCAGTCTCTCTGTCAGAATTCTCAAAAAACTAACGAACACTGATACTCGGAACCGGAAAAACAACGCAGATAACTCAAACAAAACCAAATCAACTTTTGAAGAAGTCACCCCAAGCCGGCTGGTCACCGTGGGGGAAGATGACCATTACCCCCCAAGAACAACTATTAAAACGAAAAATACCGTTTATATTTGCACACTCAACGTAAGATCATTATCTTCTGATCAAAAATATATTGAGCTTAAAGCTGCACTAGATGATATTAAACATGATATAATAGGTTTGAGCGAAGTTCGCCGCCTAGGAGAAAAGACAATCGAAGACGATGAATACATCCTCTACTACATAGGCCAAACAAAAGGACTATATGGTGTAGGTTTTCTAGTAAGGAAGAAACACAAAGATAAGATCATAAAATTTACTGGAATATCTGAAAGAGTGTGTATACTGGAAATTAAAATGGAAAACCTGTGTTTTGCAGTAATTCAAGCGTACGCCCCCACTGAAAACTCATCACAAGAAGAAATAGACAAGTTTTATGAGGACTTAGCGAAGGCTCATGATTCCATATCTACTGAGTACGTATTTTCTATAGGCGACTATAATGCTCAAATTGGAATTCCAGAAAAGTACGAACGTCCCGCCACAGGAAAGTATGGTTACGGCATCAGAAGCGCTCGAGGCACGAGACTAATTCAATATGCGCAAGAGTACAACCTAAAAGTCATGAATACAATGTTCAAATTAAAACCAAAAAACCGCTGGACATGGATCTCTCCTGATAAAAATACAAGAAATGAAATTGATTATATCATGGCCACAAAACATCACATGATCTCTAAATATGAAGTACTATCATCTTTCTCTTTTGGATCGGACCATAGACTACTAAGAGCAACAATACACCTAAATTCAACAAAGAAAAGTAGGCGTAATTTCTCTAGTACATCAACTAAGCTGAAAACTTTAGCGGAGCAGGAAATGTACCTTACAAACCTCTATAGCTTCATACCTGAACTTATAAAGAATCAAAACAACTATAATGTGGAGGAATACTACCAACAAATCATACATTACATCAAGATAAGTCTAAAAAACATAAAAGGAACACATAAGAACAAAATCCTATCTGCAAATGCTCTAGAACTCATGAAAGAAAGAAGCGCACTACAAAATAAGCCCAAATTAAGTGTAGCAGACAAAGAAAAACTGAAAACTTTGTATAAACTTACCAATAAAGAAATAAAAAGGTGCTACGATACCTACAGAACAACAACCATACAAAGACACCTCAATAATACTAGATCTGCCAAAAAAGCTTATAGAGAGTTAAATCAAGCTAAAACATGGGTTCCTTTTCTCAAGTCTGGCAACAACAAATGCAAATCTCGCACAGAAATCATAAATGCTGCCACTGAATTCTACGCTAATCTATACAGACAATCAGACACACAAAATCAAAACATGGTTTCCTATAGCTACACAGATACTTCTCCAATACACCAGTTTACAGAAAATGAAATATTGAAACATATAATGAAACTTAAGTCAGAGAAAAGCCCAGGACCGGATGGAATCACCAACGAATGTATCAAGGTTGCGAAGACTCTGCTACTGACACCAATCACTATTCTATGGAATAAAATACTTGGTGAAGAAGCTGTACCGCATCAATGGATGACATCGGAAATTATACTACTATATAAAAAAGGCGACCCAGCTGATATAGGCAACTACCGTCCTATAAGCCTAATGCCTTGTTTTTATAAACTTTTCGCCTCCTGTCTACTTGAAAGGATAGCCCCAGTCATCGACGCTCACCAACCAATCGAACAAGCTGGTTTCCGAGGTGGCTTCAGCACGATGGATCATATACAAGTGGTTGATCAGGTCATAGAAAAATATTCAGAATTTAATGAACCTCTGTATTTAGCTTTCATCGACTACAAAAAAGCTTTTGATTCAATTTCACACGAGAGCATCTGGGAATCGCTGAAAGCACTGCACACAAATGAGAAGTATATAAATATCCTAAAAAATATTTATTCTAACAGCACAAGTAGAGTCAAGCTAGATAGAATAGGCGAAACAATCAACATAGAGAGAGGTGTCCGGCAAGGAGACCCGATCTCACCAAAATTATTCATAGCCGTCTTACAGCACGTAATGGGAGAGCTGCCATGGTCCCATCGAGGTATTGATATAAATGTGAATTTCCTAAGTCACCTCAGATTTGCCGATGACATAATTTTATTTTCAAAAACCCCTCACCAATTAAACCAAATGGTAAATGAACTAAACCAGGCTAGTATAAAAACTGGTTTGGAAATGAATCTGGAAAAAACTAAAATTATGTCGAACCGCAGTGCACCGCCCATTTTAATAAATAACACACCTCTCGAGTTTGTCAACCACTACATATACCTAGGAAAACAAATCTCGTTCAGTAAGGAAAGAAACACCGAAGAACTTAACCGAAGAGTGGCGATTACCTGGAACAAGTTCTGGCAACATAAGGAAATACTAAAATCGCAACTTCCACTAGCGACTAAGAAAATAGTCATGGATACAGGACTTCTACCGTGCCTCACCTATGGATGCCAGACTTGGACCTTCGACCTCAAAACCAGGAACAAAATTCAGACGACCCAGAGAAGAATAGAAAGAAGTTGCCTAGGTATAAAATTGAAGGATAAGGTAAAGAACGCTGACATTCGAAAGAAGACGAAAGTATGCGATGCCTTAACTTTTGCAATGAAGGCTAAATGGAAGTGGGCGGGTCACGTAGCCCGCTATAAGGACGATAGATGGACTCTACGGTCAGTAAAGTGGTCTGGGCCAAAAGGCACCAGATCAAGAGGTCGACCAAAGGCCAGATGGGCTGACGAAATTGTAGCGTGCGCCGGTGGAAACTGGCTGGACAAAGCCAATGACAGAAAAGGATGGCATTCCTTGGGGGAGGCTTTTACCCGAACGGGGTTCATGCATTAAATAACTACTAAACTAAATTCATTTGAGTAGAACAAATGTAACTGATTATTTTAGGTTAACAATTTATCAAATGTTAGCGTTTATTATGTAATTATGCATGAAATTAAATAAAGCTTTATTATTATTTTATTTATTATTAATAATAAGCAGTATTGCAAGGGGGTAGCACCAATGATGAAATTGCTGTGTGTGTGCTGTAGACGTGTAAGTCTCAATTTAGAGTAGTACTACTCGTTCGCGCTAAGTTTGCCGCTGTCAAATGACGTCAGTATATCGTTTTCTAACTGGAACTAGAACTGAATGAGTGAGACAACGCTAAACGCGTGACAGTTGACAGCGGCAAACTTAGCGCGAACGCGTAGTAGAAAGTGTTATTCAGTAAAGTAATTTTCTAGAGCAGTACTAAGTTATCACAAAGCCCCTAGTTTCGATGAACTTCAGAAACTAGGTGAGATAGAGGTGTCAACATAAACCTACGAGGAATAAAAAAAACTTGTATGGGATGCCAAACAGTTGTGTGATTTATCTGCCATTTGTCTGAACCCAATCCAACCTCAACTGCTAACTGGTTCACCAGCTGATTATTGAGAGGTCAGACTGCAGCCCCTTCCGCAAAAGCCAAATTGAAAGTAAAAGTTGACCCCAGGCTATGACATGAAAATTTTTATATGCACCGACCAAAATTGTAGAGGACACAACCTTAGACTGCAAAAATCTAGTTGGAATACAAATCCACACAAGAACTACTTGAGGAATAGAGTAGTTAACGCATGGAATAGGCTTCATGGGGTTCTTTAAGAAGGGCATTAGAAGGTTTTTGCAGGGTCGGCAGCGCGAGTGTGACGCCCCTGGTGTTGCACGCGTCCATAGGCCACGGTAACCGCTTTCCATCAGTGTGGGCCGTGTGCTTGTCTGCCACCTAAGTGGTATAAAAAAAAAAACCTGAAAATATTGTGACAGCAGAAAATATTAATCAATTCAAAAATAGACTGGACAAACACATAAATCAACAAAACCATTGAGTAGTGAAAACAGTGTAGTGACCAACGAGATGCAGGCTGATATCAGTTGTTTCAACTGCTGGCCTGTTCCCCAATAATAAATAATAATAATAATGCAACCGGAATACTCATTAAAACAATGGTAATGAATATTTTCTTGGTAACTCCTAAAATATAATTACGTCTTCCCCAGGTCTCAGAAGACAACAAGAAAGTCCGTAGAAACCCAGAAAAACCAGTTCCTGAGATGAATGAAGAACGCAGGAAGGAATGCACAGCCCGCACCATTTACGCTAAAGGATTCCCCAAAGACACCGTAATTGATGACATATTGAAATACTTCGCCCAGTACGAAGAAGTTGAGAATGTTATCATGAGAAAATATGATGATAAGGCTACTAAGAAACGTTTATTCAAGGGATCTGTTTTTGCCACTTTCAGAACAAAGGAACAGGTAAGATTTTATTAGTAAATTCAATTTCAATTTCAATGCCTTTATTTCAGCCAATACAATGTTTATAAGAAGACATAATATACAAAGAAGTTCTTCATGATGATTTTGTGGCACAAAGCAAGTTTTTTCCACTGAGGACCAATGGCTTTTTAGAAGTTGCATGCCCATCACACGCATGGTCTACCTCTCCTCCGCTTGGTGTTATAGTGAAGTGTCATAATAATATAGATTTTCCAATCCATGGAAATACCGCGGGTGGACCGTCCGTCCGGCTACCAGTACCCCCACTTGAAATAATAATAATAACATGATTTTGTTACTCCATTTATTTTTAAAAAGTACATACATAACCTAATCTATATCAAATTGTTTCTACATTTCAGGCTGAAGCGTTCATAAACACTAAAGACCTCAAATATGAAGATAACGACTTAATAGTCCTCTGGCAAACTGACTATGTTCAACAGAAGCAAGACGAATATGCAAGCAAAAAGGAACAGAAAGAAAAGAAGATAAAAGAAAAAGAAAAAGAAGTAAGTTACCGATTATGTTAATAAAAGGTGAAATAGAGAATAGAAGGCTACGGATGGAACGTATTTAAGAATACAACTGACTAGAGTCGGGCCACATATCCACTTAGTATAGTGTAGTGCTGTATTGTGGCTTAAGTACATACCTATGCAACGTACATATACTTATGTACAAATGTCATTCGATTCAGTCATTTTAACTAGTAAAACAAACTAAAAATACAGCATGTCTTATGTAGTAAAATAGTGTAAAAACCGTAGTTTCAGCAAGAGAAAATATCCGGGAATCACATTTCAGTAAAATTTTGGTACTTAACACATTGCAACGTAAAATTCACCCACACGTGGTTAGCCACCGCCAGTTTTATAACCATCCTTTTTTTTCGTGCGGAAATCCTCATGGATACCCACCCCGCGGCCAGCGGGGTAGGTTATACGGACTCTTACCGACTAAAACCGCACAGACGGCGTGCGGTTCTTCTGGAGGGTCTTCTGACGCAGTTTTATAACCATCCTCAACGTGTTTGTGTAGACCATAGTCACTTAAATAACCAGTATGACCTATAGCATATTTCTTAATAAATAAAGATTAATTCGTATTTATGTATGTTGCAGCACACTGAAAAAGAAGATTTCAAACTGCCAACTGGTACGGTACTACGCTTCAGTGAGGGCTCGGAAACTATGAAGAGGGAAGACGTTAAAGATGCACTCACAGCATTAGGTAAGTAACAAACAGCTTTCCTTTTTTTATCTATACTAATATTATAAAGAAGTAAAGTTTGTGTGTTTGTTAAATTGTAAGGGGTAATCTCGGGATCTACTGAACCGATTTTAAAAATTCTTTCACCAATAGAAAGCCACATTATTGCTGAGTGTCATAGGCTGAATATCATCACACTACTGCCCAAGGGAGCGGAGCAATAATCATGAATGTGAGCAAATCCGGTAGATTCCTATACATTTTAGGAAAACTGATAAATTATGGGCATACTTATATGGGTTAAAAAGAGTGCATCATGGTTCGAAATATAATAGTATTTTATATAACTGTTGCTCGCGGCTCCGCCCGCGTGGACGTCGTTTTTGGCGTTTTTTTACTATATCTCCGGTCAGCCGATTGTGATCAAATATGCTTAAGATTTTGAATCTAACCAAGGACTTTCTAATAAAAAAAACCGCATCAAAAACCGTTCAGTACTTTTTACGCCCATCGCATCCCGGACATACAGACAAAAATTCCAAATTTTTTATTTTTAGCTTATGTATCGATTGTAGATCACACCCCAAGTGATCTTTTAAAAAAATATTCAATTTACAGTTTTGTCTTTGCTACCATTTTATTCAAATTCAAATTCATTTAATTATTGTTTGTACGTACAATAGTATTATCATATTATATGAACCACATCACACTAGGTAAAAATTAAATTGTGAAATATATAATTATTTAGATGAAATTATTATTTAAGTCATTTCATTATAATTATCATTATATCAACCAAAAAAATTAAAAAATTAAAAATTAATAATCAAATAATAATAGTAAAAATAACAAATGAATCTATAGGTGAATGTCAACATTGTTTCTAATAATAATGTCACAGATGTATAGTTGTCGACGAAAAACTTAACAATATCCTGGTTACTTAGTAGGCATTTAATAGGTGTCTTCCAGTGGTAAGCGCAGAGCGCTAATTAGCCACTTAATGCACAGACGCGAACGTTTTGACTTTTGTTCAAGTTTTATCCCAATAACATCTCCTTACCTGGAACAAATCACTTATAGCGATAACACCACCCATTGTAGATCCAACTAAGTAAAATTTACAGCGTAATTTTTTTATAAATCTATTGTACCATTTAAACAAAAATCACTAACTTCTTCCTCAGGTGCGGATGTAGCATATGTAGATTATAAAGTAGGAGACAAAGAGGGCTGGGTGCGTCTTGCCAAAGAAAACACCGCGAAAGAATTAGCAGAGAAGATGACGGATGGTAAAGTAAAAATTACTGATGCCGATGTTGTGTTCAAGATCTTAGAAGAAGAAGAAGAAAAAACTTACCTCGACAAAACTATTGAAGAAATGTCTAAAAGAAGGAAACAGCAGAAGACTTTCAGTAAGCATAAGGGCAGGAAGGGTGGTAACAAGCATTACTCGAATAAGAGGAAACATGATCAGCATGATGATGGACCTCCAAAGAAAGTCAAGGCTGAAGAAAGCTAGTTACTATTTTAGCTTAATAAGGACCCAGCGTTTTTCATAGATCATACAATGTCATGTTCGCTTACTGTAAGCAATATAAATTGATGTTAATCTTTAATATAAGTATTTAGTATTGTTATAATGATAACAAGAAGATTTTTTTTTGTTTACATTTGATTAATAAAATTAATCTTTTAAAATAGTTTTTAATTTATTAATCCCTGCAATTTTAGGTAAACAGATCACGGTTGAAATGTTGCATTTTTAAGGTTTTAGGCATGCAAAAGCCATTGAACGCAATTTTATATTTGAATATCTAAGGGGTGCATGTTGCAAAGTGCAAAAGCAGTTGGGATTAGTGCAAAGTTCAATCCAGTTTGTGGGGATGCAAACCTTGTCCCGCGGCCGTCAACTTGAAAATCAATGAACAACAGTGCTTTCACTATGAGAGGCCTAACACCTATGTCCAACCCTAGACTATAATAGGTTGATTGATATGGGTTCACTAGCTTCCCAGGTTCAAACTGTTCAAAGTGTTCAACTCAATAAATAATGCGCTGCGATGGTAGAATTAAAACGTTCTCCCCGAACTTATCCAAGGTCGTCGGCCGAAAATGTCAATTAAACTATCGTATCAACTGTCAATAGTGTCAATGAATATAGGTTAAAAAAAGTCTTTATGTGTTTATTGTTAACCAACTATGAAGTTTTGTGTTAAAATAGTAACCTAAGTTCATGATTACAAATAAAATGAAGCCCGAAAAAGATACTGTGGCTGCAGATACTGAAGAGCCGGTTCCAGTCGCTGGAGACGTAATTGGCGACACCGCCTACAGTGAACGATTCGTTCTTAAGATTTTACTAAAACTGGCTAATTTGGACACACTTAAAGATGAAATCAAAGAAAAATCGTTCGAAGATGATCTCTGCGTTTTATGGGACATGACTTCAGAGAAGGACGTAGTATTATTTTTACAAAAACATGATGTCTTCAAACTGTTCAATTTCGCCTTACCGGTAATAGAAATGCCAAGGATTATCGAAATAATTGTCGGTATTATCGCTAACATGTGTTGTTGGAAAGAGGTTGTGAATGTCTTAATGAAGATGGAAGGCCTTTTGGATATCTTAATCAATTATATTAGCAATAACGATGATAGTTTAGTCTTAGTACAGCTAATGAGACTGATCAGTTCTTGTCTATTTGTAGCAAATGAGGAAGAAGTAAGTGTTTGGATGGATTTGTTTTCAAATGTAGAATATTCAAGTGCACTTTACTTCATATTGAAGAATTCTTCACATAAAGATCTTCTAGTTATTGCATTAGAGAATTTCAATACTGTATGTTCATATTGTAACTCTGAGAAGTTCCGAGCTAAATTTTACACTCATTTTGTAACACCAACTGCTTTGGACTCGTTGATTACCGCGTTAAGTGAAATATCAAATAATCATAAAGATATGTGTGTAAAAGAAGAATTAGAAAGAGTATTTGTAATAAGTCTTCAAATAGTTTTAACATTATTAGGCTTTGAAAAATCAGCGGAGATTTACAATAAAAATACTGAAGATGCACTCAATATGATAAACATTATTCTGCTTTACTATGAGAATAAATTAAACTTTAAGGAGATGGATACAGATTTATTTGATATAGTTGAGTCAATAACAACTATAGTAAACATATTGCCTGTTAATGATACATGTGAGCCATCAAAATACCTAGAACCAACATACAGTATGTGGAAAACGATTAGTTCAATAGAAAAATCAGATGAAAACGGATCTTCCTTTGAGGATAATGATATAGAGGAACTAGAAGAATTTTCTGAAAAAATCAAACCACTTTTGAGTGGATTAATTTGTGATTATATCACAAAATGTTCAAATGAAAACTTACTGCAAGTTTTAGATGCCATCGGTGAAGATTATGAAGTTATAATAGGTTTGGTTAAGGATAAAGAACTGCAAGAGATTGTGTATAACAAAACGAACGCTTATAGAACTAGGTTGGAAGAAACTTTAGATTCATAATAAACATTCTATTCATATTTACTTGTTTCATTAATTTTTTTACATGTCCATCATCCCAATTATTATAGGGTCAGCGCAATATGTCTCTCTTGCATACTTTACAATCAGATGGCATCTCCTCAATCATAACTCCACCTACCATGTCCTTTTTCACACAATCAATCTATCGTTTTCTAAGGCTTCCTACATCATGGTTTGAACTTTTCTAATAATATTTTTCTAATCACTTTTCATGTCATATCCATACTATGACAACAACTTGGTGCTCATTTTTCATGTAGGTGCTTGTGCAGTTTTTAATACTTCTTATTCCTTGCCTATCATTGCACAATATGCTAAGTCTGAGAAAGGTCTTATTAGTTTTCTCATTAATTTGGATGTGACCTGCCGCCGTGCGACCCTGTGTCTACCGTGTGCTTAACTGCGCGATTAATTCTAGCAAGAATGAAGTGAGCCGAGGTACCGCAAATTGAAGCTGACTGGTATTGATGCACTGTCTGTCTATCACTATGGCTGTAAAACTGGAGAGACCGCACAGTTTCAAGCCCATATCCTCCAATTTTTTCAAAATATGTAATACTTAATTTCGCTTTCTTATAACAAAAGCGTAGGTGCAAGTGATATTTACCTCCAGCTTACCTGCCACATCTTGACAGCGTCGCAGGGATGAAGATACAGCTACTGAAGACAGTGAAGTCCACATTGTCTCGTACAGTCAGTTTCAAAAGTAGATAGGTAATCATTTACAGATTGGAAATTAGTTTTTGAGCAAAGTAATTTCTATTTCTATATGAAAATTCTACGACATTCTACACAGCGCTCTCTAGTAGTAGTAGTAGTAGTAACCATAGTTTATCTAGCTTGTGTGATGGGTTCTATATTGCTGTCATACTACTTAGTGGGCCCTATAAATATATTTTGAGTGTGATTCAATATAATAAATTAAATTCTCGTCAAATTCTTTGGGTTAGGTAGGTAGAGGTAGGCACGAAGAAGAAAGTACAAAGAAAACTACAATATGTATATAGGATTATATATTTTTTTACACATTATGAAGCAACATTTACATTACCATAGACAAGTTTTACACCGACGCCGCAGCGGCGGGCCAAAACTATTCGAATGTAACAGTAACAAAACAAAGATCACTACAGCCACGCATCACGCATACAACTCACTTAATATGATATGCTCCTCACATAAAAAAAAACTTACGACACAATACTGAAAAGGAAAAAGGAGATTAATAAATTTACATATATTAAATGTACTTATAACTAACTAACCACGAGCCTACATGCCCACTATCGAGGCAAAAAACGCATGAATTTTTTTTTAAATATCAATTTGTATATAGTTTACATAATATATCGTAAGAGATAATAAAAAACAGGATAAAGACTAGACTTTACACTGATCAACGACAAATTGGCTAACAGCAACATATCGCGAGGCGGCCGACTGCGCGGGCGCAGCTACACAACATAACACATATAACGGCGCCAGTCGCTTGCAGAGTCACATAAACAATAAACTTTATAAGCCCTTGTTTCATTGACTGATTTATGAATTAAATTCATTAAAAAACATTAAAACTTTAGTTCATCATTCAGTTGACTATACAAGTAACACAAAACAAAAACACGTACCGAAATCTGTCGCCCGCTATACGCCTATAACATACATATAACGTTACAGTTACCTACTCAATAAGTTACATAAATAATTTGAATTTAAAACAAGTCTTAGGCTTTTGAATAACATAATAATAGTTTGTAGTACCATGACAAACCCCTATTTCGCTACGTGGAGTCGGATAAATAGCGACCATGTTACTTCGCCACGTCTACAATTCAACCATAGTATTATAAATCTCCTAGAAAAGTGAGGCAACAACTTTATAGATCAATTCGTGTATATACAACATACACGATTGTTCATAACGCTTATCTTAATCTAACGTCCCACGAAAATCAAATACCTTATAAATATTTTATAAGTTAGAATGTCAAAATATATAAACCGATAATATATGTGTATGGGCTATACTTAACGACATTCACAACTTTACATAATATATAAACACATTACTCAGGTACATGTGAACATTTTTACATAACTTTCCGTTTTTAGCCTCCAAAGTTTGTGTGCGGCTTTGGAATTGAATTGTAAATGTGGGTAGTTATCGATAATGGTCAGATAGTTAAGCGACTGCATAAAAAATATATTTACAAATAAATCGTAGCGGAAAAAGCCGCGGGTGATACGAGCGCAGGGGCCGCAGTCTCGACATTTATCGCTACGACTTTGCTACCGAAATCGCTAGCTAAGATAGCGACAAACATCGGGTTGCAGTAACTATTGTTGCGTCAAACGGTAGTCTGTACATTTGAGATGGTCAGTGATATGGAGATACCAATGAATCTTTGAGTTTGCGATGATATTCGTTAAGATACCGACAAAAATCGTTACGTTTGCGTAGTTACGAGTTAGCGACTCAATGTCGAGACTGCCGCCCCAGTTGTAAGTCTTTGTACCAACAGGGATATGTATATAATGTATACATTGTGACGTCACAGACTGTACCTACATCGCCTATCGCCTCCATTGCATTGCGATCATTTGATGTCTATCTGCCGATACGAACGGACGCATCCAACTGTAATATTTCATTGATATATTGGTGGTATGTGTACAGAATTACGCACTGCGTTTTTCTATTCTGTTATTTGATATTTTAAAATCTAATTTTATTTTCTAAATTTAATATCATTATCAAGCTTGGTTAAGTATACAATTTTGTATAACGGAACTAGGAACAGATAAACACATACACAACCCTTCACTTTATGCGTCCGTTAGACTATCGAGGCTAACAAATCATTTCGACACAAACCACCTTCTATAATCACTAATTCACTTACATTTCGTCAATACAAAATACAATTGTAAAATACATTACATAATTTTATGTAGAAAACAATCAAGTCCGCGTTTTGTCCGGAGTCCAGAAAGCCAATTCGCATATGGTCCGATTTTGGCACATACTTCGAAATACGTAATAAATAATACTATTTTGACTGCGAGCGATGGCAGTGCTGTGTTAAATCATTTCTCCTAGATAATTGGAGCGAAAATTGTGGAGCCTTTTAAACCGTTGATACATTAATAGGCATATTTTTTTGTTATCTCGCTATTAGAATCATAGTACCTATCAAAACTGTTACTATATGTAGTTTCTTCTACATATAAGTAACAATTATCGTCAAAATTGTATGATTCGTAGCATCGATTAACAAGTAAACACTACGATAAATTCTTTGGTACACATTTGTGAGCAATGACAAAACTGAGTTATAAACCTTATATGATTATGAACGTACTACCGAAATACTGTTGCTTGGACCGAACGATCGTGCCGTACAAACAAGAGTCCCTCACAATGACCGCTTTAGAGTCCTATGAAGTCAAATCACTGGAATGTTCGCATCGACACAAAGTTACTGAACGACCACCGCACGGCTGAGTCCAAAACATATTGCTTTCATAATAAGCGTATTCAATCCATCGAGAGTAGGTACGATACATTCAACATTTTTTGTACTTACACAATCTAAACACGAGTAAATATTTTAACAACCTACATTCCCCGTTTCGTTGTCTTCAACGGACAGCTCGAATCGTATAGGATAGTTACGGGGTTCACACAGAGATTATTGTAGAATAACATTAGGAATACGTCTACACAGTCTGTTACACAGCGAGGGGAGGATTCTGTGAAATATTGGGGGGGTGGGAGAGTACAGGATCTTGGGGAAGTACCGCGTTATTTAATAAGCGATAATGTTGAAGGATGGCTGAGATGTGGGCGGATTAGATATTCCTGGCGAAGGGATCTATTGATAACTGCGAGCGGCACGCACACATAAGCTGGAAATACACTTGCCTGCAAGCATGGACGTGTTTAACCTATGGAAAGAACGTGTTGAAGAATACAACTGACAACTATATAGTCAACCAGCTTGTTTATACGTACAAGTCGGTACGCACATACACAATAGTCAGCCACTACGCGGTAATAATTGTAGTCAATTTAAGTAGCGAAAATAAAAATATAGCATGATGTCTTATATAGTGAAATTGCGTAAAAATAGATAACAAGAAAAAATATTCAAGAATAACATTTCAATCAAAATTTAGGTAACACACATTGCAACCCAAAAATTTTCTCATGGCGGAACCACACTTCGCTATTCGCATAAAATGTATTCGACGAAATTCTTGTAGACGTCTAAACCCTTCACAATTCGTCATAGTTCCGGACCGATATAGTTCTAGGAACTATGTCCTTTCCCGGAACGATATAGTTCCGATCCAAACGCTCCGCCTAAACAGTTCCACCATGTCCGAAACGAGTAATAAGTGCGACTAAGGCGAATGTACTTGCGAATGAAGCAAATATACACGAATAGGCCTTCCCCACTTCGTATACATGTAAATAAAGGCGAATAGCGAAGTGTGGTTCCGCCATCACACATTTTTGTGACAATCTCGTCTCTACAGCGCGTTTTCTCCATAAGTTTTATGCGTTTGTACCTACAAGCGTTTGATAAGTGTATTTCTGTTTGCGCAAGCGCGGGGTGAAGGGGGAAAAGGGGTACAATAATGAAGTAATGATGAGATTGGAGTTCCTCTACGCCCCGGAGAAGCCGTACACTTCGAGGACGCGGATCTCGAAGTCGCCGCTCGGGCAAAGCGGCGGGTTGTTGAACGTCGAGCAGCGGTCAGTCTTGCCGAACCTTATGTTCTCGTCCATCCAGATGGCTTGGCCGTCACTGTTAGTAGATAAATAAATATATTATAGTACAATTTTATGATAAAGTTTAATACAACATAATACATTTTGCTATACAAGGAGATTATGCTAAAACTGGAATGTGACTAGATGCATAGAGAATCTTGGGGCCTTTCCACGATACTCCAATAGTAATTCAAAGGCTCCAAAACGCTAGACTTTAATTCGATTAAAAGGAAATAGGAACAGAAAGCTATATTCTTATTATAATCTGTCAAAATATTTTTTTCCTATGATTTTGTGAGCTTATCAACACTTTAAAATCAATCGTTTTCAAATATATAGGTAACTAGCTTCCGCCTGCGGCTTCGCCCTCGTGGATGTCGGTCATCGCGACCACACATAGCATATGTTCATTCTCGAGGTCTAATCTACTCCTATACCAAATTTCATCAAAATCGGTTCAGCGGTTCAGGCATGAAAGCGTAACAGACAGACAGAGTTACTTTCGCATTTATAATATTAGTATGGATAATAATACCTACAAGTTTTCGTAAGCTTCGAAAGCACACGTTTTAAAAAAGTAATTTTACTGAATACCCCCTGTTCATTGAATGAAATTTTAAGCAATTGCATGCTATTTCCAATGATTTTCTGATCGGAAAAAATGATCATCCAGGACGGGACTTGAACGGGAAAAAAAAAATTACTCCTGTTCAGTTTAGAGACAGAGATGGAGTTATACACGGTGTATAACTCCATCTCTATCCCTCAACTAAACTGTAGTATTGCTTTTGAATTATTATTAGTGCGTCGTGGTAAGGCCTCTGATTGTTGGTGTAGGCGTATTAAATGTACCTCAAGAGGGACCAAGCGAATATAGGATCGTGTGTCTAAATTAGATTGTATGTATGTAAAGGACTGTAATACAGTAAGTGAAATGGAGTTACAGTACATACATAAATTACATGCTTTTGCAATTTTACAGAGCAAAAAAACACACATCAATGGGGTTTTCATTTACATCGAACATAGTTCGTGGAATACTTAACACTTATGGTAAACATAAAAACAGTTTTTTTTTATGTCGGTCACGTCAACATGACTTCACCTCGCCTGATGGTAAGCCGAGGCAAAGTCTCTAGAATGGGAGTCACCATTGCAAACACCGATAGTGCCATAATGGTGGCTCTCAGCTTGACGGCCTCTGAGTATTCAAACAGTTAAGGAACAGTTGGTGATAATTCATAAATCTGCTGTAAAAAAAACCAAAAAAAAAAACATTTATCACACCAAACTGTAACATTCAGTCAAACGGACAACCCTACATACCCTCCACCAATGGTAACCATAGTATTATCAGCCGCCATGAACAGTGAATTCGCGTGTGGAGTCCTCGCATCGATCTCGCCTTCCTTCCCATCTTCTAGGCACCCTACCCACGGGTATTTGGCCCGGTGTGGATGCAAACTGAAATATATATATTATAATAGAAGATTACTGACCCTCCTCCAATCGTTATCATTTTGGAATCCGCGGCCATGAAGAGTTCGGAGCCATGCGCAACTCGTTCTTCGCCCTTCCCGTCGTTCCCAGAGGTAACACCCACCCATGGGTACTTGGCACGCTCCGGGTAAAGGCTGTGGGGTGATGCAACATGCTGTGACTATACATGGTATGAGATTATAATAATGCGGTGACATTTTGAGGGTAGTTTGACAATACCTTTGAGATGGAGTTAGGTTGAAAACGAAACGTTGTTATTTTGAGCATTTAATGTTGAAAATTTCAGCAATCAAATACAACATTTAATATATATTCATGCAATTAAGATGCTTCATGCATTTTCATAAAGAAAAAAGGTAAAAATGAATAAAAAAACAAAATAAATTAAAGATAAAAAAGATTTTTTACTTAATTTAGAGCCTGCTAACTGAATAACTTTATCTATGGAACTAAGCCACGCTTTGCTGTGACAATATTTCCCGTTCCCATGGGAACTTCGGGATACAAAGTATCTCCAAATATTGTTTATTAGTAAACGATAAAAAGAAATCACAACATTCAAAAACATGCAACTCAACAGAAATACCAATAACGGCGATTGTTAGTATTTTAGTAAACCCATACAATGTGTGTTAATACGAATAGTAGTTTAGCTATTACCCGAAGAGGAACCATTAAATATTAATCGAATGTTAAAATAACATTCTAAGTTAAACTAAGACATATTATAAGTAAAAGTTATATTAAAAGCTACTATAAACATAAATTTGAATTATGGCAACACTGAAGTAAGCTACCTAATTATATGTGAACTTGAAACAACGTTCAGAAAAACGATTAATTTTTGCTTGGATTCGAAATCAAAGTAATTCGATTATAATCCTAAAGATTACACGAATTTGAAGCTGATATAAATTTAGATAGTTTAGTTACTAAGAAACTATATTAAAAGACTACAGTCAAAACTAGCAGGTTTCAAGTAAAAAAAAAAATGACACTTTATGTATCAATGTTACCAACAAACAAAATTGAAAATTACTTTTTTAGAACAGTGAGACGCTGAGAGTTACAATAACTACTAAGTCACTATGTATGTTGAACCTGCTAGATTTGTGTACATATATTTAAATCATAATAATCAAAATAAATAAAGCAATCTACAATTATTACTTACTACCTACATACGATAGTGTAGACATTGATAAAGCAAATAAGAAATTATTGGTTACAGCGATAATTCAAAATAAAATTAATTGTCATAAAATTATTCAACTACCATGAGACCATAAAATAATATCTAATTAAGATCATGGCAAAACGTAAATAGTGATCATAAAGTACATAAATAAAATACATATTTGCAAGTTTTTAATTGTTGGCAACACTAGGTATAAGCTGTCAGAAATTGAGTGCCAATATTTTTATAGGGTTGGTTGGATATTTGTTTGTACGTAATGATGATTAAAATAACCAAGTCTTACCTAAAGAGGAATGTCTCTCCAGTGCCGAAGTAAGCCTGTCGGTTTCCGCGCTCATCCTTCTGATTGCGCTCAAACCATCGTGTGGAACAGTATGCACCGAATACCTAGAATTATAACACAACAAACTGTGGTTAGTAGCGAATATAACAGAAAAAACCGAAATGTGATGTTATTTCCTTTTTGGGGTTCCGTCCGACATTTTTAAATAGCACCTAGATACTTAGTTATTAAGTTTTTCAATAAATTAATCATGAGAAATAATCAAAGTCATATCAAATAATTCACGGTGTCTTCCTTTTGATGTAATATTTTAACGGTTACGGTGCCTTGATTCAGGGTTTCAAGATTATTTTATTTGCAAAAGGATTGCTATTTAGGTACACACATATTCAAACCTATTCCCTCTTTTAGAATCATTTAGTTTCACTCAAAAACAAACGATAACTCTATACAAGTAGCCTTGGCTTTGGTTCTTAGTAAAACTATTTCTCTAGACCATCTGTTCCAAACTTAAACAGGAAATACCATCTTTTACGTAATGTGATCAAAATTCTATAAAAAGTAAATAACTCACCTCGTTATTACACGTTTTGATCATGAGTAATGTCGGTTCATGATGCTCAACTCGCACGTAGAAGGTAGTCAGTGAGCAACCATGCTCCTCAGTGGTATATAACAAGACGGGCTGGTACATAGTAATCCGCACTGGCAACCACGACCATAGCGTGAAAAGCTGAAATATTGTAACACTAATTAGAATTGGCACTTTAGTAGAACACGATTTGGTAGCTAAACTAACATGGATGGTTGCAACATCTACCAAAATTACTACTATTTTTTTGACAACTAATAATGGGATTGCTAAAAATACAAATAACATCACAGCTACTACAGAAAAAAATATTATCTCCGTAAATGTTAAATTATCAAATTAATTTATATTATTCAGCGTCACAAAAGAGTGACATGATATATTATAATAAAACAGAGGAATTTGACCATTAATATATTTCAGTTTCCATTTAAAAAATGGTTTATATTAACCAATTTAGTCTGACGTTTTGCAAACTGCAAATAGCCCTACATTTAATTATTTTAATAGGTAAATCTTGTAAAACATTTTTACAGTTGGCAACACATAAACGTTATAGTTAGTGGTGGTAATTAGTAGACGTGTACAAGTGAGAGTGCGTATTGTGCGTAGATACATCAATATACACACGTACAGAACTATTTTATTAGCGATGGTGGTGCAATATTACAATAGACTTAGTAAATAAGGCTCTGTTAATAAACATTAGAAAAAAATAGAAGGACCAACTGTCTCTACAAGTGGGTATGGTATTAGGCGAGTAAGGGATAGAGCTATATGCCATCAGATAATAAACCTATTTTTTATTCCAATGTGCTTTTTTTCTCATCTTTGACATAGTTTTACAAACGTAGGGCCTTAGGTTAAAAACTATCTTTTGATGATCCTTATGATACTAAATATAATTTAGTTAGTAGAAAATGATGCTGACGACAATTTATAATACTGGCAATACAAGAACTAAATTAGAACAATATCTTTTCTGATTTTGAACCTTATTCACTTGCAATACGCAATATTGCATGACCAACATAAATATATTACGTAATACCGACAAGACATGCACCATTGATTACTTAAATAGTATGTAGCTCTAGTTAGAGCCGGTTTCACAACACATATATGCCAAAAAGCAAACTTTGTACATAATTTGATACGTGAATATACTAGTTTATATGTAGTTATAGGTACATTTAGAATAACAGTATATAGGAAACATAAAATTCACATCTCATGCAGCACCTACACTACTAGCTATGGAATAGGACAGACAAAATGGAGTTTTAAGTACCTTTTTTTCACAGACTTATAATAGGCTAGATATCACAAGCTATCCATCCCAACGTGCCCCCAACTTGTGCAGTGCACAAAGTTTTTGCAAACCTACATTAATCTACACGCACTATGTCCTACCACTAATATGGTGTAAATATGACGAAGTGATATTATTATTTATTTATATTTTAGTTATTTTTATTATTAATAAGGCTTTTTGTGTCGATTATTGTCCAAATATTTTTGATAAATCAAGCTAACTTGTCACGGGTTATGGTGTCGCCGTAGATATTACAAAATTCACTGGATTCGGGGTTCTATTCCAGTTTTAGGACTAATGAAGCAGTTTTTAAAAACTGTTTCTAGCTGTGATTAATATTAATAGTTAAAAGATGAGCTCACACTTCTTTCACACCAGATTTCTTAATCATCATGAATTGGAACAAAAAAATTATGATTATGATTTTAAAATAGCATTAGCGACCATTAGTTTTGATTGTACCAAATATGTACTTAGTATCTTTTACAAAGGACAATAGTTTGATGCTCGGTTTAAGACAACTTCTACACTCAATTATGATAATTTTATTTAATTAACCAACTTCAAACGACCAACTATCGACATGTAACAAACACCAAGTGTTCGTAAAGAAAATAAAATCCAATCCTGTCGATACTGCTAATTATAGAAAATAGGTTATCGTCTAGTCTAGATAAAACCCGCCAGTTAAACTAAATTAAAATATTACGGTAGGAATCGCTATTCTCATCGAAATACCTAATAGGTATATCCTATCTATATAAAAATGAATATGAAAATGATGAATTGATTTTAATCTGTTTCACATTTTACTCAATGATTAATTAAATAAAAATAAATAAATAAATATTCTAGGACATTCTACACAGCGCTCCCTAGACCCAAAGTAAGCATAGTATGGGTTCTAGAATGCTGATAAACTTTTAAATTGAGCACCAATCACGTGAAATTAACATAACGATGTGACATTAGGGAAATTACAACAAACTATGGTTAACCGATTGATTCATAGCTAATGACTGAGACTAACTGAAAAACTGAGGGTCAATTTTCATAATGAAAATAGGTTGAAAATTCAATGTAAGTTTAACCTCCATCTCATGTCAATCTCCCATATGTCAAAAAGGCATTCTTTTGGGCACAAGAATACCTTTTTTGGCGTTTGTGAGACGAGACTAGACTGAATTTTGAACTAGACTGGACATGCCTAGATCTTAGAGTAATGTAAATTAATTTAGTGTAAACCTTATATTCCATTCCATCAGTAAACAATTTCATTAGTATTATTATAAACTAAACAATATTCCAGCGACAAAACATTTCAAAATTTAATAAAAGTTATTAATCTACCAGTTGGAATGTCTATTTCGTGAACTGGGGCACAGTATTGGTGCAAATAGTATACAGTGGAGCTTAAATATGCATGCAAGGGTTCCGTAAGTCTGAAAAATCAACTGCAGACGAATCTAAAAGTTCAATGTCCTTTCTTCAATCTACACAGCACCCAACTACCCTACATTGTGTGTACATTAAAAGTTACTTAGTAACCTCAAAATAACTCCATACCTTTCGATATTAGTATACTTAAGTTATATAAACTAACCTACGGAACCCATAAAAATTACTGAACGAACTACCAACTGAAAAATGTGCTTAAGACCGGCTACACACACCCCGATAAATCGGCGGCGACATGGGAGATTTGGTGGCAGTGTTGCCACCTTAGTGGTTATAATAAATAGAGTAATGGCAAAATTTATTTTTCTTAAGTATAGATTCTTCAACCTGGATTCAATTAAACCACTAACAAAAACCACTAGCCACAAAATACAATTTTTCACCGCTAGCAGAAAGTCGAAACGTAGATTTAGTGGTATAACCACTAAAGTGGCAACACTGCCACCACATCTCCCATGTCGCTGCCGATTTATCGGGGTGTGTGTAACCGGTCTAATAATTAGTCTAATGTTTTGTTTACAAGTGCCACCACGACAACTATAGACCCCGGTTAATTGTGATGATAAAGTCAACAGAATGCTCTGTCCAACCTTCTGTCTCAGATCTGATGCGTGGTGACGTTGGTCCTTGAATACGGCGTTAGGGAATGGGAACCAGATGGCCAGGTGGGAGGATCGTGGGCTCTGCGAATCATGGACTTGTGATCAGAATGATCGTATGATATTTCTGATCAGAGCGATCCGTTATGATCGTGATAATCTTGACATTTAGATTGGTAATAGATACAATATTTCGTGGAGTTGTTGTTGTAAATATATGTAGAAGTTATTGTTTTGGCACTGTACATAACATACATCAACATACGCGCTATTTAGCCGCCATGCACACTAGCTTAGGTTCACTACACGTACTTACCATAAAACGCAAAATAAAAATTGTAATCAAAACAAGCTGGATTGTATATTGTAGATTCTTCTAAAGCATCACTATTGCTTCAAAAGAAACGAAATAAATAAAACACCTAGTGACAAGCGGTGCATCTAAACATCGATATAATGTCGCAAGCTTTCAATAGGGCGACACTTATATTTGGTGACTGAATACTTGTATCTTACTTCAATCTGGTCTGTTATCTGCGACCTGAGCGCTTGGATTGGGTAAACGCCCATCGATAGGGCGCGCGGGCCCGGCGAATGTGAGCCCTAACAGGAAAATCGACACACAGTTAGCACTCACACAAAACAATCGATTACATGCGACCTTTACATCACTATTATCGATATTCTCTGAACATTGTTAATTTTTCAAGCTATATCCATTTGTTATGCCAATTTTTTTTTTTATAAATTTTCTAGAGACTATAAACACACACATGCCAAGTATCAAACGCGTTGACATCGTATGTTCAAAATTGTATAGTAAGAAAAAAATATATAGTACAAAGATGAGAAACACACTGAAAAACAATGAGAGATACATGGATAAATCAGACAATCAAAGCAAATGATATGAACGTTGAATATCCTTATCGTACCGTCAAGTATCTAACTAATGATAAACAGGAGTCGTATGATCACACCGATGGACACAACAAAGTAACTCATTCACAGACTGTCGCACACAGACCGAACATAACATAACGGTGGTTTCGACAAACGAAAGAACATATATTTTACATGAAAAGATATATATTAGACTGGACTATCGAATATGTAGAATTCGATTTTTAAAGTTAGTCTTGTTAGGGTTGCAATCGAATGAATTTAATGATGAAATAAAAGCCAAAGCCACGCCTAATGTCGTCGAGTACGATACCATCTGTTTGCACGTTTCCTCAGACATTCTCTGCGAACCAAGTAAAATAAACCGATATACAAATATATCCTTTTTATATATTTGTGGCTGTGCAGTGTGTAGTTAGAATATAACATAATCGTTGTGACTGTTAGCATGTAAGCTACCCTTAAGCGAACATAAACCTAAACGTGGCTCAAATGTAAATCCATTTATAGATTGTCATCAATATTTTGTAGACAATGGCTGCAAAATTATAAAAAATATATGATACTGTATTAGTACATTAAATATAAATATAAGATCAATAATGTCCTGTTTATATTTTGTTGATAAATATAAGATCAGTAATATCTAATTTATATTTTTGTTGATAAATATAAGATCAATAATATCTATTTATATTTTTGTTGATAAATATAAGATCAATATTATCTTATTTATATTTTTGTTTATAAATAGCTAATATTTTTTTTAGCAACGTATTTTTGCGATATATTAATTACACAGCCTCAATTGAATTCATTTTTTGTATTTCAATTTGAATATAACTACATACAGCGAATAAAACCTTCCCATACAATACATATATTCGTGATCACAAAAATCATTTTCACAGTTTGTATGAACTGTTCACAACTAACCTCGCGTATGGTGAGTGTGTGTGACATCATCTGGATGTTGACTTGCGACTGGCTGGTAGGCAGGTTGTCTGAGGACCTTGACCGGACGAGTCGGGTGCCGGTGATCACCGCTTTAGACTTAAGCGTCATTTCTGTCTTGATGAATACCCTCGATATGTACTGTGAACTGTGTAAAAAGAGTTATATTAGCGATATGAGTTAATAATAATAATTTATTTCACCTTATATAATACAGTGGATCTTATACAGCATTTTTTCACAGCCTCTATTATGTTTCAAACACATAAGACTGCTGTCTCCCAAACTGGGCCATAGCCTGTATCTTGGGAGACAGTAGGTATGATTGTGGTATTTATAGCACGTCTCTGCTTAACCTTCAAGTGATTCTTGGTTCTGAGGTTCTGGTTGAATAGCCGTGTCGGGTCAAGCGTTACTGGGATTTTCTTTAAGCGATTTTTAATAGCAGCATCAAGATTAAAAAGGTTTCGAATGGAAACCAACTTATGCTGGTCAAATGAATCGTACATAATATAGTTAGCAAACAAACCTCTGCCAAGATTTAAAAAAAAAATAGGTAGGTACTGTAGGATATTTCCTTTTTCTTTCATGAATCTGTGAGTACATAAATTAGGAACCGTATGGTGTAGGAATAATATATTTTCAGTTAGGTAAAACCAACAGAACATAGAATCAAATGTACAATAAACATTATCATTATGAAACGCCCCTAAACAAATAAATATTGCTCGCAGAGACAGACAGACATAAATTATAAAATTAGCATAATAAATATTCTTAACTCAGTTATGAACGACATTTACATATAAAATCCAATCCCGCCTACATCGTCGATTCAAAATAATTTACATGTTTAGAATTTGAGGCGCTACCGTAATACTTACATCCGAAACTTCGGAAAGAGGTTAAAGTAACGAGAAACGTGTTAATGAAGCCTATTTTTTTGATAGTCGATAGTTAGACCACTGTCTCACCCAATGGTCGTTGATGAAGCATGCTTGCTAGAAGCAACCTATACACTCCTGACCTAAATACTCCCAGTTTTTCGGAAGCACAGTTTCTAGGCAGGGCGTACCACTACTTAGCAGTATCGAGTACGCTCAATGAACATATTGCTGAAGCGATTCGTGGGTGTGAGCTGTATGTCCACCGTGTAACGATGGCACATCGCCGTACGTCTGGTCGTTCGGTAATGGAAAGGGCTTAGAGAATATGCAACCCCAGCACACACTCCCCGAAGTGCGACTGATAAAAAAGTGTAGTTATTCGGATTTAATTCTGCAGTCTTCGTACCTAATTTCGGGATAAATGATGAATGATTTCAGCGTTTTATTGTACCAATTGCCCGAAACTTCGGTCTGAGAACTCTGGAAATTTGTTTCGTGGTAGGCTTACAGAGAAATTAATTATGTATTCAACTCGCAGACACGAGCAAATTAGCCTTAACGAACCAATTTTGCGCGGGAATTATTTTTTTAACGCTGCGAAAATTGTAATTTCAAATTGGTTTCCAGATCAAAGAAGTGTTGGTCTATTTTCTATTAACAAAGTATTCTTGATTACATAATCTTCAAACTAAATAATTTATACGTAAAGTTTCGAACCTTTGAACTTTTGTTAATCGGTTTAGCCACGGTTAGACCGAAAAGGATCAAAGGAATAAAGCTCTAAAATATTGTTTAAATAAACCAATAATTTTAACAACCAATTTGCGATTATAAGTACCTACTTGTACTATTTCTCAATTTTGTTATACAATTAAGGAATTTTATAGGTACTATAATTTATTATACTTTCTAGTCATAGGCAGAGGTATATTAGTCCCAATTTTACCCGTATATCTGGTCCTAATTATAGTGACAATATTGCCCAACTATTGAGCAAGTTTAATTTAAAATGGGTCTGGATCACGATTTTCCTAAACAAATATCTAAACATTTTTGCCCCGTTCGAGAACTCAATACTTGATAGGCCTTAGATAAAATAATAATATAGCATAAAAGCCCGGGCTCCACTAGTGATATGCAGTTATCAAGGTCTACATAATAATGGCAACGCGTGCTAGGCTAGAAAACCCCGACATGATCCACGTAAATGGTCAACATCTCTTTGCTACGGAGGAGTTGATAATTCCGGTCAATTAACCCTCATTATGGATTACTTTGACGTAAGCCGTGTCCTTCTGGTTAGCAGAGGGCACAGTGAAGAAGTTGCTACTGTTCGCCGTCTTTAGTTCACTTGAGAACGGTGGAATCTTGACTTTTAGGGGTTGCGAGGAAAAAAGCCTCTATAAAAGTTACCCTGATGGTCTGGTGGTGACGGGCGCGGCAGTTCGTCACCCGATTGACGGGTTGAAGAAGGCAGCAGCGTGCTCGCGATCGCGCCCTGAAGGAGGCTGTGCTCTCCTCCAAAAGGACGGGATCAGCAGCATTGGCAGACAAAACCTGGGCCGGGTTGCACTTCACTCTGCGGGCATACTGTCACTCACGGCAATAGTCTGATGCCAGACTAGCTTTAGTTACTTTGACTTCGACATAGCCGCTTTCGGCGAGATGGTACCCGGAGGCTTCTACGCAGAAAAAGTATCTAATAGAGGATGTGACTTGCCTTGCAAACGTTGTTCATGTCCAATCTATAGAAAACAAGCTGAGAGTGAATTTTGCAAAAGCTTACCTTAAAGCCCTTATGCTGAAAGCTGTTCTGAGCAGTTTGGTGGGTGAAGCGGGCATATTTCTACAGAACTTGTCTATGGCGTGATCGGCTCCGTTCTTAGTCGCCTCGGCGTGCCACTCAGAGTTCTGGTTCGATGCGTGCTTGTTGAAGAGGATGAGGATCGCTAGTGCCACCCTGTAGAATACCTGCGTACAAAATGACATGTTGATAATCATACGTGAAGGATAGTGGTGCTGCCGCTAACCTACTCATTTGTTATCACAAACTATCAAGTGCAGGGGTATTAAAAAAGGCAGGTCAGAAACACCCAAAATATCAGACTAGCCCTAGCCCTCCTCCCTTCTCTTCAGGGTAGGCAGCGCGTGTATGACACCTTTGATGTTGCAAACATCTATAGGCCACGGTGACCGCTTCCCATCAGGCCGTGTGCTTGTCTGCCACCTACGTGGTATAAAAAAAAAACTTCTAGGAAAAGGAAACTAGTGAGATGCGGTTCCAACCTGCTACTCAGTCTATAATAATGTACAAGAATTCTCGTTTAAGTCATTAAATAAAAAGGTACGATGTTCAGACTACATCAACGAAATCTTAAAGTAATAAAAGCTTTGAAATGATTTAGTTCTCACCTTGATCCCCTCGTGGAAGAAACAGTCGAGTACTCTGACGAGGTGCGGGAAGGGGAGTGCGGCCAGGATCCACCATTGCCAGTCGGCGTAGATCCTCTCTGGACCGATGGCGCCCGATAGCCGGGAGAGATGCTGGGCTGCCGACTTCTGCAAACACGTTGAGACAGTGTACGGAAACTGTACGGTAATATGAATTGTATGTAAAGATAAGAAGGTGGCCTTAACCTTTAAAAAAATAAGAAAAGGATCCACTTCTATATAACCTATTTCAGCTAAATATCCGATTTTTTTAATCGAGACATGAGACTTCTGCTCCACAATTAATGCATCATCTGTTTCAGTAATGACTTCGCTGAACGACCTCCGTCCTCCATGAGCGCAGGCCTGGGGGTGACGGGTGGAGCTGCCTGTCACCTTGGCAGAAGCAGGCCGAGATAGCGACGCTCCCTTTCTGGGGCCATAGCGGAGATACCATAGTTCCCAAACTTCGAGACACATCTCGAAGCCAGGGATGAGCCTGGGTCAGCCAAGGTGTAAAGGAAATGCCTTTTAGGTCTCCTTGTACACCGGAGTGGTTGGTATCTGTACGGATTGCCGCACGAAAAAAAGGCTAGGTACGTTGGAAATTTTGTTTTTATTTTTTTTAAATCGGTCACCTTCAGGCAGGTATAAAGTCACATGCATAGTATACGAGGCTGCTGAATATAATGGATATTGTTTCCTTTTTTTTTCTTCAAATGTCATCCGTCCTACAATGTTGCGTCTGTGTTGTGAGAATAAGTGCGAATATAAAAAGGATGAATTCACGTTATTTATATCGAACAATGCCACAATTTAAGAGTTCAATACACTGATAAATACTTTTATTGGTTTATAAAAAGTTGTATATAAACAGAAAGTTATGAGCAGTGAATCACTCTTGACCTGAATGCATTGCATTTTACACGTGACGACGGACATACACTTGATTCAAAAATTTACGGACAGCAAAAAAAATAACGTTTTGTTTTTTTTTTGTTTTGAAGATATTATTTACATTTTTACAATACTAGATAGAACAATTACGTATTATATAGCAAGAAAATTTAAATAAATTCTATTTCAGATTAGTATCTGCTAAATAGCTACAGGTTTCTTTTGCTGCTTGTCTTTGTGTTTGTGCATAGGTACCTATACATTTAATTTAGATGAACGGTTAATTACTTTGTCTTTAATACACGAGTGAAGTCACCAATAATAGCTGGTCTTGTAAAAAAAGTTCGTACTTATAAAGAAAGAAAGAAAGAAAATGATTTTTTTATTGTGGATGACACAACATGCACACGTATTAAATAAAGGAAATCCGAAACAACACATAAAATAATTTAAAAAAAAATATAACAATAACAGCAGCACTGATGAACGTGAATTTTTTACGCGACCACAGATAAGACAAGACAAACAAAAATCTATGCCGTACATAGATAAGTAGGTATAGTCTATGGTTCCGTCCCATCTGATCTGTGGTCGCCACCTGAGCAATAATAACAACAGGTATAATAACAAAGACACGTTTCTAAAGTTCAAGTAGGTATCGATGTCAAAATCGAGGGCCGTTCACCTCGTTGTTTATAAAATCAATAATAGGGCTGCCACCTCGTTCCTTTTATCGATATTATTGTTAGATCACGTTCACAGGCGACATGTTATGCGATTACAATATTATTGTTCCTTGCATAATATAGTCGTATAGATAAAGTAGGTGATTCATAAGAAACGTGGTTGTAACACGTTTTTTATTTGTTTAACGATTCGATTTAATGAGTCATTAAGACATTAACCTTTTCTTTAGTTCCATCAGAGTGACGTAAAATGTTGTAAGGATACGCTTCCAGTGCTTATGACAATATAATAACATAATAGTGTATGCCGATGTTCGCGTCTTTTGACTATATCTCCGGTACTATCTCTATCTCAACCGATTATGATCAAACATACTTAAGATTTTGAATCTGGCCAAGACCTTTCAAAGAAAAAATACCGCGTCAAAATCCATTCGTAGTTTTTGTATCTATCGCGAAGAAACAAACACAATAATTCGAAAAATATATTTTTGTGTACAGAATCGTTCACATAACCTAAGTATTTTCAAAAAATATCTCCAATATACAACTAATTTAAAATTTTATAATAGTATAGATGGTGGAATTACGTAAGTGATGGTGGAAGTTAGTAGGCATGAACACTTCAATTATAGAAATGTTACAATTTTACAGGACAACTAAACTAAAAAGAAATATTGTAACAGTTTCGAAGGGTTACACAACGTTGAAACAAAAGGAATGACTGGGCTGCTCGCGTGTCGCAGGGTTATAGGATCGGTAATGTGTAGTCACTTGTAGCGAGTGGCACGCGATCTTTTATGGAAGCCATGGTTTCTCAACTTTAATGAAGTCTCCTCCTTGACTTGTGTTAGAACTATTCACGCCTCACAAGGCATATGAGAGATAATGGGTGAAGAGACGCAAGGTTCGGTTTCTTGTCGGTGAACATATAAGTTCATATAATTATGTATTAGTATGTAACGAAGAGCTTAACTCATAACTGCTTTTCTTCTAACTGACTCCGCAGATGTAGAGAAGAATAAAAAATAATTGAGGAAAGTAATTTTATAAAAATCATAATTAGGCCTTAAAGCAGAATGTAACCTCTAATTATTAGTATCACGAACGGTATACCATTTGGGTGCACTTGCAACACATAATATGTACTTATGAATAAATATTAATAAAAAATAAAAAAATTACATACTTCTTGTAATATGTATTGCAAGTGCATAATGATTATTTATTTACTTCACATAAATCCGCTTACTTTGTTTGATTCCAACTGATACGTTTTTGGCAGCGTTTACATAAACACATTCGTACAAACGTGACCCCCGTTTGTGCCACTACTTTGAGAAACATTGACCTAAGAGCTGCTACTTTGAGGTGTATCGAACCACAGGGGAATTTTAATATTGGTGGGACGACAGAGGGGACACAATTTATTCGAATTTTGAGCTGTTGTCAAGTAGAATGTGCTTAAACTATTAAGGGTGTATAGCTTATGCTCATTATCATCAATGGTGTATATTAGTAATGGTATCTAAATCCAAGTTAGATGTAACGACTATCGAAAATAGGTAGGCAGTGATGGTTTTATGACCTGACACTTCAGGCATTTATTTTTTATGCTCAAAATGCCAGGACGTAAGAATACCTATATTAATAAATGGATTTATGCCCTGTCATTTATGCAGATTAAATAAAGATCCGACTAAATGCCCATAAACTATTACTGACGTAGAGTTAAGCCGAACGTCCACCGCCAGCTAAACTAAATGAAAACTAAACTCAGTGAACTAAGCTAAGCTAAACTAAGAATGCGTTGTCCGTCCACCAGGAAATAAGCTAAGACTACGTTAGTGATGGCCAGTTTACGCTAGAACGTCGAGTTAACCGGACGTGATATGGAAGACGACACGAGCAATGACGACACTTTAGAACTGGACTATCGTCATAGGAGAAGAAGAATGATTATTGCTTATTTTATGAAGAAAAAACGAAAACATAGATACTGAATAAGTCAACACATTCAGTCCTGGAAAACAAGCAGCGAAAGCAAACACGTGCGAACAACACTATCGACAGGCGTCACAGGGGTAAGGCAAGGGGGTGAGAGGCGCTTAGTTTAGCTCAGTTAGTTACGGGTCGGCCGCACAACTAAGTTAGTTCCACATAGCTGGGGCATTTCACGTAGCTTAGCTGGCATAGTTCGCGGTGGACGCACATGTATGAAAAACTGGCTCAACTATGCGAGCTAAGCTAAACTAACTTAGTTTAGCTGGCGGTGGACGTTCGGCTTTATACTTCAGTCAATGTTCAAATGCGACTCTGGACGTTCAATATTTCAATTTCAATTCTCAAATACGGATGATCTAAGACTGATATAGTGGTACCGTACTGAGCAGGGTACAAAAAAGTTACCATCCCACTTTTAAATACACGAATTAACATCGAATACAAAACAATATTTTCGTTATTACTTTGCGTTGCTGACTGTACTGTAGATCTCAGTAAATATTGTACTTTACCAACTAAGCGATGAAATATAGCTTGTTACAATATTTATACGGTAAGCGCCGCGCGCCAGTAGGGAAGGTATATAAAGGGTATTAGGGCTAACGCAGATTTATTTTCTCGATTGTAAACCGCTGGCACGCGATCATTGCTACAGGATGTTCTAGTTTTCTACTTAATGTTACTCCTTATTAAACTTACAAGTGCTTAAACTATTAACCACTTCAACAAAATATAATGTACTGATCAAATCTTCGTCATTTGACTAAAGAACGGGTGTTTTGAGTTAGTATGTCTGTAGTATTGTAAGTGCCACCGTAGTGGTATTAAAAAAAGTATCTCCCAAACGAATGACACCTAGTTTGATGTGATTTTAGGTTAGAATAATGATAATGATCTAGATTTTTCTTAGGTAAAAATGACAATCTATTCTGGGATTTGCAGAGCATCCATCTTGTTTAAATTTTGAATTAGTATTTAGTTTAGTTCAACTGTCCCAATGGCCATCATTGGAACCTTTCATTTAATTACAATATTAAGTTTATTATCGTTTTCCTTTTTTTAATAAAGTGTTCTACACGCTCCCCCGCTCACCCGTCAATTTAGCCTCGGAGCTTAATATCGGCGACTTAATTTGATAAAATTATTTCGCTAGCTTGTATGCGCGGATTATCCGGAGACATCTCGACATTATGTCAGCGGCTTGCGTGTGAAGTGAACAAGGATATTTCGCATATAGTGATGTGCAAACGTTTGTTTTTAATTGATATCGATAAAAAAAAATACATAATCTTACATTAATTCTTAATTATACTCATATGCATAACTTTGATACTATACAGAGTCATAACCTCGAAAGGAAAACCTGCAGCAGATTCTACTCCGTTACTCAGAAGAAATACTGACTAGCAGGTAAGGTTGGTTTGGGTCCCGAAGATAATGGGTGTCAAATATGTAAACTTTCTATTAATTGTCGGCGTGTCAACAATATTATTATTTAGCGCTTCTAATTGAAGCATTGTCACTGAATAATCATTGTAACAAAATCGACTACGATATCTGAGGTCCCCAAGGGTCAATTCAGTCTCAGTCTAGTCTCGATCTCATGTCGACCTCCCAAATATCATAAAGGGTATTCTTCTAGTGGGTGCGGGCCGGAACCTCCACGTGGTGCACCTGGGCAACGGAGGCGAGCAGCGCCTCCCACTCGCCACGGGAGACGCTGCTGCCTGCGGCCAATCCGGCCGGGGTGGGAGTGGCCCTCTAGAGGGCTGCTCCGAGGCTCTCCACGTGTCCCTCTGACTAGCAGATGGCACAGTGGGGAGCGAGCGGGGGGCGAGCTGATTGTCTGCGCGCCGACGGTTGGGTGACAGGACGGCCTCCTGTCACCCTACACCCCACCGTCGGTGAAGTGGCGCGATGCTCACCCCACCCCCCTTTTCGGGGGGTCGAGGGGGCCATCTTAAAACCGTAGATGGCCCGGGGTCAGCTGGGGTGCGAGGGATATGCCCATTGGGTAACCTTACACCCCGGTTACTAAGGCCCGAGACGGCGTGCGGTTTTAGTCGGTTCGATCCCGACATAACCACCCCCGATGGCCGACGGGGGTGGTATCCATGGGGATTTCCGCACGATAAAAAAAAAGGGTATTCTTTTAGTTACAAGAATACCTTATATTATACTCTATTTAGAATTATAAAGTGTACTTAGCACTTACGGCATGTTTCTTAGCTATCTGCATAACAGTCTTCCATGTGACTTCGTTGAGTAATTTCGTTTGTGTGATGAACATTTTTTCCTTGGACGCCACCAAGCTCGCCATGCAGTGGTAGCATTCTTCCTCTGTGAACAAGAGAAATATAATAACGTTATTAATATGATACGACTATTTGAGCGTACAACTATATAATTTTAGAATGAATACAATCGCAATTTCTAAGGACACTTAAAAAAAAACAGAAAGCCTACAATCACTTAATAGGGTCCTCGCTCCTCGCTACGTCACCGTCGTCGTGTCCACGTATGCAAAAGCCTGTTTCGTGCAAATGATACAGAGCAAAATTTTGTGCAGATTATTTGCCCGAAATCGTGCAATAAAATCCATACAAAAATATCACTTCGCTGCAATAGCTTCGTAAACTTATCTATTCGGTGACGCTTTTACGCGAGGACAGGCAGACAGACAGACAAATTCGGTAAGGATATGAGTTACATCACAAGGTTAACTTCCTTCCTACTTCTAACTCGTAAACGAGCTTAGCCCTGATCTATAGTGGAGCTTATCAGCAATGATAAGATAGCAATGAGTGCATGTGAGTGCGGACTATCTAATAGAAATAGTTGTAACAATATATTTTGCAAAAGTAAAACCGGCTTCAATGTATAAAACAATAATATTAGAATACAAATTCGTAACCTCTCGATATTAGGCCCAAATTATTTGTTGTCAATCGTTTGCGTAGCAACTACGATTTTATGTCATGTTTGAATGAATTAAATTAAAGTGGGTCGGATTTGGGATGATTTAATAATGCATGAGTTTTGGTGGGATGAAAACGGAACAACCCGAAGGCATTTTGAATGTATGAATGAATTGGCTGACTCGACTGGACAAGTATTACTCTCTCATTTTTATCAACTAAAAGGCCGTACCTACCGTAGGCTACGGTAACTGCGTACAATCTGGAAAGTCATACTTGTTTGCCACATTAGTAGTTAAAAAAGAACGGGTACACGTGTAATTGCTACACGGAGGTTAAATGAAAACAGAAAAACATAAACACAGCTCATTCTTAAAACGCATGTGCAAATCAATCGTAGGATTCTATCCAAGATAAACACTACTAACTCTGAAAAATAAAACTATCAAAGTACTTTTATATCAGTAATAGTCTCTATCTACTACCAATTTGTCGGTATACAAAAACACGTAAGCGGTTATGTTATTCAACGCTTAGTTCCCACATACTTTATCAACCTCATCGAATATGCAAAGAGTAGGTATGGTCAGCGTCAATAAGTTATCATAATTTTATTTTTTAGGAGATCAAAAAGCAAAAGTGTACATTTTTACCTATATCCAAAATGTCACATGAGAGTGACTAAAACCAAGATGTTACATATCGATAAAACGCACATGATCCCAGCATTCCCAGCACTAGAACTGTCAACACTAATTGCAATATCATTCACACCACTGCACGGACGCCTTCCTGCCGCTTCAATATAAGGCAACCAAATGAAAGTAAAATAAAATCTTCACTTGTAATCCCGCTAGGATGTTATGCGCGGTCTAGTGATGTGCCTACCATGGGTTATGTTCTGGGATTCGCCAAGGTTTGGAATTTATATAATGAGCTTGATAATGGATATATTTAAAAACTCTTGGATTATTATGTTATATGAACGATTATAACAATTTTTTTTTGTTCAGAACAATATAACATTCTGATCCGGTTGTCTGTTTGTTTGCGATTGACGCTAAAACTACTAAACGAAACTTGATGCGGTTTTTTATTAGAAAATTCTTGGTCACGCTTAAAATATGCCGCATGTTTGATTGCAATTGGTTAAGTAGAACCGGAGATATGACCAAAAGTTCCGACAACCCACATTCACGGTCATTCAAAAAAGTTCTCATAATTGCCTGGTTATAAAGGTTAAGTAAAAATTATACTGATATAAAATAAAAACCATCCAAAAACACTTGATTACATGACACACCGGGATGTCACTGGCATTCACTAGTGCCCTCACTTAACGCTAGCTCGAACATGACAAATTGGAGTGCGCCTGCCAATTTGCAATCGAGTCCAGAATATACGAGCACTCAGGAGACATGGATCTGTTTCCGATATCTGATCGAGCAATGCGATTTGTTTACCGTTTTTGTTGTCGAGATAAACTCGGTAGAATTTTTCCCTAGGTTTTACGATGGACCCGGTTGACATACGAACATCTATGGCAGTCGTTACGGGTAGTAGGAGCCCGACAAGTAAAAAGTCCGACACTTAACTTTTTGGCGACGCAGCCCAGCCCCCTTGCTACATTTACCTACTTGTATAAGTTTTTTTTTGTTCTGTGGTCATATTAGTGACTCATAATGTGTTAACCACGGTATATACAATCTATACTGCCTTTAATTTTCTTTGGTATGGGAAACTCAAAATAGTTACGTGTTTGGTTATAATCTGCCTTGAACATCTTGGTAAGGCAAAACATCCTTTGATTCCTTGATATGCCGTGATGAAAACTGATGCAGACAAAACTAAGTAAAATTTGGGCGGTCATGACAATGTATTTAAATAAATAAGTCTGTCTAAAAGCGACACGAACCCGCACTTACACAATGTTGTTCGTAAATATTTCTGGCATTATATCAGCCAGGTTTGCACAGGTGCTGGTAATGGTTTGGACAATTAATTTAATTAAGTGTTCAAACGCTGTTTTAAGCAAGAATGTATTTGCTCTTTATTTATTTTTGTTGAAATGAAAATAGCCTGTGTTGTAATACGACAGGCTCTAGCGAAGAAATAATAAATAGGAAAGTAACTTTGTCAGTCTGTTTGTCTCATTGTCAATTTGATAGAATTCAAACTTTTTTAATGGATTATGCTCGAAACTCGACTATCGGAACGGCCACTAGTTAATAGAAATATCCCATTGACCATAAAGTGATATCTTTATTTATTTTTTATTTATTTTTATGTCGGTCACGTCAACATGACTTCACCTCGCCTGATGGTAAGCTGAGGCAAAGTCTCTAGAATGGGAGTCACCATTGCAAACACCGATAGTGCCAAAATGGTGGCTCTCAGCTTGACGGCCTCATCAAATGCTTTTTCACGCCTCGCTTAAAGGATCAAGTAAATGATGCCAAATGAAAGGTTTACTTAGCCTA
The DNA here is from genome assembly GCA_963576445.1 of Lithosia quadra. Classification (NCBI taxonomy): domain Eukaryota; kingdom Metazoa; phylum Arthropoda; class Insecta; order Lepidoptera; family Erebidae; genus Lithosia; species Lithosia quadra. The sequence goes on from OY754875.1 coordinate 16,871,838, forward strand.
CACAAGAAAGCTTTTAATATCCTGCCGAGTAACGTAATGAAATGTTCTGCCGTCTGCACGGCTAAGTGACTACCTACCTATGGGGAATAAATATAATTAACAGTTTTCGTAGAAAATGTTGTTTTAGTAATTACATTATTGAAGAGAGAACCCACTAATATTAAGAACTAGCCTGTAACTTCACGCGCGTGGATCTTGGTTATCGTGAATAAAAGTAATAATGAAATTTTGATCCCGTTCCCGGACATTTTTTTCATCACAACACTTCCAACACCTCCAAAAAATATCATTATTATGTTCACCAATGTATCCAATTTGACAATAAAACCATTAATAATAATATTATTAAAACCTTCCTCGAGAATCACTGTATTCATTGGTGGAAACAACATGAAAATCGGTACAGTAGTTCGCGGCGGTGTATCATAATTATGTATTGTTTGTGATACTAGAAGCACTGATCCAATTTTGATAAGGTTTTATATTTAGTAAGTGATCGTAACCTTACAAAAAAAAATAGAAATTGGATCGCTATTTTAGTGGAACATTGACAAACAGACGTCTATTTTTACTGGCCTATGAATAAGAAAACCGAATAAAGTAAATGGGTATTGATAGTTCTTTACAAAGTTCGGGGGAAAATTTGCGAGCACAGACAATGTCTCCAAAAGTTAACCATCTGTCAGCAATTGTGAGACAATTCATGTGTTATATTGGTGTCTAGAGGTCTTATTCGCCAAACATTGATTTCATATAAGAAGTCAAACATGTTATTTATGAAATGAATATTTTTGTGGATACGAAGTTACGATCAAATAGGTCAACATTTAGAACTGAACTAGTATGCTGTTCGCTGCAAGAGCATTTAAGAATATTGAAGCTTCTACAATATCGTCATCTTTTGAGCCTTTTCCCAGTCTAACTGCGAAGCGATGTACCTACTTCGATATTTTACGTTTAACGACTGTCATCTGGGGCCTTACTCTGAAAATCGAACATGAACGTTTCGGATCGAACGAAAACGGACAATTTGTCAAACAATGACAGCGAAAACGTCAAATGTATTTTGGGAGTAGGAGGTGTACTGATACAACCTCAATGTCAAACGATCGAAGACGGATCCGAAATCCGAAACGAAACACTTTCGGGGTAGCTAAATGGTCAAAACGTCAACGGATACGAATATTTACGTTTTTCGGAGTAAGGCCCCTGATCTATTGGCGATATCGTAGTTCGGTAGTTCGACCAGTTGTAGGCCTTTTTAGGGCTCCACCTACCCGTAATTTGAAGCTTGTTGTTGTCCAAAAATGAAACGGCATGATTATTCCATTCTTCGACCTACAAATTCTATATTTTAAAAAAATAAACAGACTTTTACTGTTAATGAGTAAAGGAGATTAGGTAGGTGCCTATTAATATAAATTACGCTATTACACGAGATACGCAATATTAGGTATATTTATCACGTTAATACGAGCTAATCTCAGCCACCTGTGACTATTTTCACAATCACACGTAGGCATTATGTTTATACGTACTTAATTAGTCACGTTACTTTTTATTTTTCACTATTCATTCATATAACTATTTTCGTGAGTGACATCATATAATTCAGCGCCATCTAGCGATATCAAGCTGAACTTCTATGCTAACTAATCTTGCATCGCGCAGTGAAAATTCTCACGCAGATTAGTACGTAAGGTATAAGTATATACAATCAGCTGATTACCAAGCCTGATTGGAGTACATCGTAGGCACATATGTAAACCTAAGCAACCATTTCGTAGAGATGGAGTAGCAATATCGCAGACCAGCCAACTAAATCTCTTTTATCTCTTTTTTGCAAGCATTTGCCGAAAATGTTACCCAAAATAAGCAGTGCACAAATAATTCCTTATATAGCCACAGACCGATCCTTTCCTATCCGTAACCAGTGATCCATTTCACCAAATATAAACGAACTTTTGATACCAATTAACCCTAACCTTACGGACTAGTCTTTCACCAGGGGTATATGTTGATGTAGAGTAAATTAAAGGCCTGACCTCACAAAATATATCATGCGGAGCCTAAATTAATAAAGTCGCGAGATCATTATTATGATACGGTGTTAACAGAGGGCTTCTTGTTAAAATATGCTTTAATTACGATGTGCTATTAAGATTAATTTGTTCACGCAAAGGGATACGATAGCTGTGTTAAGGTAATTTATATTGGTATGAAAGGTTTGCCCAATTAATTTAAGGTTTTGATGGTAAGTAAATATTGTTTCGAGAAACGTTATCTTATTCAGTTCAAACACTGATCAAATTAATAGGATATTGAAAATAGGGCAGCCAGCAGGTCAATCGAAAACGGCGAGTTTACCCGAAAGGTTTAATGACAGTAGAGGAAGCTCGTGAAGTTATGTAAGGACAGAAGCAGATAGCGGACTGTTGTGTCTGCCTACACCGGAAAAAAAGGCGTGAGTATCTGTTATATGTAAACGTTATATTATCTAAGTTAGACAGGGTGTATACCTACAGTTAGATATCCCGAAAGCTCAGCTAGTACTTGGCATAGTTCACGGCATCTAACTTGGCTAGATTTTGGAGTAGTATGGCCCCTACTTCTCCAAAACCTTACCTAGTTAAATGCCGTGAACTGTAAGTATGTTTATCTGACTGAAAACTGCAGTTTTATTATCGCAATCAAGCTAAAGTTAGTTTGTGTAATCATATATTTTACCGTAATTTACACATTACTTAAGCAGCAAAAAGTACAAAGAAAGCTTTATAGTGAGTCAGACCTAAAGTATAGAATTTTGTACCTAAAAGCGTACAATTGATGTTAGTAGCTAAGCTACGCTATGTATCGATCTCTTTGTAAGGCTCATGAATAAGTAAACAGTAAGGGTAGTGACTCGTCCTGTTTCATAGTATTCACCCCTTGACCACTGAATTACCACACAGCAAACATTATTGTTATGAGTTGGAAAATAAGTTCTGTTACCAATTACTAGTAAATTAGCTGTTATATAGTAACAAGTATTTGAGTGTTGTCTTACTCATTGGATATTCCGTTTGAATAAAAGTTGAAGAATTATACATCATTACGGTATGAGTCATTGGAGCGTAGAACCGTAAACGTAAGAACTAAAATAGAATAGGGATTGTGGTCACCACAATTTTTGGACGGCGAAACACGATGCTTGATCAACTACTCTAAGGTCTCTAGGAAGGAACCTCACATGCTATTTATTCCTCAAAAATACTACTGACTAAGAATTAAGAAAATTTTCAATAAGTACTTAGAAACCACTTTTTACTTTGTAATACAAGCGGTCGAGAAACAACGACAGTTTATGGACTAAATAGAATATAAACGTCCGTACTACGAGGGTTTCACAAGCTATAAATAAATCGGCAAAGCGTCCAACTGACTGCAAAGATTGCTACCTCGAACCTCAGACAATCCACAATTTACGTCAATAAACCTATATATTTCTCAATCACCACTTTACAATTTTTCTGTTTACTATTGTGTCAGAAAGTGTATTATCATAAGTGTCTAGCGCTGACCTATATACATATTTATAAACTAACATTTACGGATGATTGAATACAGACGGTGGTAATTATTCAGAGTACTTGGGCGACCAAAATTCTCTCGAAGGTTTTAAAAGCAAAACTTCATGTTAAATACAAATTTTGACTCGTTAAAGCTGTCTGTGAGATTACCTCTTCTTCTGCAAGCCGGTACATCATCTGGTTGACTCAAGAGGCTTCAGCGTAAGTTATATCCTATTTAAGTTCAGAAGCTTATTAAACCTCGGATAATAATTTCAATAACAACCTGTAATTGCATCCCGTATACCCCGATGTTCATAATGTAAGCGTTGTATACAAACGGGATAGCTATGTATCCAAAATGCAGGAACGAGCATGCATTTCAAATTCCAGGCATATCATTACCTACGTTTGGAACACGTTACCACTTTACTAATATAACATTTTTACCGATGTTTACCGCTGTTACCGGTGCGCGGTGGAATGTTCGGAGCAGGGAATATATCAATGTCAATGGCAGAATGTTTTCCCAGATTTTTCTCCTTCCTCATTATTTCGAGTGAGTTGCCTACTTTTAGCGTAAGCCGTGTGCAAATACATGAACTTAGCGAGAACTTGTTTGAGGTTTTGATCGTGAAAAACATATTTTGCCGGAGTTATTTGTTTGCTTGATGACTGTTCGTTTTGTTGATGTAATGACTCTTCACGAATAACATAAATTAATTAGCCTATTGCAGTCCACTGCTGGACAAATGCCTCTCAAAATTTGCGCTATACGAATAACTTACAAAACTATTATGATTTTGGGTCTTATCTTTAAGAGCTGTGCGGGAATCGCACCAGCAACCATAGCAACCGAAGGTTCTATCACCACACCACGCCACACAGGCGTCAGTCATTTTGACATTTATGTTTGACCAGACAACAAGCTAGGTACTGTAATCACTGTACATGTATGTATATTTGATGTCGCTGTCGTTTGAACATGATGATTGATCTATGTTTATGTCAAAGGTCTAAATAATACTTATTTTAATTTAATCCTAACTACATTACATAAGTTTATCATCATTATCATCAGATTCCGCAACCGTTCTCCAAAACCAATTCGCTTTTAGGAGTATTTATCGACAAAACTATTCAATACCACGCCTCTATTACCAAATATCTGAGGAGCTCTTTCAATTTAATCCCAGCGTCTCTCTTCCAATCGAAAACAATACGTGCTAGGCTGCGTTGCAGCCTGTATCCTCTGGACTTTACCTTAGCTTCTTATCATCCAGTGGGGTAAAGTCAATTGACGGACTAAATATAAAAAGAAATATTTCCTTTACCCAATAGTCTTTCACCTATGGACATTTCACCGACAGAACCTTCATCTTTAGCATTGTCTTTATTTCTTCCGAGGGTTTCACCTCGGATCCTAGGGTCTGCTTTCCGACTTTTTCTCCTCAATTCGAATGTTCTGGACCATCTTTGGTAGTGAGACCACTGTCGAAAATTTCTCAAGGGATATTCCACCCACATCTATGACCGATATTTCACACATCATAGTCAAGTTTTTTTTTCTTCGGATTAAGTTTGGACTATGAGCGCAACCAGAGGTTCTATTGACGCACGCCATGTCACAGGTAGGTGTTATATTTACATAAATAAGCCAGCACCGTGAGTCAAAGTGACGTCACTATCTTATTCTTACATCTTTTGAACTTTGAGACTAATTAGATTTCTATTATTAGTTACGTTTTATAAAAAAAATTTAAGGAAATAATTTGAAGAGCCAATTTTTTTTTCCGAGCGTGCCCCGCCTTCTTCTCTGACCTGTTATGTACAATTTTGTAAACTCGCACTTGTGTAACTTGAACTAGGTAATAACTTATTTCTACATCAACAGTATCAACACATGTGAATACATAGTGGTCAAAATGAAACATGACTTTGACTGATTGATCAATTAGCTATTCTTTCCTTTCATACATTCAATGTATTCATGCACACAATGTCACACATTTACATATATACTATACTTAGTTGAAATCTGCTGCTGAGTGATTTTACAGCTTCATTATGCAAAATAGTTAAGTTCTTGTATTACGAGGAAATTGCTTATCTTGGTTTAGGCAAGTGTTGTGTAAGTAATTAAATACGGAAGGCATTGATTAGGATTGCTGGACCTCCTCTTGGGAGGGTAGGAAAGTATATATCGAATGAGTCACATCACGGGGGGAAGTCAATTGACGGACTAAATATTTAAAAAAACTTTCTGCACAAAAAAATATAGAAAAACTCGACTCCAAAAGACTTCTCTCTCTGTCATCTAGCTTGTATTGTTTGCAGTTCCAATTTGAGGATTTCCTAAGTGCTATTCAGTACCGAACTTCCACTATATTGAGTTCGGTGAACCGGCTAGTAGTGTCTAATCTGACAGCCACCAATCTCAATACATTCATAAATTTTAAATTCCATTTGTATGTGTCGCTTCGATTCGAGAAAAATCTGTTAGATCAGACAGAGGTATTTAACAACGGTCTCTATAAATATCTTAATAGCAGCCCCGCGCCACCTACCGCAAAAACCACACTTTTATTGTTTACGCACAAGTGCAATAAGCGCGTAAGAAACAATAAACGTTATATTGGCCACATAAAATGGTATCTTATTGTGTTCATTGACGAATATTACACAGCTGGGTGTTTACGACGCCCAAGCCCACTTATTGCTCGCCCTGAGACGTAGGTATATAAAAAATAACTTTATTGGACGGTACATTCAAAGTGCAATATACGAACAGTTATTATAAATAAAGTCTTACAAAGAAACCTTTTCCAAAATGTCACACAGAGATGAGAGAGCTGCCGTTAACTTTTCAACAACCGTTTCCAGCACTCCACTCTAGCAGGGGCAAAATGATAATACCGTAATACAGGAACTGATTTCAAAATACTACTCTTTATCGAAGCTTTCAAACAGCCCAATAGTGTTAATTCTCTTAATAACCGTCATCAATTTAAATCGACCGTCAATTATGGTTCTTAAAACCGTATTCTAGTTTTCAGCTTCACATTATAAAGTCGCATAAAGACATATTGCTTAAAAATTAACTTCAGAACAATTTGCATAATGATTTCCTTAATTTAAGTAAGTATGTTATACATAAGTGGCGACCATAACTTCAAAACACAATAATGTACCGTACAACACTTGTCTTAACCTACGTCAAAAGTAGGTAGGCCTTCTCGAAGAGCGATACCTTTGCTCGGGCCTTCTCCGTAAGTAGCGGCATTGCCGTGAATCCAATTACTACACTACGATGGCAACATCAGTACGAGAGAAGGAGGAGTAGGAATGTGTATGCCATGCCTTATTGACTTGACATAGGATATAAATATAACCTAGATCGTGTCCTGGACAGACCAGGGTACGGAAATGCATGATGTGCGCCTTACACCTAGGCGTCTGAAGACCCGAGACTACGTGCGGTTTTAGTCAGTTCGAAATCTAATATAACCGCGAACCGGGGTGAACCGTGGGGAATTCCACACCAAAAAAATAACAAAAGACTTCAACTAGACCAAATTGACATGGACCACAGGGAAAAAACTTCACTACTATGTGCAAAACATAAAACTTATGTAATGTTAGATAAATGTAACAGAGCTAAAAACCTTTCCATAGCATACATCAGTACGCAATCGGTCAAAACTTCCTAAGTAAGTAACAAGTTACATACGAACTAACGATTATATTAAATGGGAAAAGAAAACATAAAAAATCATGACGAAATACTTTAGTGACCACGATGGTATTTCGTAACCATTGCAAGCCAATAACACCTCATACCTTACATATTACTGCCTAATTCATTTTGCATAGTCATCTCATAAGTAAAAAAAAAGATGATGAAACGAACAGCGGATTAACGTAAAGAATATTAACCGCAAACCTATACTTAAAAGTGATTTGAATTCATTTTAAATTGGAATTGTCAGAATGATTCGGCGTTTTTCTTAATTATGTATATTCTGAAGATGAAGTAAATCTAGTTATAGATTTAGACGATGACTTTGGAATTGATGTGCAGCTAAGCGATGTGAGGAACTGATGATATTATAATCATTCTTTACCTATCGCATGGCATGGATACGATGTCATCGGATTACTATCAATGCACGCATTTAATAAAAAAAATCAAATTTTATTTCAAAGGAGTAACAATTTGAGATAGCGCAAATAGAAAACCAGAAAAAGGGGGTAGACCACTTAGAGTTAGAGCACCCGCCCGAATAGCACCCATGTGAATAGCACCTAGCCTAGTTCACGAAGAGCACCTGAACTTGCGCGATAAGTTTTTGAGATAAGCACAGGGTAGTGCCGATTTCAAAAATATCAATTATTATTTTCGTTTTAGTACAACTGAAACTAAAACTTAGCTTAAAAATGTTATTTATTTTAAGACTATTTTCTCGCGTTGACGCGTGTCGCGTTAATAGAACTATCAGTTTTTACGGTTCTAGTCAAGAATTACTACCCATTTCGTTACATACACCGTATACATTATCTAGATATAAATTTTCCTTTTTCGCTATCGACCCTCGTCCCTAACCAAATATACGAGGCACGCATACAAAATAAAATATATTGGAAAAGCTACATTTCCAATACAGCCGGTCAAACTGCCTGTACCCTACTTACACCTGCATAAATTTGTCGTTTAGTATATACGTATGAATTCTAAAGCACGAAATATATATTTACTTGATAAATCGAGGGAATTATTTAAATAATTAAATGTCTACTACTATAAAGGGTATGCATGTAGAGAACGTGACAATAAAAATTATTAATTCAATGGAATATTGGTTGCAGTTTGTGCCGATGTGCCAATGATATCATGGGAATAATTTGTGAGGGATAAAGCTACGCTTCCCATGAGAAGTTAAAAAAAAAACAGTACAAATTAGCAACTTACATAGAGTACAATATCGGTGGTATAACTCCGTGTAATTTGTCTAATGTTTACATCAAGAGTAGCCGATAAAGTCTAGAAATAGAAATCATGTAAGAACAATCAAATTTATATTCGTCTCAGGCCTTTTGTAATGGTGACTTTTGAGTTCAGCGGCAATTAGGTAAAGGCTATCCAATATCAATATGCCTAGTCAAGAGGCGATGAGAATGAGGATTACTTAAAACACTGAGCAAACTCTGCATCAACAGTTTGGTTCGTCTCAAAAAATTGTGAATGTTTCCATTGATGAAACAGTACCAGTCTATGAATTTAATTTATTTACTTGCGTTCGCGGAGAATATTCATTCAATAGTATTTATATAAGAAACTTGTATATGTAAACATGTACATTTATAATTTTAGTTAGATTATAAAAACACACATGGTTATTTCGAACCGACATTTCAGCGTGTTATTGAAAACGTATGTGCATACACTACAGTTAAATTTAGATTTATCACCAGCTTCGAACGATGAAGGAAAACATCGTAAGGAAACTCGTACTTTTAATAATAAACAAATACCTTGGTACAGTGTAGCACGTTTACTAGCAATTGGTGGCCGACGATTTATATCCATGTCGATTCCAAAAGTTCCAATGATGATACACAGATTACAATAAAGTGATCAGAAATGTTATTTGTGTTACGTCATTAATATATTATTATTCTGCACACAGACAGTACAGCCGATAAACAGAAGGTGGGACGTTTCTCAACCAGATAGACTGACGACCTGTAAGAGGCACTTGCTGAAATAGACAGGATCCGGAACGCGGAGGATCGAGTACCTACTGGCGCACATTGGAACAGGCCTAAGTGAACTGCAAAATGGTTTGATTGATATTCCGCACTGATAGTTATGACATCCTCTTCTTCGTCCATCCTCTCTACGTGTCCAAACCTTCTAAGCCTCCTTTCTTTATCGTGGACCTACATCATCGAGCATACTACAACGTTCCCATAGGGCGCTGTTCCTTATTTATTCCAACAATGTCTAGGTTGCTATTGAACATTTAATATGGATACTGGAAAGAATGCTTCGATATAGCATAATGTTACCATTGGGTTGTGAATTGTGTTGCTTCACGGAAAATATCGAGGTCCAGCCAAATCCGCAGTTAAGACTGGTAAAGCGGACCCTAGACTCCGAGGTGAAAGCTTTGGATACGACTGGGATTAACGCTAGGTCGAAGAAGACTGGTAAAAAGCAGTGTCCCACGGTACAAATAAACAGTGTTCGTCTCAAGTTTATTGTTTTTTTGGGTTATCTGGTTTACTTTTAGAAGACTCTCTCAAGCCATTGGCCTAAAACAAAGTTGTGCTAACGGGTGGCTAACACGTATTGCTCGATTTGATGACACTCGTAAAACGTTAACGCGACTATAAAACTCAGCACTATTTCTTTTATTCTTTTATCTATGCTTGGATAGAGGTTGTTATTGCGGGTAGGAATATATGGGTTTTGAGATCCACTCTAAAAATAATGGCACAGCCCCCGCTTAAGAATAGGCATTTCGTCACAGTTTGGTTTGAAAGCTTTTGTATAGTCTATCATGGGAGTAATATGGTTTCACCGAAAGTGATGGGCTTGTATGAAAGATTGAATGGTGTTAGAGAAACATGAAAAAACTAAATGATAGGTGGATTTTAGCAAAATACATTGAAAAGCTAAACATTTTTCAATTCAAAATCAATCCAAATTTCAATGTTATGGATGAAAATTTCACCGCAAGAAACTATCATAAATATAAATTTAAATCCAGAGACTTTGCCTTTAGCTTGCCATCAGGCGAGGTGAAGTCATGTTGACGTATCCAATATAAATATAAATTACAGGCCAGGTAAATAATATAAAGGACATAAAAACATTACACTAAGTGCGACTTAGCGCCTACATTAAACACATTATTATTGTCTACTTAACTACTTACAAAGTGTACATACTGGTTTCTGCAAATAATGTTAAGAAAATAATGTCTGTATGTAAATAACGCTGTTAATTTAGCATGCTAACTATGTCAACGTGGTAACATGGCTGTTTATAACATAAGTTTTTAATTAATTTACTACTTCATATGTTTTTGAAGTTATAGTAACATTTACAAGTTTTTTTTATACTACTTAGGTGGTAGATAAGCACACGGCCCACCTGATGGGAAGTGGTCTAACTCGCGCTGCCGACCCTGGAAGGGAGAGGGTTGGGAGGTTTGGGGGGGAGGTTGAGGATGGGGGATAAGGGGGGATTGTGAGCTCTGGTTACCCTACTTACCGCCGGGAACACACAACACTATGGTTATTACGGCCGTGGTCTTCTGTAGGGCAGGGTAGTAATTGCCTCTTGATATCTAACTAGTATCTTTTTGAAATCGCAATAATTAAATTAAAACTTCATAAAAACCTAGCTTGATAGCAATCACCACTGATCAATCACTTATAACTAAACTGCATTAGGTACCAGGTTTTATTTTCACGAATCACCAACCGATTTTCTATAGTGAATTCCAACCTTAAACAGTGGTTATTTTGATATTTCCACGAAGGGGTATCGCAGGGGTGTGTTTTTGTACCACTATTTCCAGTTTACAAAGAAAAAGCTACCAATCCAACTATTATTTATTTAATTCCACGTATTAGGGGACGAACCTATTACCGTCTAGACTTTGGGTTGCCACTGTGAACTTTGTAGCAGGGAAACCCAATGACAGGTCCGGGTTAGGCCCAGGATCTCATGACAATAGCCAGGATACCTCAGTCTTACACGTCCTCACGTCTTGTATTGTAAGTACAGTATAATGGAGATAGGACACGACGGTATCTCCCGTCCGAAATGAGCTGTCCGACTAGGGTAGTACCTCCGCCCTACAGAACACCGCGGCAATAATAACCATCGTGTTGTGTTCCCGCCGGTAAGTAGGGCAGCCAGAGCTCACTGTACCCCTCCTTCCCCCACCACTTCCTAGACTCCCCACACCATCCTAGCCCTCCCTTCAGGGTAGGCGGCGCGTGTGTGACACCTCTAGTGTTGCACACGTCCATAGGCCACGGTGACCGCTTCCTATCAGGTGGGCCATGTGCTTGTCTGCCACCTAAGTCGTATAAAAAAAAGTTCCTCAGACTTGACAAAGTGTTGCAGATTTTTTGTCGTACCTACATTACGTATTTTATGTGTGACGTCTGTAATTAGGTATTTAACTAAAACAGTTATGAAATAGAAGACAATTTTGTCATAATAAGTTGCAAACGTAAATAGGAAAATGTATATATTTGCGGTTGGTGGCGGGAATGAAAAGATTATGTATGTCAAAAGCAATTCTCAACTAGGTATAATGCCATAATCTTAATATATATAAATCTCATGTCACAATTTTTGTCCTCAATGGACTCCTAAACCACTTAACCGATTATAATAAAATTCGCACACCATGTGCATTTCGATCCAACTTGAGAGATAGGATAGTTTTTGAAACGGATTTCGACATCCACGCGGGCGGAGCCGCGGGCAACAGCTAGTATATTATGTAATTGTCAACTGATTGCAAAGAGCAGTCAATTAATTACTGATTTGTCAAACGCAACATACAATCTGTTTTTGACCGACTTAAAAAAGGAGGTTCACTGTCTGCGATTTGATAATGATGAGGTTTTAATAAAAGTATTTTTTACATTCTGGAGAAGGCTTTAGTATACTTAAAAAAGGACGTTACGTCTACTCTTTTTCTTTAATTATTTGATATTTCAGAATGATGCCTTCTAGATTATTACCACATAAGTCAGTGAATTGCTATCACAAAACAACTAGACACTTATATTTAAAGGGCGTAAATGTCACTTTATGTAGGTATGCAACCTTCATTATCGCATTTAGTTGGTCGTAAAACATACGTAGGAGTATCCTGTCGTGAATTTATTATAATACAAGCCTGACTAGCATCAATGACAATGAAAATACATAATATAATACAGCTTACGTACATAGTGTCTACCCACATCACACTAATCCGTTTTCACGGCGCACGTCGTCGCCCCAACACTACAGAGGCTCTTTAGTACATATAATTTTGGAGGTCCAACGGGTTCTAAAAAAGAGGTCTAACGGGCACCTTTTTATTAATTTTTATTTTGGAGGTCGTACGGGTACCAAAAAAGAGGTCGTAAGGGCACTTTTGAAAAAGGGTCCAAACTTTGAGGTCTTACGGGTACGTCGGCCATACAACGTGTAAAATCTTTTAATAAACCCGCTGAAGGAATATCTGTTTAATACACCCAAATATAATGCGAAAATAATGTTGAGAAAAACGTTGAATATTCAAATTGCTTCCAAGTTGCGGTAAAATTTCATGAAAATTTATTTGAAGTCTGTTCCACGAAACTTTTGTTAGAAAACTTTATGACAAAAAAACACTTTCGTCTTGTGCAGTTCAAGAATAAAATAAGGAAAGCGTTTTGCAGAAAATTTAAGTAGGGATCTTATTCTTAAAAAGATTTTTCTTTTCTTAGCATTCAATCTTTTTAACTTCTCTCATTATGGTACCTAAAATTTTTTCTTTCATCTTTAAAAAGAAAAATGTATGAAGAAGCTCGACGAAACTGCCACAGGCTTCACTGTTGGGGTAGGAGGCCAGACGGCAGAGACCATAATAAAAACCGTATATGGCAAATTAAAAGAAGGAGAAAGAGTGGCAGTCTTTACGGGTAGTTGGAGCCCACAAAAGTCCAACCAGTCTAACTTGGAACTTCGAGATCGCCAATGGTCATAATGACCATTGGTTGTGGAGGTCAGATGGCAGTCGCTCTACGGAAAATATCGAAGTTCAGCCGCATCACAGTTAGACTGGAAAGCCGACCCCAACTGAGTTGGGAAAAAGGTTCAGAGAATGATGAGAAAGAGTAGGCGGACTCAGGGCTCTGAAGTTTAGGATGAAACTGGGAACATCGGCAAGAGTGTTAATTTGAGAACTCAAAAAACTAATTAATCAAAACCTCTAGCTGAGTGATGTCCGTCGACTTATAATCACAAAATTAGTGAAACTGTCAGACTCGATGTCAACAAATTTAATAAATTACCACCTACATAAGAAATAATGTTTCGTTTGTAGCTTACTACGTCCATTTAGTTGTTGGAGCATTGACCGTGATGTAGGCCGACGTATTAGAACATTACAGTTAAGTTTGTCCTTCAACCTGACGTATGTTAGAACAACATTTTATGGTTTATAATGTTTATGTAAATTGCTGACTTCAGTGAAATAGGTGTATTGGTATCAAGATCTTTGAGAGTCAAGTTAACCTGACCTGCTAGCCGGTACACCTGCTGATTACCTGATGGTTCTGGGGTAGGCTTTTCACTCGGGGTAGAGGGCATACGGCAGTTGCTATGATCCATATGAGCCAAATCAGAAGAAAGACAAGGAGTAAACGGACCTCAGGTCCTGGAGTAAAATGCTGGGGTGCAACCGGGAACAATGTTTGGATGATTATAATGAGGATAAACATCAGTGGAAATGATAATTGCCTCTGCTTACACTATTATTACTAGGTAGGTACTACTAGCCGATGCGGAGCCGTTCCGCCTCTAGTTATCGGAAGTTTTGGTCATATCTCGGGTTCTATACAACCAATTGCAATAAACATACGGCAGGTATTACTCTGAATAAGACCCTTCTAATAAAAAACCTTCATCAAAATCCGTTCAGTCGTTTCTGCGTCCATCGCAAATAAAGGAAAAGAAGTAAAAAACATTTCTATTTTGTGTTATAAATCGTTCAAATAACATTACCAAAGTATTTCTTTTAATATCTCCAATGTACAGACACACCTGCTTTAAAATGTTATAATAGTAAAAGACCTGCGCAGTTGTTCAGTTTTCTTTAGAAATAAGCGTTATATAAACGCTGTGCTCATCTAATGAAGCAATTTCAAGTAATGGACCTCCCCATGGGCAAGTAAATGAGGTCCAATTACGGCGATCGTTTAAGGTTTACTTAAACAGTTGGCTGAAACCCAAGTATTTTATTACAAAGGATTCAATGGAAAGGCTATTTCTTGGCCCGTTATATTGGATACTAGTTGTAGCCTACGGCTAGGCTCTTGTGGAATTCTGATCACGTTCGTAAGCCACGGGAACCTAAAAGTAGCTTGTGTTATTCCAGACTATACTTTATCATTTTATGCAATTTCAGCCAGATTAGTTCTGTCATTTGAGCGTGATTCAGTAACTAATATCCAAAACATCTTCACAATCTTTCACATTTATAATTTAGGTAGGGTAGTAGGAAGTAGAGTATAAATGATCCTACAAGTCCTACTGATAAATATAAACGTATCCCTGCATCAAATTTCAGCCATTTGAGCGTGATTCGGTAACTAACATCCAAACATCTTCACAAACTTTCACATTTATAATTTGAGCAGAATAGTAGGAAGTAGGGTATGATTCTACAAGCACAA
The DNA here is from genome assembly GCA_963576445.1 of Lithosia quadra. Classification (NCBI taxonomy): domain Eukaryota; kingdom Metazoa; phylum Arthropoda; class Insecta; order Lepidoptera; family Erebidae; genus Lithosia; species Lithosia quadra. The sequence continues at coordinate 16,886,843 of OY754875.1, forward strand.
ACGCAAAATTTATGAGTATGGTAGTTTTTTACGCTTTCACGCAAAACGGCCGAACAAATCTGGCTGAAATTCGGTACAGGGAGCTTTTTATCCCTGAAACATGTTGCCATGGGAAACGGTAACGGAATTCTACGCGGGTGAAGCCGCGGACAAAAGCTAGCAAACAAAATACTACACTATTGTAGGCGCGGCTTTTGTCACGTTACTATTAACGTGAAGATATAATATCTATCTTAATTCAACATCTTGATATCAAGACTGAATTATATATCCGACAGGCGCAGTTTTTATAGATCATTCATTGTGAGTCATTTGTAAAGGATTATCTTTATCTACAGTTTGTCCATGACGCTGATTCCTGACGGGGGACTTACCATCAGCGTCAGCTACATAATGTATTACTTGATACGTATAGTGTACGGCATCTAATTTGGTAAGATTTTGGAGTAGTGTGAGCCCCACTACTCCAAAACCTTGCCAAGTTAGATATGCCGTACACTATACTTGTTTCTATGCGACGCATTTTACCACAAACAAGTATAATAGTGTACGGCATCAAACTTGGCAACGTTTTGGAGTAGTGGGGCCCACACTACTCCAAAATCTTGCCAAGTTAGATGCCGTGCACTATATATTTTGTTTAAAATGAGCTCTTTCTTTCTCACAGCCATTGGCCACGGTTACCGCTTCCCATCAGGTGGGCCGTGGGCTTGTCTGCCACCTAAGTGGTAAAAAAAAAACCTCTTGACCATCTAACCACCATGAAATTACTGGCTGGGAATATTGATTTTTCAAAAATCTAATGTAGGTTTTTTCATCAAAATCAGATCCGTGACTTGCTTGAGTAATTTTAGTTATTCCTCGATCATAATCTCGGATTTGGCCATACACGCCCACATCCACTTGAAAAGTTCACCCTATATAAGATACGTGAGATACGTGAGCTATCGCTTCCATCGGAAATATGCAGTGAATATATTACGATAAAGGGGACTTAGTGGTTACCCAGAAACCTCGTATAAAAGGGCGTGAAAAAGCATCTAATGAGGCCGTCTAGCTGAGAGCCACTATTATTATAGCATTATCGGTATCTGTAAAGGCATTTCTAAAACTTTAGCTTACCATCAAGCGATGTGAAGTCATGTTGACGTGACCATTACAGAAAAAAAACAGCAACGCTAATATTTACAAAAGTTATATTATCTTATCTCAGGTTTATAGTTTTATGGTAGAACATGGTTAAAATGTATGTTATGAAAATAGCTGTCAACATTATTTATGAAGAGTCGATCGAAGTTTTGTAATCTATTAGTTTATTTTTGGACATATTTATCTAGTATTCGATATTATCTAAATGCATTTTTATAACTGGTACATCGCAATAAATTATTGGGGTAGACACAATTTGATGAGGCTATCAATCTGAGGGCCGCCAATGTAGCACTATGGGTGTATATAGTGGTGACCCCCGATCCTAAGACTTTGAGTTTAGCTTTCCTTCAGGCGAGGTGAAGTCATGTTGATGTGTCCAATATAAAAAAAACAATCATTGTTAATTCGGTGTTATCAACGTCGGACTCCTGAATCACTAAGCGATTGAATAGAATAAATATTCGGGATCTTTTAATTTCCTTTAATCGTTCTTCATTCCTTTCTAGAGATACTTCTTCTCTCTACTTTTTTGGGATTTCGCAAGGGACAAAAAAACTACCTACTGAACGTATTTTGATGCAGGTTTTTTAAGGTCAGATGTAAAATCTGTTGTATATACCAAACTCCACGCGGGCTGAGTCGCAGGCACCGGCTAGTATATAATAAGTTTATTAATTTCATTATAATTTTGTAATAAATCAAAAAGCCCTACGTTAGTGCGGTGACAAATATCGTTAATTATACTTTTAATGAGAGTGGAAATTGTTCACGCATACCAACACGGGCGACACCAATTTAGTCCGTAGCAGCCTTTATAGCGAGGTTTATTAAGTTTTACTGTTCTATGTTAAAAGGTCATTGGTTTTAATCTGTTTCAGAACACCATACGCGAGTATTTTATGAAATAAATAAACAAAACGATTATTTTTTGAGTATTTGTTATTGTAGGTTACTTTTAATTGAAGGAGAAAAAATCTACGGCGAACATTCAAGTGATTTTTTAAAGCATTGTATGTCAAAGCAGAACTTGGTTGTTACCTACTCGCATTTTCGTTGGTGTGGAGTTTACCACCATAGGAACAGAATTATCGGTTTATTCCCTGTAGATATACTTTTAAACCATCTCCGCTTTAATTTTCATTAGATACACTTGTTGGAAACTCAAGTAACCATTATTTTCAGATACATTTATTTCAAATCCGTCAAGCTATGAGTGATAACAAAAATATAAACAAACAGAACCTTGCACTTTTATCATATTAATAGAAAATAGAGTACTTTTTTATAAAGTAAGATTGTTTGATTCAGGAAGCAAGAATTGACTATGTACTATCAATGGCAGTAAGTATATTTCAAAGTCAATGGCAATGAACAATCTACAAAATATATATTTTATTGTTACGAATCGTTAAGATTATTGTTATCTAACGCTGTGCTGCAGCACGCACGTGAGTAAAGGTTATTGATATTTGTTTATATAGTTCGATAATAATATTGATAGGAAACAGATACTGCTGTTGATTCTGTTGTAACATCTCTAAACTTAAAATTCTCTAAAATGTTCTAATTGCATCTGTTTCTTTCATTATCAGATAGAAAAGGACAGATGATTTATTTTAGTGAACACCTGTCGAATTAAGTCGGCGCCTTGACGGTACCCTTCAATTTTAGTCGACATCTACAGACATGCGACTTAACTTACTACGCACCAACACTGCGCTGTCTTAATTTGACAGGTCTTAACTTAAATAAAATCATCTGTCCTTTTCTATCTGCTAATGAAAGAAACAGATGCAATTAGAAAATTTTAGAGAATTTGAAGTTTAGAGATGTAACAACAGAATTAGCAGCACTGTTGCTTAATGCTTAGTGCTGCTGGCAAGCACTTGTTTTAGTCTTGCCGGCAGTACACCTCCGCAACTAAACCAAAATGGCGAAACAGCAGCTGTAGTTTTGCTATGCAACATAATATGCGTATGTAAGTATAAATAATGTATGATGTAAAGATAGTAATACACTCGAGAGCAATGAATCCGGGTCACTTAAACGAAGAAACTGGTTCTAACCTACGCAGACCAGGAACGGGCAGAACCAGGTGTACCACAGCACGAGAAGACCGATACTTGGTGAACACCATGCTTCGAAATCGCTTTCTCACAGGAACTGAACTCACCAATCAGTTTCGACGCCTCGGAGGAAGTAACCCAAGTGCATGGACAGTAAGACGTCGGCTTGCTGAATCTAACTTAAAACCCCTTAGACCTGCAAACGGCCCTAAACTGGAGCGTGGGCATCGTATTTCGAGACTAAGATATGCCCTGTTTCCTATTTTTGTTTTAAGGAGAGATCAGCAGTTTTTTTCTTTATGTAATTTTGTGTTAATAAAATGTATGGTGACTCATATTTTTTTTACTTTCATTTAAGGAGTATTACATTGTCTATTAAATACAATTTATTGCATTAACCTATCATTTTTAGTTTCCGAGATTTTTAACATTCTTTAAGTGACCCGGATTCATTGCTCTCGAGTGTACTACAAGTGAAGCCGTTAGTACAAAAATACAAGAGACAAAACAAGGCTATAAGCTACACAATCTACCTCTGATGGTATTTCCAATAGATAAAAATTTATCAATGCAGTAAATTTAATTTATGACTCACAAGAGAATTATAAATTAGCGTTTGTACATAGCTCTGCAAATTGGGCTGTAAATATTTTACGATATTTGACTGACTATAGGTATTATTTATAATGGAATCGTCTCCTTGGTAATCTAGATAAGGCTTTCGAAAAAAACAATTGTACGTTAAAATTATGTGAAGAAAGTATAGGTGCTATATCTATCATCAATATCTGTGGTTTACCTTTTGGTGGGAACTACCCAGACTATTTTAATATAAAAAAAAATGCAAAAGCGACGGGTCTGTTTGTTTGACTATGATATTTTAGTTCCTAAACGGATGAAGCGATTTTGATTTCGGTTTTTTCTTGATTTATATGTGCAATAGTTGGGATAAGCTGTCAGGTTTTTTTGTTATTACCACTGAAGAATCCCTGGTGTCGTTTGCCAAACGGACAAAGACGATTATACCAGTTTTCTGTTAATACTTTATTCCGGTGAACAAAACATTTCGTCGTAATTTCCCCAGGCTATACGTCTCAACTCCGAATACCTTCACCACAAATAATAATATTCCTCAATTCCGACTCAAATATTGTAACGTAAATACTCGCGCTAGTGCCAATGTTTGCTGAAACAATGTAATAAATAATATTTTTGTGTTAACAACAAACGTGTCGTGTGTATGTTAATTAGGTATTCACGTCACGTAGTTTAATGTTATATATTGTGTAGCTTCTCTTTAGGGTATTATATTTGCCTACATGAAAATTAGCCATGTTAGATAAATAGGAACTGCAAACCTTGAAACACACGTGCGAGGACACGCACAAGAATTCATCTTAACTAATTGAATGTTTACTTAGGCTAAGCGTTCATTGTACACAAGACAGTGTTAAGACAGACTAGTTGTCTACAGAAACATATGAAAGTGTGTATACTTAGAGCAAAACAAAGCTGTCTTATGACCTACAAGTGACGTGGATATACAACTGTCTAAAGACTGTTATTTTTTTTATTTTTTTTTTATGTCGGTCTCGTCAACATGACTTCACCTCGTCTGATGGTAAGCTGAGACAAAGTCTCTGGATTGGGAGTCACCATTGCCAACACCGATAGTGCCACAATGGTGGCTCTCAGCTGGACGGCCTCATCAAATGCTTTTTCACGCCCCGCTTAAAGGACCCGGGACTGTATGAGGAAGGAAACACGTGAGCTGGTAAAGAATTCCAGGTTTTGATGTTGCGGCAAAGGAAAGAGGCACCGAACCGCTTGGTTCTTGATGGAATTGTTTGCACCATATGAGGGTGATATCTGAGCCTTGCACGTCGTCTCTAATGTGCGGTAGACCTTACAAGTACCAATAGGAAGGTACCTAAAGACCTAAGGTATTCAGTACCTGCATGATCATCTAATCTAATGAAAGAGTAGAAAAAATTGTCACGAGAACAAAACATACATATTTGAGATTTTTTTTATATCGGTCACGTCAATATGACTTCACCTCACCTGATGGTCAGTTAAAGGTAAAGATGACTCTTGATTGACCTAACATGTTATGGCGGCAGGAAATATATGTCAGTCTACTGAGACAGTGTGGCAAAGATAAGTGATACAAGACATATTACCGCTACTGATAAAAAAATCAAGATAAAAAAAATAAGAAATGGTTTTAAAAAATCTGATTGCTTTCTATCAAATGATATTGAGTCCACAATTTCACGATAGCATAAAGTTGTTAATTTGATATACTTAAGAGGCTTCTGTTGGTTTATCCAAATGAAGGGCGTCAAGTGTAGTCTAATCGAATTAAAGAGCCAGTCCATTTACGTCGTGTATTGCACAGTGAGGCAACATGCACCACTATGCACATTCATTTCAATTCGAATTTAGGTAGCAGTTATCCATCGTTCGATATGTAAGTTCCTTTCCTTTTTCCTACTCCTCTCAATTCCCTCCTAAGGTGTTGCATACATAACTCAGTCAAGACTTACTAAAGAAATTCACGAGGCAAATTCAATACCATAGGCAAATATTTTATCGACCAAAAAGGCCAAAGTACCTACGCAGTAAAAGCAAATGCTTAAAAAAATTATGGGACATAGTCTTTGCTAAAACATCGTTCTGTTGTCTTTGTTCTGTTCCCTTGTGGTAAATCATTGTTGTATTAAAATTAAGTGCGTTTAGGATGAATTTCCATATTCATTCGTTAGCACAAATTAAATATAAACATGGACGTACAAAAAGAATTTATTTCTGTATAAGGAACATATGCAAATTTACAATGTTATGCAAAAATATTAAAAATAGACTGAAGCGACCGACCGGTGTAATTTTGTTAACACATTTTTAGATGTACATATAATGACTGTATAAAATGTTTAGACATTATTTTATAATGCCGAGTTCCGTAATCATAAATCCTTGTTATTATTAATCATAATTATTATCAACATTGCATCATTGATATTGAGGCAATAAGTTTGCACGTATTTTGCATGCGATTGTAGGGTCTTGGTTTTGATTCTTAGGTGGGTTAAAGCGGTTTCAGTAGATTTTGTGTTATGAAATCCTCAGTAACAGGGAGTCTAGAAACTTTCTTAATAGACGGCCTGATGACATTGTCTATTTGGGAGTGGGTTTGATTCATTTTTAATTCGAGGTTTTGAAAACAGAGCAGGTAAAAAACTCGAGACGAGCTTTCAAACTACCGACGGGCTTGCATGAAACCTTTAATGACAGTTGAGGAAGTTCGTGAGGTTATGTTAGGACAGAAGCAGATGGCGGACTGTTGTCTCTGCCTACCCAGGCGGGTAAAAAGCGTGAGCATAATTTAATTAATCTGGAATTCCTCTAGAAAGTGAATACCGCGGATTTAAATTCCATCTTGAACGGTAACATTTTGCAATTAAAATAACAAAAAAATAGTTAACATAATTATATATTGCCAAAATGAATTGAGCGTACCAAAACAACATAACATGTAATAAATTTTAATACACGATCATTTTATCAACGTTGAATACAGGATGTTATGTAGTAAATACATTGTACTGTACAGACTGTTTATCAGCGTTACGATTTGATCCTTATAATACTCGTACGAGAAATGAAAAACGTACGTAAAAATGAGCTGACACGAACGTAATATGGAGTTATATGTTCGCTGGCTTTAGAGGATAAAATTAAGTTCAATGGTATGTGTCATTCACGTTTATTGTGCGTAGATGAAAAAATATGAGGTAAGTTAGGTACGTGATCCGTTTAAGGCCTTGCGAACATAAATTGCTTGAAGAATGTATAAATGAGCTTGGCACGAATTAGTTATTCCTACTTATTATAAGAACGGTTTTCACTAATGATGACGAACTACGATCAAAAATCATCCAAACTACAAAAACGTGGTAAATAATCCATTTTAAAGTATTTCCAAGTACTTTCCTTGGTTATATTCTAGTTATCCTACTCAAGAAATGATTCATCTTTAAAACAATTCGATTTCTTATATGTTTCCTCTCCTTCCGAGGCGGATATCTACTTCCACATCTTAATCTAAGACTAACAATCTAGAGGAAATCTTTCCTCTAGCCACAGATAAACAGGATCCATTCGACAAACGACACCCCGACGGATGTATTTATCTCTGTTAGGAGGGTACCACGTCCTCTCACTTAATCGAATCCTTTAGATAAACTAGATTAAATTCTATTGTGTTTGTTCCAATAGATTGTAATGGACATTTTTAACTAGACAGGATGGAATTACACGAAAATTGCATCATTGATATTGAGGCAATAAGTTTGCACGTATTTTGCATGCGATTGTAGGGTCTTGGTTTTGATTCTTAGGTGGGTTAAAGCGGTTTCAGTAGATTTTGTGTTATGAAATCCTCAGTAACAGGGAGTCTAGAAACTTTCTTAATAGACGGCCTGATGACATTGTCTATTTGGGAGTGGGTTTGATTCATTTTTAATTCGAGGTTTTGAAAACAGAGCAGGTAAAAAACTCGAGACGAGCTTTCAAACTACCGACGGGCTTGCATGAAACCTTTAATGACAGTTGAGGAAGTTCGTGAGGTTATGTTAGGACAGAAGCAGATGGCGGACTGTTGTCTCTGCCTACCCAGGCGGGTAAAAAGCGTGAGCATAATTTAATTAATCTGGAATTCCTCTAGAAAGTGAATACCGCGGATTTAAATTCCATCTTGAACGGTAACATTTTGCAATTAAAATAACAAAAAAATAGTTAACATAATTATATATTGCCAAAATGAATTGAGCGTACCAAAACAACATAACATGTAATAAATTTTAATACACGATCATTTTATCAACGTTGAATACAGGATGTTATGTAGTAAATACATTGTACTGTACAGACTGTTTATCAGCGTTACGATTTGATCCTTATAATACTCGTACGAGAAATGAAAAACGTACGTAAAAATGAGCTGACACGAACGTAATATGGAGTTATATGTTCGCTGGCTTTAGAGGATAAAATTAAGTTCAATGGTATGTGTCATTCACGTTTATTGTGCGTAGATGAAAAAATATGAGGTAAGTTAGGTACGTGATCCGTTTAAGGCCTTGCGAACATAAATTGCTTGAAGAATGTATAAATGAGCTTGGCACGAATTAGTTATTCCTACTTATTATAAGAACGGTTTTCACTAATGATGACGAACTACGATCAAAAATCATCCAAACTACAAAAACGTGGTAAATAATCCATTTTAAAGTATTTCCAAGTACTTTCCTTGGTTATATTCTAGTTATCCTACTCAAGAAATGATTCATCTTTAAAACAATTCGATTTCTTATATGTTTCCTCTCCTTCCGAGGCGGATATCTACTTCCACATCTTAATCTAAGACTAACAATCTAGAGGAAATCTTTCCTCTAGCCACAGATAAACAGGATCCATTCGACAAACGACACCCCGACGGATGTATTTATCTCTGTTAGGAGGGTACCACGTCCTCTCACTTAATCGAATCCTTTAGATAAACTAGATTAAATTCTATTGTGTTTGTTCCAATAGATTGTAATGGACATTTTTAACTAGACAGGATGGAATTACACGAAAATGTTTCGTTTATTTACTGAAACAAAGTTGTTACAGTTTTAAAAAAATATTGGCACAATTTTCTTAGTAATAACGATGCCAAAGCAAAACGAATTACAACTGCAATCTTGAGTAAATGTAGCAAAAAATCTTAACTTTAAATAACATAAAAGTATTTTCACATTTTCTGTTCAATTCTCTCGTAGGTCGGCTTTAGGAGTTGAAAAGAGCTTGGAAATGTTGGATATATTCAGGATAGAGATTGCAAGGGACCAGCGAACCATCCATACTACCTGAGCACACGTTTTATTGAATTCTTTATTTGTTTCAATATAGGTTGAATATAGGCAAGAACCATGAACGTATAAAACGTATTTACGGAGCGCGTTGAAGAATAAAACTAAACTAACTAATAAAACTAGCAGAAATCACAATAATTTCAATCGAATTTGAGTAACACGTTGCAACCCAAAATTTACTCACACAGTGTTAGCCACTGCCATTTGTGTGACAGTCTCGTTTTCAGCGCGTTTTGTACGTAAGTTTTATACGTTCATTGGCAAGTATAATAAAATCACAGATCAATGTATCTATAGACAGGTGACTGATAAAAAGTATAGCTTCATACACCTCACACTCAGAAAACCCTTGTCAAAAAACATACACACATACAACTTGTCAATTAAAACTCCAAATTGGTTGTCAGGTGATGAGATATGGGTCACTTCCTAGATCATAAAAGGCCTGTCCTGTCAACAAGGTTTGCAAATTGTCTGCACTGAACACCAGAGGGCGACAAGACCCTTTAAAAGGGTTCGTTTAATGTCAAGTGACTGGCGCTGGACCTTTGATCTATAGCTTTAGGCGTTGAATTAATTGAAAATTAGATTATGAAGGTTCTAGGGTAAATATTTGATGGATAAAAACTTAATTAGGATTGGTACCCTTTTTGTTATTTTAGGTATATCCATAACTCATCAGCATATACAAAGTGTTGATTTGCATTTAAGCATCCTTCCCGGGGGGACTTGAGCTACCTACTTATACTTTTCAAGATTTCATGAAAAAAAAAACAGTAGGAAAAAAAATATACATAGGTACGCGTCAAAATTATAGTAAGTATACAATTTTCGTGCCGAATGGCGCTTGTATAAGTTGTAGTCTGATCTACAACATCTTACTCAATCGCATGCTGTTAGAATATTATAATTAAATTACTTAACATGTATAATCACACAAAAACGCATTTGGTGTACGAACACCGTCAACGGTAACTAAAAATATCTTCCACCTACTATTCCACTTTTAACGGCAGATTAAAATATTTATAATGCCTATCTTATTTCGGTACGCCGCGAGTAAAGAGTTTATTTTGGTTTACCTTGGTATTTACGTGTCCAAAATCCAGATATAATTCAGTATGAATACGCTACTATCAATATAAAGATCAAATCTGCTAAGGATGTGAAATTATAAATCTGATTTTAATTTATCCCTGACAATATGTGATTTTAATTTATCCCTGACAATAGAGGAGACCCGTGCCCAGCAGTGGGACATAAATGGGTTGCTATTATAATATGTATGGTCTGACAATAGATAAATGATCTTAGAACTATAAAATAGTCTGATTGCTTCTCTACAACTATAATAGGATCATAATTATAGTATCATCCATAAGGTATTTCCCTCGCACACTGGCTGGTCTTGGTCATCTACGGTTTCCAGATGGTCCCCCATCATACCCCCCTGCTTTTCCCCAACATTACAGTACCTACTGGTGGGAAATTGCTGCAGATCCTGAATAGTAGAACTTAGTACCTACCTATTGAAAGTCCTAATATATTCTTCTTCTTTCATTTAACTATTTTATAATCTACCTGAGATCAATGAAGCTGTTTAAGTATGGAGATTCGTTCAGAAATGAATATACAAAATATCTATATCTGGGTGCCTATACTGAGTTGCACAAAAATTTATGACAGAAATTGTCACTGATTTAAGTATGATTTAAGTGAATCGGAGTGTCACGTTAGGAGCTAATTTGCTCACCGAAAAATGATTCCCATGTTTGCCACCAGGCGGCGCTAATCCAATCCCATACAAATTTGCGTTTACGCGCTCACCAGTAAGTGTGACATGGCAAACGCAAAACTCAGTATAGGCACTCTGATGAGAGACAGGTTTCTTTACATAAATAAAGGACGAACGACGAAGTGAGATGAATACGAAATGCAGCATACTGCTAACAACTTCACCACCGTAATTAGTGAGTTCTCCCTTTGTGCCTGAGGAACGTGATATCAATGTTCCAGAACATGGCCGTAACTTCGTACGCTAACTTTGATATAACGTCTGTCAAATCTTGAGTTATTTGAGGCTGTTAACGTGCTCCGTAGAGCGGAATTAAACTTCTTGATTGAATTTGAAATCTCATTAGTCGAAGCTTGAATATGTTAATTTATATCGTAGACTGATATTGCAAAATTAAAGTGAGAATGTATACTTAACTTTGTTTTATTAAATAACGTGACTTTTTTCATAAGGGCTCGTGCATTGCAAAGGTAAGTAATTCTAGCCAGGTCAGTCTAAGGATGGGTGACCATTTTTAACATAATATATAGAGACCCCTCTGTGCCTCAGAGAGTACGTCAAGCTCCGGTTGCCATACGGTAGTTAGAGTCCTGACAAGTCAGACAATTGGTCTAACTACACAACTTCGATATTGTGAATTTTGTAAGAATTGTGTACAAAAAGTACGAATTGAGAACCTCCTCCTTTTTTGAAGTCGGTTAAAATACATAATTAAACACATTAATTCGAAACTTTAATTGCTTTCTTTCATTATCTGTTGGAAATAATTTATTGGTGACACTATAGAATAGTCACTAGAACAAAATAATGAAAACATTATGTGTAGGATACACTGTGGTAATTGGTGTAATAACTATAAATTATTCAGATGAAAAATTTGCTATTGTAGTTTTCCAAGAAAGTATTAATAGACGTAGTACTATTATTTATTATGTGGCAATAGTTAATACCTGATGTAGGTAATATTAGTCGCCATGTTTGTAATCGTATAGCATTTTCAACGCGTTTTTATGAGATTCATCTTCGATTTTTGAAATAAATTAACATTAAGAGTATTGTTTTCTCTACTTCGACTTCATAAGAAGTCGAAGAAGAGAAAAAAGATATATAAAATTTAAAAAACCTTAGTGCAGGTCTATCTATGGACGTGCCCTTGTCTAAAACGCCACGTTAATCTACACGAGGTATAGGAAAATAACTATAAATAACTTTAGACGGCTTCACTCGCACTCCGCTCTAGTTAAAATCATAAATGTTCAATGTGTAATCTAAGAAAAGAGTTTTTATGCTAATCGTCCTAGAGGTTTTGCCTTATATTCGCACATACGGGTAGACATTAGCATTTCATAATTCAAATAGGATATAACATAATATAGTTAAATATAGAAAAAATGCCTTTTGGGTCACTTTACACCCCGGCGTTTGAAGATCCGAGACTGTGCGGTTTTATTTGGTTCAAGTCCGCCAGGCGCGCCGTTGACAACGGGGGTGGTATTGTACGAAAAAATGTACATACAGACAACACCCATGCTATTAAGATTAAGGCTGTTCAGATAATATATGAAAAATTCCTACAATATAGTACCTATCATAGTTATAACATAAAAAAATAATGATAAAAGTGACCGTTTACAATCTCATGTTGAATGGTCATGCAATATACCAATTTAAAACAGTGTGGCCTAGATTTATCATTGAGATTGAATTAATTAAATAATTGAACTTGTTATATTCTTGAATCTTGTCATATACGAGTACGTTTCCTTTCCAGCGAGGGAAATGCTCTATGGGCCACATTACACCCTGGCGTCAAAAGTCCCTAGATGGCGTGCGGTTTTAGTCGGTGAGAGTCCGACATAACCTGCCCCGCTGGCCGCGGGGTGGATATTCACGAAGATTTCCGAACGAAAAAAAAAAAGAGCCTTATAGTGCTTAGCTAGCTTATTTATAAATTGGTATTATTAACTGTAGGAAAAGAGCGGTAGAAAAAGTTATTAAAAAAATAGCAAGGGAGACCGCGACGTCAAAACGTATCTGAGATAACACCATTCAGATTGACAGCAAACAATTACGCGGTCTATCAGACCGTAAGCGGTAACCGTGACCAGTGAATAACATCAGAAGAGGCTACTTGCTACCTGCAGCCTCAGCATGGCGTTCGCCAACACACGCAAATATCGTCAAAAGTAGACAGGTGAGGTTTCATGCTTTGAAATGGCTCCTCGATAAATTGGTAGCTACTCCTTACATATTAATAATTCTAAGACCAGATCCAGGTTGTGAGAGTGATATCAAGAGTGCACCAGCAGATTTGATCAATGAAAATTCGTTCAACTTAATTGGATTCACACGTCTTACTTAATTTATTTTATGAAGTAAAGTGTGTTTGAGTTTTAATTAATCTTGGTTCTTTCATTGATAAAAATCCGCTCCAAGTCATCCTGTATCTCTACAATTTGTGAGTCTACGCGGCACGTACATTCTGACGTCTAACATTGACATCAGTCAAAGGCGATGACAATCATTTTGTGTTACGTGTGAATGACCTGCAAGTTTGACGAACACAGTTATTATACGCTGTGTATTTTTGCCATTGTCATTCGAAAGTGGGCTGAGTTTACACAATTCGCAAGTTGCTGGAAAACTACGAACTTTTTTACATCTGAAACAACATACGGTCAATAGCATGATAGCATGAGTTCAATCATGCATAGTTATGTTGAATGGGATTTCTGTGACCTATTCAACTTCATACATTAGTTATTACTCGGATCCTGAACTCTAGAATCGTACAGAAATCAAAAGGATTAGAATATTACTTTAAAAATTGCCGTCAGTACTAAGAATGACTAGAATAGGAGAGTTCATTAGCTACGAAGACCGTATACCATCAACTGTGACCTTTAGCACCAAGCAATCTAAAAATAATTATTCATGTGCATGCCTGTAATGACTAGTATATGTAAAAACTGATATAAAAAACTCAATTGTTATTTGTTATAACAACGATACCTGTAGGCCTACTATTTTATTTTTTTTGATCTCAATTGACCTCAATCCCACCTGATGGTAAGTGACGATGTGGTCTACGATGAATCACGCTTACCTAGAAGGAACCTATTCACTCGTGACTTGAATACTCCCAGGTTATAGCTTGCCGGAAACACAGACTCCGGCAAGGAATTCCACTATATTTCGAATGCAGGGTTTACAGTAGCCCCAAATAGATGAGTTGATTTCAGCTGATTTCGTATGTATTTGCATTACATGTTATACTAATAGCAATACAAAAAAGGTTAATACTTTAATGAATAAAAAAGATAATGATATGTCCGTTTAAAATTCTTATGCTGAACGGTCATGCAATTTACCCATTCAGAGTATAATGGGGGCATTGAGAGTTAAAGTAATTTAATAATAGACATTAAAGTTATTTATTCATTTCCGTTTAGAGTTCACCTGAACATCATCATCAGGATATGCTAGTTAACTACCTTTTATTGGAAAAATCCTAACTTTAAATTATTATGATGGTAACATTTTTTATAGTTTTTTTCTCATACTGTGTTCTACAATATATAAAAAAAAAACAGCGGACAGAATCGAACGCTTTTTAGTTATGTCACAGGTACATTATATTGTACTGTGGTTATGTGAAGATTTCTAGCAAACTGCAAGCTGTTTTAGTTCCAACAAAGAGACAGTTCCTAGAGTGTGTCAGACAGACACCAGATAAACTGAATTTAATTTTCAGTAGTAGGTATAGCAATGGATTTCTTCTACTTTACTCAATTTCATTGAGTAAAATGTGTTTATGCAGTTTAAGTTGTCTTAATCATCGGTGAAATTCAGTCTAAATTCATAAGATTTGTTAAAAATAAAAAATAAGTGTTGAAATAAAGATATTATAATTATTTATTACCACACTGGATGTTTTTGTTACAACGATTTGAAATGTGTTAAGTTAACAACTTATAATTTTTGTGTTCAAAATATGAATTAATTTATTAAATTGACAATGTAATAAAATTGAGTAAATTGTTATTTTTTTAATAATCGTTTTCTTTTGTAAATTATTTAACAGATTATACGTATTATTATTTAATATAGTTTGGTTTTTAAATTATGAAGTTATTGAAGTTTTACATTATTATACTTACTTAACTCCACTATTAGATCTAGTACTTTCCAAATTATTTACATGTACTATTTATAGATATTATGATTATCCATTAAGTACTGTGTACTCATATCCAATTCCACATTAATTTGCATACCACAGAGAAATAATAATAAGATGCCATCACTACACAGAATTAATAATAAGACTATTATTATTAGTTCTGTGGCACTTATAGCAAATGCTGTAGAACATAACAGAACCAAAGACCTGTGAACGACCCGATGTTCAAAAACAAAAATCATGATTGTAATCTTGTAACGGTATACTTATTATTATTAAAATAGTTGACGGGATATTTTCCGTGTTTGTTATATTGAGTATACAATATTTCGGCCCTTTCGCAAGTACTATGACCACAAATGTACTGAAATATCGGATACTCAATATAACAAACAAACATAGTAAATATCCCGTCAACTATTATAATAATTCGAATAACCATGTTAATCTAAAATCTTATATTGTAAGTCCTTACCAGTAATGGAATGATTCGAAGACCAACACGCAATGATATAAATAAATGAAACATATTAGCATTGACACAATTATACGTACATAACGACTGTAATATAATAATAAACAACGGATATTGTAAGAAATAATCCTTGCACTATTACTGTGCTATTACTGAGTTACGTTAGAGGCCAACCACCTTCGATTCCAATACACATATCACATGTATTTCTATGACTCACTCGCTATAATAAAATTCTTATGTAACTATAATAATACTGGGCCTGAAAAATAACCAGTGACGAGAATATTATAAAAGGTATTAAACTACAATCCATACCTACTAATGCGAAAGTCTGTCTGTTTATCCGTTACGCTTTCACGGCTAAACCGCGGAACCGATTTTGATGAAATTTGGTACAGAGGTGGACTAGAGCTTGGGAAAGGACATAGGCTTTAGTCCCTTTTACTTTTTAAATTGCCGCTTGTGGGGGGATGAATAAAATCCGTAAAAAATTGTTTTATTCCAATGTAACATTCATGTAAACTTTATATTATATCAAGTAATCATGTTACTTTACTATTAGTTATCAAAATTATATCATTTTATAATTAAATACAATATTATAGAAATAAACTTCATTATTCTTAAATTGTACACCAATTAAAATTTGCATATTTGGAATATGCGATTAACATAATATAACATACAAACCGCGGCCTTTTCGCTAATAGTATTTTCTTACAGCAATAAAAAAAACTACAATAGTAATAATAATTAGTAAGTAAGTCAACAAATTACCGTAAAATATTACTGTAACTACCATCTACACAAATACCTACACAATTTTTAATAAAAAAAATGTTTCATGTCAAGTTCAGTGCCGGCAAATCTCACACTATTAAATCACATAGTCAAAGTAATAATTCGTTTATTAATTTTCGCCGTAATACTCGTATTTTAAAAATAAATAGGGAGGGCCATGCTCTCTTCCCGGCATGAATAGTCCGGGTTGGCTCTTTGCATCCTCT
This sequence comes from Lithosia quadra, assembly GCA_963576445.1. Classification (NCBI taxonomy): domain Eukaryota; kingdom Metazoa; phylum Arthropoda; class Insecta; order Lepidoptera; family Erebidae; genus Lithosia; species Lithosia quadra. The sequence continues at coordinate 16,903,445 of OY754875.1, forward strand.
CAATTTATGAACTTTAAGTAACAGTATGCTACATTTTCAGTTCACGAAAGCTATACCTCCTTCCTCTTCGATCCTCTCTCCCTCTCTCCCTACTGTGTAGCAAGTACGTATAGAATAGACTAAAATAGCCATTCATCATTAGCTGGGGTCATGTCAGCCGTGATGTTTGCCACTTCTTAGCTAATTATTTTTTATATTCTATAGCCTATGGGTTCTTCGAAATTTGGACTTAATTTAATTAGGCTAATTACCTAACTACTCAAATTTGTAGGCAATCTTTTAAGCGTTATAGATTCCTTATTAGCTATTTTCTATATAGAGACTGTCTAAACAAATTCACATTCTACCAGTGGAATGTCTTCGAAACGAATTGTCAAAAGTTCGAAACATATGGAGCTGACATTATTGTAATACATGAAATGACGATAAACAATGCCACTCATATACATTTCGGTCTTTTGACAATTCGCTTCAAAGCGATTCCACTGGTAGAATGTGACTTAGTCTAGAGTCCCAGATTTCTAAATATAAAAAAGTTACACTTTATTAGAAGGAGGTAAGCAACCGTTTCACCTTCACTTTATAACAGTAAAAGTCTTTAAACATGATTAACTTCATTCATCAATAGCTGACAGAAAGCCTACGTTACGTAACACAAATCACTATTATTTTTGTATGGATCAATACAACGACAGTTAGCTGAACCGAAACCGCTCTTTCTTGACCCAAAATGCAGTTGTTTTCTCCTAGGTAGCCTCAACGGCTAAGTATAAAACTCATTAAAAAGTTCTGAAACTTTTAATTACTATCACTGTTAAAAGAAAAATTCTTTTAACAGCATTATTTTTATTAGCAACCCTTTTAGTCCTTTGTTTCCTATTGCGCCACGAAATATTTTCCAAAATTGCTTTTGTTTTATGTGCAGATAAAACTTCGAAAAATTTCTTATTTACCTCATAATTAGTTTAAACGGTAGCGGCTGCCGTCTGACGCCTTTTTTGACCCATAATCTTGAGAGGAACACATGTAATGAGAGCCTGGTCCGTTCATTAGCAAGTGAAAAATTTAAAATTATTGATTAACTTTTTTAACGTAATGATTGTTATTAAACTTGTTAGTGTTCAATTACTTCTGAGGGTGACTGTACTCGTATCAAAAAGAGCGAGAGTAAGCAATGGTAGGGTGGCCGCTTCTACAGTCTGTATTAACGTATTAAAATAAATACCTAGTATTTAATAATATAGGTGGGTAATTTTACGAGTGAAATACCAGCACACGTGGTGAGCGCGGTCGCATTGGCGGTTCGAACGCGATGGTCGTAAAATATAAGTTTGATATACTATAGGCGAGACGTCTGAAGACGCATATTCTGTTTACCTATAAGAAATTGCTGTTTGAGCGCGTTTATAATACCTACTTACCACGCGGGTAGTATATTTCCATGAAAATTCTTTTGAACTGTGTCAGAATTTTATGACAGTATGCATAACTAATACTTTTAAATACTATGTGTGTCCCAACACTAATTTGAAACAAAATTACTACTCGTTCGCTATAAGTTGAGACCTGACCGCTAGACGTCACTGGCGCGTGTTTGTACAGCGCACAAAAAAATATCGTAAAAAAGCTTCTGCCCGAGTCGTTACCTACCTGTCTACCTATTTTTTTGCGAACAGTACATCACGGGCGACTGAGGGGCAGTGCAGGAGGAAGTAGGCGGAGAGCCCAGGTCTCAACTTATAGCGCACGCTTTATATAATGTGTACCGGTCGAAACTGGAATTTAAATTTACGTGGAGTATGGCACAGAAAACAGTTGAATATGGAAAAATATTCAACGCTTGAAAAATTTCCGGTTGAATGTGGAAGGGCTCACCCAGACTGGAATAGGATCAGAATTCCACGCAGGCATAGCCGTGGGTATCAACAAGTTGGAATATAAATCAAAAGTTCGAAAGTATAATTTTCTATCAGTTCAGGCCAAGGTCGCGAAGGAACGTATTTTGTGATGCCAACATCCCATCATCAATCACATGAATTTTATGTGAAAGGTATAAATTAGCAATGTTCAAATAAACTACATCAGAATTTATACATGAAGTTTCGCTATTACCAGATCCAACCATCCAATTTATTAACTAGCTGTTACCCACGGCTTCACCTGCGTCTGTTTCTGTCACCGCTTCTCACGGCAACGTAATCCAGGTAAGAAAAGTAGCGTGTTATTCTAGCGTCTAGATTATAAATCCAAATTACATTTTCTCACCAAACAATTTTTTTTTTTATTTATAACCCACAGAATATGCTACCCGTACAGTATAACCACAAAGGTTCTCATGGAGCATGACCTATATTCGTTTAACGAGCCTGTTGGCGGATTGGGGTCACCATTTATGCGAGAAAAGAGAGGGATTCTTTGCTTGTTCTATATTTAAATAAAAGCGGATAAAAGTTATTAAAACAGATATAATTATTAAGATCGGATCTTCGTAATTATTTCTGTTCATGTTCATTATTTTATTGGTTTTAATAAATTCTATCCGCTTTAAAAAATTCATTTTGAAAGTAATAAAACCCATGTAGAAATAGTTTGAAGCTGTATGATGCTACAAACTATTTCAATATTCACGGTATTGGGTGACCACTTACATTCATTTAGGAATAATAAAAACTTTGAACGTAATATTCTTACTCGTATTTCAAATTCGTGAGGTGGGAATAAACGATATTCTCGGGCTTCTACCAGTGGAATCGCTTTGAAGCGAATCGTCAAAAATCCGAAATGTCACTGCCATACATTCGGACCTTTGAAAATTCACTTCGATACTATTCCACTGGTAGAATATAACTTTCGTCTACAGGCCCTGAATAGAGAAGGCATTATAAACACTTAATGACAAGTGAAGGTGCTAACTAGCTATAGTTGGAGTGGAAGTCTGACCTAGTTTTCAACAATTCCTTGGATAAAGGCGTCTCGTCCCGAGAATAAATTCTCACAACGACGACGGTCTTGTTTTTTCGCAGAATATTGCCGAGATGAATAGCACGAGATTCTTTATCCTTATAAAGGTTTTATATATTCACTCGCAAACTTCATTGCGTATGAAAAAAGAAAATCGACAACCATAGGTACGAAGCACGCGTTAGAACAAGATATAATATAGAAGAACTTTTTTTATACTAGGTAGGTGGCAGACAAGCACACGGCCCACCTGATGGGAAGCAGTCATTGTGGCCTATAGACGTGTGCAAGACTAAACGTATAACACATGCGCTGCCTACCCTTGAAGGGAAGGGGGAGGGCTAGGAAGAGGTGGGAAGGCTAGTGAGCACTTAGTAATATATACTTAAAAATCTCAGCTGTTTAACTACTGCTGTTTATGAGATTCAGCTCTTTGACAGGCAGACGAATTACGAAATCTTAACAGGTTTCCGTTGGTTACCTTTCGAAAAAGGAACCCTAAAAAGTAATCAAGAATCATATCTGCGTGTCTATGGAAATACAGTACAAAGCGTTGACTCCGATCGTTACGTTGATTAAGACTAGCTCGCTGTGAAAATCTGAAAAGGTCTACACAATAACTTGACCTACATTCACGCAGAGTGAACGAACGTTCGGCTGTTCAAGTTTTAAATCCTCTAGAGACGAATCCAAATGCAAATAGCTACAGGGACACAAAACAAAAAAGTAATTTCAGTCAAAAACGTAAGGCCAAAATGAATAGAGATTGGTAAGGTACAGAATTTTCGGATCACGTAGAAAATGGGGCGAAATTAATATCGATTTGAGACTCGATTTAAGATTCGTGTTAGCAGAAAATGTATGTCATTTGATAGGTGAGGGTTGTGGCTAAATTGGGAAATAAATTGATACAAACATATCTGAAATTAATTCCTATTGAAATTAGGTACAGTCACCATCAGTACCATAACTACCATAGTTACCATAAAATTGTTATTAGTGCTCACTTACGTTACTAAAAATTATTTTACACAACTCCTCCAGTTTAATGCATAGTTAGTTATCTTTATGTAATTATTAGTTTTATTAACAGCCCCCATAGACAAATGGCAAAAGTCTAAATCGCAAACGATCGCTTAGAAAACGATAGATTAGGTCGACCAATCACATCCCAGCTCGTCGCCGGTGTACGATGCGCGCGCCGCGGCGGAATCACGAGCTGGAGTGTGATTGGTCGACCTAATCTATTCTATTCGATACGATTCGATAGCGATTTAGAATTTTGCCACTTGGCTACGGGCACAGGTAGACACTCTTTATTGCTCATCGAAGAAAATATACTAACGAAAGATAATAACAGTTAGTAGTACAATGGGTAGTTTCATCGTAATCGAGTCTGCGTTATTTCTTTTATAATGTAGTAGGATCAACAATACATGTATTTATTGAGCATAGAACTTGATTTTAAAGATATAAATGAGACGAAAGTTATAGTATTGCTTAATCTGGCGACAAAATAAATTATTAAATCGTTTTGCAAATATACGGAATGATTTAAGAATAAGATGATAGATATTAAAGAGATGATGATGGAATAAAACATAATAGAATGGAAGCGGGACAAACAATGCTAAATATTAATGAAAGCAGATTAATTTAAAATATGCAAATAACGTTCAAAAGACAGAGACCGTCTTATTCTAGAGCTTAACCTTCAACTGAGCTTTTGTATAGGTATAACGACAAGACTAAAGTGCGAATGTTTTGCTATTATATTAAGATCTTAATATGAAGTATTAAGATCTTAAGCTCGTAAATACACATTACTTGCTTGTGAATAGGTCGCAGGCCTATTCATCGTAAAGAAGTGACAGATTATTTCAAAGATACTAAGAGATTACAACAGATGAATGGGTAGCAATGTTCGTCGACTGATAAAATCGGCTTGAGAATAGAAATCGGCTTACTAAGAGTCGCTGTTATAGGAATAATCTTCCAGTACTAGTGTTGTAACCAGTTAGCGATAACAGTATCGATAATATTAGTAAATAGATGTCCAGGTTCATATAGGTCCCGAGAGGAGCTAAAGCGGACATATTTAGCAAAGTATACAAAGTTTCACATTTCATCCTTTTTTTATACTACGTAGGTAGGCAGGCAAGCATATGGCCCACCTGATGGGAAGCGGTCACCGTGGCCTATGGACGTGTGCAACACTAAGGGTGACACACACGCGCTGCCTACCCTGAAGGGAAAAGGGAGGGCTAGGAAGAGGTGGGGAGGTTAGGAAGGGGTGTCCGTTTGTGGAATGCGTTATCACCGTTCATGAGAAATAACACTGAACTTGTCAACTTGTCAACACATATAAATGTACAAGTACAGTTACATTCTGCAACAACAACTATTCATGGCAGTGTTTGAGTTCAATAAAAAATGATAATTTTCCTATCGGATAAAAAAGTGCAAAATATGTTTACACATTCCATTAGTATATTTAGGCACTTAGGTTCACCTTTCTAAATCGAGCATCAAAACACGGAACAATACCATATCAAAAGTGTACTTGGACTAAAATATAAGGATGTCGATGCCAAAAGCACCAGCCATTATTGCTAAGTGGCTGACACCAACGCACAGATCGCCCCTCAAGGTATGGCCGTACCACGCACGTAATATTTACGATATACTTATTTAAAGACCTTTATTATTACAGCAATAAGATATACGACTATTGCTTAAAGAAAGTACTCATTTGCCGATACAAAATTTCAACAATACTCAGTGAGATTTTGGTAACACCTATTGCATGCAATTTGGCAGTGATTGTTTAAGATAATTTGGCCAGTGGATAGCAGATCTATGTTCTAAATATAACCAACGTTTATTTAAATGGTATCGTACACCAACTCTGTTGCATTGATATCAATCGTATGACTAACAGTGACATTGTGTGGACTCTCATATGGAAATCAGTATGGCCTTGGTAGGCCATTACGCTTACGATTAGATCTCACGCAATATATATCGTTATAAAACAAAAATACTAGCACCATCAGCTATAAAATGGCTACAAAGAGTTCCGAAAATATAGCACTCCTTTATCTTTATTGTTAATTCATAGCCGGCCTAGGCCATGTTTCAATAAAGAATGCTGTATATACCTAAATACCTAAAATAGTTAGGTGTAAAAAAATGTTTAACGTGACGAATGGTTTCTTTGAACAGCCCTAAACGAAGAGTGAAGAACATACGCTCGTATAAAACTTTCAATTTATTCACTCGTGTTTAAATATAATAATAAACAAACATGAAAGAAGCTTATATGAAATTTGTTTCACAAAAGTTTACAGGTATGCAAGCAATCTCTCTCAAAGAGAGCTCATTATACCAAGTTTGGTATTAAAATTGATCAAAGAGCCCAACTCAAAATAGAAACAGAATGTATCCAAACTTTAAGTCTTCCAGAAACTCAGAACAAATTGTTCGCAAAGTCGACGTTTGACTAACTTTGTGCTCCTCTTAATGGCAGCAAGAAAAGTTATGAACTCCTACAAACACGTCTTGAGATATTAAACTGTTTGTGAAGTGCGAGAACGGAAAAGGAAGTACCTTCTCGCTCCGATGCTTACAGAATCGAACAAACAACATGTAATGAGAGTTTGATTCAAGCTTTTTGTGCGGGCCTTTCGACCTTTGATTTGGCTTTATAGACAACTAAATTGGGTTACAATGAGAATTAAATTGTCGCTGGCTAGCAAACACTTTCGATAGAAATGACACTTCATTTTGAAACCGTCGACGTAAACACGGTTATCTTAAAGTGTATATTGATAAAGTGAATACATAAAGATAAGGGAATGGACTTCGCAACAACAGTCCCTAATGGTCAAATTGTTCCGCAGCCGGCGAGAGGTGAACGTTGCCAGTTTTTAGATCAATACAAGGGAAGTAGGCACTGGCGGGGAGCCAAACACAGGGGATTTTAACAGTTGGCTCCCCGACAAAGTTTACGTTGAATCTTTACAGTGAATTATATACAAACGGTAATTTTATTATTGGGAAAACTACTAGTTGGATCAAAAATGACGGTGGAGACAGAGGTAGTGATAACGTCCATATAGCCAGTGTCACGGACGTTACGTCCATGCGTCCAAAATTAATAATTTGAACGGCATTGACACACAAGTGGCGAGGGACAACTATAAAAACTTCGTTAGGCGACCAAACAGTACCAAACTAGTTCGTATATTTGAGAAGCACGTGTAAGGAATACACGTCATGAACTATTTCAGTTTAATACACGCCGTGGTACGTGACTGTTGCTTTCAGCAGTACTTATTGGTAATCCCAGAAGACTGAACTTTGCCACACAAAGTGGTCCCAGAGAAACGGTATTGTTCCAAGAACCATTTAAGGAATATAGTGTGTTCGATGTCGTTATATTTCTAAACAGTATTTTCGATGAAGTATTTGTGATGATTGCATGATGTGTGCTTAGTTATGTTGCTGTAAAACGAGAGATGGCAGAGGAGGAAATAGTCATTTTGAAGTCGTCTGGCTCTAAATTGATAGCGTTTCGTTTCCTCTCGTGATATCAATCATTCTGCATAACTATCGATATAGCTAAAGACTATCGATATAGTCTGTGTCCTGTTTTTCAACAAATTTTCTTGTTAAGTAGCTATAGACATAACAATTTTTAATATCATAAGTTTTCAAAAATATTTTTGTCATAATTCCCTCAAATTTTTTATAATGATGTTAGACGAAATTTGACCAATGTGCGAACAGTTAATATAAATAAATGCATATGGTGTTCGAATTAATCAAATTACGTTTAGATATTTGTCGAGAAAACAAGTATGTACATCCCATATCGATTGTCAACCCATTTGTACGCATTCCATCCAATTTACACGTATACGTGAAGAGGAAGTGAGACGTATGAAGCTGACAGTACAGAGGACTGCAAATCTGTGGCAGGCCGGCAACATCCATTTATCGTTTTGATCACGTCAGCCCGGTAAGATACGTATCAAATAGATAAAAGACCCTGTTACTAAGCATGAGAGCTCAATTTAGATGTTGATAAGAACAGACAGAGAGTAGAACTAGAGTTGAACGATAATGCTTCTTAACAGAGGGAAGTAAAGTGCAAATTCAATTTGTGTGTGGAGAAGAGTAATCAAGATATAAACGGGGCAGACTGGTCCAACAATTTGCCTATTGCCGAGTTCAATTATCGCCCCCCGCACTCATTACTGAATTAAGGCGAGAGCGACTGTAAATTTTGTGACGCCTCTGCTCTAGAATTGAGAGTACTTTATGTAACTGGTTGTTACCTGACCTCAATGAACGCTATCAAAGAAACAACTTGTAAAAGATAATGTTTAAGTACACTTTGGGAAAGTGTTTCAGCACACGCCGAAAGAGGGAAAGAGCATTTGGTTTCGTTTGAAATATATTAACCAAATGATTTATAATGCGGATGATAATATGAATCATATTAATTGTTTTATAGTATGCAAACTTATAAAAGACACGTTACAGAAGAACTATTAGACAATGCTGAAAATATGGAGTAGTCCACGAGCTTCCACGAGGAGCATCTGGCCAAATAGCACCGGCGCGAATAGCACCTAGCCTAGTCCACGAAGAGCAACAATCAAAAATTTTGCCAGGTTCTCGATTATTCCGAAAATTTATCTAATATCATAAGAAAAATCTATGTTATTTATTACAAATTGTATAGGTTTTCAGTTCATTGAACCGATCAATAAACTGCAGGTGACTGATTTCATATTACGGTATATTTTTTTTTTGATATAATACTAATAAAATAAAGACAATCAATAAAGTGGATCGTTAATAAAGTCAGTGCCAAAGTAATAAAATTAACAGCTCTCGTTGAGGCAGGCGATATAAAGTTAATATCTTTTCGTTTAATAAACCGTTGTCATATCTAACTAGGAAATCGAGCTTTTGGGAGATAACTGAATATTCTATGAAGCGATAGTATTCAACGAAGCCTTCGCGTTAACATTTCCGAATATAATCAGTCAAGAGCTATGAATAGCTATTGAGAGTGGTAAACGATCGTAAACAGATTTTAATAAACCAAAACACATTTCAATTAACGGTTAGCAAATTGAAAGTGAAGAGAATATTTATAACATAATCTGTGATATTATATTTTGATTCTGAGAAGGTATTTAATCTTAGTAATCACGTTGAAAATCTACATCTTCAGAAACTTGAAGAGCAACTTTCTAAGTAAGATTAATTTTTACTCATTAATTTTATCCAATGAAGTTGATTAAAAATCCCAAAATCATTCTCAATTATCACGAAATTCGTGACTAGGGTGTTTTATCTTATGTTCCGTAGTTGAACATCTGAACGCGTGCCAGAATCTATGGATAATTAAAGTGTGAAAACAGTGAATAAATATCTTGCAAAAGTATGTATTTTAAATAAGTTCAAACACGAAATATTTCGTAAAGCCATACTTTATGATGTCAGCGGACAGTTTACAACTCTAAACAGATGCCTGATTCAGTAAATTTACGTTTGTAAAATGTATGATTGAAAAGCTTAAGAAAACTTATAGATGTTAATTTTTTGAAGTTTAATTGACAAGGAATCACACTATCAGTGATTTTAAAGGTTTGATAACCTCAGGAAAACGTAGATAGATTTAATTATTCAATCTAATTGAAGTAACGCGTTTTCAAAACGTGACGTTACTGAATCGGGCACCAGCTTTGGTAGTTTTATATCCAATGTCTGCACAAACCGATAAAAGAAAAAGATCACTTACCGGGCATGAAGTGCAGCAACGCAGCAGTGATGGGGTAAAGACTGGGACTGTAGGTGATGTCCGGGCAAGCATACCCGAGCACAGAGACCACCCGGTCAGCCACCGCCCGCCCTTTGCGAGTCAGATGGTAACCGAGGCAGTGCGTCGCCTCCACAAAGGGCGGTAGCATGATCGGCTTGTCCGGCAACTCCACTGTGCCGAACACCTGTCGAAGAAGAAAGCTATTTTGAGAATTGATTATACTTTGTTAACTTGTACGGACTTAGAGTTGTAATGTACGCGTAAACAGGCGTACACATGCGTATTCAACATACATAGATTACGCGTACATTGGCACGTTTAGTCAAAGTTTACATGGATACCAAAAAAACCACATAAGCAGTTATTGTTCAATAATTCTAAACGCCTTATTATGGAAATTTAACTAGCTTCTGGCTTATGGCAATTGGCAGTTTAAACAAATAGTCCTACAATTTGAGAATACTAAGAAATGTTATTATAAGACCATTTATTTATTTAAGAGTTTAATGCTACGAGATCGCTGTCGATCAACATTATAGAAAATGTTTACCTCATGTATAAAGAGTCACGGAATAAGAGTGAAGTTGTATTGAAGTGCGTAGTATTGTCTTCTATGTGGATTTAACAAGAATTATTGTTTGACGGCAAAGGTTCTTGAGAGCTGAAGATTAGACCTTAATATTGTAGGAAATGAAATGAAAATTTTAAATAATTTTGGATGCGACTGATGCAATGTAAGATTTGATAATGATAATAATTATTTGTGGTCTGTAGCAAAGGAATGGGTACTCCATAACAAAACACTCATTTTTATTTGCTTCGATGTAGCAATTAATTTTAGATATTTATGTAATTCAAATTGGAAAGTTATAAGGAATTTTAGAAACAGGATGTTATTGAACTTGTTAAAAGTTAGACTCAAAAAATTACATATCGATAATTTGAACATGAGTTTTAAGATCATAATAGCAGATCCTTCATAGGGTAATAACCAGTAGTCCAAACTAACAAAATGGAAAATTTTAAACACAAATAAAAATACGAAGTGTGAAGACAAGTATTGTTAACACAGAATGTTATGTTCGACAAACGTAACATACCTACAATACAATATAGTGGGTTCTAAATCGTGTAACACGTTTCGAGATATTACTAATGTCAAACAACTGCATAGTCAGAATGTTTTAAAAAATTTGAGTATAGCGAATAATTGTGTCTACACGTAGCGGTTATTCAATCTGGTTGAGACGGACAGCGAAGGCGTGATTATCCAATTTATAGTAACGACTAGATGGAGCTTAAATTATATACTGTGTTTAATCGGATGCAGTATCGTGTACGATATGACGGTCATAGAATCATTTCAAGATACAAAATAAGAAGCGATAATTTAATTCTAGATAGACTAATCGCACACAATAATATTGACAAGAAAATACATACTGTCAAAAATATTATCTGTGGCCTCTGCTACTCAGAGGGTCACGTGGAAAGACCTTTAAGCAACCCTCCAGAGAGCCACTCACGCCTCGACTGGCATTTGCTGCAGACATTAGCGTCTCCTGCGAATGTGAGACGCTGCCGTCTCAGTTGCCCGGGTGCACCCAATATTGTCTGTACTTATATCACTTCATAATACCGTATGCACCCCTTATTATTGGCAGTAGGTATGTATTTTATTGTCAAAAGACGCAAGGTACAATAGCATCCCCGTGTTCAGACTGGATAAGTTTATCCTTCGAGCAAAAGATCGCAGTCAAAATTACCTCTAATCTAGGAGCTATGAGAGGATTACCAGTGTCAATAAGTATGGGATTTCCATCTTTTATTTTCAGAACTTTACAACTGATTCTTTGAGGATTTTGCGGGATTATAGGTCGTGTTGTGAGCGCTAGTAAACAAAGGTAATCGCTTACCTTACTAGAATACTAATGAGACATTATTGAAATAAAATCTTCACGCCTGAGATGACACCTCAGAGTCTAACTGAATTTACTTAATAACATTAAGGGCGTTGCGTAAAATTTAAAGCCTTCTAAAAATCACAAAACTCTTAGCTTTTTAATCTAAATTAAGTTAATTGTAATTAAATTTATTCTAAGGTAAAGTAAGTACTTAATAGGAACCTTGAGTGCCTCGAGGTTGATAAGTACTTTCTTGTTGGAAGTTTTTATCTCATTTGGGCACGTTTCTCCCCAAAATTGCCAAAGATAGCTTGAGGAACGTAATCAGTAAGGAATTTCTGAAACTTTCCAAAGCAAGAAGAAAGCTAAAATGTTTCCGCACTTATATGAGAAATGAATAGTCGATAGGTATTCTAACAAATTGCATAAGAAAGCCTGAGAAACTAATAATTTTAGCTGTAGGGCAGCAGACGAAACCCGTCCGTCTCTGTTTAAACTTAATGAGAGATCGCGCGGCAGGTGTCAACCTCAATATCTTCAGGGTCTAAACAAACCTTGTCGTTTTAGCATAGCACTTCAGAACTTGTAACATAGAAACATTCGTTAACTTTGCTTATACACATAGCTATTTGTTTTAATAATTTCCTCACTTATTAGTACGTAACGTTTCCTTAATCAGTATTATAATACCTATGTCACGTTAGGTGACTGACTGGTTAATTATAAACACAACAGTAGGTATGTCAGTCAGTATGTAACACTGTTATCATGACTTGTCCAAACTCTCTTGAATCAATATTTTTGTTATAGCAGATAAAAATAATTATTATTCACAGTTTATGAATGAATACTGAATTGGCTTAACTTAGACTTAATTGAAATATAGAGATTTAGCAACGAAGTAGACAGCGTTAGACAACAGTTTTGATAAAGGACATAACAAAATTGCAAAGGACATTATTGGTTAAATTATTCGATAGTGTGCTAAATCATTGCTACATTTTTCTGATTCATACTAGGCAATTCGTACCATGAAAACTGAAAAAAATATCTTTATTGGACCCGGGAAATCCGATACCGTTGCGCCAGCAAAGCTCATACGTACGAAATACATTTATATCAAACGTTTTAGCAAACGTGCTTGCGTACTGCAGTAGAATGTTCTGTCTGAGCCTGTGTTGCCGACGCACGCTTGTGCACAAACATCGACCACAACATTACCCCTAACCAAGGGTGAGATAGTGGTCTAACTTGAGCCTATTGAGATGATATACCTAAATAACATAACATAACATAAACTCACGCCTATATCCCCGAAGGGGTAGGCAGAGGTGCTAGCACCCACATTTCGCCAGTTTATGTTTAGGTCCCAATGTAATAGGTGGCGAGCCTATTGCCATTTAGCGGGCACTTATAAATAAAATAAGAAAAGGAGGGGAGACCGGACCCCAAATCAGTAAAGAAGATTTGATAACGTTAGGGCTAGTGACACATAAAACAAAGGTAAGCAATATAAGCACCTCAGTTCGCTGAACGATATAAGACAGTCATAAATATATGGAAAGATAAAGAAAGAATTGGGTCTGAAACATTACGTAAATTTCACGAAGCCAACGAACTCGATGTTTGTAAATCTGACGCTCACGACAGATGAAATAAATATACATTAGTAACGGAGACGACAGCCGCGCCCGGCGGTGTGACATCAACTGACCAATATAAACTAATTTTAGATATCAACAAAGAATGCCAAAGTAATATTCGCATTCGCTTATCGTGGAAAAATATTGTTGGCGTACCGGACGGTGATAAATTCAGAGCATTCATAATATAATTACGTTTCTTTTTTAATAAATAAGCTTTTATAAGTATGTATCTGAATAAGTATTATATAGAAATCGAATTAAACCAATGACGTCTAATTGTCGTATCAATTAGAAACTTTGTATGTGACATTCAGATGAAAATAAGTTAATTTTATTCCATCGAGCTGATCTGATTAATAGATACAGAAGGCGGATAGCGGAACTCCTTAACAATTACTAGTAAAAAACTCAAATTGAGGCTCGTTAATTTGTTTTAACGAGTGCTTATCATACAATTATGTTATTTGATCACAAACGTGTTTTTCAATTATTTTTTTCTAGACTATAATACAATTGTTTGTATAATGAGAATTCTGTACGAGAGAAATACATGTTTTATGTATTTTTATTTTTGGCGAGTGTGAGGCCCCACACCTCATCGTGGCTAACGCTGAAGTATATTATGACAGCCCAAAGTCATACAAAAACATTACAAACAGTATTCATAGTTCATCTTATCATTTTACTTTAAATAAATTTTGTAAAGACCTTTTTAATCAAACATACGTTTTGTACAAACGATAAAAAATATAAAGACGTTATTCATCAGCATTAGTCTAAACTAGAAATCACTAGAATTTGAATTAGAGAGCAAAGGTTCTTTTGGAAAGCTTATTACAAACAAGCTGCTTTTAAAAAAAAAACCTTTTTAAAAACCAGCTTTTATTATTTACAATATTGCATTGTCTTGGGACTTACATAAGTATGCCAAATTTCAGCTCAATCGGATAGCCAGAAGTGGTCGAATAATGGCTTGTAAGATTTGATTACAGACAACGTTGATTACAGTCAACAGGACAGGTGAAGACTATTTATTAGCAGCTCAATGGTCGTTCAAACTATATGACAGATTTAGGAGACAAACAGTTGTTAGGTAATTGAAAAGTCGTGTACCTCTGAACCGTAAGACAGAAGCTGGCACACGCAAAGGAGAAATTACAGGGGAAAAGACAGAAGGGAACTCTAAACCATACAAAAAAAAAGTATTCTGGAGCCGATATTGCTAGTGTAATTCCTATATCGAGCTGGAATATTCTCGCTGGGAAAAATATAGGTACTTACCTAGTTCTGTTGTTGACAGCTTTTAGAAAATGAACAGACGACATAATGTATTTATATCGCTTCATTCTCTACAGCAAAATATTAGCATACTAAAATAATAATGCTGCACAACAAATTTTTTGAATACGAATTCCAATTCGTGCAGTCATATTTCTCTATCTACTTTTTTTATTGCACAATGGTAGTTTCTGAAAAGGCCGTAACGAATGAATGCTCTATTTATTATTTCTGTCGCGTACCCCACGTCCGGGAGTCGTGAATAATGAATGGCGTACTGCAAGCGGCTGCCGTTTTTCTGTTCTTGAATGTGTTGGTTAGACTGCGGGTTGTGTAGACGGAGAATTTATTATGCAATAATGATGTTACACGCTCGTGTACAAACAAATATCGTATGGCTGCGGTGTGTGTACTAATATTTTTTTTTTATATAGGACACGTCAAAATGACTCCACCTCGCCTGATGGTAAGCGAAAGGCAAAGTCTCAGGACTGGGGCCACCACCACATACACCGGTAGTGCTACAGTGGCGGCCCTCAGCTTGACGGCCTCATCAAATGCTTTTTCACGCCCCGCTTAAAGGCCCCGGGACTATAGGAGGAAGGAAACACATGCGCTGATATGTTATGGGTAATGGGTAAGTTTCCCCTTCATAAATCATTCACGGGAGTGACACATGAGTCTGTGTTATATCTTATGAATCTATTCTAATACTCTTTTATGAACCACCTGTAACTATGTCTGTAAACAAATCTTGGAAGTCGAATTTAAACAACTTCTAACTGTTGTCCTGATAGGTTTCAGAACTTATTATGTATCTTGAGTTGATCTGAATCTGATGATGGAGCTAGGATCCGAATAGCGTATTGATCCAACAATGTGTCACGAAGTAAGTATGTTTTTGCCCCAACTGTACTGAATATTGATTACTCACAAGTAAGAAAAACTAGCAAGTGCAAAGAAAAAGACGATTATATAGTGTTCGCGTGCGGGCCACGCCCCCGTCGCGCGCGCACACTACACCGCGCGCCGGCCGTCCTTCGCTCAGTCAAGGCCGCCCACACGTTAGAACGAACGCGAAAACCTGATCCCAGTCTCTTGTTGATAAACGAACACTCGAAACAGGTTTGTCAACCATAAACACGTGATCATTCATCCCATAAAAATGACCGGGAAAATATACAAATAAATCGCAATGTCGAGGAGCGACTCATTTTGTAATTATAAATCAATGGTACAGAAAAAGTAAAAACAATGATTTCATATTGATCACGTATGCTATTTTTTGATAATGGTGTGTGTAGCTCACCCAATGTAAGCGTGAAAATTATACCCGAGTCTAGTATTTCTTGGCAGTTACGGGCATGCAATAACAATAAAAGGTAAATATAAACAGAATATTTATGTATTGCCAATGCTGATGGTATTGAGGTCGGCCCGCACGTGGTCTGGCCACTGCCGTTCAGACTAAAGTCTAATACTACAAATCCATTGGAATCCCGTGTGTGAATATCTGTTATGCTGAGTTTCAACATTCACATTTGCATTCAGCCTTGGTGTTTGACATAAATAATGAAATGAATAATTGAGTGCTTACTTTCAATGTACCCACTGATTATGTCTGCCAATCTAAAGCTTGGTATGAAGTGTTGTTTTTCAACACTGATATTACCTTTGTATACCACTCAATAACAATAAGCCTGTAGATAAAGTGGAAGCCAGCACTACAGAATACAGATATAGATTTATTTATATACGTGTACCAGTCAAAACTAAATTTCCGTCGCGTGGTTGATTGAGTGGAGCAATTGGACAATTGTCCGCATGACACGAATATCATAAGGTACACCTTGTAGAGCATCACGACTTATATTATAAGTACATGTCATCAGTAGGTACGCGCGTGGGCGAAGCGTTAAGGTCCTAATTAGTACAGACACAACCCCGACGCGACCTCTTGCCACCGACAATCAACGCCTAACTGGATAAAGTGGACCGACTGGCCAAATCGCAAACTTTGACAACAACGTTTGAGTGAAGAAATCTCATAAGTTTACTAAGAAATAATCAAAAACGGTAGAGCAAATTACCAGGCATTCGGCTGGCCTGGCGGGGAATTCAGAGAATAAGGCAGAAGTTTTCCTATATCTCGATGTATAAATAAATACGTGGCAGTTGTTATTCTCTCTCGCGAATAAGATCGATGATACTATTTTCGGCGGAGCAAATCCACAAGGCGGATTCCGTCGGAAATAACTTCGTGTTTTAACATCGCGGTGTGCGCGCCTGTAAATCTTTCTTGGCCATAAGTCGATTGCAAAAAAACACTTCTGTTATCTACTGAACTAGATATTAGCAATGAGCTAATACGACACTTGAACACTTAGTTTAATTTAAGATAAAACCGTTGGAGGAATAACAGCTAGAGGCGGTCGAAAAATAAAAATAGCGAGATATAAGACAGACGCGGCTGAGAGTCCATTAAACAAACATCCTAGACTAAATTTCGCTAAACCGCAGCACGTAAATGACACATGAATGAACTAGGGTTGAAGAGATTGATTTGCATATACACAAAAAGAAAACATCTGACACGAGAAGACTCGGTGTGCAAATGGTCGTTTCAATATCACCGCCACTTTTTACATTAGTTAAAATGTTCAAAACAAAAATAAAATCAAAACTGAGATATCATGAAACTTCACCTCTAACATACTTTCAATAAGCTACTATTTCGTATAAACAGTACTTATCACATTAAAACTAGTCTGCACTAAAAGATAAGTATATCACAAACACGTAAGAGCAGGTCGGCAGTTTCCATTGGCCCATTTCGGTACATAGCAAGTACATGGCATAACTACAATACACTCAAATATATAGTAATTATAAGAGAAAACAGTTTCCGTATCTAGCTTGCTGTAAACACTGTTAATACGATAACCTCTAGTCCAAGCTTGTTTGCAGTACCTAGCTTGATTGATAACGTGATACAAACTAATGACCTAGGGTTATCAGGAGAATATAACATGTTGTCTGAAAATATTTTAACATAAATTATCACAGGTCATTTGTGTTTACCTACATTGTATTTTTAGTTTGATCGAGCAGTGAAAAGATTCTTAGCGAATCCTGATAACCTTTTCAATGACGATCATTATCGTGATATGTACCGAGTCAAAATAGAGCAAGATGAGATAAATGCCAACATTAATGGTTTTGATGATAACAGAGAATATTGAACTGAGCTGACCCTAAATAATGAGATAATAGCTAGGACAAAACAAAGAAGAGAATATTTTGAACTACACAAGATAATAAACTAGTGTTGGATTTCACAAAAGCTGGTAGGAGTGTGGAGCTGTAGGAAAGTGGTGTAATAAGATCAGAATGGGCTGTAAACAATTCACCGAGTGTGTAGCGAATTAAACGTAGGCTGAAATAACAGGCGTAGACTATTTGGTATAGCAAAACAAATAAACTTCACTAGGCAAACGTGCTTACGGATCGGAAACTTACAAAATGCCAACTATGATAATGAATATTTTAAAAGTTAAGTTCAACTAAAATTTAAATTACGTTCGTGTTCCAGAAAAAAAATTCCGGCACGAACCATTATTTATTATTTCAGTAAAAAAAAGGAAAATTGTATTGGCGAATTACTCACAAAGAGTGACACAATAGTTAACACCTTTATATCTTACAACAGTTATAAGAACAAAAACAACTTAGCGCACGCCGCGATGCGTCAGAAGAAATTATTGTTGGAACCATTGGACTCTATAAAACCTTTTGTTTATAATAAGTACTTGTAGTGACTTTTTCAACAAACTTTTAATTTTTATAAATGGGATTTCCTGCCCGTCGAATAGAGTCGAGAAGTCATATGGATGAAAATATTGATATTCAATGCGAATTGAAATTGTCAAGTCTGTTTGGGCAATCAAATTGTAATATCGTGTAAATTAATGATGAAACCCTGCGGTAACAAAAGCCCAATTTTTAAAATTTTGCACATGATTTAAATATTGGCAGTAGTCTCCAATAACTGAAATAGATCGACCTAATAAATAGGAAACGACTGTGCGGCAGGCACCAGGCACCATTGCGCAATATTTGCTCTGCTCTGGGTCTGTTACGGACGTGAATGTGTTTAGCGTTGCACAATATACCCCATTAGAATAAGTCGTCGATTGGTGTAACTGCTAAGCTACATTTTCCTTACTGTGCTCCTCAATAAAATGTTGTCTTTATTCTTTCTTTCTTCTTTAAGCTTAAAAATTCCAACAACAACAAACCATTGGGTTGTGAGGTCAGATGGCAGTCGCTTCACGGAAAATATCGAGGTCCAGCCAAATCCGCAGTTAAGACTGGTAAAGCGGACCCCAGACTCCGAGGTGAAAGCTTTGGATACGACTGGGATTAACGCTAGGTTGAAGAAGAAGAACTAACTATAACCTTCATCGATAAATGAGCTATCCGACACTAAAATAATTTTTCAAGTAAAAGAACACATCTCAGGAATTACTGGTTCGTTCAACCAAACAAATAAATTCTTCAGCTTCATAATATACTCGTACCTAACCCTTGAATAACTATCAACTATTAGCAACTTGTGTTTATCATAAATCCATCAATAGCACCAAAACTACACATATTTGTCTAATATAGCATATAGGCTACTTTTATTTATCTCAGGAATAGATTCTGTCGCCTGAACGGGATCAGATTGCCTATGCTGAGTTGCACAAAAATTTTTGACAGAAGTTGTAACTGAGTGAAGTGAATCGGAGTGTCACGTTAGGAGCTAACTTGCTCACCGAAAAATGATTCCCACGTTTGCCACCAGGCGGCGCTAATCCAATCCCATACAAATTTGCGTTTACGCGCTCACTAGCGAGTGGGAAATGGCAAACGCAAAAACTCAGTATAGGCACTAAGTAGATACCTATTTCACGCGGGCGGGCGGAGCAATGGGCAACAGATAGTAAATTTATAATTTGTTGGTTTGTTATAAATAGCATCGAATTTAATTAGCTTTATCAGCAAAACAACCGGGTGCCGGTCATAACTCTTGATAAAATTCAAAACATAGTGACTTATGCCGGGTTCGGGGACCCGATAGGACTCGATACGTTTAATTTATTAATTGAAACAGTAAACATCTTGGTGACAGCCGGGCCAGATATTGTCAGGGAGTGTACAAAGATCGATTCCAATAATTTATTCGTTATCGTAAATTATGCAAGTGTGCACTATAAAGACGTAAGATTTGTGAATAACGAAAAAAAAACTTAAATGTAGAATATGCAATGTTTTTTTATCGCTAGATATTTGTAAAAGTCGGATTGGTCATTCAATTGTCAGGAGATAATAAACAACCCACGTGTTTTGCGTTTTAACTGTTACGTTGTGAGATTATTTTACACTTAATCACTGCCGGTAGTATAGCCATTGGGATTGCTTAGCCTAAGGATCCGGGTTCGATTCCAATGTCAGGTGAAAGAGTTCTGTTCTATTTTCTGTTAAGCACTTTACTTTATCAGCTCGGAGTCAGGAGAAAACTCAATTGTCATAATAGGGTCGAAATCAATTACGTGGGATCGAAAGGATCTGAACGAAAATGGGTGTTTAATAAAATCAAATATTTCCTACAAACCCTTTCGACGATACGAAGGCGAGAATCAAAAAAAACTGTACACAAAATTGTAGGCAAGTTGATAAAGGAGGAGATAGTTTTTATACCATATAGGTGGTAGACACACGGTTACCTGATTGGAAGTAGTCACCTTGGCCTATAGGTGTAAGCAACACCCGGGGTGACACATTCACGCTGCCTACCCTGTAAAATCCTAATGCCCTTCTAGAGGAACCTCATATTGTAGACGCTAGGGCAAAGCCACAGCACGGAGTTTGCAAATCTTAAAGGCAAATAAAATAAATCCATATTTAAACAATATGTCATAATGGATACAAGCCTACGATTCAAATAATATGCAGTTTAGTAGTCATGCATGGTGAACAAAGGCGATAACAGAGCGATAAAGCACATGCATACGTGCCTCTAGAAAAACACTATTGGGCTAGGTCATTCAGTATGTTATGTTTTACAAGGTCAACGCACTGATACATCTAGTGTTGCAGGTCAATATAGGATATGGTAGCCATTCAATGGTGAATAGATTCTAGTTTGTCATCGTGGTGGTTTGAAAATAAAGGACTATCGCATAGAACTGAGTTTGCATTAACCCTGCAAGCCGATAAACCTGCTGTTTACCGGACGCCTAGGTTTTCCTTACGGAATTGAAGGATCTGAGGGGGACAGATAGGTACTTTTATAGAATCTAAAATAAACCAAGATGGAATGGAGGACTAGAAGACCCGATTGTTGTTGATGTTTATCCGAGAACCAATTCCGGTTCCCAGGAATTGGTTCTCGGATAAACAAGAAAGAGATTCAGTAATATTGTCAAAACAGTTAGATAGGTATATACCTACTCATAATACTCATCATCTGATTCTTATCCCAACTCATTTGGGGTCAGTTTTCTTTCTAACTACGAAACGGCCGTATTTTTCCGTGAAGCGACTGCCATCCACAACTTTTATAGTCGATAGGCCCACGTTTGACCACTATCTCACCTGATGGTGAGTGACGATGTGGTCGACGATGGAGCACGCTTGCCTAGAAGCAACCTGTTCACTCTAGACTTAAAGACTCCCAGGTTATAGCGGTAACACAGACTCAGGACACAATTTTCTATACAATAAACTTTATCTCCTTGCAGAGAGTTTATCCATTGAAAGAGAATACGAACGTACGAACATTTAATCCACGTATATTTCAGCAGATTAAGTGAATGAAGTCGCTGTAAAGAGCTAGTCAAGAATATACTGAAGAGCTCATTGAATTAGTGCCCGCCTGTTACCGTAATGGATTTTAAATTGCCGCTCATAATGAAGAGACCATTCCGGTCCGTGGAGTGTCAATTAATTACTTTTAGCGTTAATGTTGAACGAGATTTAGAAGCGGCAAATAAAGTAACTAATTTCGGGAGACGTGAGTGATGAACGATGATGAACAGTTTCCGTAGCGGTCATGCCGTTGAAGTTTTAATATTGCAGTTCAGACGGCTCAGTTAATGCTACTAATTTTTTTTTTAACTACGATGTTGGATTAATATGGATTAACATTTTACGGAATTAGGACACGACGGTATCTCCTGTCCGAAATGAGAGACCGCGGCCATAATAACCATCGTGTTGTGTTCCCGCCGGTGAGTAGAGTAACCAGAGTCACACAGTACCCCTCCTCCCCCACCCCTTCCTAGCCCCCCACTCCTTTCCCTTCAGGGTAGGCAGCGTGTGTGTGACACCCTTGGTGTTGCACACGTTCATGAGCCACGGTGACCGTTTCCCATCAGGTGAGCCGTGTGCTTTTTTGGTGGCAAAAAAGCACACGGCTTACGGCATACGTAGTATCAAGTAGTATGAAAAAAAATGAAGTACTTAATGAGCGTTCAACGTCACTAGAAGTAAAATAACTATCCTTGTAGGTACATTTATGTTATTGATAACCGCTTACCATTACGTAGGCCATGTGGTTGTTTGCAACCTTATAAGTGGTACATAAAATGACGTGTTCTACAATTCTAAATGTATCATGGATACCTAATTAGGACAGAAAATATAAAGAAATTAATCATCAACATAACATTTATCTGCGTCATAATGTGTTCGAATAACCGAATATTTTTGCCTTCTTTCATAAGTTGTATGTTTACGAGAATTTAATTAAACACAACAAACGGCTTATTGGACGATTCGCACGAATTGAACTCGCACGAAACGTGCGAGTCGACTCCTTTAAATATTTATTTATTTTCTGTAGGCGATTCGCACGAAGTGAATTTATTGGTGTGCGAATCGCCTCCTTCAAAAATATGTATTAGGCTATTGGCACACATTACATTTTAAGGAATAAAAAATGAAATAAAGTACAGTCACCGAAATAAAACTAACACTAATCAAAGTTTAAATAACAGATATTTACTTGGATGTAAGAAAAATATGCATTAAATAAGTAACAATTATCACTTAACAGTAACAGTACCTACTAATTGTAGTACAAAGATTTTGAAATAAAAAAAATATTATCTAGGCAATATTGCAACCCCTACTTTATCCGCAGATTAATATTCCAACTACATGTAAATAAGTTGTTGTAATTACAATGAT
Organism: Lithosia quadra; assembly: GCA_963576445.1. Classification (NCBI taxonomy): domain Eukaryota; kingdom Metazoa; phylum Arthropoda; class Insecta; order Lepidoptera; family Erebidae; genus Lithosia; species Lithosia quadra. The sequence goes on from OY754875.1 coordinate 16,926,313, forward strand.
AAAGATGTACTAATAGACAATACAGCGACCCTGTATGATTTATTAGCTAAAAAGCTTTCACACCTTCGCAACAATCCGTAGGTACTTGTTGAATGATGATACAGATTTGGCAATCCCTGTTATTTGCACTAGACTTGGAGGCGACAAGTATATTTATAAGTGATGTGAGTGCAGTGATTCATCATCATGCACTAGGCCCATATTCGCATTGACAAACCGTAACGAGAACCAGTTTGATGTTCGTTTTTAGCCGACGCGTTTGAAGTGGTTTAGTATTGCGCTAGTTCAATCCCTCAGGGTTGAACATGGATTACATTTAGGGCATATTTAGGGGTTCAAAACGGACGTAAGCATGGGCTAAATCTTTTCTTAAACGTTAGCCTAAAGTGGTTCAAAGTTTCAGGTCAAAAGCACTCGAAACCTACGAGCCAGCATGAAAGGTTTTATGACAGTAGAGCAAGCGTAAAATGTTGATCGTATCTAAGAGGCGAGCGTATGTATGTTATGTATTAATTACATAGATTCTAATTCACCCAGGATATCCGTAACAACTATTTTTAACCCTACCTACTAATGTGTCTACATAAATTTCAGATATAAATTAAGATCTGATGGATACCGGAATCGGACAGCAACATGAATAAAATGTCATATTATAATGAACCCTTTTAATAGTTCCATACTAAAGCGTGTTTTGTAATAATGATGATATTCTATGGAGAACGGCTGACCTACTTTCGATTCCCAGAAAAAGGGCTTGTTGGTGTTGTCAAAGAAATGACGGAGAAAAAGAAAAACATGTATTTTTATGCACATTAAATAATGAGATCAAAATACAATAGCTGGAAATGATTGTGAATTTCATTCGCTATTGGTTTCCGTTTGTTTTACTAAGAGATTGGGTTCCTGGATTCGCTTCCGGCTGAGGTAAAGTGTCATTTCTGTTTCGAAATTGTAAATGACATCACGTAGTATGGAAACGTGTCTTGTGACGACAGACGGAGATGGCGACAATCTCACCCTCATTACGTGAGACGAGTAAATATTGCTGACTTGGCTTGTGAGTCACTCGGTTTTGAACAAAGAAAGGTGAATACAATTTTGCCGTTTAATTTACATGGGATGCTCGGGGAAACAAGCAAATAAGCGAAGATCTGATAAATACCTACCTAACGGATTTTTACAAGCTTTTATTTAGTTTCACCTGTCCCGTTGTATGTAACCAAATATTGTAAGCCATTTTTCGACCACTTCTGATTAGGTATCCGATAGAGCTGAAATTTGGCATACTTATGTAAGTCCCATGAAAATGCAATATTGTAAATAATAACGAATTATGAGTTAATGAACCATAGGTGCAACGAGATAAATATGCCAATGTTATGTATGATGAAGTAGTTGAATTGAAACAAGTAAGAAATTAAAGTTAACATTGCACATATTAGTTAAACTAAAACCCAATCAAATAACTTAGGATTATGCCTCTTGCTAACCTACATAATAGTTCATGTGAATGTTCAGGGTTTTAATTGGTCCCAATTGCGCAAACTCGATTAGAGCCAGAACGAGCTGCGGTTTGGCGCATACGAATTATGCCGATCAATGTGGTCTTGCACTCGTTAGCGATTAAATAGTTTTTCTGTTCTTATTCCGATATTGATACAAATATGGATAAATTGCTTAAGTTTGGAGGAACTTGTGATTAGTGGACACTAATTATAGAATGGTGCATTAAATACTTTCAATAAAAAAATAATTAAATGACTTCAAAAGCATGTCGGTGCGTAAATAATGTACATAGAACTGAATATATTGCATACGTCTGCGAGCCCATTTAGCGCGTAAAGGCATGATGTTATGTTATAAAATTGCATAAACAATGCCTAAATATACGATAGCAGCAATTGCGGAAGATTTGCTGGTATTTATTGAAGAGTTCCGTTGTCTATCTCCGAAACTTGTGATCAATCGTGATCTTAACGAAATTTAAATTGTACCATTTCGGTATAAATGTCTTCTTCTTCAACCTAGCGTTAATCCCAGTCGCAACCAAAGCTCGGGAGTCTGGGGTCCGCTTTACTAGTCTTAACTGCTTGTCTAACAAAAAAAATTGCAAATCTTATTATATGACAGAGTTATGCCCTTATACGTAAAAAATATAAACATACGAATTGAGAACCCCTCTTTTTCGAAGTCAGTTCAAAATCCATTTTACTAAACTGACTTCTTACATTTCACTCAATAACATGTACAATCCGCGGGTAAACAACTCGCTGTAAGCGATTTCAGCGCATCTTTAGTTAGACGTCAGATTTATTTCAACGCTGCTGCAGCGCAATTTAGTTTACACTCTTAACCAAAATGTAGCACGAATTTTAGGGTCCTTAGTTTCTCTAGTACGTAATTCATATAATTCTATACAATGAACTTCACAAATGGCAAGCATTAAACCGGTTTTTCTTTTATACTAGCACAAAGGAGACGTATCTCGTATACTTCTTCAACGACCTGTAGGACAAACACGAAATTACATTCGAATAGTGAACGTATTGTATTCGTAACGAGCGACTGGAGACAGTCAATATTATATCGCAATCCGGTCAATAATATTGATATGCAAACGCGACGTTATTGATGTGCAAGCGAACGCAATAGCACAGAATACCTAATGGTACTCGTGGTAGTAGTCGTGGATAGGTCAAACACCGAATCACGAATATCACGATATAGGATTGCAATATTATAATATTGACTGTTCTCAGTCTCAAGTTACAAACACTATACGTTCACTATACGAATGTAATTTCGTGCTTTCCCTTCTGTAAATAAATCACTCCTCCGATATTAAGGGGCAGTATTATTACTTGTTTTTCAAGGTCGAAGCGAGCTTGCGTCGTGCGGGGAATATGTAAGCAGTCAAATTATTTAAGCTCCTGCTTTTGACAGCGTTACGTCATGCCTACGCCTAACTAGTGCGTCAGTCCCCTGTAGATTTAAAACTAGTTAGGCAACTGAGAAGGTTCCAACGTAAGCTAAATATGTTATAATTTCTGCTTGCATAAATGAGAGGTCAAATTTAAATTTTAAATTAACCTCTCAATTATGTCATTTGTATTAACCGTTATGGTAATTAAATTTAAATAACTTATAGAGGCTAATAATAAAGCTGCAGAATTTGTTTGTTTTAACGCGATAATCTCTGAAACAAGATGTGCTATTTGAAAAATTATTTTTGTATTTGATAGCCTAGATCTTAAGGAAGGATATTATAATGCTAAGTAATAAGAAAAATAACATGAGAAAGACTAGGACTAGGGTGAACGTAGCGACGCGGTGGAATAACACCAAGTACGGTGGATTCTTCTGCTTCTTCTTCAACCTAGTGTTAATCCCACTCGTATAAACTCGTATTCAAAGCTTTCACCTCGGAGTCTGGGGTTCGCTTTACCAGTCTTAACTGCGTATTTGGCTGAACTTTGCATTGCAGTTAGAGACCGTTGTTGTTGGACTTTATGGGGCTCCAATTACTCCAATACGGTGGATGCGTTTCGTCGCATTTGGTCCATTTCGCATTTGGTCCACTAGACGAAAACGTGTCTATTTCGCATTTGGTCCATTTCGCATTTAGTCCTTTTCGCATTTGGTCCACTTTGCACTTAGTCATTTTCGCATTTGGTCCACTTTGGGGGGTTTGAGGTACAATCGACCAAATTTAGTCATGACCTTAAATGACTTTAAGGGGAATCCCCTTGTTAAATTAGGTTGAAATTAACTTGAACATACATTTCATAATTAACGAACCTGTTATCATTCTACTAGATACTAAGCCATGACATAGACATAGACGTATACTAAGGACTATGTTAAGTATTGCACAAAAATAAAATAAAACAGTAAAATTAGAGACATAAACTTTATTTTGTTTATTTCATATTATAAAATTTTAAAAAATGGCATTCACTTCGTAAAGCGAATAAAAAAGAAAACTTGTGAATTATAATGGTTCAAATGGTTTGGGTCTGTAGGATTACCACTGGTTACCTAAAAAACAGAGTGTAAGCGCCATAAACCCGATTAGACGACTGCAAATGTCACTTCCCCTCTGGGATTACTCCCAGATTTCGTTACAATGCAGCTCGATTGCTTCTTCAGTCCTCTCGTTCCTGTTATCTCACATTTGAACCATCAAACCCCATAAATTTTCTATTGGGTTAAGATCTGGTGACCTATATGGCCATGGAATGAGAGTAAATTTATCTTCGTGCTCCATAAGGCTACGTAAACCAATTCGAGACAATTCTGGCAGTATGCACTCGACAGTTATCATGAACATAGAAAAATATTGGCACATCACTGGGGTAGACTGTTCGCAAAGTCGGTAACATTGATTCTTCCAATAATTCGACATAGTTGATAGCGTTATGACGAGGAGATATAGGAACAAGTTCGATCATTATACGATTCGTTTATAGATATAATTATATTCTTAGATTTTTATTTTAATATTTTCAGATTGACGACTACATGACATTTCACACATAATGTCATTTCAATTTAAAAAATATAATATTTTTACTCCGCAATGAACAGAGCAAAGAGTTTGGATTATAAATGATTATATTTATTATTACTAGGGACGATGTGCTCTATACACACAGTGCAGGTTTCTTGGGTGTCTTTTGAGGATAGAACGGAGTGCTACGGCGCTGGACGAGCCCAAATTCACCAATCATAGAATATTAACTTATTATTATTACCAGCTTCCGCCCGCGGCTTCGCCCGCGTGGAATTCGGTATTGCCACCAAGTCTATTTGAATTAAACGACTCTCCACTCGACTTTCCACTCCGCTGTTCACTCCACTCTCTACTCCACACTCCACTCTACTGTTCACTCCACTCTCCACTCCACACTCCACTCCACTCTCCACACTCCACTCTACTGTTCACTCCACTCTCCACTCCACACTCCACTCCACTCTCCACCTCCACTCTACTGTCCAATCCCCTCTCCCGACTCCACCCTACATTCCACTCTCCACTTCAATCTCCACTCCGCTCCACTCTCCACTCCACTCGTCTAGCCAAAACCTTTCGGATAAAAAGTACTAAACGGATTTCAGTGCGGTTTTCTTGGTCAGACCTAAAATTAAGAGATATTACCAAAAGTTTTAAGATGGCCCCCTCGACCGTACGAGAGGGGGGGGGGGGGGGGCGAGCATCGTGCCACTTCGCCGACGGTGGGGTGTAGGGTGACAGGCGGCTGTTCTGTCACCCAACCGTCGGCGCGCAGACAATCAGCTCGCCTCACCGCTCACTCCCCACTGTGCCATCTGCTAGCCAGAGGGACACGTGGAGAGCCTCGGAGCAGCCCTCTAGAGGGCCACTCCCACCCCGGCCGGATTGGCCGCATGCAGCAGCGTCTCCCGTGGCGAGTGAGAGGCGCTGGTATCCAAAACTACTTCCATCTGTTTTGAGCTGTGCATACCAAAGACACAGAACCACAAATGCCGTACCTATCCCTAAATAACCTTATAACGTTATACTGTGTACGCATGCGTGTTACTGTGTACGCATGCGTGTTACTGTGTACGCATGCGTGTTACTGTGTACGCATGCGTGTTACTGTACCGACCACCATCTTGCCTTGCATGCTGTCATTGCTGTCTGTCAAAGCTGTCGTGTGACAGCTGATCAGTGTCAGCTGTCACACGATGTGCTGTTCTCTGGCAGTACAGTCGCAATCAAACTATTTTTGTTGCATCGGTTTTTTATTATTATCTACCATTGTTATTTATTTTGTTTTATCATTTTCTGCAACTCTCCCGCCGATGATGCAAGTATCACTTGGGGGCTGTCTCCACGGGCGAGAGAATCGCGGCGATATTATCGTCGTGCCACGTATTTCATACACTCTCTATGGAGCCATCTCCGCACGGCGATATTATCGCGGTGATGCGACGAGTGGCAACGAACGCGCGAAACGTCATTACATCGCCGCGAGCCCGTCGCGACTAGCAGCGGGCCCGCCGCGCGCTCGTGACGCTCTCGCAACGAGCGCGCAGCAGGCGCGTTGTCAAACGCAGCGTCATTTCAACGTTGTCTCTCGTACTGCACGTATGCAGCACGTAGGTAATGCACGGCACGTAACTGAATTCTTAGCACAACGCGTCGTCAAGGAAACTCGCAGCGTGTCCGCGGCGACTCGTAACGGAATCGCCGCGGACACGCTGCGATTCCGTTACGACTCGCGACGATACGTGGTGGAATTATCGCTCGTTCGCGGAGATTCTCCGACGATAAAAGCGCGGACTCGTCGCGATTCTCTCGCCCGTGGAGACAGCCCCTTAATAATCGGCGTATAGGAGGCAGTTAACATAGGTATAACCTTTCATCTTTATTCCACATTCACTCCCTTTCATGTCACTCATACACTATCCATACAGCTATCCATGAATTAATTGAACAAAATTCAGTTAATATTTAATTAGTGAATCATAACAACGTCAACGTGATAAAAATGAAAAATGTTTCATTTGCCTAGAATGTACTAAAATATTTATATTTGTTACATTATAATAATTTATTTTGGGTAGGTATGTATTGCGGGTATTGCCCACTCGACTGTACATACGCAAGTCCGAAATCGCGGCTGTTAGTTTACTTAACGCGCTCGTTTTGCAACAGTGGACCAAATGCGAAATGGACGTTTCGCGAAGTGGACCAATTGCGATTTGGACGTTTTGAGAAGTGGACCAAATGCGAAATTGACCAAGTGGACCAAATGCGAAATGGACCAAATGCGACGAAACGCGGTGGATGACCCCATGAAACATAGCTAGTTCGTAATAAGTATACATAAAGTTTATCATTTATTCTTACCATGATTCATAACCATCTCTTTTATAATCCTTCTCGCAAGGTGGGAGCATGTACGGTACAATAAATTGACACAAGCTTCGTAAACTCACATTGCGCGTGACCACCAGTTTAGACCGATCCGTGCTATTTCGTCATATAATTAAGTTAGTACATTTCGATCACCAATCGGTTTGGGTGTGCTCATAACCATTTTAATTATAGCATTTTAGATTAAGCTTAGGCAATAAATAATCGTTTGTAACTTTCATCATCACAGCGTTGGTGTTAGTCATGGTTTTATCCAAAGCTGGTACTTTGCAGTCTACGGTTCGCTCTCCTACGATTTTCTTGGCTTTTGCGGGAGCGATTGCCGTCTGACCGTCTTACATCGAGAAGAAAGCCTGCGCTGGAGTCTTGTCCGTTAATAAGCAGGTGGGTTTGGTTGGTACACCAAAGAATCTTGTGGGGACAAATATTAATGTATATCCTCAATTTTTTTTTAAATGTTTATGATTGGTTTCATATTAAATATTTGGGATCGGCAAAACATGCGTGCTTTTTATATCATTCTGCTTTCATTGATCTCAATATTAACTCCTTCTCTAGCCATAATTATAATCTTTCAAAACGAAAAATGTACATATTAGAAGCTATCTGCGGCACGACATTTATTTCTACTCCCCAAGTCTTATTATAGTATAGACTATAGGTATAGTACCTAATTATACAAAGCTAAATCTTTTCTCTGTTACAACCCTGCGCAGATCTGATATTAATGACAAAAGGTTTAACAACAACAACATAGCAAGGTGTGGTATCAAAATTCAAGGTCCTTTCGCGCATACAAAGTCTTACAAGTACAGGAAATAAACACTATCTGTCTGGCGGTTCATTTCCTGTGGTTAGCATTCGGTTTGATCATAACCAGCATTTAACAGCTCCGACGATCAGCTCAGCTGACCTACAAGGACGTGACTCTCGAAGCGTGTAATGTAATTTAATGTCACATGTTTTGATACCTTTTTTGCTGTATCAATGTGTTTAGTATTTAGATAATGAGATGATTAGTTTCCGTGATGATGTTGGATCGAGGAAATATACAGGAGAATAGTGTTTAGATTAAGTTTAAACTAAAGGTAACCTACAAGCACTACAGTAAACATATCAATTCTCCTTTTTTAAAACAGTTTTATTAAACTTGACCCGGTTGTTTGGGTCAAATCTAGTAATTGAAATTTGACCAGCCCTCTTACAGTTGTCTGATTGGTCTGATATTTGGCAAAGTCTTTAGTTCTGATGACAATACAATTTAAAACTGTTTAACTTAAAAAAGTTTTTATAATTACTACCGTTACTTTATTATTACTACTGTTCTTTTTGTAGTCTATTAATTGTGAAACGAGACTAAGGGATAAAGCTATTATTATGTAACAGTAAACATACATGCCATAAAGCGCCGGTTGGTAGTAATAGATTCACCCACTGTTACATGGTGCCGACAAACATAATCTAGCTCAATCTGCCTACCTATTCTAGATTTACAAGCGTGATTATAATGTACTCAACGATATCAAGGTCAGCCAGGGGCCTGATTCAGCAAAATTACTTTTTTAAAACTTGCGATTTTAAAGCTAAATTAATTGAAAATGAATCAAATTACGAGTGATTTTAAAGGTTTGATAGCCTCACAAGAGCTTAACTAGATTTTATTTGTCAAAATAAAATCATTCCAAATACCAGTTTCTTTGTCCATTTTTCCTTCTAATCGAACTGAAATCACTCGTTTTGAAAACATGACGTTACTAACATGCATGTTTAAACACAAAGCAAGTTCTGAAACCTTTTGCTCATGTGTTTTCTTAAATAGAACTTCCGTCCCAATTCTATACTCCTATATATATATAAATCTCGTGTCACAATGTTTGTCCTCAATGGACTCCTAAACCACTTAACCGATTATAATAAAATTCGCACACCATGTGCAGTTCGATCCAACTTGAGAGATAGGATAGTTTTTGAAACGGATTTCGACATCCACGCGGGCGGAGCCGCGGGCAACAGCTAGTACTCCTATAAAACATGAGCTCACATTCAAAATACATCAGTTATATGGAGTTCGAATAAAATATTAATGTTTCACTCACGTGACCACAATGCAAGTAGTAGGTGAGAAAAACAGAATGGTGCTTGTCTATTTTAAGACTTGGCTCGCCGCCATAGCGCGTACCGCTTTACCTATGTTAGTGTATCAATTATTATCCAGATGATATGATTTTTATGTCACATTAAATCAAAGATTGGAATTTTAACGACCCATGTCGGCTATCACAGGGGAATAACAAAAAAAAACACTTCGCGATTTTTCTGCTAGGCGACAAAATAAATAAAAATGTACGAAAGTCGCAAATAACATTTTTATCTGTTTTTAGCAAATATTAGTAAGATAAGCGTGTTTTTAGCTATGTTTATTACAGAGTTGGTTTATTGACGTGCCGTATACACTTCGCGGTTTTAAGACACAAAATATGCGTAGTATTAGAATTAATGGCTTCGACACACCTCTTTCGTGTTATCAGTAGTCATTAATCTACAGTTTCATTTCATACGAGTGCAGTGATCACGAAGTTGTGCTTGCGCGGGCGCACCCATAATTAGTTTTATCAGAACTCCCGTTAACATTATTGTGTAATTACTTTCATAGATTGGGTCATCCGAATATCAGATTGACAATAATGCAGTCTAATCTTGATGGATTAAATGGCGCTAATTAGTCGGTTTACAATTCTTTAATTACCTCACATTGATATGACTTCATACGACGCGTTTAGAATACGATAATGTAACACGCATCATCGTAGATTTTATCTACTATTCGTTGATTATGTGAAACTTAAGTCGCGTAGAGAAAGAGGCCTTCGGTAGTATTCTGCCGCCTATACCAAAGGCAGTGTGATGAGCTCTTTCATTTAGTCCCACCCTCTCTTATTTTATACAGAACAACACGTGCAAGGCTGAGGTATCACTCTCACGCGGTGCCAACGATTACGTCAAGAATCAAGGGGTTTGGTGCTTCTTTCTTTGACGCACCATAAACACTTAAAATTCTTTACCAGCACAGGAGTTTCTTTCAAGCGAGGCAAAGTCGTATTGACGTACAAATATTTAAAAAAATACTTCGAAGTTATGAAACGAGTCATCCACAAAAATTAAAAAGAAAGAAGTAGAACTTGTTTAGTTTGTTTAACAAATATTTATTAGTATCTACTTGAAATCTGTTGTCAAAAAATAAACTTGGATCTATAAAATCCCCTAGGCTGAGGACATTCCTTAAATAACAACTTCCTAAAATTTATATTCTAATGTAGACAATTTCCGAAAATGACGAATGCCGAAAATGAAGAAAAAGCATTAGTAAAGTCTTAGAATAGTTTTTTTTTCAAAGCCACTGTTTAGTTCAATACTCCGAAAAAATTACGAATTGTATTCGAATAGCTTCTGAGTGACATTCGTCCCTCATAATCGGATTTCATATAATGAGATTACTGAATGACGCGGGACGTCTGAGTACACTTGTATTGTATTGAGAGTGCTCTGTTGCTAGCTAGACGATTCCACAAATAGAATTTAATTCGTTAAATAGGCACTTAGCGAACAAAACGTCGAAGGGTCATTAACAAAGAGATAAATTTTAATTGTTGGAGCGAAAAAGACGTCTTTAGATGAAGAGTACAATAAGCTTACCGTTAAAAGCGAATAAGTCGAATGAGAAGAAAGGTCTTTCTTTTCTCATTTGACTTATTCGCTTTGCTGTAGATGTAATTTTTTTTATTATTGAATGGCTGACGTTTGACCATTATCTCATCTGATGGTTAGTGCCGATGTGGTCTGCGATGTATGACGTTTGTCTGGAAGGAACCTATGCACGCGAGACTTGAAGACCCCGACCCGTATAAAAAGAAAAAAATATTGTGCAGAAACTCATTGGGCGCTGATAAATCTTAATCTTTGCCCAATTTACGTGATTCTTTTGTGATCCTCTCATAACAATGGACTCGCCCCTAAAGTGTTATTTAAAACACTTTCCTTGTAATATTCATCCGTACACGTTTTGATTTACAGAAAGCTGTAATCCACATTCCGTCTTTCTTTACGGAGAGAAATTCCACCCAGAGTCCACTACTGTAACTTTTTTTAAGGCGGGCGGACGGACGGTGGGGGCGGTTATATCCTACTTGAACCGCACCCCGATTAACTCCTGATCTCCTGTACATCCGAGTCAACACACGAAAAAATCGACTAATGACACTGAGAATCGCCGTTAATGTTAAACTGACTTGAAATCCGCATTAAGAGAACTTGGAAATATAACCCACCCTAGCCAAAAAGAAGACCAAAAAATAATTCAAAATAAGCACACACCCTACAAATCTATCCATCTATAAATACCTCGAATCGCATCATCACAATGTCTAGGTCATATAGTCCACATCCAAAGTCGTCGGCAACACTTTCGTCAGCTTTCCCCGTCCTACTCGCGCGTATGACAAATGCTGTATACCTGATGTAAATCCACCGTTATCGGTGAGTGACAGCGTGGAACGGATTGCGAGGTCAAGGCGCGATGTCGTTGGCATTGCACCAGAGTTCACTACACGAGTTCCTATATGCGACCCTCACGCACATTTCACGGATGTCTATCGCGTGAAAAGGGACGGCATTTAAATATATCTACTGCTAGCGTGGTTACTTTTATTTTGCTTTATGTTGTACTAGCTGTTCTGCTCGCGTGGAATACTGATTCCCTGGAATTCTTTGCCGTGATCCATCTCTGATTTTCTTCATCTTAGCACTAATCAGGGTTGCATTCAAAGCTTCATCACGTTTTACTCAATAAAATTAATTTCATTGAATAAAACGTAAGAAGTCAGTTAATCGGAATTTCACTGGTACGGAAAGTTTTTAAGAAATATAAGGATTTGTTATGCTGACGCTTGTTAAGGGCAGCACATAGCGCTATTTGCGGTCGTAGTATTGTACCGTAACGGTAACGAAACCGCAGATAGTTTAGACTGACATTGTTTGCTTATAGACTCATTCTATTGTACTTAATATGGATTTATGACAAATAATTCATAGTAACGGCCCAAGAATCTGATTTATCTAGCAGTGAGTTTGTGGTTCGTCAGATATCTCGATTCATGTGCTATTTATATGAATGTAGCGCGAGCGACAGATTATGACTTTCTAATGTCATCTCGTAGAACTTAGTGGTACAGTCACCCTCGACACTTGCTGAACACTAGAAAATTTACAAAAGACAAAGTGAAATAAATAAATTAATGAATTTTTGTGATCTTCAGAGGGCAAATTCATCATTTTTCATTCTTGTTTATTATATTCAGTCAATTTTTAAAGCTAAGGTGGTTGGTAATTTCAAATGTGTTAAGTTAATATCGATGGCGATTGTACTAGTATGCTACCATCAATTCAAATAATGCAAGGACCTTTCTAAAAGATTTACAAGTTCGCTAAATGTCTTTGTCTTAGCTAAAAGTTTCTTCCTAACTCTGGACATAGATAAATGTAAGATGAAACATTTTTCTTGTACAACCCTAAAAATTACCAAACGACAACACATTCACAACAACAAGCCAAAATGATTAAATTTAGAACAAATGAGTAATCATAAAAGCTGATCACAATCTCGAAAGAGAAAACAATATACATGTCAGTAATACTTGGAAAGAAATTCCTTCCCGGCAGCTTCCGAGAAAACCGGAACATTTGGCCCCATGTCTTCACGACCTTGGATGACACGTGCCTTGTCCCAGTGACTCACTGTTAACTGAGAGGCATTTCACTGTGATTACACACTTGTCATTGGATCAAGAATGTTATAAAGGTTATCATAATTGTTTCGGGGAATTTAAGATTCGTCAGTGAGTTTAGATGCTTTTTTCCTAATTTAATATCAGAAATAACGCGTAAGTGACATTGTGGGGTCACTTAAAATTGGGATTTGTAATAGAAATGTAGACGCAAATTTTACGTCCCGAGGATGCCTAGTGTAGATATTGTTTTGGAGGCTAACTCTACAAAGCAAGAGCTTAGGTAAGCAGGTTCAAGGTATGAATGTAGAAAGATTAACGAACAGATGTAGACAGTACAAAAGAAGGATGATTTCAGTGAAAGAGAGCATGGCAAAGAAAGATGTAACTGAAGGAATGATATCTGACAGAAAAATATGCAAGAGAATAATATGCGTCAATGCGCCGACAGCAAATAATTGAGACAAGGCAGACAGGTGAGACAAATGGTGTAAGAAATCCTAAAAGAACCTATGAAACCAATTGATTGTGCTAGGTAATTGGTTATTAAATGATTTGTAAAATAAGAGGACAATTTCTTACACAAAGATACTCGTAATTTAAGATAAGGAGAAAATCACAATAGTTACAGTGTGACTTTTCGACAATAACGAAATTCAAAACATGTCTGCGCATAATTAGACACATCATCACTAGGTCACAGTTTTGTAGTCCTAGAAGAAAATTCCATTGGCATCATTATTTCATCTCCTTCGTTAATTTCATAAAAATTGTAGACCAATGAGAGCCGACAACGAACATGGTTGACCCACATTCGACACGAATATTCTGTCCATACTTCGTTCTAGCCTCAACGGCCACGATTGATTAAGATTGGATGTCGTGGTAGCGAATTGATCAAAGTAATAATTTGGTATGATTTATGAGGACTCATGAAGATGTTTAGAGTCAAGATAAACTTACCTGCAAGCCGGTACAACTGCTGAGGGACGTATCAGATTCTGGTGCAGACTTTCCTCTCAGGGTTACTTAGGGTTAAGGGGTCAGACCGCAATCGCTTCCATAAAAGTCGAATAATCTAAATGAGTACGCGGACCTAGACTTAAAGCCTCAGATACAACTGGGAACAGCTATAAGATGACGATAATTTTCAACTATATAAATGAAAAAGTAACATTTCACAGCAAAATTCGAAACTTGGAAATTAGGAACGCTTTCATTTTATAAAACCGTTTAGATCGCACCGTGTAAGCACTATGAAATGTTGGATTCGCAGAAATGACTTTCCCACAATGTTTAGTTTAGAGAATACAATGATCTCAGTTCAGGTTCACATATCGTATATAGTATACAATAAAGTAAGATTTACGCGTTTGTTTGTTTCTCTCCAATTTCTTCTAAACCACACAATGGAGTTGCTTGGATACGGTTTTCATAGTAATTTACGTTAATGCTAGATTCGATACTCATCATACGACAGTCTTTTACAAAATCCATCCTAAAAAAACTTTTGAAGAATAGCAAATTGCACAAGTACGAAGCTCTGAGCAGGTATCGTACCTAGATAAACATTTCTCAATAAATAAACCTGCCCGTATACAAAAAAAAGAGAACACTGTTAATATGAGTTAATGTACGTAATTTGCTGTGGAATTTTCAATGAAGCATCACAGAGCAATTTTATTATCGACGTACCTATTATACACTTAGTTTATTCTTGGTCTTTGATGACAAAGGAAGGTAATTAAATCGAAATTGTACCATTAATCGATCAGTCTTTATTGCCGAAGCCCAGTAATAAATACCAGACAGTATCTAGGTGTAGTTTGTGGGCACTTTTACAATAAGCGCGTTTTGGAAGGTCAATGAACGGATATACCTAATCAGATTACAAAATGTCAATACGAAGTTATTATTTGCTCAGATAGAGCGCAATGCCGCCATCCTCTCAGTTGTATTACAGAGATAAAAATGATAACGCTTAGCCGCAATGTAGATTAAGAAAGACACTCCTTTAAAATTCAACACTCCGTTAAAAATAGGAAAAATCCTATATTTATACTTTAAAAAAGGAGGAGGTTGAATGATTCATTTTTTTTGTATGTATGTTACGCGATAGCGGCGCCAATTGTGGATGGATTTTGAAATTTTCTTTTTGTTTGAAAGAGGCTACTTCTAAGGTGGTCCCATATCCAGGGTATCAGAATCTGATGCTGGGATCTTGGGAAAATCGAGGGTAAATCATCAAATTTACGGCAAAAATTCTGTTTTTGATGCCTTTGTACGTAATAAAAGTCATAAAGAGGTACTTTTCTTTACACTAAAAAGTAAAAAATATTAGTTTGTGAAGTCGGTTTTTTAAACGTAGTTTAATTATTTTATTATATACCGACAAACATTGTTTTCTAATTTAATTGAGATTGCCTTATATACGCGATCTTAATTAAATTAGAAATCAACCTGTTTGCTGAGATATCTGGAAAATTCTTAAAATGCTACATAATTAAGTGCGTCCGTATATGCGCATTGTGCATGTGGGTTAGGGATCGTGCGCGAGCGCAGCGAAGGTGAGCGGGCCGCGTTGATATCGTGCCAATCTCTTACGTACGACAACGACCGGACCGTTTAAACATTTCGTACACAAATATCACATCAAATTTTCCCCCAAAAGTAATTCGAATTTACATTTATTTACCAGTGTAAGTACAAACTTTACATAATAAAAAGTGCCAACAAGATGAAAAAATTAAACTCATAAATTCACGGTAGGTACTTGTATCCATTAGCTACAGCCACCTGTCGTATAATTACTCTGCCATTGTTAATCTACCGGCGGTTAATTAAGATGCGCGAGCCGCTCCCATTGTGACGCGAGGATGCGCGCGAGCACGTTGATGTCGTACACAAGGACCCGCTGACTGAGTGACGCGACAACTCAACTAAAACGAAGTTTCGTTCGGCATAAATGTGAACATCCCACATGCATTCAATATTGAACCTCGATCGCAATTGACTGTTTATCGACAACTTTACACACACATTTCAACCTCAAGGACAAATGCGTTTGTTTGTGTGCGTTCGCAGTCAACAAACAGTCACGTGACTTGAATTTTAAACGCGTTCTGCCAACTTGTTGCTAAATCTAATGAGAGCACTTGAATGAAGAGGGGCCAGAAATTGTGAGACCTTGGCGGGGACGTCGGATTCTTATCTGGGGGCGCTATGTCTAACAAACATTTAGGCGGTATTGTGTAAAGTAAATAGACATGACCTTGGGAATGTTAAATATTCGCCGGTTTCGCGAGATAACGCTCTCTGCAACGTCACCTTGCGAGCTCAAAAGCAATTTCTTTATGTTCCAAACGAGTTACTCGTACACCTTGGGAAAAAAACCTATCTCTGCTGTCGCATTGCGTAATTTGAAAGATCACTGACCTGTGTAACCATGTCCCAGTAGAATCCGTCGAGCATAGACTTTCCATGTTGATGCTGCCGGCAGAGGGCCGGCCAGAGCGAGGCGCGGACCGGGCTGTTAATTGGCCACGAGTTCTCTCTGATGAGTAGCTTCAGCTCCCGCTTGCGAGCCTGTTGGATGAGGGGCTGGATCTCTTCGTATGTTTTGAGTGGCGCTTTTTTGCCTGCGAATAACGGAGAGGGTAAGCACTGTGTCCAGATTGCCGTTGAAGGATCGGAGACCGCGAGGGACTCCGCGCTGGGTGCGCGGAACGCGGCAGGTTCTATGTACATCGCACTGTTGGCGCGGGGCACATGCTTTCGGTGCGCGCGCGCCGGTGGCACTGCCGCCCGCCACAACGCAAGCTCGCCAGCCTCAGGAAAATGCGATAGCGCGCCCCAACACTGTCACACTTCGATTGTTTATTTGACCGTGTGACGCATTCGTGGGTCGAACTGACCGATCACCAGTTCCAACTTAGACCTTACTTAACATTATGGAATTATTTTTATTTGATATATTAGAGGCTATTAAAAAACAAGTATAGTCAATGACGTAATTTATTGTGCCCTGACGTAAACCAACATGCGAATTGTTTGTTGATAAGGTGCCTAATCTTAATTTATCACCTTAGAATATAATGCACAAGATTTTTTTGTAAACCTAAGCACATACGTAAAGTAAACAACACGGAGATATCACACGATAATAGCATGAGCAGTTATATAAATAGTATCAGAATCAAAGCAAAACGCAATGCCTTGGCGGCGAGCCAATAAAACGAAATTTTCGTATTGCATACGTAATCGTGGGTTAAATCGTTTCAGAGCATAAAGAGAATAAAATGTTTCAAGAGTAGATACATTATGCCCGACCTAACATTCCACTCAGAATTAATGACATAATGTACGAGTACGTACTTACAATGCTACTGGTGCTTGTTGACACAAAGTGACATGTAACGCAAGGCAATTCATGCTACGGTGGCTTTCTCTATAAGCTAATATTTTGTGGACGCCCCGCCCTAATGATGATTAACTAAAGTTTTCAAATAAATAACTAGATTTGTATGTTACTGAATTGAATTTGTATTAAGTACTATCGAAGCATTAATTGGACATCAAACATGCTATTACAAAATAGGGCAATTTTATTTCTTCGTTTAAATAAGCCACAGTTGTATTTAGTCAGTGTAATTATATCTGAATTGTAAATATAAAAAAAAATCATTCGGATAAATGTCATTGGCACATCTTGAAGTTTGTGTAAAATATCTATCTACCCGCGGTTTTATAACTCGACACAAAACACACCCGGTTAATGGTAGACTTTTACCACTCAAACACGAGTCACCTAGACACCATGAGGTACTCCGAGGGTCACAATATATATGTTGATTCAGCTTGTAAGTATGGTCTGGTATATAAAACTATGGCAAGCACCTATGTAAAGAACTAGAGGCGCAAGACTTAAATAGCATTGCTAATTTAATCTGTCAATAGTACAAGTAATAATATTACATTATTACTTATCGAAGGACAATAATAATTTCTGTTTCTGGTTATTTGTAGGTAATCCTACAAATAAAGACTGCAGATTTTTTAAAACTGCTATGGGTCCATCGTACCTTACATTCACCAAGTTAGTGTTAAGTAAACAAGTATGATAAGACGAGGTTATCTCGCCTGCAGTCAGCGGCCAAGCGCTGCGATTGACACACACAAGTTATGTTTCACGTTTGGGTAGCCTAACTTAATATGACATGTGCATATGCAAATCGGAAATTCGCATATGCACATGTCACATGAAAGTTTTTTTTTTAGTTTTTCTTTATTTGCTGAAATTCTTCGTTTAATTCTTAAATATACAAAGATATATTGTGTTAAAATAATCACCGGTTAATGAAACGTTTTATGTTATTTTGTTTTATTTCTTTTGTTAATATGTGTAGTGAAACCAGTTTTGGAATGTTCATGCTGTATTTACTATGGTACTATTTACTTAGTGTGTAATTTCGTTGCTAGATAAATAAATTAACCGGTAGTAAAAGGTAGTTTTCAATTATCAGTATTAGGATTACTTAATCTAGAATGGTAAACAGATCTATCAGTGCGGTTGTTATAGTGTTAATGCTGTTGACAGTTATTTTAAGTTTTCTAGTGAAAATTTACTTCCGATGTTGTCGTATATCTTATCTTTAATTTTCATATTCGGTAAAGCATTCAGTCATATTATCTCTGTGTACAAGGTACTACTGGACAGGGTGTGGTCCGGAACTCCACGAGGTGCACCCAGGCAACGAATACGGCAGCACCTCACACTCGCAAGGGAGACGCTGTCGCCGGCTGAGGTAGAAGTGCCCCCTTAGCAGAAGGTACAGTGGGGAGCAGGCTGGGGGCGGGTCGCCATCGGCAAGACGGCGCGATATTCGCGCCACCCTACTAGCCACCCTTTCTGGGGTCAAGGGGGAAATCTTACAACCGTAGATGGCCCAAGGTCAGCTGAGGTGCGAGGAAAAAACCTTTTGGGTAATCTTACACCCCTGTAATTGAAACTCAAGATGGCGTGCGGTTTCAGTCGGCTCGAATCCGACATAACTACCCCCGAAGGCCGATAGGGATGGTATCTGCAGGGATTTCCGCACGAAAAAAAAAGGGTACTAGTAGCCAAGCAATAGCATACTTTTTATAAAAATTAAAAAGAAATTTAATTGAATTTTCACGTAGCCACTTGTTTTCATAGCAAAAAAATATATTGGAAACCACAGAGCGTACTAAGCTGAAATCTTGATCGCTAACGAGTCACTGAGTTTTCAATCAAGCCGGCTCAATGGTCTTGACAAAATCTTGTGGTTCATTTTTCAAAGAGGCTCAAATACATAATATTAATTTTATGCTGACGAGCTTTACAATAGGACAAGCACAGCGTCTGCAGATAAGCAGTTTTCATAAACGCGCCTGAGAAGACCCTTTACCTTATTTTTTTATACTTAATTTAAGTATAAGGTTTTATTTTTTGCTAACCATATTAATCTAAGCGTTTTGGTCAGCTTTAAATCTAAGCAAAATCTTTTTTATGTTAGACCATAGGTGGGTCTGACTGAGGACCAGAAAGATAAATTCAAAATTCAGTCTATATTTATTTATTTATTTATTTACGAGCAATAAACTTGAACATATTTTTTTACGAGTAAGACCCCTCTGTTCTTGCAAATCTTACAAATTAAACGCATACAAAATAACTCAATATATAATATATATTATCAGATTTCAAACTCATCTAATATTAAATATCAGTACAATAATTTTATTGTACATGAAAAACTCGAATTACTTCTTAACTAAATAGCCAAAGATAATTTTAACTTGTATGTCAGATTATTTTAGAGGTTTTATACATATGTGTTGTTTACCTGTGGTAAACATTGCTACAGAACACTAACTAAATAAGTATATCTGTGGTATTGCTGATATAAAGTTACACGGTTATATTTACATAGGATAAGATATATCGACAGTCAATATTTGCTGCTACTGACAGCTTAAAAGCAAAATTCGGAAATTGCAAGTCACGAGCAGTATGGGGGTTGTAATCGACCAAGGGGGGAAAATTCAAATGAAAGGAGGAGAAGGTGGGAGGTAGTCTTTTGCCGAGTAAATTTTAGTGAGGTGTACGAGCATTTTCACGATACAAACCACGGATGGATATGAGGAATGTATTCTACTAAGAAACAAGCTACTGTTTTAAAACCTTTTTAAAAACAAGCTTTTATTATTTACAATATTGCATTGTCATGGGATTTACATAAGTATGCCAAATTTCAGCTCAATCGGATAGCCAGAAGTGGTCGAAAAATTGCTGGCAAGATTTGATTACAGACAACGGGACAGGTGAAACTAAATAAAAGCTTGTAAAATGTGTCCAAATGAAATAACAAAAGTTTCTTTTGTTGAGTAGAGTCGCTAAAGTAATTACACCTTTCATATTGAAACGTTTATAATCTTCCTCTTAGCAATTACCCGATGATACACTTAGGAACCCGAGGTCTGCTCATTGTTTTTGATTTATATGTCGAATCTTTCGGGAGCGACTGCTGTCTGACCGCCTAACCCCATAAAAAAGGCCTACGATAGTATCTCGTAAATCAGGTGCACTAAACAGGAGGTGAAGTTGACTTGAGTACCAGCCAGGCTATTTTTTTTTCTTGTAGGAGACTCACATCACAGAACAAAAAAAAACATCATAAGTACTACTTCTACTGTCTTTTAATGTTCTATGAGGAAACTGCTATTGTCAACGTTATTTTTTTTTATACTACGTAGGTGGCTGACAAGCACACAGCCCACCTGATGGGAAGCGGTGCTTGCTGACCATGGCCTATGAACGTGTGCAACACTAAGGGTGTCACACACGCGCTGTCAACCCTGAAGGGAAGGGGAAGGGCTGGGAAGGGGCGGGGAGGCTAGGAATGGATGGGGAGAGAAGGGGTACAGTGAGCTCTGGCTACCCTACTTACCGGCGGGAACACAACACGATGGTTATTATGGCCGCGGTGTTCTGTAGGGCGGAGGTGTACCAATTTGCATAAAGGTGTTATCTCACCGGAAAACACATACCAATTAATGGAGACCACGTGCATGTCTGCCGACTTGCTTCTATAAAAAGCTATTTAACTTACTATCTAAGTCACTTTATAAACTGGTCATGGCATCTTTATGCAAATTGGTGACGTGAACCGCGACACTCTCGTCACAGTGTTACGAAACACTGATAAACATGCGCTAAACACGTAAACTTCTTAACATAATGTCTATTTACTTGGTCTTGTTTATAAAGAGAAACACGGGTGTAAAAAGATATGAGTTATTAACTATTGTTTGTACTTAGTAACCGTTTAAATAGAATAGATATTGCTTCATCTGTTCAATTGCCCATCAGAAATGCACACATTTTACTGCCAACAAATTACAAATACCTGCCAAAATGAATAAATGCTCCCAAAATTAATAAAATAATGCTCGCCAAATTCGGTTTCAGCCCTGCAAAATTATGCTTTCCTTTCTCTTCTCATTTTATTTCTGGGGGGATAAGATTAACCACAAATAAGGCGGTTAAGGCATCTAAACCATCTAACCTAAATCTATTCAAGTCCATTTTGTTACTGTTTCACTAAAACAATATTTGGTGAGGTTTTACCCGTTTCAGCTACTTAAGTAACTGCTCGCGACTATTACTGAGTGAATTTCATGCTATAAAACGTGAGAACCTCGTTTAGTTGACTGGATTTTCACTAGCTAAATTATTCAGCTTCAGACAAACAGCTTTACGGTATCTAGTCACTCTAAATCTGTGATATAGGTATATCTATAAATCTGCGTCTACGCACACCACAGATTTCTTCTCCATAAGCTATTACTATTTTCTAAATTATGATCGATTGACACCATAACGGTAATCCTGATAAGACTGAGGACACTTACAGTGGCAGTCACAAATAATAGACAAGATTATTTATCAATCTTCCATAGCTTATCGCCTCGAGATCAGTTTACGGTATTTTTGTTCAATAGGCACTTATAAGTGTCAATATCAGGTGACTATTTGCTAGACTAGTGATCAAGACGTCTTCGATATAAGACAGTTCTTAACTACTAAACTTACACGCATCATCATCTACCTGCCCTTGTCCTAATTATTTGGCGTCTGACAACATGTCATTCTTCTCCATGTCAGATGCCATCTCTTCAGTCACTCCCTTTCTTGCCATATCCTCTTTCAAGCATTAAATACATCTTTTCTTAAGCAAAGTGGGGAAAAAACAATAGAAAAGCGGACCCCGCATGCAAAGAGATCGATATAAGTTTTGTTGGTCACTTCAATTTATTGGTACTATTTCTCTTTTCGTAGCACTATTTCTCTTTTCGTAGCACTATTTTTCTTTTCGTAGCACTATTACTCTTTTCGTAGCTTACAATAGGGTGAGGTTTTCGAGGTTTGTTTTTGTTTCCTATAGAGTTTACTTTCATTTTATCGGTCGTTGGTTCTTCATTATTGAACCATTTATTATTTGAGTCATCTGCGACAGACGGCACTTTCTGGATATTAGTTGTAGTAGTACTTGCTTCTGTGTTTGATTCGTTCGAAGCAACTACTCGATCTTCTGTTAGTTTTCTCTGCGCTGAATTCATTATTGTCTTCTAATGAAGATTCATATGAATAATATGTTTCAGAAGATGCCTCGTTAGATTCAGGTATTTCTGATGGCAGAATAGGCTGATTCAAATTTAGAACATCATGGGGTCATTTAAGTCAAGACTGTTGAAAAATTTGTTGATTTTGTCAACACTGTTTCATTTTACGTATGAGTAATACTGATATTTAGACATTCCACACATTAAATGTAAGTACGGGAATACAATTCTATCTTCTTATCGCCATGAATAAAGAACTCATTATTTAAACAAATTATAATGCTCGCAAAGTGCATTTAATACTCCTTACGTAGGTTATCACAGCTATTTAGAATATTATTTTAAAAGGTTTATCGTTGCTTTTCATTTGAGTACACATTACAAAGATAAATAAAGTAGTATCGACTACAGAGACGTTGAGTACCGATGCGGAGTGCGCAGAAACTATTATGGATATTGGATATTATTGCTAAATGTGAAAATATTGCTATAAATTAACACTTTCGATAGTCTTCCCGAGATGATGCTAAAAAACATTCGAAATTTGGGCTCAATGTAAATAAATAAATAATAATAAAACCTCTTTTCTTTGCCGCACCCTCAAAACCTGGAATTCTTTAACAGCTCACATGTTTCCTTCCTCCTATAGGCCCGGGTCCTATATGCGGGGCGTGAAAAAGCATTTGATGAGGCCGTCAAGTTGAGAGCCACCACTAATTAGCACTATCGGTGTTTGTAATGATGACTCCCATTCCAGAGACTTTACCTTTAGCTTACCATCAGGCAAGGTGAAGTCATATTGACGTGGCCGATATAAAAAAAGAAAAAAAACCAAATAAATTGCCATAGAATCCATTGATCTTTTTTTAAGTGACATTCGCATTAACTCCCGACAATGTCACATTTTTAATTTTAATATCTTTTTATGTTCATTGCTTCAACTCAAGTCTATTTATTCACTTGCTTAGATGTGTTCAGACAAATGCTCCCAGCACTTTTCAATTGATTCAATTAAAAAAAATCATTTTTATTAAGTTGATTTAATTTTTACCCCCATACCTTCGTACCTTCCTACCATCGCAGCAATCATCGATTACTTTGTGTTAAAATCCATCATTCATCAGTTTGGCTCATAACGTATAGAAATAATAGACTTCTATTTCTACGTACAACAGTAATGGCTCTCAATCCTCACAGAAGTGTATACCGGTCTCAACAAACACATAACGCTTCATATGATTCAACTAGAAGTAAACTATATGATTCAATCGACGGATTGTTGCTGAGCATGAAGTAATATACTTGACGATCAATCGTGTATTTTTATCTTAGGAAAATTGTGCAAACCCATCTGTGTGTCTGTTTACAACCGTTTAACTAGTTATTTAGGACTGGCAAAGAGTAATATATATACACATATAATCGTTGGTGCGTCTGTTGGTTATAGTGTAGTTCTGAATGACGAAAGAACATGTTTTTTTTTGTTGAGATAGTAATGTTTTATAGCTAGATCGAAAGATGGCGTTGTTATTAAGTTTACGTGTAGTTCCTCACTCTATCTCTGCCCTTTCTTGGTCTTTGTCTGAGAGATAACCATGAAAATTTACCTAATGTTGCGGGGAACCGAACGAACATAGATGTGGGTGTTAATACACCTCTATCTACGAAGATACATAGGCGCATCAGAAGCTCTCCAGAGTCCAGTGTCCGCTTTCCGGCTTTTACTCCCCCTTTTTTATACCAAGTAAGTGGCAGACAAGCACACGGCCCACCTGATGGGAAGTGGTCACCGTGACCTATGGACGTGTGCAACACCAAGGGCGACACCCACGCGCTGCCGACACTGAAGGGAAAGGGCGGGCGTAGGAAAGGGTGAGGAGGCTAGGAAGAGGTGGGGGAAGGAGGGGTGAGGTCCGTTCTGGTTACCCTACTCGCGCCGCGCCGGGAACACAACACGATGGTTATTATGGCCGCGGTCTTCTGGTACTTCCCCAGACGGACAGCTCATTTGGGACGGGAGATACCGTCGTGTCCTACCTCCATTAAACTAGTAATTAGTCCCTTCGAACGATCTTGGGCATCCTGTCGTTTCAACCTTACCGTCATTGTAGGAGTAGGTATGCATATCGACCAATTCATAGTGTGTATTGATTTACTAACACCAAAAAGATAAATACCAAAACTGGACCCGGGTACCAAGTTCAGGTATGTATCCTACATTTATATCACGTCATGACGACTTCACCCCGCTCGATGAAAAGCTATGAATGAACTGTGAAGTCCAAAGATTAAAGGCTATCATTTTAGATGCCAACAATGCAAAAATCTCGAGCGATGCATTTTCATGCCCGCGCCAAAAAGTATGATTGTTACTTTGTACTTATCGGCGTGATGCCGGTAGATGACAACAGGGACATTAATATTATTATAATAAATAGCTGATGCCCTTCGGGGAAATTGATGCCCTGCGTGGAGTTTGGTTATTGTTTATGGGCATATTATCTCTAGTTCTACTTTTTTTTTGGGAATGAAGGGATGGGAGGAGGAGGGGTACAGTGAGCTGTGGCTACCCTACTTACCGGCGGGAACACAACTCGATGGTTATTATGGCCGCGGTGTTCTGTAGGGCGGAGGTACTACCCCAGTCGGACAGCTCATTTCGGACGGGAGATACCGTCGTGTCCTACCTCCTATAATACTACTAATTACCATACGGCAGATTTTAAGTATGACTAAAACCTTTCTAACAGAAAAAAACTAGTCCGAAATCCGTTTAGCAGTTTTTGGGTCCATCGCTAACAAACAAAAGAATTCCAAAATAAAATATTTTGTGCATTCAAATTCGTTTATAGAAAACAAGGACTATTTTTTTTTAATATCTCCAATGCAACGTAGCGACAAAATGATTCCTTTAGTATCGATAAAATGGTCACATTGTTATTTATAAATGACGTAGGTAGGCGTTCTCTCTTGAGCTCGGATGAGAACATAGGTAATAAATTCATACCAAGACATAAATACATGGTAATGAATTAAACATACATTCAATTTACTCATATAAAACAAAACTGTTGTAGTAAATATTAGTCGTCTGCATATTAAAATGTAAATGTTATGTTGCACGGTGCACCGTTCGTGTTCCTATAACATTTAACATCTCAATGAGAATACACTGTTGTGTTCGGGATTCGTTCTGACTCAAAAAACATTTTGACATACACGGTAAATAGTAATATACCAAAACAACATTTTATTCAATTTTTGTCTGTTTGTTTGTTCCGCCATTTTTTTTTCCGTGCGGAAATCCTCATGGATACCTCCCCCGCAGCCAGTGGGGGAGGTTATGTCGGACTCTTAACGACTAAAACCGCACGCCGTCTAGGGTCTTCTGACGCCAGGGTGTAAGTGTTTGTTCCGCCTAATATCTGAAATGGCTGGACCGATTTTAACGGAACTTTCACTGGCAAATAGGTGATGTAACAAGGAGTAAATTAGGCTGCTTTAATTTTGGAAAAAGAGTTAGTGTTCTGAGTAAAGAATTTTAAACCTTAACATGTAAAACCATGCGGACAACGTCGCGTGCACAGTTAGTACATTAATATCGTTATTATTGATATTACTTCATCAGTTTCGACCTCGTTACGTCAGATATGCGTCGAAGTACCGTGCAGAAAAGCGCTTGCGCATAGTACGTGTTAATTTATTAACAAACGTGGCATCCCTCGCATTGTTCGATGCTGTTATACAATTTATTAATTATAACAAATCAACATTATGTTTACAATGCCTTTATTTACCTCCTAACTAATTTCAATGCAGTCTCCAAAGAAATCTATATAATATAACTCTTTTTTCTTTTTTTTATACCACGAAGGTAGCAGACAAGCACACGGCCCACCTGATGGGAAGCGGTCACCGTGTCCTATGAACGTGTGCAACACCAAGGGCGTCAACTCCCTGAAATAAAGCAACACTGGGTGCATAGTGGGATTATTTTAACTTATTTCACTTATTAATTTCCTAATCGTCATCCCAATTAGTCATCAAGCAAGAACAAGTAGGTAGTTTTTGCTTAAGTGATTATTAAAGCAAAATTTCATGAGTCAGGAGTGGTCAGTGGGTTTACGTTAGTGGATGTGGTTTGATCCTGCCACCTCTTAATTGTAAGACCAACGCTTTAACCATTACGCTACCGTAAGTATCTCTGTCTGTTACCTTTTCACAAATCTACCTCTACGAAATTAACTGTCTGTATTTCCGGAAAGCTACAACCTGGGATTCTTCAAGTCTAAAGTGAACAGGTTACTTCTAGGCAAGCGTGCTCCACCGTCGACCACATCATCACTTACTAACAAGTGAGATTGTGGCCAAACGCGAGCATATTACCATTAAAAAAAAACGAATCTACTATTATAAAATTGTAAAATAGCTGTTTCTATACATTGGAGATATTTAAAAAAATTAGGTACTTGGGTTATGTTTGAAAGGTCTTGGTCAGACTTAGAATCTTACGCATGTTTGTTCACAATTGGTCGAGTAGAACCGAAAATAATAGTCAAAAATCGTGATATAGGCTAGTTGTTTAAAACCTGAGAAAAAATAGGATATTTTTCATTTCACTTTTTCGTGTCTCTCTTTTTATTTATAAAACTTATTTTCTAAAAGGACGTACGGATCTATTACTTAGTTATATAGTGCACACACAATCAATCTGTTATTTATATAGTGCATCAGATAAAAAAGAAAAGGCATAATACGACCGGTTCAGCCAACCCGCAACTGGCATACACAGAGGTCAAACACGATTCAAAGCAATTAAATCTACCACATGTTTTCTTGGCAACATCATTGACAGATGGCTCTAGTTACATAATTTATATGTTTATTGTTCTATTTTCGTTAGCTATATCCAGCTATATCCAACGCTTATTATGACTGCTGTACACCTTGGCCCATCGTAAACCAATTTGCGCGAATATTGGACTACCGTCATTTATCATTGGAATCAATGTTCGTATAGTGAAAGGTAGATGGCACATAGGCACTTAAAGAAACTTAAAAAAAAATAGCCTAGTAAGCTTACTTCAAGGCAAGTGCACAAATGTTACAGGAAATGCACTAATAAATAATTGCAGATACGGACAAAGGACGATTTATGTCATACAGCGAGGTACACTTCTGACATCGTAATAGGTTTCAAATACTTAATCAATTAATATTAATATTATCATCATTACTTTAAATGTAGCTTTATGTAGACAATATTGGCGCATGTTGGCTATGTTGGGCCAATGTGTAGATTGGCTTAACGAAGATCTATCTACAAGTATTTTCCCAATCTTCACAAACATTTATCTAAATAGGAAAACATCATCTAGTATCAATTTTCAAACTTCCGTCTCGTCATGATCTTTGATCTGTTTGCTTATCATTTTTGGCAGCACTCGTACTTAGATACAAATCTATGAATCATTTAATAGAATGAGCCAATCAAGACGTGAAATTATATTATCACAATATCAAAGCTCTTGTAAACCCACCCATCTACGATTTGACTGGCGCCATATCGCTTAACTCGTTCTATACAAAGAATAGTAGTATTATTGTAGTAGTACAATATTGACTAAACTGTCGTTGTTGCGTGTCTCTACACGTGGTACGTAGCACATACTACTCAAACAAACAAAAGACTACATAAAAAAGCATTGTCAGACGAGACTACTTTCAGTCAGTACCAGCGATCCTTTGTGGCACTCGTCAGGCAGGTAACAAACAACTCCTCATAAAAAAGTGTGTACGTGCTTCGCATATCGTACTATCGTCACACAAAAAAAAACGTCACATTCAAATATCGAACAGATAAGATTGCATAAATACTCTGGGTATGACGATCACAAAACGTAAAATAGGTAATACTATTAATTTGAAGTATCATCGAATGATAAGAGACAGGAAAAAGAGATATTAAATAAAAACGGATGAGTCAGTCTACTCCAACTGTCTAAATATAGCTGTTGCCTAATTATAATATTCATATTGATTCTGCACAATCTAACATACTGTCCATCGATAAGCAAACAATCTCAGTTTACAAAATTTTACAAGGCTTATGAGATTTTTTGGAAAAAAGTAAAAGAAAGAAAACATCATCACCCTTTCATCAAAGGGCAAACAGGGGAGATAGTACTTCCCTTGTATGAGGTGACGAAGGAGGTTAAAAGATTTATGAAAAAAATTGTATGGAAGACAAAATAATTCTTCAAGTCAATATTAATTCAGAGGGTGGTATTCCCCAGCCGAAATGGCGCAATCGATCTGAGAAAACCATGAATCATAGTTTTAAGAGTCCGTTATTTCCCGTATAAAAATGAAGCTATGTTATAATTACTAAACCTCAGCTGATCATAAACTTCTTAAGTATAATAAGACATTATTATCAAGAGTTCTAATGTATGCAAAACTATATTACATTCCTGTAATCGTACGGAGGGGCGACAGAGAAATGGTGATAATACAAGGGTTATTATCAGCATTTGTAAACACTTATAATTACTTTCCACTAAGCGGGTTTTTTCCTTGTTTGTCTGCTGCTTTAGATATAAAAATTGTGTCAATGGTTCAGCCTATTTCTCTTTAAATTCAGGCGTCCGGTCCAAAAGAACCTAATCCCAAATTGTCTAGCTAATCAATAGGACTGAATCTCATAATGCCGGAAATTGAATACGCAAACGGTGTCAAGCAGGCATTATTGACTTGAAGTATCTAATTGAAGATAATTTTCTTGTAAAGTATTAACTTCAACAATAATGAGAAACGTAAATAAAATGAGAGAAAACAAAGAAACCTAAAGTGAAACGGTACACTTATTTGAGGAAAATATGTTTCATATCTCAGAATTCAGGAAGGAAGTTCATTATAACATTTTGAAAACCGTCCAAAATTTCTCGCAAAGATCGACTCATGCGCATACTCGGAATATCTATTCGGATGCGACGGAAAACAGAATGAAAATTTATTACAACACTTCTGATCAGTACCTAGTGATCTTAGCTTTCTAATTGTTTGTATGATTTCAGAGAATTAAGGATCATGCCAAATCTCTGAAAGATGATTCAGATAATCAAAATAAATCCACTACAACGTATTATCTTGTTATTTCTACGTTGCTATTCTGTAATATCGCGCGTTGTCTTATTTTATACGTTTATGAATCACTGCTACAATATCACTTACAATGTCAAATTAAGAAAGATAAGGGCGAATTACGCGAATGAAAGTAATTGCGATCAAATCAAACTTGTTGTCTCTGCCTACCCCAATGGAAAAAAATGATTTGTATGTATGTATGTATGTATGTATACATCAAACTTGTAAAATCCACGAAACGACTTATTTAAAAAAAAGGTTAGTACGACAATATGTACAGTTAGCATTAAAAGTTGATGATGATTGCCCCGATTTCAAACTTAAAATTTTGAATGAAAATTGTTCATTATATTGTAATCAATGTTTAGAGAGTTTGTTTAATAGAGCCAATAAGTAACTAGGCAGTTAAAATTAGACAATGATCATCTACTTTTAACGGTGGCTATACCGTACTAACAGCACTAATCATGAAAATATCAACTTACGTCTCAACCACCGGACCCTCTCTATCGCATAAGCTGAATTAAAATATTTTACTACTGACATTATAAACAAAATGGTATAAGTCAATTATTTCACATTGTTCTTTCTCATACCATGAATCTATATATGCGCGTGTGTAAAGTTAATTTCAATTTTAATCACTTTAATCATTTCACTTAGAACAACAAAGACCTATTTTAACACTAATATGTAATCTAAGGTTAACAAGGTCACTATTTAATTCACTAACTGAACTTAGTAAAAAAACCACAAGAACCAAAAACACTGCACACTTATGAAGAGTAGTGAGCCGTGACTAAGCTAAGTGTGAGTTGCGACTCTGTTTTATATATTCGTCATAAAATGTCCTTAAAGACTACAATGGATAGTGGTATTTTTTTTAAAGGAAATAAAGGTACTGCAACATAAATGATACCATATATAACGGTACATTTACCCTTATCTATGGTGTCTTGCATCAGATTGTGCAATAAAAGAAGCTCCTTTCCCACGCATTACATCGCAAAATCCATTGGTTGCGTCAGCATTTCCATGGGAATATTTAATATTATACTTTCTCTACAATTGCTAACGTAACATTCTCTTGATAAGGCTTGAATAAATAACTTATCCAGTCTTGTTTCTGCGAGCTTTTGTTCTGCACTTTGTTTCATGCCTGGCCCCTTAGCCGACACATTTAAGTTGGTTTAGTTTTAAACCGGTTCTTTCTTCTATGTTAACCTATTGAAATCTACCGACTTCTCACGTTTCGACTGTGATTAGAACTCGATGTCTAGCAGAATAATACCCGATAACATAATACGTATAGTTCACGGAATCTAAATTGGCAAGATTTTGGAGTAGTGTGGGAGTGGGCCCCATTATTCCAAAACCTTGCCAAGTTAGATGCCGTACTCTATACTTGTTTCTATGCGACGCCTTTTGCCACAAACAAGTATAGTGTAGTACAAGTATAGTGCACTATATAATACCCACGCGTTTTTCCTCCGAGGTAGGCAGAAACAAAACCTTTCATACACGCCCACCGGTTCCACGTGCTTTTGACCTGTCCTTATTAATAAGAACAGTATAATGTTCTGCGAGGTCGACCCCGGCCTGCCTGACCACTTACATGTACCTTACGTACTTGGTGTGTCATTCGTTCTAAATATCGATTACAAAAGGTTATGATGAATAAGAAACACATGTCTTAACTTGATTTATTTTCAACACATGTTTACTCTTTTGTTCAGCCTGAAGTATTATACGACTATTAGGTACTTTTATAATAATGATCTAATTTAAATGAACATATCAATCCAAAATCATATACCTAGGTATTTATGCGCACAGGTTTTCGCATTTTGACTTTTTGACTATATCTACAGTTCTACTCTACTGACTGTGGTCAAATTAATTTAGGTAAGTAAATCTGATCTTTCAAACAAAAATCCATTCAGTAGGTTTTGCGTCCATCGCGAACAAACAGACAAGCATTCGAAAAAAAATTGGGTTCTAAATCATTTATAGAACAACACGAGTATGTTTTTAATCTCTCCAATGGACAATTTAATAATAGTATAGATTTTTGTTTGAAACAATTTGTATACTTCTAATGACTACGAAGTACGAACACTACATTAAATTTGACTACAAAAATTTACATAAAAAGGAAGATTTCATAGGTGCGGTTGAAATACGTAACCACAAAATTCGCCTGCTCTGAAAGTAGGTCAATATTATAAGGGGTACGACATTTGCCAGGTGCAACTTCCCTAAATTATTATTATTTGCACCTGGGCCGGGCTCTCAAAAGAATCTAGGAAAGAAAAGGAATAAAAGATTGTGGAGGGTTAGCAATGTTAGCATAATACACGGGTTATAATAAGTTTTTTACGACATCATTCTACACAGGGTTAACTAGAGACCCAAAGTACCTAAGTGTAGCTTAACTCTAGCTTGTGTACTAGGTGTAGAAATGCAGATAAATATACTTAATATAGTTTCTTGTACAATTTTTTTTTATTCATGATAGTCTTAAATTTGACAACTCAATCAATCAACCACTGCTGGACATAGGCCTCTCCCAATGAACGCCATAGCACCCGATCCTCCGCCTTGCGCATCCAGTCTATCCCAACTACTATTTTCAGGTCGTCCGACCAATGTGTCCTACTGTCCGTTTGCCGATTCGCGGTCTCACATACAAATATTTGCACTGAGCGGGAATCAAACCCGCGTCATCTGACTTAGCAGTCGAACGATCTACCGCTACGCCACAGAGGTAAAACGTTATCATGTTTGAGTTCCTGAGCACGTACGAAAGTTCAGTTTGCTGATTTGTTTCTATCTGATACGTTAATCATCATTATTTCCGTGGTTTTGGAAAACCAATTTTAAAGTACTGCAATTGCTTATTTCATGTGCATAGTCACGTAATCATATATTTATTGGGATTTCCTTGTTGTATGCATCTTGAGATAATCGGAAAATATGACGATGAATATTTTACGCTTTGCTTTAAATTAGCTGCAACAATAAAAAGGACTTTGTACTTTACCGACTTTGTCAAGCTAATAAATTAGTTTAGATGATAAGTACCTATAGATACTTAATAACTGAAGCTGAAACTTGTTTGTTTACTTTTGACGCTGACTGTACTCGCTTAAAAAAATATTCTTCTTTTTTGGAATACAAAAAAGATTACAATTGCATCACTATAATTCTGTCGCAAATTAGTAAACAAATCCGGCCACAAGTCACGCCCACGTTCCACATTCAATACTAGAATTGATGACGTAGGTAATATGCCATTAGTTGGAGACATAGATCGAAGATTTATTTTTAACTCAACTGCACACAAGTGTATTTAGAGGTTAACTGCATGACACATTCACATAATGCACAGAGCAAAATAATGATGTAATGAGCATAGACTATGGACAAGTTAGACTTCTCAATTAATTAATTAATTAATTAATTATTAAGTATTTTTTTTTTTAAGAATTGCATTTTCATGTTAAGTATAATAATATTATTTACCTATTTTCTTGTTGACATGACTATTTAGGTATGGGTTTATGATCACCAAATTTTTATATAAAAATAACCACAGAAATACTTTGATAGCTACTTTAATCATATATGGTTCAACGTTATTTCTATAAAAAAAATAGTTTATTAACTACTGGACTGTTCTTCGCGCGAAAGAAAAATGAACCCCGTGAAAAAGTGCACGTTGGATGCAAGCACGTGGCGTGGGTGTTAATATACCTATGTCTACCCCTTAGTTAAAGGATATATTAAGCATAATAATAAACACCCTGAGCAATGTAGATAATAAAATCTAGTAAGTCTAGACAGTGCAAGTGGAGAAGTAAAAGCCGGAAATCGGACCTTGCCACCGAGGCAAGAGCTTTGGATGCGATGATGATGATAATTCTAATTTACTTCTAGATGGAATCGAATCTGTTAACCGCTAGGCCAAACGGGTCTTCTCGCTATTAGTCATAACATTAACAATTGTTATCGGATCAGATAGCGGTATGTATGTATGTAGAGATATTATCTTTCTGACTTCTGCATTCCCAAGTATATTGGGGTCAGTGTAATGTCGCTGAGTATTGATATTCAGTGTATTCTACTCAGGGTTGCCACAAAAAGGATTTCACCCAACGAAAAAGTAAAAATTGTGAAGACATATCCACTAGTTTCCATTGTAACAACCTGGTTTAGGTTCCCGTTTCGTGCTTCCCGTGGGAACATATTCTAGGGATAAACAGCCTATGAGTTATTTCAGACTATAATCTATATCTGTACTAAATTTCAGCCAGATCCGTTAGAACGTGATTGGGTAACAAACATCCAAACATGTTCACAAACTTTCACATTTATAATATTAGTAGGATAGGATATCGCCTACTAAATCGACAAGCAAACTATTAATATCTAGTACGTTCTAGCAAATTATTCTATCGCAATCATTTCACAAGATTATGTGAATGTAGCGGTAAAACGTAAATTAGGGTGTGTACTTTCGCTAGGTGGCGTGTTACCCCCACTCTCCCCTACCACCGGTCTGCACTTACCCATGAACATCGGACAATCACATAATCACGCAACTGTATTGCTGAACTATGTAGTCTGTTATTTCGTTTGTTGTTAGTATTCCGCATTCTAAAACCGAATATGGGTTTTAGAATGCGGAGATAGATACACAAGATAGATAGGTATTTCCTAGGTTAACCAAGAAACCACTCACTGAAAGGCCTGGCATTAACACCTTTAAGTGAGCCTTTTTTTTTTTATCGTGCCGAAATACCCATGGATACCACCCCCGTCGGCCATCGGGGGTGGTTATGTCGGGATCGAATCGACTAAAACCGCACGCCGTCTCGGGCCTTAGTAACCTTTAAGTGAGCCTGGATTATAGTGGATAATACATGGGTATAAATAATTTTGATTTAATACAAAAAAATAACACCGATGAAATAATCCAGAATGTAAAAAATACTTTTCTGAAAACCTCATCAAACTCGGTTCAACCAAACACGAGATAATCGCGGACAGTACAGATCAAACAGTGAACCTACTTTTTAAGTCGGTCAAAAAAAGAAATCTGATAAGGCTCGGAATACTACATTATCTCATGTCAGTTGCAATCAATTCGTGTTAATATGCAACACTCTTTGTGTCTGTCTGCTTATCTGTTACCTATTCAGGCACAGACGGCTGACCCGCTTTTGTCAAAATTTGGCGTTGAAGACGATACTTTTATACGGAAAAATAGCAATTTTCCGCAATAAAGGGTTCCCACGCAGTCTTAGTCGCGCGTTCCTCCATGAGCGCTGGCCTGGGGGCCGCCTGACACTACCAGGCCAGCGCTCATGCAGAAGAAGACCCTAGTAGAAACAGACCGAGGCGGCGGCGTACGAAAGCGCATCCCCCACTTTTTCCGAGGATAAAACGTGGACACCGTGGTTCCCAAACCCGAGCAGGTCATCTCGAAGCCGGAAATGGTTCTGGATCAGCTAGGGTGCGAGGGAAGACCCGAGACGGCGTGCGGTTTTAGTCGGTTCAAGTCCAACATAAGCAATCGCTGGGAAGCGGAAGTGGTGTCCGTGGGGATTTCCTAACGAAAAAAAGGCTGAGATTAAAAATACGCGTGTAGCAAAAAGTGAATGAAGAAATCGAATTAGGTACCTACTTAATACGAGTACCTCGTCTACCTACAAATTCTAATTTGTCGTCCAAACGAAGTCGAGGGTACAACCTAGTATATTATAATCTAAAGCCTACTAAGAAAACTTATAAATTCTCACAGTAAAGAGCGTTATCAGTAGCATTTCAGATAGCGGCGTTATCACGAAGATTTCTCGATAAACCGTATTAACGAGATGAGAATTGTTTACGTACTGCATTGATAACTAACATCGTGTTGTGACCTAGATACTAGTGCTCCTATACTTGTATTACATTGTTCACAGAACGTTCTAGTAGTTATAGAATGCAATTATCTCAAGAGAATATTAATGAGATGTGTTTGCTTTACACAGCTTGTTGTTATATGCAAATGTAGGAACAAAATGTTAGTTCTATTTATGGATGCGAAAGTATTGGATGTTTATTCAATACGGATGAATGGATCTGGATTAAATTAGTCCTAGAGACTATTGTCCCGGGAATAGGATTATGTGGTTCACGGGAAAATATTCAGTATTCGATGCGGGCGTAACCATAGGATATCAGCTATGCAGAACAGCATTTCCAGGCCGAGTCAGCCATTACGAACTCGGAAAAGTAGTTATCCCGGCTAGTTTTAACAAATAGGCAAATCAATATTTAATTTGACAGCCCAATTACAATCTAATCTGGTCCGAACAGATTCCAATTATGACATGTGAAGGATATTGATTCTAATAGATATCGGACAAAATGATTGATGGTATCTGTTATATAACATCAAATACAATCTATAACGAGTAAGACATCTTCAATCTCAAAGATTTAAGC
The DNA here is from genome assembly GCA_963576445.1 of Lithosia quadra. NCBI lineage: Eukaryota > Metazoa > Arthropoda > Insecta > Lepidoptera > Erebidae > Lithosia > Lithosia quadra. Next base: position 16,962,286 of record OY754875.1, read on the forward strand.
GCGGGTTGATTTTTTAAAGCGACAAAGCGCATATTATCTGGTCCTACGCAATAACAGAGCTACATAATACTAACACACGTAATCGAATGTTATCAAAAAAATAATCTTTTGAGTGTCATGCATCCAGAACCGGACAGCCAACTACCTGCCGTGTGCAAATAGTAGGTAGAACATTTTTATTCAATTGCCACCAAAGTCAAAGTCAGAAATAATTTATTCTGTATAGTACACTTACAAAACATGCGTCACAAACTGTCAAAATTAAAAATCTTTAATACTTACTAGATAAGCAAATGAACCACCGCTTCGAAACGTGGCTCAGACCTGAGAAGATTCCGGCAAGAAACATCCAAACTTATGGAAATGTGTATGCGAAATTTCAGCTCAATCGGATGCAAACAAATGGCCGAAAAACGGTATTCAAATTTTGACGGACACCTTACATACGAGCAGAGCTTAAATAAAAGCTTGTAATAAAAATATTCCATTGTAAATACGTAGTCACAACAGATTAACCTAAAAAAATACGCGTGTCCTTCATAAAAATGTGAATTTGAACACAAATCGAATGAGCTCTAATAGACCTCATTCGGTTCAGTATTTTTCCGACAAAATATGTTTTTCGTGCGCAATTGTAGTCTGTGATTTCCGTTTTAATTAATTTGAAAAGTTGAAACTTGGACATGTTGTAGCTTTCGTGATTTGTAAAAGATTTGTAAGAGAGATTTGTAAAAGTTGCAATCGAATCGATTAATAACTTTTCGCGTACCACAAGAAAAAGCATAAAGTTCCGTTATGGAACGGAACGTTATGGAAAAAGTTAGTACAACCTAGAACGTTTTCTCAGACGGTTTCATGTTTGTGACTTGTGACCTATTCGTAGTCTAAGCAGGTACCGGTCAGTTCAGTCTTACTCTTAACTACAGATATACTACTTTTCTCACATCTTCCTCCACTCTCATCAAAATACACTTGCACTTTTTTTATAAGCCAAATTACTTAATACTTCGCTGGGTATTATTTATAAAATACAAAGTGAAAACAAAACTTTGCTCCCTGCATTTATTTTGAGTCTGATATGTTTGCTTGTGTTACTAAACATTTTTATTGAATTTGGCGCAGGTATAGAAAACTATTAAAATAAAATGGTCCGATTGCTAGTTGTTTTTTCACCACCTGCCAACAAATCTTCAACACCACATCACACATTCATTGCAACTACTTCACACACATATCGTCCATGATTTTTTAGATTCACACCTCCATTTTTTTTAACCGGCATCAAAAGGAGGTTCATAGTTTGTATGTATGTTTGTTCGTAATTATATCACGTTTGGTTAAACTGAGTTTTATGCTGTTTTCAGAAAATACTAAGTAATATTTGTTTTGGTGTGGTAACATCACAACGAGAACACGACGAAGCGATTATGCCGGCGTCAGAACGACTAACCACAAAGTGTCTCCGACATCTGACCTATTATTGGCGGGAGAGGTATGATATGACGGCACTAGCTTCCGTAAAAGCCAAGATAAACCACCACAGGAGGAGAAAGCGTGGAGTGCGGACTTCGGACTCAGGCTTAGCTAGTACTAGCTTTGAATGCAACCGAGTTAGTTTCTGGGATAGTAATGATGATATTATGAATCTCAGATGTACAGTTTAACAATCAGTTTTCCATTTTTAACATTGGCAGTACAGATATAAAACAGTTCCATCTGTCTGAAGTTAGAATAAATTACAGTCATTTTACATTTTATAATCATTAAAAAAACTTTCTCCTCTCACACCTGTCTCATGCAGGTATGTGTACAAATACTTAGATGCAAATAAAAGTTTGCGTAGAATTTTGCGAAATAGAGTTTATGCTGATAGTGAGTTGATGCGACGTACATTGATAAATTGATAATCGAATTACGGTTATGGACGTTCTGGAACACCAAGTTGAATTTGGAAAATGTCGAATTTGTAAAAAGTTGAAACTTGTTCTACAATGTTGATTTTGTAAAAAGTGTTTTAGGTAATTGAGAGTACCTAACTATTGTAGTCTGCTCCTTTTAACCTCTCCTCTGCGCAATTTAATATTTTGTGAATTTAACAAGTGGGGTTAGAAAATTCAATTTGTTGCAAATTCAACTTTGTAGGATTTAACATTTTGTAATTGTTCGTACAGAAGGATACACTATAATGTAACAACACTGAGCGAGATAATAACTGCTTCCCGATTAAGGTAACATCTAAAAGGACATGTGATAAGTCTCTTGGTCTATGAACACAAAGAATGAAGAAACTGCAGTAAGTAGGTACAAAACAATCGATAGAATAGTACAATAAACGATGTAAATTACATTTTGTCATTATCACTTTAAAACACGGTGGAAAACCTTCAATACGCGAAGGAAATGCTTCTTGTGCTAAATTAGCATAATGTATCATTTCCCTTAACGCCGACGGCAAGCTTTTAACAAAAATGATCGGAGCGGAAATTGTTTCCCTTTCATTTTTATCCGAAACCTTATTTTAAATCACTTTAGGCTCATTTGCACCGAGATGGCAACGGCCGGAAACGCCCTAGTGAGTGCCAAGCCAAAATGCTTCGATTTTTTACACAGTAAAACTGCTCATCGCTACTCAGCCGATTATTGCCGTCTAGACATGAATCAAGCGTTATCATAGCTGTAATGTACAAATATGATCTATTTCTATTGGGAATAACCCTAAGATGATAACGTCTTGGACAATAAGATTTGGAGCTCAGGATCCGTTCACTGCTGCATTGTTCTTGTTTTATGTAGCTTTAGGCTAGGTTTTCACTTGTGAAACTGCCGTCTGACCTTCCACACTCGAGAAGGAAGCCTGTGCCAGAGTTATTGGTTGTTGAGTGTGGTTTGGGTACCAAATATTTTGACGGGGCCCCATACACAAGCAACATTTTGATCTACTATCACAGTTTCTACCGCGTCTGTGCACGATTAGTTTTATTTTCCTGTACGATTTAACTACACAGCTGGTCGGTAAAACTATTCAAGTCTTATTTATAGTACTTACGTATTTTCTGTTGAACTAGATACGATTAATGCTGCCTATATATCCATGCTATCTTTTGCTTTAGAGAAATCAACCTAATTTTTACCCGACAGCGGCAAAGTCCAATCATACGTTCAGGAAATCATAATGATGTAATTTGACGTTTGATTCATTTATGATTCTTCTTGAATCATGATATTTAAATATAATAACCTTAACGTCAGCAATAAATTCTTGGGAAAATCCCGATATCCTGGAAAACCTATGGTAGAGTTAATCCGATAACTCTAGGTAGAGAGAAAACCTATGGTAGAGATTATTCCGATAACTCAAAGTTTACTAATATCCAAAAATACTTAACTAATCAATAGTTTTGAGGATGAGTTGGTTTTTGGTTATCCCAATTGAACGAAGCTAAGAAAATTGTGCGCATGTTTTCGATAAATAACGACGTACGTATTGGTGTTTAAAAGTCAAATCTAGTTGACAGACTGTTGGCAGAAGCATCGATACCAAAATAGTGGAGATTTTTCATTAAAAATGCGTTAGAAGAAACTACTAAACGAATTATAATTCAATTTTCTTTTGAGCTGCTAATTCAATCGAAATACATACATGCGTTTGTTTTTCTTTAATAAAAAAAAGTGACTGTAACATACGAACGGCGGGACAGACATGACGAATCTATAAGAGTACCGTTTTTTGCCATTTGGCTACGGAATCCTAAAAACTAACGGTCGTAAGTGTATGCGCAAGACAAAATTCACTCACAGTATAAAATACAAAATGTCTTTACAACACAGAACTGTCCGCTAGTTACCATGAACTCCATTCGTAAATGTTAAGTCTATTGTTACGCTAAGAGTGTTTAGACAGCGCGATCCACAACAAGTCTCTGTTTCACAAACAATGCTCACAGGCATTACACTCATTCAAGGAAACTCGCCGACTGTACAGAAACATTAAGTCAATGAACATGCACACGTTGTAGGGAAAGAGATAGACTTTCAATACTAAAACTTTTCTTAATAACGACTACCTGCCAAGATATACTCAAGACATTGTTTTTATAGGTCAGGAGATAGAATCGATTACCACACCACATAACATAATAAAAAGGAGATTAGTTTTACTTTCTATTGTTCGATTATTATTATTTTTTTTGTACCACGTAGGTAGCAGTCAAGCATACGGCCCACCTGATGGGAAGCGGTCACCGTGGCCTATGGACGCGTGCAACACTAAAGGTGTCACACACGTGCTGCCTACCCTGAAGGGAAGGGGGGAGAGCTAAGATGGAAGAAACAGAACCTTTTTACAATATAAAATTTAGATTTACCGTTCTTTACGAAAGAAGATTTGGGTAAAGAAATCCTACTTCCTCCTAATATTTTAATTAAGTACCTATGTAAAAGTTTGTGAAGATGTGTGTTACTCAGTCACGGCTCAACGTGTCTGGCTGAAATTTGCTTGCAGGGATATATTATACTCCTGAATAACACATAGGCATCCTCCTGGACAACAACTCCTGAATAACAATACTATTCACGCGAGCGAAGACGCGGCAACAGTTATGTAGTGTTTTATATAAAACAATCTATCAATAGCTACAATTGACTTGGTATTTTTATATGCTGTAACCGATAGTATTCTTTAATTATGATTATCACCACTAACTGAATGTGTGCACTCAAAATTCCCATTCTCTCCAATTTAAAATCATTTGAATCCTATAACAACTTTTATAAGTACTATATTCTGACTAAATGGTTGTTTATTATATTATTTTAACTTCCTCAGTTCGACACGCCTCTAAACATGGTTTGTTACGTCACATCATCTCTCTCATTATAATAAAGCCGGGAACACGCGATGCTAATTCAAGAGAATACCATAACAAGTACAGGATATAAATCAAATCTCATGTACCACAATGCTCCCCCATAGACTGCCATAACGAGGTACCAGAGGATACATTAATCATAATATAGAGTATTTGATATCCACATCAACATGTTATACCTAGTTGCTGCAGAAGTATTACTGTCAATTTAGGTAGGTATGCTTATTTTTCTTCTATGTAAATGGCTAGCTAGATCAATTTTTCTATTTTTATAATTTTTTCAGCCCTAAACCTGGCCACAGATACAGCGTTTTTAGTTTCCCTACACAGGTCCTCGGTAGTACAGGTGGAAAGGCACAGTTGATAAGTCACCTGAGCATTGGTTGCACCGGTTGTACCGGTTGCACCAAAGAGCCTGCCGCTCCGCGTCACGTGATTTTGATAAATATAGATTAATCACATAATTTTACATCTACTTAATGCACACACCACACGTAGTACTTAGTTGAAAACTTTAGATTAAAGATTACGTGGTTTATTAATTACTCTTCCACACGCAACTAGCTATAAACATCGTGATATGATTAGAACCTGTAGTGAGGTTCTGTGATATACAAATTCGATGACGAATCTCACTCAGAGAAGATAGCTCACTTCGGGTAGGTATATTCGGGAAGCTCGCTATTGGCGGCAGTGCGATATTGGAGCTACGATATTGCTGAAACCAGCTGCAGCCGTCCGATAACAACACCGTTCGTAATTGAGCAATAGAGCGCTATGCCGCCAATAGCGAACTCCCCGAACATACCTCGAAGTTAGTTCTCTCGTCTCAGTGAATCTCGATTATCGAAATTGTATATGTATTTCAGAATAGAAGATATACTTAATGATTCTTTATCTGGTTATTCTTTGAAATTTTGCCTTTAGAATCAATCGTAATTATTATAATTTATCACTGAACGCTATGAGGCTAATATAGAAATGGTGATCATGAGATGGTTAACAGTAAAGTGCCTGATTTCAGGGTCAGCACCAGGCTTACTTGGCACCTTTCCACGTTCCAACTGTTATAGGTACCTACTTCGACACGACGGACGCCGAGTTAAGAAAATATGCTGACACAATGTATTTTTAAGCATATTAGGCGATTCCGGTCTGCGGATGACGTCAAGTATTCGAGACCTACAGCTAATATTATTAGAATATTTTTTCCTAGCTGGTGTTTCATATTATGAATCAACTTAGCATAGATTGCTAAAATGATGCTACCAAGAAGATTCTTGGGTGCTACGCTAAAGAATCTTCACATGTTATACCCAAGCCACAGAAAAAAAAGCTTTTCTTTCCATTCATTTGAGAGAGAAGATACGTGCAGTAAATAACTTAGTTCCTTTGCGTATCGCTGTGATTGGAATTAGGCAAACTGCGCCCGGGTGATTGGATTCATTGATTCTGGTCTGGCCTAGGATACAAATCGGTTTATCCCAATCCATAAACATACCGATCCAACCCATATCTTAGCAATCACTACTCTTTGCGCAAGAGTTTGCACGTAAATTAATTCAAAGACGATGAATTCTGTACAGTTATTGCCTAAATCACTGTCACGGTTAACCTGGAAGCCTGGCCATACATAAACGACGGCCCTTCAGAAAATCCGTGGAAGAAAACGCCATAGAAATTATTCAGATGATCCGTCCGTTTCTAGGCTTCGATTCTCAGGCAAGAATCAACCGCGGTGGTAGCTAAAACATGCTGAGGGTTGCTCCATAGTTATTCCGAATTCACTGTTCCTCACAGAAGTAAGAAAGAAAACATGTGAGTTCGATTCTATGTTAGCACTCGTGCGTGCTTTATCCGCAGGGGATTTCCAAACGGGGAAAAAAATATAAATGAAATAATAGGTAGGTACCTTATCGCGAAACCGAGTTAGTAAGGTCAAAGTTGCTTTTGTTATACCTGCACCATAATTAATAACAATAAAAGTCGCTTTTATATTTCAATATTGGTATCGAAATAATATTGTCCACGTAAATAAAAGTTAATGTACTTTGGAGTCAAGGAAGGCGGTTTTCGTCAACTCATAATATACTCGTATTTATGAGTATAAAAAGCAGTGTTGCAGAATAAAAAGCAATGTTTTGATTTCTGATAAAGAGAAGTTGTGCAAATAATTACATACCTACTTAAGTGTGCAAATCTTATTAAGAATGTACTTCACAGGAGTATGTGACAATAACAAAGTGGCAACTATGGTTTCACTGGGCATTTTATAGTAGGGAAATGGCTTCTGGGCCACCCTAAACCCTGGCGCTAGAAGACACGAGATGACGAGCGGTTTTAACCGCCCCCGTTGGACCGCACGAAAAAAAAAAAGATGTTATAACTAGTAGTAGCTGCAAGATGCCAAATTAAAAAAATATTGATAGTCATCTAAAACATTTTTTTAAATTATGTACCTAGGTATTTTGATTGATTTTTAATTAACAGAAGGCATTCAATTCTAACAAGATGTTATCTGTTAACACATGGACAAGGCCACAATTTTATAAATAGTCACAGACAACATTTCATGTCTTATAAATTCACACAGTTATGCAAAAGTAACATTAAGTTAGCATAAACAATTTTATATTGTTTTCTTAATACATTTATTCATTAGGACTTCTAGCAGAATTTTAAGTTTTGTTATAACATTAGAATTTTAAGTATTGCTATAACATTATATTCTTAAGAATATACTATAAAGATCTGTATCAAAAGAACAAAGGAATGTTTATTGAAATACTAGCTTCATAAGGAATTCTTCTAGGATAATCTAAACATTTAACACAAAGATCTTGATCAGATCCCAATTATATTAATGAAATTAAAACAACAGAATGTATAAAAAATAGACATAGTTAGAAAATATGATAACAAGAGACAACAATTATTATATAAGTTGTTTATAATACATGAAACATTTTATAATACATTGTGTGAAAAGAGCTATGATGTTAAAAGAACAAGGAAGGAAGAATATCTAAACAGATTCAAGCTGTAATTTTATGAAAATCAAATATTGAAATTGTCAATAAAAACAGAGATATTGACCAAAATATCTTCAATAAATTATATTGAGTGTATAGATTCTTACCTGGCGGGCTATCGGTAAGGATAGTTATTCCGGTGGGGTCAACATGAGGTGGAAACGCCTCATACAAGTCGGGATCCTCTTCAAGCACCGCCGACAACATCACGGAGGGCATTCCGGCTCCACTGTCTCACACACACACGCACTATGACTAGACACTGCACAACACTACACTTGACTCGCCCAGTGTCTGTAGCTCACTCGGAGCTCACACCCGTGAGCCACCCCGAGCCATTACTGACTACCACTTATTATGAGTCTGACTTATCTAAGTCAAATCTTGCTGCACCATTTTTAAATCTGAAATAAAAGGGTACAGTTTAAATCACTGGAGTAGAAATGTGTCAAGACTGAATATGTAACAGAGTCTATCTGGCAGATTATACTATCAACATTAAAATAATCCAGCGATTGTGCTTACGCCGATAACGATATCTTGAGCAGACTATGAAACAATTAGTTACCTAATTCTATATAATTAAAACGCTACAGATCAGCTGATTGCTACAGTGCCAGGCCAGACTTGACATTTTATAGCTATTTTAAGACTTACGGGCACCTGATCGGACTAGCTTCAATGTCAGATGCCAAGTACGAAAATTCTAAACTCGCCACGATATCTACTCGGAATAATTCTATGAAAAGGTGACCGGAGCGCGTCGGCACCGTACTCACCGCAATCCTGACGATAAATGATGCGAAGCAGGATCTGCGCCTCCGTATTTACCGCTTTGGAGTCCCCGCGGCGACTAAACCAAGTGGCCAGTTCCCGTTCCAACGTAATCACGAATAGGATAATAGTCTCGAATGGGAGCCAACGCTTTTGCTTTGTCACTTAAACGAATAACACAGTACATCACACAGATATATCGGTAACTGACCAAACGCACGGATACATTGTTATAAGTTCAATGTTATGTGGGATAATTTGCGAGCCCCCTTTGCTTTCGTTAATCAAATTATCGATGTATCCGGTGAAAGTGGTTTTGATTTTTATGCGGTAATACGCGAATTTGAGGAAAATGGTGTGATACCAGTTAAATTTCGTTTTTACGGGAAATATCCCCTTCGTAGAAAGAGATCGCACGTCCGCGATATCCACGATTTGCGAGAAGTCGAGTACACGATTCTCTCTTCGCACGCCCGTCGAACCGACGAACAGGAAGAACATAGACTAGCTTGGACATAGACAAACAGATAGGACACGGTGGTATTTTACGAATTTATTTTAATGTTTCTATTAGAATGATAACATTTAACCTTTATTTATAAATAAATAAAAAATGAGTCTATATTTCAGGCTATACCATCCATAGTAAAAATAACAGATTCGTACAGATCAAATAAAACCACACAAAAAACAAAATAATATCAACTTATAGGTATTATTTATATGAATAATAAAATTCTGCTTAAGATTAAATTAGTATTATGGTCTGGTCCCCATTCCTGTTTGTTAGCACTTACCTATTCCCTAGATAAAAAGTAGCCTATAATTTGTTAGTTAGTGTTCAGCCGTTAGAGCGTGATTTAATGCAACAAACATCTTCATAAAGTCATATTTTTATTCATTCATTAGTAGGATTAGCAGAGTACGATAGTAGGAAATAGGATAAGATACAATTTTGGCAAATCTACGGGAAAGGCAGTTAGGTAAACGGCTGCCACAGTATACGAACAACATGTATTATTATGACAGACAGAATGACAATGACACTGCACTAACAAAATAGTATATTACTTACATCATGTCTGTCTGATTATAATTAGTCTTTGATTAAAAATTCTCGATGTCTTTGTTTTCTGGTTATTTTTTAATAGGGCTATACAGACATTTAATGTCATTGATATAAAGGTACTTTTCGAATGATATTTTTTTTCTATATCATTTTTGACCCAGCCCGTAGACCCAGCCACGTATGAATTGATTTAAAAACAAAATAGTTAAAAGTGTCATATTTGACCGGTTAGCTTGCAAAAAGTTATTTAAAGCTTGCCTAGCATTTTTAGCAAACAATGGTTTTTACAAATAATTTATTTTTGCATCTTCGCTCATTGATAATATAATAGGTACCAAAAATATTTTTAATACTTAACGTTTTTTAAATATATTTTTATATTGCTTCGCTTTTTCTAAACATTGTCTTGTGTAAAAAGAGCTTTATAAATTTTATGTAACCATAGACAATAGTCTTATAAAAGTATACTAATTTGGTAGAAATAATATTTACTAATGATGTGTTTAATTACAATTTACAAAATTTATGTCAAGAAATTCGAGAACAACGAAGAAGTAGTAAAAATATCTGATAATGATATTTTTATAAAGGAGTGCTCACCCAGCCCAATGGCTCTATAGTACTTTAACAACGAAAATAACATTACTGCATAAAAATATAAAATTTATAATCTAAATGTATATTTTTACGAAACTTATAATAGTAACCCTTTAGCTTCGAATGTCAAAGATGTCATAGTGACGACTAAGGCAGACTCCCACAGCTGTGTCATGTTTTTGTTACAATTGTTACTTGCTAATTTCCAATAAGAATATCATTGTAATACATGAAATTCAGATTTGATATCATTAAACTTTCAATTTAACATACTATTGATATGTGAAGATAAGATGTCTTCAACAAAAACCGAATCTCTTAAAGGTACAAAATATAATTTATTAAAATTGTTATGAGAATTGAAATGTTATCACAACACTGGAATTATTTGCAGATACTGTGACAGTGCTTATAAACGCCGCAGGTGATAGTGAGAATGCCGTAAATAACGTCGTGATTAAATCGCTCACAAAAATAGCTAATGCGTACCCAAATGAAGTGATCGATATATTTTGCGACTTTTACACAAACACCGCGAAATGGAATCCGGTTCAGTTGGGAAACATTGTGAAGTGAGTTGTCCGGATTTATAATCAATAATAGCTATTGTTATATTGATATTGTCATTGTTTATGACATCAGCATGCAGGTTGTTAAACTTTATTGTCCATGAATCTCTAAAATCACTTGTAGGGCGTCTAGTATCGGTTTACTGAAACCTCAAAACAACGAGATTCGTTAAGATGGGATCCATGTTATCATATACCAACAAAAGAATGCATGGCAATGCTGCCAGTCTTCAGGGCATGTTACATTTAGATTACCTTAGTTAAAATTTTATTTATTTATAGTCAATAATCAAATTGCAAATAATCACATGTTTTTTTGACATTTATGTAAGTGCTAATATGAGTTCATGATGAAATAAATAAGCTAATAAAAAAATTGTAAAGTAAAAACATTACCCTCCATTCTTCAACAGTTTGGTAAAAACAAAGCAAATTTTACAAGTACTTGTGGCGACACCACATATACCTAGGTCATCTAGTGACAGCACGACGAACTACTTCAATACTACAAACTACGTCACTACAATCCTGAATCGCGAAAGTGAAGTTCGCGCGCTGATATAGCATATATACAAGATCCCAACGTAACCGATGGGCCGCGGCCCGCCAGGCGTGATCACCTTGCCTGGTCGGAGGATCCTCCCTTTGTGTTGGAGGGACGTCACATCCCGTTCCTCCACATACTTAATTTTTTAAACCACAAGTGGTGGTAAAATATTCTGAATACTGGCGATAGCAAATCAATAGGGTCAGTCATAAGGGGCAAGTCTCTTTAACAGATAGCTTTCCATCAGGTGGGCCGTGTGCTTATCTGCCACCTAAGTGGTATAAAAAAAAAGAAATTAATTTGATAGGACAAGATAAAGATCTTTTAGTTAAGGTTCATTATACCTTTTTTATCCATTTACTTTTCTATCTCCTGTTATTTTGAGTATCCCTCTGGATTCAATAATAAAACCCATCCTGTACCTACATGCAATACTCTAACTCGGAAACTTTTAAACTGTTTGTAGGGTGCTAGAACAGACATGTGTAAATCAAGTGAAGAGACTGGAGCCAGCTGTAGCCAACAAGCTGGTGACAGCCATGCTTCGTGCTATGATGGAGAATGTTGCATACGAACCTATCGTGCAGATGGGCGCTTCTGCAGTTCTTGTGGCTGTGGGACATGAAAACTTAGACCTGGTAAATAATATTTTTAACTTAGAAAGCAACACTTTAGCATGCTCGGAGTCAGACAGACCTATGGTATGGTTTCACGGGCTGTTGTCCGCAACTCCACGACATGGCACGGTTATTGCGTGTGGGTGGGCATGTTACTCAATCCACCCCAACTCGTTGAAGAACGCCAGGAGACTCTATGCTGCTGACGATCACTCAGAGCGTACCTGTATTTTGTAAGTACTTGGCCCTGTATGTGACGGTTGCAGGGCAGTGTAGGAGCAGTCAGACAGACCTTTGATAGAGTTAATCTTGTTGATTCAGCTACAGTAGCGGATACATAGCTTCAGCAAGTAATTCACGCATTGTCATGTAGCTGAACGCTGTTCCAACCTATTCGATTACCACTTGGCCAAGGAACTCTCAGGTTATTTGAAACCTGGATACTTTTCCTAATGATTTATAACGTAAAAAGTGAACATCCAAAATAGAACCGATTTAAATTGTTAAAATTTTTTATTTAAATATATTATAACTTTTCTGAACACATTGTAAATTAATCTCTATATTTAATTTCTACAGTAACTTCTCAGCATAATATTTTTCCGCTATTATATGAAACATATAGAGAACCATCCGTTAATTCTGTTATCCTTCCCTCTAGGTGCTACGTTCTCTAATCAACCAGCTATCACCAGCATCGGTACCTCACTACACAGTAGCGCATACCTTAGGCACTCTGGCTGCAGTAAACACACATGGTGTTGTGCCTCATATTAAGGAGATTCTGAGCAAAATGCTGCCGCTACTGACAATGGTCAAAAGTGACGGTTTGAAACAAGCTTTTGCCTATGGTAAGAAATTTTAATGTAATATAATAATTATAACAAACCGCGGTAGCCTAGTGGTTTGGGTAATGGACTGCTGAGACGAGGTCTCGGGTTCGATCCCAGGTTCACCATGGCACACACCAATGACTTTTCGATGTTTTTCGAAGTTATGTTTGTATTTATCGCAGGTTTAATAGTGCCTCGGAGAGCACGTTAAGCCGTCGGTCCCGGTTGCCATACAAACATTTATGGCAGTCGTTACGGGTAGTTGGAGCGCACAGAAGTCCAACCGGTCTAACTTGGAACTTCGATATCGCCATTGGTCATAATGACCATTGGTTGTGGAGGTCAGATGGCAGTCGCTCCACAGAAAATATCGAAGTTCAGCCGCATCACAGTTAGACTGGAAAGCCGACCCCAACTGAGTTGGGAAAAGGGTTCAGAGAATGATGATGATATAATAATGGTAATGTTATTCAATGTTTTTTTTTTTTTCAATTTACCCTCTGGTATTTTGATGTACAGAGCGCCATCTAGCGCAATAATGCTGAACTATTACGGAATTATATACAGATCCTATATCGCGCAATGGGGATTGTTTATTTTTTTTTAATTGTTATAAAATGAAAACCATTTCGAGGAATAGGCTTACTGATCACTACCTATTACTTAGAAATGATAAAAAATCAAGGATTATTAGTATTTCAGGCTATATATAAATAACCTTTATTTAACCTTCAAATGACGTCATATTAGGCGAGATGGAATGAATGCCTTAGCTTTAAATATGAACATAGAGAAAATTTTTGTGACATTTAAAGGTACAAATGTCATAAACGTCAAACACACAATAATAAACATAAACATAACCTCACTCAAACTCAATCCTTGCGGCGTTTCTTTTCTTTTATTTCGATTCGATTGCAGCAGCCATTATACACATAAACAACGTTTATAAGAAGAATAACCTCAATCTGATCAATCATAACATCGTCAAACTCAAGAGTGATTTCGACTGTTTAATTTGGATTATTTTATTAACTGCTATTAACAATGGTATACAGAAAGTGCTTTGTTCCTACTTGCAAGAACGATACTAATAATAGTCCAGACAAAATTTTTGTTCGTATTCGAGAAGACTTGCGAGAAAAGTGGTGTCGTGAAGTCAAGGCGGAATATTTTAAGGTTTACACAATGTATTGTTGTGAAGACCATTTAGAGGTAAGGATTTCGAGATTAGGTTACCTATGGATACTGTTTTTATTCTCATGGCCTGCCATTAATAGTTACAATAATTTGTTTGTTTATTGTAGCCCTCGGAAGATTTAACAAACTATTACCAGTGTAAATTAATGCATCAAGAACCCAGGCTAAAAAGTACGGCTTCACTACGCAATATCACCCAGGATACAAGAGAAGATTCATCAGTATTACAGAAGTTACTGTTACAACCTGCAAGCACCAGTAACCCATTGAAAAGAAAATGTGAGGAGATTATGATGCCTAGTACATCTGGTGCAATGACGCCTAGTACATCTACGTGTTCTACATTACCAATAAAGGTATAATATCTTAATAATCTATGTCTTACGCCTTTATTTCGTCGTATAAAACAGAAACAACAGCCTGCCATCTGCTTCTTGTCCTTACATATGAAACAAGCTTCCTCTACTGTTATTAAACCTTTCATGCAATCATACCTACTTGTTTTGACTGCATTTACATTTTAATTTGATCAGTACAAATGCACTCTGCATTCAAAAACCTGCAAATGTACTGCAGTAGGTACATTAGACATGAATTACTCCGGACAGCAACTTTTTATTATTACATTTAAGTGTAATAAGTAGTTGTGTGTTTTTAGACCATAAGAAGCAGTTTGGATAGGTCTTTTGATGTTCTATTATTACACTGCCCTAATAAACTTATTTTATTATTTTTCAGATAAATGCTGCAACCCAGTGTGAAATACAGATGGTAGACAAAAGCACAAACTATAAAATTAGAAAACATGCTACTAATGTTACTACAGTTGATGTGCAGTCTTCACAAGAAACATCTTCAGGAGCTACCCCTTCTTTATTTGGTTGTACGTCAGAGACAGAGGAATCCACAGTATGTGATTCTAGTAGCAATATGTTTAAAAGCAGGAAAATCATGTTAGACATAATTTTAAACAAGCCAAAGATGTATTTGGGTTTACCTAAACAATATTTTTGGCTTATAGATTATATTGTTGAAAAAAACACACAAAAAATTGAATCGCTTCAACTTATTATAACATTACTAAAAATAAAGCAAAATGACTCTTTAGAGAGAATAAGTGATCACTTTAATATATCCAGATCAAAGTTATCATCAATGATATTAACTGGCATTGAAGCATTGGGTAACTTTTTTCAAAATTTTGTTTTTTGTCCACAACCCAAACAAATAAAAGAAAATTTACCGTTAGTTTTCAAAATAAGATATTCAGATGTACAGATGATTATTGATTGCTTTGAAATTCAAATTTCTAAACCCTCCAATCCCCTGAAGCAAGCTCAGACCTGGTCGCAGTATAAAAACTGTAATACAGTAAAATATTTAATAGGCTGCACTCCTAATGGGTTCATAAGTTTTATATCAAAAGGTTATGGAGGTAGAATCTCTGACAAAGCCATTGTGGAAAAAAGTCAGTTATTAAATGCATTAAATCCGAACTCTGTCATCTTAGCTGATAGAGGATTTAAAGAAATAGAGTCTCTATTAAATACACATGGCATGAAACTTTTAAGGCCACCAAGTGTATTTTCAGGTATTAAACAAACCACTTCTGAAGCACTTGAGAGTAAAGTGATTGCAAGCTTAAGAGTACATGTTGAAAGGGTTATCAGACGTGTGAGAGAGTATGCTCTACTGAAACCTCACTCCGTTGTAAACTATAAATATGTACCATATTTGGATGAAATTGTTTTAATTGTTTGTGGGCTAATTAATTTACAAGGGGAAATAATAAAGAGTTATTAAAATATAACAGTATTTTATTTTAATATAAATACCTACACATTCTACACAGTGCTATCTACACCTAAAGCACAGCTTATTTTGCTTGTATTATGGATGGGTTTTAGATTGAGTACAAACATACTTACATAGTTCTTTTTGTAAATATATACACATTCTACATAGAAATGCAAATATAGATATTCATGCACATAAATATTTGCACCGCACAAGAATCGAAAACGTCACCTCTGACTTAGCTGTTGAATGTTTCACTTTGTCACTTATTTAGCACTTTTCAGGAGTTTTGGAAATACATATAAACTCCAAAAATTTTCTGCCTGCTTTATTTTATTCTTAATAAATACGTCATCATAATCCACCCAAACAACATGAATATTTTGGGAAGTTTCAAATAATGGATCCGCAACACAGAACAATCCTTTCTTCTTTTTGCAAGCCAACATTTGACACAATATCTGTGTCTTGAATTTTTCAGTGACTTCATCATTTTTAATATAAGTTAGGACAGCTTTCTCTGACGTTGGACATTTTACTTCTACTACAAAGTCCTCACCTACTCCATCAGGCGATGCTCCCAAAATTCCATTAATCAGAGTAAATCCAGACTTTTCTATTCTTAGGTTTAATTTTTCCTCTACTGCTTGGAGTACTCTACTTTCCAATCTCTTTCCCCGTTGTATGGCTTTAGTTTCGGGAACTTTGTATCCGCCTAATATCTGTTGAACTAAAGCTCCATCTGTACTGCAATGGGCAGCTTCATATAGTTTAGAAGCTGTTAACCTTCCCTGACGTATACTGTGCCAATACTTACTTTCAGCTTGGTTGACTGTTTTTGTACTGATTTCTTGAATGACATCATTGTTAAAAATATTATCTAAATATTTTGTGAAGTTATCATAATCATGCACAGTTACATGACTAACAAATGCTAACATGATGTCGAAGATATTCTTTGAATTCGATTGGTTTCCTTGTGTAAATTTTAAAATTAGCGAGTTACTTAAATTTCTACTTCCACATTCTTCTTGAAATTCACGTAGAACAGTACTAGATTTTGGAATCAGTTTCGGAATCTTAGCTTTCGGAAATATTTCTTTGCTAAGAACATGTTCTTTACTGGCACTAGAAAGCGTTGGTTTGATCCAATAACATTCAACCGCAGTTGATGAAGGTTCTGAACTTTTCTTTGCTAGCCAGAAAAGGAGTAGAAGCGAATGTTTGCAACCACCTGTAAAGAAAGAGATATTGTTATAAGATCACTACTAGTTATTGTTATAGGTATGTATATATATGTAATATCAAACTGCCTTTTTAGGTTTTACAAATAGGTACCTGCAGATGCTGCACAGTCTTCACAGGCTGCATGAGTAATGGTATTGGTCTGTTCGTCAATTTTACATGTGACCGTGTATAGTTTTTGACTTATTCTATGCTCAGGAACTACTTTGGCAGTAACTACACAATCACTTCCTGTTCGTTTTACTTTAACATATCCCACAGCGGTGTTGATATAAGAATCTCGAGATGACCTAAAACACAGAGAAGAGACACTTTGTCATTAGAAAGTAGATAGATAGGTACTTATTACATTTCCTTACAAAACAAGTCAACAGTTTAAAAAACAAATAATGATATGAAACACAAATGCAGTGATAATCACTTAATAATAGTTAAGAACGAGTTGGTACCCTAGATACCAAAGTAAAAAATAAACTTACATTAAAATCTTTGCTCCTCTTATTTCAGCCACGTTATGCTGGTTGCTCGTAGTTACATATTCTAGTATCATGATATTTTCAACTTTCGGAAGGTTCCGTGAGTCTGCTTTGATAAAAACATCACTCATGGTGTTTGTTTAGTTGTATGTAGTAATATGAGACTTTATTTCATCAGGTGTAAGGTCGAAAGTTTGCAACAAAGAGAATACAATAGTTACTACGTTTGCAAAAGCGCAAGCGCAAGGATGGTAATCCAATGCAATCCAATATTATGTCAGCTCAGCAATGTGTGATTTTTAAAGAGGTTATGTTATTAGGGCTTTGCTCTTGAGACAAAAAAAAACCGGAAAAATCTCCGGAGATTATAGCCGTATAGCTGATCATAACTTAAATGAATAAATCACCGGTAATTTATTCATTTAAGTTATCAATCTAAAGGAAATAATAGTAATGTAAGACATTTCAAATAATAAAAATTTTGACGGATATGAGCTGACTTTGGTTGAAGGTTAAAGAAACGTTACATTCGTTACTGGCCAATTTCTTTACCATGTTTTATAAATAATTGGCGTAGAATAAAGTATATTTATAACAAAAATTATCGAAAAGTATCGCCGGATATTCTCCGCAGATTTTTGGAAACCGGTGAAAAATTTCCGGAGACTAAAATCGTCTCCGAAGCAAAGCCCTAGGCTATGTTTTTTTTTTATGATTGACATTTTTGACAACTGACAGCATTGATACAATTTTTAATTGTTAAAATTGAAGCAAAGGCACAATATTTCTATGCCATCAATGACGTCATCGCACTTGAAGGATTAAGATTTTTAAATATTTAATTTAAAAAGAAATACGATGAATATAACAAAAATATTCAAATTAGTTTCTTATATTGCTCTATATTTTCAAGATTTAAAATAAAAAAGTAAGGTAATTTATTTTGGTCAATCCCCATTAAAGTTCTCGCGCTGTATAACATAGAATATAATATTATTGAAATATCTAAATGAGGATGCCACGCAGTTGAAGATTATATATTATCTTCTACTGTGTGGCTTCCTCATTTTTAACCGTCTTCAAAAAAGAGTAGGTTCTCAATTCGTACGCAATTTTTTTTTGTACGTATGTTACGCGATAGCGGCGCCAATAATGGATGGATTTTGCAAATTTTTTTTTTGTTTGATAGAGGCTACTTCTGAGGTGGTCCCATATCCTGGGTATCAGGATCTGATACTGGGATCTTGGGAAAACCGAGGGGAAATCATCAAATTTACGGCAAGAATTCTGTTTTTGATATCATTGTACATAATAAACCACATTAATAGGTACTTTTCTATTTCTGTACATGTACAAAAAATATTAGCTTGTGAAGTCGGTTTTTTAAATGTAGGTATAATTATATGTTGACAGAACATCTCAGCACATTCTTCCATTTTTTTAAATACAACTTAGGTAGCAGACAAGTACACGGTCCACCTGATGGGAAGCGGTCCATACTAATAACATTAACTTTACCATGACCTCCTATTCCACCTCACCTACAGGAGCGATACACAGCCTAGATAGTTAGCCTCATGTGTACACACCTACTGATGGATAAGACTATGGCGCTCCTATAAAAGCCATATGAGCCTAAATAAATGGAGAAGGAGTGATTAAATCATGAAGGAAAACCTCTCCCGGCTTGCAAGGCAAGACTTCTTCTTTATGACAATTACAGAAGCCGTTGAAAAAAAATTCATTGCTAGTTAAAATTTACCGTATGTTTGGTTGTAGTTGGTTAAGTAGAACCGGAGATATGAAAAACGACCTAAAAACGAAGCGCGGGCGAAGCCACGGGTATCAGCTTGTATAAAAAGTAGCCTATATGTTGCCCAGAACTATGAACAATAATCTTACCAAGTTTGATCAAAATCCCTCCAGTCGTTTTTGATCCCAGCGTGAACAAAAATTTAGTGCGGACAAACAGACAAAAAATCTAAAAATCATTATTTTGGCATCTATTACATTCATAAAGTTCCCTGATAAATTTTTTTCACATATATCTTCCATGTACAGACACCGATCAGTTACAGATTTATTATATGTATAGATGTACTACTTTCAAACTTGAGATGCTCTATAACATTTCCTTTCACGCGGTATTATTACGCCTTTCATGATTGCATTTAATTTGAGGCGAGGAATTTAGCAGCGCGGAACGATAATATCATATAATGTAAATATATACTAGGTATGACTAATACCTGCCTGTGTTCAGTATAATGAATACTGTCTGCTGAAAAAACCAGATGTGCGGTATTATCTAAACTCAATATTTGTCTATCGTAATAGCGACACATTTTTGTAATGTTTACAATATGAGTAGATATATCTATACATAACATGAGTACTACTATTTACAATAATCTAATAGCTATTTCCCGCGGCTTCACCCGCGCGAAATTCTGATCACGCTCCGGTGGTTCACAGGAACTAATGCCTTTTTTTTCCGTGCGGAAATCCTCATGGATACCCATCCCGCGGCCAGCAGGGCAGGTTATGTCGGACTCTTACCGACTAAAACCGCACGCCGTCTAGAGTCTTCTGACGCCAGGGTGTAAGGTGACCCAAAGAGCAATCCCCTCGCATCCCGGCTTGACCTGGGCCATCTCCGGATTCGAGATGGCCCCCTCGGGTTTGGGAACAACGGCGTTCCCGTTATGTCCCCGAGTAGGGGGGGGGGGGGGCGCCGCCAGGCACTTATGCCTTTGATAAAGTAGTAACCGTGGGGATTTCCGCATGAAAAAAAGGCTCTTTCCTCTCGCGTTGGGAGGTCAGACGGTAGTAGTTTTCTTAAAAGTTAAGAAACCAATTTAAATATAGCAACCGAAACCCGGGCTCCAAAGTGTATAATGTTTTCGACGCATTTTTTTAGGGTTCTTCCAGGTGGACAAACTATTTTGTCAAACTGATTTGACCACGAGGAAAAAAATTCCTGTTGGTCAAACTTCTTGGATTGAGTCCACGTGATCAAACTATTTAGTCTAACTGATTTGACCACGGGTAATAGTTCTATCTCGTGGTAAAACTTGATAAAGTTTAAGGAAAGTCAGTCATTTCGAAAATAGCAACAATATACCCTTTTTTTTCTCCATTATTAGAATTTAAAAAAAATAGAATTAAAAAACTGAACAAACTAGTAACTTATTATCTTTATTAAACCTTTTCAAAATAACGTCCAATCCGTAGACAGGAGTAAGAAATAGTCGCGCTGTCAGAGTATACCCGGATGTGATGGCAATAGGTTTTTGAGTTGCCAGATTATGAATTTTACCCGTAATGTAAGGTGACTAAAATGAGAAGAAACGGAGCCCAGAACGACGATCGATTTAAAATATTATCACAACCACGATGGTGTTCGGTATGTAAAAACTAAAGTTCCCAAATATCCTTTTAAAAATATAGAGCTGTCAAATTATAAACTGAGAATGCAGTGCAGATAAATTTATGTGTACCTACCTATAATGTTAGTCTGTATTGTTTATTTTGTAAGATATGAGCAGTAACTGTACTTTTGTGTATTTTCAAATTTATTCTTCTCTTCATCCTAGCGTTAATTCCCAGTCGCATCCAAAGTTTTCACCTCGGAGTCTGGAGTTTCATCCAAATTCATAACCTGGCAACTTTAAAAACCTATTGCCATCACACCCGGGTATACACTGACAGCGCGACTATTTCTTACTCCTGTCTACGGATTGGACGTTATTTTGAAAAGGTTTAATAAAGATAATAAGTTACTAGTTTGTTCAGTTTTTTAATTCTATTTTTTTGGAATTCTAATAACGGAGAAAAAAAGGGTATATTGTTGCTATAAGTCTATTTTCAAAATGACTGTACTTTCCTTAAACTTCATCAAGTTTTACCACGAGCGAGATAGAACTATTACCCGTGGTCATATCAGTTAGACTAAATAGTTTGGCTCCTTCCACTTGAATCCACCAATCTCGATCCACATGTGGATCTGGGGATACTTGTTTTTCCACTTTAATCCACCGGTGGATTCATGGATACTTTTAATTCCTCAAGAATCCACCACCATTGATCACGTGGACTCAATCCAAGAAGTTTGACCAACAGGAATTTTTTTCCTCGTGGTCAAATCAGTTTGACAAAATAGTTTGTCCACCTGGAAGAACCCTTTTTTTATTGGTAATAGGCTCGCGATTAACCACAATTGCTACGAAAATGATGTTGATTGTTAACTATAGCCGTCTATATCCATAGTTATTTGGATTATGTAAGCACTAAATTAACTGCAATCATGTGCATCCATCGCTTTCCACCAACTCATGTGTGCTTAACAGGGCGTAACAATACATACGTACCTACTAATTTGTGTAACAAATACTGCCTCTATTTAAGGAGCAAAATCACCACCACGTCGATCACGACTGCTGTCGGTCAACTAGGGCCAAGAACTACTGATTCTAAGGTGGTGTGTACCGACCTTCTGACATATTCCTTCGCTGGGCTTCATGAAAACTTTAACTGGATTAGTAATACCGTAGTAGTTTAGCTAGAGTTTGCTAGATAGCGTTAAGTGTATGTAGATACTATCGCCACAGGTTATATTATCGTAAAATACCATATTCTTAGAGGTTTTGTCGCCAAAACCCCGTAAAAATGTTTGAACCATAGTACTTGAAGGTTAGGGAGAAAATATAACATCATTATCTGAACCTTTTTTCCCAACTCAGTTGGGGTCGGCTTTCCAGTCTAACTGTGATACGGATGAACTTCGATATTTTTCGTGGAGCGACTGCCATCTGACCTCCACAACCAATGGTCATTATGACCAATGGCGATATCGAAGTTCCAAGTTAGACTGGTTGGAATTTTGTGGGCTCCAACAGGAAGAAAATATAACATGATCACGTAATACTTACATATAAATAAATCAAATAAATGGTAGATACTAATTACGTGAGTCATAAAGTTATTAAATGACATCATGCAATAGACTAGACTCAAATGTAGGTAGGCCAAAACATGTTTTTTAATTTTAGGTTGTACAAACTGATATTGATGTCTGAGTGAGTCTTATCTTATGGTACTTACGCATATAAGTAATATTTTAATTATCTCGATGGTGAAAAGTGTTACTTTGTAACCTAAATTACGTGAATAAATAAAAAATATTTACTGAAAAGTATCGCTAGAATCTTAATACAATAGAATCCGTTTATTACGACTCCGTTTATAGTGACCAACCGCTTAATAGGACGTGATTACAGTATAAGTAATAGCAACTAAGACATGTTTGATTAATGAATTATTTGTAGATTTACAAAAGTTTTAAAATCCAAATACCTAACAAAAATTATTTTCCAAGAATATGCTTTTTATGACGTCCGCTTAGTATGAAGTGTTTGTCATTTCCCTTTGAAGTCATTATAAGCGAATTATACTGTAATATATATTTTTTAATATTTTCTTTTCTTTTTTGCAGCTTTCGGTCACTTTGCAGTAGCTGTCTCTGAGCAAATAGGCGACAACGTTGAAAACGACAACATAACATCTATAAAAGACAATTTTGTCACAGAATTCTCCATAATATTTGATGTGTTGTACAATCAATGGTTACCATCATACGAGCCCAAAGTCTCAGAATCAGTTCTCGAAGCCCTCGGACCTATTACGAGGCTCATTTCAGAACGACAGTTCAACGAAACTGTTAACAAATTCGTACTTTCATTGTTGTCTTTGTATCGTAAACCAGCAATCAATTACTACTACATAAGTCAATGTATATCGTATTTACTTTCACCTTCACCCCTGAACCCGAAGTTAAGCTTGAATGACACTACTATAAATTCTATAAACCATGTGTTATTTAATCTAGTATTGTTAGAACCCGATTACGATCAGCCTCATACTGTGAAGAATCATTTTGAAGTGCTTCGTTGCTTCGATCACATGGCTGGACAGTTCCCAGATCAAACTATAGAGAGTCTTTTACATCAATGTAAGAATAACCAGGAGAAAGACAGAATGAAATCTGTGATAATCCTGACACATCTAACAACATCTTCGCAAGTTTTCATAGAAAATTTTGCTGTCAAATTTATTTCACTACTAAAAGTCATGACAACTATGGAGCAGTCAGTAAAGATGAAGAAACTGCTTGTAAAAGCGATAGTAGGACTTGTATATAGAAATTGTATAACTACTGCAGAAGATTTCACTATGGTCGAGTTCATAATTAAGCATTGTGGCTATGAAGGAGGTCCCACGGTATCTAAACACGAGATTTCGGATCTACACGATACTTGCAAAAGTTCTATGATCCTTATGTGTAATACTGTTACCAGTATCAGATCACAATTACGAAATCTTCTGTTAATCGCGTTAACTGGTGAAGAATTTACCGCTTCGATGGCAACCATTTGTCATTGCCTGACGTCACTCCTGCAAAATAACTCTGACGTCATCGCAGAAAGTGCTCAATCAGAAAAGGAGATTGAACTCAAATGTTCTCCAGATTTAGTTTTCGTTAGGTGTATAACGCATGTAGTTGAACCACATCAGGTTGAAAGGAATAAGAATATTCTGATCTTTCTTGAAGAATATTCAGGAGATATCCATAAGAATCTGAAGAATTCTTGGACAGTAGAAATACAAAGGCTGTTGAAGTTTGTAGACAATTGTGAGTCTAAGGAACAATGGCATAGCATGCTGTTGGATCTTTTGGTTTCTGCCGTGGAACAAGTAAACAGTAACAAATGGGTGGAATTCATTGCAACCTTAATATCGCAACAGATTATATCGAAGAAAATGACTCCAATGATCAAAGGGATGGCCTTACAATATTTGGCAGTTCTCTCGTGCCATATGTCCAATGCTGCTGTAGTGGAGAAAATCTTGAAGATAATTCTTCTAGCTTTGAAATCAATACCATTAGAAAGCAGTGATTATGTTAGCAAAGCTGTGGGTATAGCGTCAAGACAACACGGAGAATTCATTCTTAATGAACTTGATGGTATTTATAAAGAAAACGAATCTAAAAGAAGCAGCAAGATATTAAATTTTCTGACTTCCAGAAATTCTAAAAGCGAGATTGAATTAGGTATTGTTCGATACACAGTAATAACATGCTACGGTAAAGTAGCTATAGATTGTTTGGATGTTCATGTCTTAGGTAGATTGGGAGACAATGTTACTTCGATTTTATACGAAATTTTGAAATCAAACCCTCCATTTGATCTGTGTAAAACTACCGTAACAACTTTGTATGATATTAGTAAAGCACTACATCCCGCACCACATCACAATGTGGTTTTAAGAAACCGCTGGCAATTGCTCAATGCAGTTCTTGAACAGATATATAATCCCAACTTAGATAAACGTAACGTTGAATTATACCCCATCATAGTGAAAGCTTCAAAAGCCTTAACTAAGTTGCAAAAAGGAATTTTACCAGAAGAAAGGAATACTATATTGAGAGTTTTGTTTAATAGCATTTTTGGTGAATTATCTTCGTTTAAAAAGAAGTATGAGATAGAAGGTAATGGAGACAAAAATGATATGTTAGCCAAAACGTTAAATGACAGTTTGACCTTACTTCACCAGTTGATCAAAGAACTGATAATTCAATCCACTTGTTTAAGCACCATTGATGATTTAATCACTTTACTGATGGATTGGATACGACACGATAACGATGAGATTAGAACAGCCTCAGTCATGATCCTTCAAGTAATCTTCGACACTTATATTAAGAACGTGAAATTAAATTACGAAACTCCTAGTAAGTTTAGTCAGATGGGATATTTGCTAGGGCTTATAATACCAGGCGTCGCAGATACAAATTTCCCCGTAAGACTATCGACTGTGGATTGTGTTAAACTGATTATCCAGATCCAAGATCTGTATGAAGGTCATACAGTTGAACCTAGCGATGAATGCATGTCAAACTTAGGGCAACTCCAGAACAATATATTGACAAATGATTTGAACATGATCAGTGATTATTGCACAGCTCTATGCGATACGATATCTCCAAAAATACCTCACCTACATAACATGCAGTTTATTGAAAGCTTGCTCGAAGGTTATGACGACCAAGAGCTTAGAAGTGTAGGCATCAGTTCGATATTAGACGCGTATTTCGTTAATAAGGGTCAAGATTTGTATCAAAGTATAGAGAGGATTGTTGAAGTCATACTGATGACAATGGATATAGTTGGAAACGAGGCAAAGTTGAAATTGATGAAGCCTTTGACGTCTTTGACACGTCATCACTCGAATGCTGTGACCGCAGTCCTGTTAGCACAGAGGCTACCGTTAAGGCCGTAAGTATTGTAACAATAAATAGTCTGAACTAATAAACTGAATTTATATTAATTTAGTTTATTTCGCTTTTCTAGAAGCGTGGTTTTATGCTGGCGGTACCTTTCTCGCGATCCTACCCTCGCTGGCACTATAACGGAGAATTTCTTGAGGCTTATGACATCTATAGAACTTTATGAGGATCCTTATCATATAACCGAACATCATATAGCTGCTCTCCAGCCCTTAACTGTAAGTAACTAGGATCAAATTCCTCAGATCATCTAAAAAACAAGAAAATGTAAAAAAAATACATTTGAGTTTTAAAAAGTTGTAAGAAAATAAGTTCTGCTAATGAAAAAACACGGTTATGTATGTACATTCTTGGAAAACTAAAGACCAACAAATAAAATTAACTGAATACAAAATTACCATAGAACTCCCGAAACCCAAGATTTTCCTACATTACCTAGCCTAACTTATTTTAAATTTTAATTTGCAGTTAATAAGCGCTCTAGGAGAGATGCTGCAAGAAGATTCGATGAAACCTATCTGCATAGCTAAATTCTCCGACCTGTTCTCTGTGCTATACACCACTTTGGCTTGCTATATTGACGCCGAAGCGCCCGCCTACGCGCCCTCTGTCAATAAAAATCAAGATAGGTTCGGCTATGTACCGAACAGAGATGCTATTAAATTGTCGCCGGCTAAGATTACCGTGCAGACCTTCAATGCTTTCCTAGAGCAAGCTGATTGTCAGAAGGTAAGTTTGAAACGCAAACAAGTACAATATTCAAAGATGATTATAAAATAATTAAGTTAAAGAATAAAACCGACTTACCTCATTCTTAAGGCGGTTATGAAACCTCAAGAATGTAAAAAATACACCATCAAAATCGATTCAATCAAACGCGAGATAATCGCTAACAAACATACAGGTCAAACAGTGAACCTCCTTTTGAAGCCGATTAAAAATGATTTACAACACTTCACCGATCAGAAACACACGAAGAAAACTACCAACATAAGTTTATACAAAAGTATTGGCCCCAGATTTGATCCCTGTGGAATCCCATAGAGTTCCACAGGGGTCATATCTGGGACCAACACTTTCTAATTTCCATGTATCCCGATCTAGGTGAGTGAAGCATGCTCGTTATGCCTGAGTATTGAGCACGGCGACTCGTCGACCACACTACTGGAGTTGGCCCCGATATTAAGCGGCGCGTTGAGTCGGTCTTGTCCCGCTCAACTGTCTCGACTCGTGTCTCGCATTGCTCAGTACGCGCGGTGTCCGCTACCACCTCAAAGATGTGCCGCTCTTGCTTTGCTAGCTGACTTACTTAACTACAGGTAAGGAATTAATTATATTTTTAGGCAAAAAAATAACTAGCTTGGGGACTACTTATAGGCAAACCAATAATAGCTATGTAAAAATCCGCCACTCTTTCTATATTATACCTACACAAATGCTTCTTACAATTAATTTACAAGGCACAAACTATACTTCTCATTAAAAAAATCGAAACACTTTAGTTTTTATGATAATTATCTGAAAACAATACAGAAATTATTTATTTTATGATATTTAAATTTAGAACATTAACATTATAATTTGAAACCTCATATTAGGTATTCACTAACGGACGAAATTTGACATAATTCCAAAATATACACATTGATAATCCTTAGAAAACATAAACTTGCAAGGTGTTTCGATTTTTCTGATGAGAAATGTATATTATACGCTATGTGTTCTGTTTTCGAAAAGGAATCATCCCCTTGGGACTTTTACACCATGGATGAAGTGATACTAATTCCGAACTGTTCAATTCCTTCTAGTAGTATTATAAATGTGAAAATTTTAAAGATGTTTGTGACTCAATCATGCCCAAACGGCTGAATTAATCTGGCTAAAATTTTGTACAAGTGCCCTTAGGTTGAAGGAACAGGATCAGAATTTCACGAAATCTTTAACTAGTCTCCAATTTTCTTTTCAATGTTATAGAAAGATGTATGTCTTTCTAGATGTAACGACAACACAATCCTCATCGAGACGGTGCTGGCGACCCTGAACACGGGCTGGAAGGACCAGCACGAGCGCGTGCGCGCCACCTGCCTGCGCGGCGCCGCCAACATCGCGCAGCTCCGCCCCGAGCACCGCAGTAACGCCCTGCCCGCCGCCTTCACCGCGCTTAGCCAGGGAGTCGACGCGCAGAAAACACAGTGAGTTTCTAAAAGTATCCACTAGCCGCAGTCTCGACATTTATCGCTACGACTTTGCTACCGAAATCGTAAGCTGCGATAGCGATGACCGCGACGCACTCTTATTATTACTATCATTAGATTGCATTTAACCCGCGTGTGTCTGACAAGCGACATGAGCTATTGCGCGGACAAATGCAACCTAATAATGGCACAAATAGGAGTGCGTCGCGGACACTTTGACCGCCTCGCCCCCGATCCGGGGGCCGCAGTCTCGACATTTATCGCTACGACTTTGCTACCGAAATCGGATGCAGTAACGATTCTTGCGTCAAACGGTAGTCTGTACATTTGGGATGGTCAACAATATGGAGATACTGATAAATCGTTAAGTTTGCGATGATATTCGTTAAGATACCTACAAAAATTGTTAGTTTGGAAAGTAGAGACTACCAAATATCGTTATGTTTGCGTCGCTACGAGTTAGTGACCGAATTCGGTAGCTTTTTGTTTGTAGTGTACGGACCTTTCTGGTTTTTGTTACACTACTAAGGCATTAGATACAATGTATATTTTTCAGTTAAATAAATAAAAAGGCATTGCGATAAATGTCGAGAATGCCGTTCCGGAGCTTGTATACAAAGTGACAATTTATTTATGATATCGCTTCAAAGCTGACATTGTTCACGTTTCGACAAATAATGTCACTCCCATTGATTTTGGACTTTTCCACTGGCGTTATAACTTTGAACGTGATTTTGGCTTGACCTCAATAAATGCTTGAATGCTTGGCTTGGCCTCATAGAATAGATAACATACACATACAACGTACACACATATTGACTTAGTTGGTCCTATCATATTCACCAAGCACGTAATATCTTCTTAATTTCAGATCCCCAACAGACAACGTCCCCCTCGCCGCAATTCAAGGTTTAAGCCGACTTCTGACTGAACTGGATCAGTTAGACAAAGAATACGATCGAGAACTTGTGTCTATATCACAGAAGATACGTCCGTTCATGAATACGGACTGCGCCCAACTGCGAGAGAATTCTATCAAGCTGTTCGGTATCATAGCGGGGAGGGTAAAATCTGAAGCGTTGGTGGAGCAAGCTGTCTGCTCCCTGCCTTGTTTCCTGCTGCATCTGTGTGATAATAATCCTGCTGTAGTTAGAGTAAGTATTGGAACGAAGTACTTTATTGCGCGTTGCGAAAGGGAGCTAGACGGAAAAAATTGGGACCAAAAATTAAAAGTTGTGCAACTGTTGCGACACTTTTTGCTACTTTTGTTGTTTTTGCTACATTTAGGAGTGGGAGTGGGAGTGGGTGTGGGTGTGGGAGTGGGGGTGGGGTAATATATCTATGTTAATATTATAAAGAAGTAAAGTTTGTGTGTTTGTATATTTGTTAAATTGTAGGGGGTAATCTCGGGATCTACTGAACCGATTTCAAAAATTCTTTCACCAATAGAAAGCCACATTATCCGTGAATGTCATAGGCTGAATATCATCACGCTACTGCCCAAGGGAGCGAAGCAATAATCATAAATGTGAACAATTCCGGTAGATTCCCATACATTTTAGGAAAACTGATAAATTATGAGCATATTATGTGAGTTAAAAAGGGTGCATCGGGGTTCGAAATACGCCACGGGCGAAGCCGAGGTGGGTCAGCTAATATATATTTAACAATTAATTGAAAGGAACTACGTTCCATCCGGGTGTCCCTTAACACCTCTCAACTTTTTTTTAAACAATAATTTAAATTCAAATCCACACAGACGAAGCAAAGTTTATCATAAATTTGTTACTTATGAGATAAAATTTATTTACTCGAAGTATGGTGTACATAGAATTCATACATTGATAAACTATTTCCTACAGGCCAGCAAATTCACTCTCAAGCAAGTCTTCAAAACGTTCAACGTGAAGAAGTCCAATGACTTCGTACAGACCCACCTGGTGGATGAGGGTCGGCTGTACCTGGACGAGTTCCTGTCGGCCCTGCTGAGGCAGTTGGCGGACGAGCTGCCGGCCGCCGTGGCCAAGTGTCTGCAGTCGGCTGTCAACTACCTGCATTGTGCCAGAGACGAACTCAAACCTCATCCACCATTGCTGCTGGGTAAGTTCCCTGCTTTTGGACAATTCTGACTTTATACAGGGCGAATTTTTCAATTGGGAGTGGATGCGAAAAATTTTCAAAGGAATTTGGAAAGGCCCAATTTTGTTGTAAAATATAACTGCATGATTGGATTAAGAAAAACCCTTTCATTTATTTTTCATTAAAATCGGGACTGCTTTGAGGCATTTTTCGCTATTCCTCATAGTTTCGAATTTGGTTGTCCACGCCCGGTTCAAAAGTGCACCTTGTGTGTACATAGCTCTTCAAATGACTAGAGGTTAGGGTAGGGCAAAACAATATCGATGCGTATCGCCCATTTCTACTGCAAGGCCTATCTTCCTAGCTCGGACAAAGAGTTTCAAAATGTAAAAAATGTGTAAATAAATATAAGGAGTTACTTGAGTGTATGAATAATAATGGAAAAATTTTCTTTCTGTGTGTTTAATCCTTTTAACTGCTCAGATAGCCGATGTCACCATTTCAAGATGTTTTTTTTTGTTCAGAACCCTAATACCAAAAAACCCCAGATCTAAGTCAACACGGACGAGGTCGCGGGCACAAACTAGTGTATACTAACGCTATTACTTCTCAGGTCTTCTATATGCTGAACTTCACCGTCTCCAATCCAAGCACCCTGAGGAAACAGACCTGGACCCCGACATCACTCGCACGGCCCGCACTAGACTGTTGCAGCTGATCAAGGACCCCAACGCGCAGGTGAGTGTGACTCTTTTTTTTATCCCGTTTCCGTGGGATGCGACTTAAAACGTGGTAAGTACAAAAAACGCAACAAAATCGAAAGGAGAGTCGAGTGGAGAGTCGAGTGGAGAGTTGAATGGAGAGTCGAGTGGAGAGTTGGGTGGAGAGTCGAGTGGAGAGTCAAATGGAGAGTCGAGTGAAGAATCGAGTGGAGAATCGAGTAGAGAGTCGAGTTGAGAGTCGAGTGGAGAGTCGTGTGGAGAGTCGAGTGGAGAGTCGAGTGGAGAGGTGAGTTGAGAGTCGAGTGGAGAGTCGAGTGGAGAGTGGTGTAGAGAGTCGAGTGGAGAGTCAAATGGAGAGTCGAGTGAAGAATCGAGTGAAGAATTGAGTAGAGAGTCGAGTGGAGAGTCGAGTGGAGAGTCGAGTGGAGAGTTGAATGGAGAGTCGAGTGGAGAGTTGGGTGGAGAGTCGAGTGGAGAGTCAAATGGAGAGTCGAGTGAAGAATCGAGTGGAGAATCGAGTAGAGAGTCGAGTTGAGAGTCGAGTGGAGAGTCGTGTGGAGAGTCGAGTGGAGAGTCGAGTGGAGAGGTGAGTTGAGAGTCGAGTGGAGAGTCGAGTGGAGAGTGGTGTAGAGAGTCGAGTGGAGAGTCAAATGGAGAGTCGAGTGAAGAATCGAGTGAAGAATTGAGTAGTGAGTCGAGTGGAGAGTCGAGTTGAGAGTCGAGTGGTGAGTCGAGTGGAGAGTTGAGTAGAGAGTCGAGTGGAGAGTTGAGTTGAGAGTCGAGTGGAGAGTCGAGTGGCAAGTTGAGTGGAGAGTCGAGTGAAGTGTTGAGTGGAGAGTCGTGGAGAGTCTAGACAGCGTTGTGTAGAATGTCGCAGAACATTATTATTTATTAATTATTATTTATGTTCCAGGTGAGACAGAACTCAGCAATGGCACTCGCCAACATTTGTCTGGTGGAGGCCGACGGATGACCGTCCATCGTCGTTAGTGTGTCAAGGGGCAGGTGTGTGCTCATTAACAAATTATACCATTAATTAATCGGAATTCTATAGTCGCGGGTTACCAGAGGACTGGTGTTGCTATACATAAAAAATATATTCATAACTTGGGAACGATTGAGGCTTTGTTATTACCTACAGAGAGTTTAAAAATATTAGCATTATTCGTTTTTATTATTATAATTTTTGTAAAGTGGCAATACTAAATATCTTGTTCCGTATTTAAAATGCGGTTTAACTGTCAAGGAGTTCGTTTTCGATATAAAAGTTAGAATATAAACAATTATTTTGAAGCATTCTTTTGATACCTCTCATAAATGGCGGATAAACACCCGGCCCACCTGATGGGAAGCGGTTACCATGATCTATAGGCGTGTACAACACCAGGGGGCGTCACATTCGCTCTGCCGAACCTGGAGGGGGAGGGAGATTGGGAGGGGGGAATAGAGTATTTCTTTATTCTATGCAATACCAGTAAATAAAATAAGTAAATAATGATATTGAAGATGTGTCATTAATATATTTTTAAGTTGAAATTATTATTATTATTACGAATGCTTTAGTAGTTCTTTTTTTGTTAAAATGTAGTCGTAATTGAACTTGCAATGAGAGACTGAATTTAAAAAATATTAAAAAGAACAAAAGAAAAATTTAAAACTTGATTTTTTTTGTATATTTGCGATATTGGTGTGTAGTTTTATCTGTTAAAATTAATAACATTTTTGAATTTATTTACGTAGTTAACATAAGTCATAATACTAACAAAAAAAAATAATTTTGCAAACTTTGTTAAATCTTTTGTAACATTGCCACAGTATGCTAGCATATGATTTAGATTATTATAATTTTGCTCAAGAAAGCAAATAACTAGAAACTTAAACATCACCTTACCTTTAAGAGTAGGTTAATAAAGTTACTAACAAAAATTATCTTACCAAACAAATTGATTCGATTATGTACATGTGATATTGGTTTATTAGATATTTTAGTTTTAAATTTACTTTTTATTTTTAAGATATTATATCATGGAATGTCCTTGCATACTAAAGTCTATTCTCTATCTGTTAAAAATATTATATTGTTTGTGATTAATCTGTATTATCGATGAATTGCAAAAAAAAAACAATTACATTATCATCAATTTTTATTTAAATAAACATGATGTATAAAAAAATAAACATGCATTTAAAATAATAAAAAAATGCCTTATAAAAATAAAATATAAAACCAAAAAATATTTTCACGTTTTATAATCTGAATTAGTGTTAGCTGTTAGTAGTTAGTGATATTGACAATAGGATACTGTTTAAATAGCAGGGGCTGTATAGTGACATTCTGCCAGTGAAATCGCTTCGTACCGAACCCTGAAAAGTCCAAAATATATGGAAGTAACGGTATTTGTTACACGTGACAAGTGTACAAATTGATGTCACTATGTCGTGACATGCCGGACAAAATAATGTCACTGTGTCGTGACATGTCGGCAAACAATGTCACTATGTCAGCAAATAATGTCACTATGTCGTGACATGTCGGCAAATATTGTCACTATGTCGACAATCAATGTCACTCCCATACATTTCGGACATTTCCAGTTTTTCGCTGTTGTTATAGATAGAGAATTGAATGGACTTTATATACCCCTAAATGTTCTACCGTTTGAACTGTATTCTTGTAACTTGCAGACGGAATGTCAATTTTTAGTGTATATATTTTTTATAGCTTTCTTTAAAGTCAAAGTTCGCTTCAAGTACTTTAAAAATTACGTAACTCCAGCAATATTATTAATATATTCGGTTAATGGTTATCATAAAGATGCTTAAATGCCTAAGAGCGGGTTTCACCAGATACGTATCGAGATTATTCTAAACTAAACTACGTTTCACGTTTTAATGACAATTTAATTGAAAGTAGATTTCACCAATGATCCAGTTAATCGAATTTCCACTGCCGAAATTTACCCAGTGTTAAACGTGAGAAGTCAGTTTAGTTGAACGGACTTTTATTGGTGAAATTTAGCCCACGTAGTCAGTTTAAAACTGTACAACCAGGGAATTTTTGAACTTGGCTAACTTTGAATAAAAATCGGATAAAATTCACCTTGAAGATCTATATAATCTAGTCTAATTTGGTCTCCTAAGAGCTCAGATTTTTTTTTCAAACAATTAAATAAACAAACGAACAAACGGTATTCGTAGCACGGCACTGAATTAACTATCTCTCGAGTCATTTCCATCAATAAAGTATCAGAAAAATGTATTCTGCGTGGCGGAATAGAGCATTCGACTACCAATTCAAAGGTCACAGGTTTGATGCCCGCTCGGTACAAAAATTTGTACGCATAAATATGTATATTTACATTTGTCTAGGACTTTTACATCTAAACATGTTTATCAGCATTCTAGAACCCATTTATGCTTAGTCTAAATGGTGATCCTAGGATATTATTTATTTTATTGGTCGAAAAGACTCGAGAGACAAGCGTCTGTAGACTTTCTAAAGTCTCTTTAACTGTAACAGTGCCGTGCTATAAGGTCATGTCCGAATTACCAGACATTATCAAAGTTACCCGGGTTATCATACCCTGGTTATTCACCCCTGCACCTGTGTGTACTTGCTAATATAATTGGGATAATGTTATGTCTATACTAAGTTTGACAATAAAGCTATGTTGAAATCAACACGGTCTTGATAAGTCTTGAAGTACCTTCCGAACTGCTGTATCCTTGCATTCTTGACAACTAAACAGTAGCAAAAGATTTTTTTACAGATTAAACTTAAAACACACACACACACACACAAGCACACCATCACACCAATGTACACGATACACGGATAACCAATAAAAGGACTGCTCAACCAAAGACGCCTCTTTGAGTTCTTGATTGGTTCCATCTATTATCGGCAAACCGGGTTCGACCTAGCAGAGTATACACTGATCAAATTAATGAATTATTGAAGAAAGGGCAGGTCGAAAGCACTCGAAACCGGCGGACTTGCATGAAAGGTTTAATGACTGTAGAGGAAGCGCGGGCAGTACCTATGTAAGGACAGAAGCAGATGGCGGGCTGTTGTCTTTGCTTACCCCGGAGGGAAAAAGGCGTGAGCATATATATGTATGTATGTATCTATGTAAAAACTGATAACATATGACTCGCCCTGCGGCGACGAATGGTTGATATCACGGCATCCTGTCTCCAGTTATGCTGACACTCGACCCGAAACTGCTTCTAATGGATACCTACTTAACTTTAAGGTTCATACGGCAGCTTTTGATTACGTCATAGGTATATCCACACATTACTTACGTCGAATTCTGAGTAGACCAGAAAGTTTTGGTAGCGTCAACGGAGGAGCGCAGCTGCCGCGCGTCCCAAGATACAGAGTCCATGCGCCACTCCGGAGACACGACAGGTCCGACTAAGAGGCGAGGGAGTTTTATCTAAGTAAAAAAAGCGTTGTGATAAAATCTTTCCATTTGTTACTTAACATGTTAGCGTTATTATCGGTTGCATCTAAGCACAGAGGCTGCTTACTCTCCGAGCGGGCCATCTCGAATCCGGAGATGGCCCGGGTCAAGCCGGGGTGCGAGGGAAATGCTCTATGGGCCACCTTACACCCTGGCGTCAGACGGCGTGCGGTTTTAGTCGGTAAGAGTCCGACATAACCTGCCCCGCTGACTGCGGGGTGGGTATCCATGAGGATTTTCGCACGAAAAAAAAGGCTGCTTACTCTATCTCCTCATTTTGAGTTGACTAAGGCTGAGAGCTCATTAGAGACAAAACAGTCTTAAGACAGACTATTGCTCTACAGCTACATAATGATGAAAGTTTACACACTTATAACAAAATAAAGCTGTCTAATTACTTAGAGCTCTTTACCAGCGCACGTGTTTCCTTCCTCCTATAGTCCCGGGTCTTTTAAGCGGGGCGTGAAAAAGCATTTGATTGGCCACCACTGCAGCACTATCGGTGTATGTTATAGTGACCCCCAGTCCTGAGACTTTACCTTTAGCTTACTATCAGGCGAGGTGAAGTCATGTTGACGTGTCCAATATATATAAGGATGTGGATGATGAAGATTTGAAACTTTATATATATCATTTACCACATCGGCCGGTGCGTAGACATCTAACAGAGGTGCTTTTTCGAGTTTGGTTCTGGCTAGTATGGTCCTTACGCCGTCCTTCATCGCCAGATTCGTTGAAGTCGAGTACATGTCGTTCATCAACAGTTTACGAGCCCTGAACATTCAAGCATACTACCTTTCCTGTCCTAATACAGAACAATATTATGTACGACTAAGGAGTCTTGCTAAGACTAAGGATTGAAAGTTAAACTATTTTGGATTCCACATAAGAATTAATAATAGCAACCCATTTATGTCCCACTGCTGGGCACGGGTCTCCTCTCCTCTATCGAGAGAGCTGAGAGGGTTTAGACCTTAATTATTAACCACACACGCTGGCCTAATGCGGGTTGGTGAATCGGACATGTCCTTAGAATTTCTTCTAGGACATGTGGGTTTCCTCACGATGTTTTCCTTCACTGTCAGCAGATGGTAAATCATGTGATTGGCACTTATAAATTCCACAAAGTGAAATTCACATTGGTGCTGTCCGGCCGGATTCGAACTCGGTACCTCTGAGTAGAGGCCGCGTCCTTATCCATTCAGCTACCATCGCTTCATAAGAATTAATCAGAAGTAAATTGGAAGAGTTGGCATCTATTAAGAATATTATAAACGTGAAAGTTTTTGAAGATGTTCGAATGTTTTTGTACCTACTCGATCACTCTCTAACGGCTGAACCGATCGGGTCGGCTTCAAGGACCAACTAAGCAGACCCACCGGTGGGTCTTACAATACTGATATGTCTCCAAAGGCCCACTAGTGGGTCTACTGAGATTTTATTGTCTTCGAAGACCATAAAATCCCAGGTGGGTCCGCTTAGTGGGTCCTTGAAGCCAACCCGGAACCGATCTAGATAGTACCTATAGTCTGGTATAAAATATACATACATACATACATACATACATACAAATCCCGGACCGCAGAGATAATAATGGAGTGCTTAGTAACTGTCCTGGTGGTTGGAATCTTCAGAATGGATTACTGATAGTTAAGTGTGATAATGCCAAGCCAAGGTTGTCGTGCCGAGGAATAAAACATAAGAAGTGGGAATCCAGAATTCTACACAGGCAACAGCCAGTTCGCCATGCAGAAAACAAATTTCTCGGTCCAGTCGTAAAAACATTGGGGGCGGGTCGCTATAGGGTAATTTTAACACCCACCCCCCCTTTCGGGGGGTCGAGGGGGCCATCTTAAAACCGTAGATGGCCCGGGGTTAGCTGGGGTGCGAGGGATATGCCCATTGGGTAACCTTACACCCCGGTTACTAAGACCCGAGACGGCGTGCGGTTTTAGTCGGTTCGATCCCGACATAACCACCCCCGATGGCCGACGGGGGTGGTATCCATGGGGATTTCCGCACGATAAAAAAAAAGGGTAATTTTAACAGAATTCAAGAGTACTTATGCGTACGGTTCTTCGACGTCATCCAAGTTGAGTGCTGAAAACCTACAGACGCGAGGACGTGTCTTTTGAACCTCTTTCCGTTCATGGTCTTCTAGTTCTTTCTGTAAGTATTTTTTATAATGTGTTCATGGGGTAATTTGCATGCTTGTTAATTAAAATAAACTTGAAAATATTATAAGGAAGGCGTAAGATCGAGTGGTATGCCGCACATTGGAGAGGCCTACGTCCAAAGTGAACTGAGATGGGAGTATTCAATTGAAGTCGCGAATGAATAAGTTCCTTCTAGGCAAGCGTGATTCATCGTAGACTGATCACTTACCATCAGGTGGGAATGAGGTCAAACGTAGGCCTATCATGAATAAAATAAAAGGCAGGCTAATCGATTGATAGAAATATTGAAAATGTGCCATCTACCAAAGCTCAAGATCAAAGCTACTAGAAAGAACTTGACGTAGCAGAGAAAATCAATATTATTATCAATATTTGGACCAGCTAAAAGAAGCTTGCCCTACTTACTTAAGTTTTCTGAATATAGGTAAGTACTAACTTTTATATATATTTTCTGAATATTCCTTGGATCAGTTTGTACAATTTCTTTTCGTTTATGATAAAGAGTAAATGGAATATAATATTGACACTTGAAATCAGCTAACGCTTGTACATCTTTCTGTGGAGACTGTTGAACTTTCAAGGATCTTTTTTTGTTGGCTTTATAAGTTGTTGGAGGATATGTTTTAAGGTTATTGACGCGGTAGTCTTCTTTTGAGGTAGTTTCTGAATTGAATAACATGTCCTCATAACGGCGGTTAAACATATTGCCTTCGAAAATTATAAGAAAATATAAAAAATTAAAATAAAAAATAATATAAAAATAAATAAAACTTCACAAACGAAGCTTTGTCTTATAAAAGTGACGTCCTTTACGTCAGTCCTAATGACGAGTAATTTAAAAATAATAATTAATATTTTTGGGTTAAGTTAAGCAAGCAGGTCAGTCAGCAAGGTCAATACTTGCAAAATTACCTCTGCGAGATATGTCTAACAGCAGAAGCAAATATGCAATACACCCGCAACCCGCAACAGATTGTCAATTATAAACTACCTACCTACCGACCTATCCACTTAAGTTCCAGAGAATCTACTGCTGCTATCCATCACACCGGTGAACATCGAAGCGTGCGGTACCTACTTTAGTTAGTATAAGGTAGGTGAGTTCAGATGAAGTAATAGTTGTATAGCTGCGACGGCGTGCATAAGGGTAGGCCTTTTGCGTTGCGTTGTCGTAGCGTCAACGCAACGCAGGTGTGGCATACAATGCGTTTTTCCGTTACGACAATGCGATGCAACACAATAATAGGGCCTCGCTCTAAGTAGGATTAGGTAATAAAAATGCATGGATACTAATATTATAATAAAAGTAAAATCATCATTTTTCATACAAATATTATGTACAATAGTTATCCTGATTTACATTAAAATTCGTAATAATTATTATATTATTATAGGTATACCGTATACTCGGGTTTATGTGCAAAGTCAAAGTCAAAGTCAAAAATCATTTATTCTGTATAGACCATTTTAAGCGGCACTTACAAAACGTCAAATTAAAAATATTTAAAACTAGAAGTAAATGGACCACCGGTTCGAAACGCGGCCCAGACCTGAGAAGACTCCGGCAAGAAACTCAGCGGGCTGTTTTTTTTTTTTGGTCTATTTACAACAATTGCCTTAGTCTAGATACAATGTTATTTCGAGTAACATAGTTGAGTGAACAGTTCATTTCCAAGCTTCTTTATCATCTAAATAATCTTGAATTTTATAATAAGCTTTTTGGGAGAGTTTTCTTTTAACAACATTTTTAAATTTACTTACATGTAAATCTCTAATTTCGCTTGGGAGTTTGTTGAAAAAGCGTATACAGTTACCCCGAAAAGAATTACTGATTTTTTGGAGCCTACTATCACAGGCTACAAGATTGTTTTTGTGCCTGGTATTTATATTGTGCCTATCACAAAGTCTTGGAAATTGTGAAATATTTTTCCGCACATACATGAGATTTTCAAATACATATTGTGAGACTACAGTAAGAATGTCTATTTCTTTGAATTTTTCTCGGAGGGAGACTCTTGGGCCCAAGTTATAAATAGCACGCACAGCCCGCTTTTGCAAAACAAAGATCGTGTTTAAGTCTGCGGAATTACCCCAAAGGAGAATTCCGTAGCTCATGATGCTATGGAAATAGCTGAAATAGACGGTTCTTGCCGTGTCCACGTCTGTTAAAGTCCTAATCTTTTTTACGGCGAAGGAAGCCGAACTTAGGCATTGCAGGCATTAGGTATACCTACCTATCTCTATTTTTTATATCTAGGTAATTGTTAATCTTCATTAGATCAATAGTCTGCCATGTTAACTTCACTAAATTTTCTGTGCATGTTTTTTACTTAAAAAATGTTTCTTTATGTTTGTACCTTG
This sequence comes from Lithosia quadra, assembly GCA_963576445.1. Classification (NCBI taxonomy): domain Eukaryota; kingdom Metazoa; phylum Arthropoda; class Insecta; order Lepidoptera; family Erebidae; genus Lithosia; species Lithosia quadra. The sequence continues at coordinate 17,002,260 of OY754875.1, forward strand.
TGTAGGAATCAGGTGATATTTTATTAGGTACGTAGGTACTTTCTTGTTCATCTTAATTGTATCATATTGATAACTCACTATTTTCTTAAAATTACGTATTTTAATGTTAAAGACCAAACATTTGGCTGGATCATCAATCTTCACATTCTCCAGATCCTTCGGATTCCCCAGTTTCTCCAGATTCTTCAGATCCTCCGGATTCCTCACCTTCCTCAGAAGCACTGGAATCCGAACTTGAATCACACCTGACATAAGCTCCTATATAGTCCCCTCTATGTTCAATGCATCTGTTCCATCGATATTTCAAATTGACAAGTGCCCTTTTTACTGCTTCCTTGTGTAGTTCGCTTATAAACTTCTCAACACTTGCAATCACATCATCTCTTGAAGTTAATGGCAGACCTCTCAAACTCGCTCTGAGGGTAGGCAGAAAATAGTAATCCGAAGGTGATAAATCGTGTGAGTACGGTGGATGATCGCACAGTTCAAATCCAAGCTCAAGGGCTTTAGCGATACCGATAGGAGACTTTTGCAGTTGTGTGTTACTTTGATGCAAAATTATATTTTTGCCGATATCAGGACGCTTCTCACACAGTTGCTCCGATAATTTATTAAGTGAGTTAACGTACATTTCATCTGTAAGTGCTTGGTCATGAAATTCGATTAAAATAACTCCTTTAGTGTCCCAGAGCACTGAGACCGATACTTTGTCGATTGTGAGCGTCGTTGATTCCCTTGATCGGCCTGAGTCCTCCTCTTCGTGGTGTTCATTTCTATAACGTATCCAAGTTTGATCACCAGTTACAAATCTATTCATAAAATCTTTGGGATCTTTATTATAAAGCTTCAAATTTTTCGTAGCGGTAAGTACTCGCGTTACTTTCTGCTCTCTTGAGAGTTGTGTTGGAACCCACCTTGAAAAGGATTTCTTTCTTTTTAAAATATTTTCTAAAACATCCGATACCCTTTTTTCGCCCATATTTACAACCGCAGCAATTTCTCGACATCTTAACGAGTTGTCGTTTAAAATCATTATGAAAATTCTATCGATTTTAGCTTGAAATCTTATTTGTGAACGCCATGCTTTTCTGTTATGTTGTTCTTTAATTTCTCGCCGCTTTTTAAAGTACTTTACCCATTTCTTTATGGTCGCACTCGAAGGTGCCTTTGGACCCAAAGTAGTGACTAATTCTTGTATAATCTCGAACGTAAGCATATTCTTTCTGACAAGGTATCTTATAATTGGCACTATATCAGGTTTCCCCATGATTAATGGTTTATTTATTCACACCAAGTAGTTGCGGAAGCTTCAACGATGACATTGCAGGATTTGTTTTGTTGCTACTAAATAGATTAAATAAATATTCTAATAAACAGCTGTTGTTGGAACACCGTTTGGCTTATAGAGCCGAGTATATTGAGATTGCGTTAAATCAAAGTAAAGATTTGAAAACTCACATATCAATATACGTTAGTTCAAGGTAAAGACTTCAATTTAAATACGTACCTACCTTAACTAAATTAAATCTAAGGTGTGATTAATTAAAAATAAAACAAAATTTAAATTATCAAACATTGTAATCAAATTCAATGAAATTTTGAAACAATAATATTATTTCTTTTTCTAATGATTAAGATCGGAAAACAAAAACGAATAACATTTAGGTATCATAATTGTTTCCATAGTTCGCAAAAATTAAGCTAGATGGCTAATGGCTACATTGGCGCCCTAAGGCGTAAAAAGTATCGTAGAATTTAGAATATCTAAGTTAGACGTGTCTCGGTTAAATACTCGATCGAAGTATTTTTTTATGCTGTGGCAGACAAGCACACGGCCCACTTAATGGGAAGTGGTCACCTTAACCTATTGACGTGTGCAACATAGTGCCTATTCCCTTTGTGACTTCTATGAGGGACTGACTGGTCGCGGGTTGAAGTCCCGTCCTGGATGTTTTCTTTTTCCGATCTAATTTGTTCTAATTAAAGTTAAGTTAATTAAAAAGGGTTAATAAACATGCATATTATTATACATTACATTCATCTATTCAGCTATATAAATACAATGTTAATAAATGGGTGTTGGTACTGAAATTAATAAATCTCAACACCGGTCCGAGTATAGTCAGCGGCAAAAGTCTATGGTGATTGCACAGATTTCAAACTTAGAAATTCGAATGAAAATAGTTAATTATACTGTAATCAAAGTTTAAACGTAGTTCAATAGAGCCAACTAAGTAGTTAACATCATTTTCATTAAGAACCAAAAGTTACTTTGCTCAAAACTACCATTCAAAATCTGAAAATGATCATTAGAACTTTGACGCTGAATATACGAGAAACCGGTGGTAAATAGGGTAGGTAATTAAAATTACAAACAATAGGTAAGCTACACATTATGTATAGGTATCAAAACTATGAGATACCTAGGTATATAGATAATATAGATATAGACTTCATAGAAAACAATCAGCTGCTGTTTCAGCAGGCCCTTTTGCTATTATCTACCTTCCAATCTCATCACCAGATATTGTGGTTAAACTTCCATTATTAACCACTTCCAATCCTTGAACTTATCGTCTCTGGGGTTTGTCAGATTGTAATTGACACATTATCTTTCTTTGCTCATCCACTTTTTTCGTCTGCTCACAAAACGTGCACCTTTTGTAAATTCAAAAAGAAACATTATAAGTACCTATCTAATCTATACCTATAAATAGGTTTGTGGCAGTAGTCCAAATCGTCTATGAGCCCGTACTGAGGTCGTGGTCGATCTATTTCAGAAGTTTTAACAGTCTTTTCATAGTCCCACCCATAGTCCTATTTATTGAATCCTACAATTATGTAGGTACCTATAATCGGCGATCCTATTCCTAGTTATGTTGGTAGGTAGTTATATTTTAAATTCGAAATATGATGAGTATGGTCGAATGTTTGTTACTCTTTCACGTAAAAACAGCTGAACGAATCTAGCTGAAATTTGGTACAGGGATAGATTTTAGTCTGGAGTAACACAGAACACTTTTTATCCCTGAAAAAGTTTCCCATTGGAAGCGAGAACGGAAACAATATTCCAAGCGGGCATATGCAAGTGTTATTATTATAAAATTGTTGCAGAACCATATCAGTTTAAAAGAACCATTTCCGTTAAGTGTACCTACCTAATATTTAGGTTATTGTACTATGGACACTTCTACTTGATATACCTGCAAAAAATAATGTAGTAAGAAATACTCACGGGGGCAGTTTCCTAGCTAGCCAGAAGTCCCTGGTAGCATCGCAATACGATCTAAGTTGTTTCTGATCCCACGTGACCGTTTCCATTCGCCATTCAGGAGACACGTACGGCGGCAAAATCTTCGGCAACGTTATCTGAGAATTATGATGTTATACTGAAATATTTTTCACACCAAGTTGGAATGGCTATAAACAGACTTTGCAAAAATTAGGTGTTTTAAGGGGCCTGTGACGCAGTGGTGACCGCGTGAATAAAAAGCGGTTAGCAAGATTGCTCCATGGCCGACCCATAAGTCCATACCTATGTGAAGGAACAAGTAACATGACTCAATGCCATGAAGAGCCCGTAAGGTCATTACCTACTGCCAGACTATCTCATAAATCTTGCTAAACTGATGGGTCTCTCTACCTAGGTACTGCTATTCAATTGTCAAAAATGGGTATTTTATAAGATAGAATTGAGAGGGAATTACGACAGGCAGTTGTAGCAGGTCTCACGCTTCTCAACTTCTCCATTGCGCCGGTGGAACATCTGCTCTTGCACAATTCACTACGATATGATACAGTGGGACCATCTTCACGGCCATTTTTCGACTTTTAACACTTAACACACTCGTAGTAGATTTTTAAACTTACCGGATTTGCTTTAGCTGGGATTCCTGGGAATGGAGCTTGCACTTTAAAGTAAGGTCTGATTGCCTCCTTCAGGCCTCTAGTCATGTCACTCGTGTACATGTCATCAATAAGGAGTTCCCTGGCTTTAGGATCCACGATATCGTCCATACTCACTGCTGGAGTCATCACAAGCCGCGGACGTGTCTTTATAGCGTGTTCTTTACCTGCATCTGGTGGCGCGAACTGATAGGAATTTTGAATGATTAACTGTTTATACTTAAAGAATATTTGTTGCATTCAAAGTTTGGATTTTTTTTTTTATGTCGGTCACGTCAACATGACTTCACCTCGCCTGATGGTAAGCTGAGGCAAAGTCTCTAGAATGGGAGTCACCATTGCAAACACCGATAGTGCCAAAATGGTGGCTCTCAGCTTGACGGCCTCATCAAATGCTTTTTCACGCCCCGCTTAAAGGACCCGGGACTGTATGAGGAAGGAAACACGTGAGCTGGTAAAGAATTCCAGGTTTTGATGGTGCGGCAAAGGAAAGAGGCACCGAACCGCTTGGTTCTTGATGGAATTTTGGAATTTTGGAGCCCGCGGTCTATTCTCCCTATTTCACTTGATTTGGTTTTCCTTGAATAGAGGCAATGTCCGACCCTTTTAATAGAGGCAATTGCTGTCTGATTCTCCAACCCCAAGAGGAAGCTCTGGGCCAGAGCATCCTCCATCAATCAGCAGTAACTTGTATAGGTACAGGTGACGATGGGCCCTACTTCTAAGGGAAGTCTAGGTATTTAGATATAAGCTGATCAGTTCGTTGTGAGCAAAGTTCACGCATATTCACTATACGGACCAACCAAAAAAGGACTGATCAACCAATGACACGAGCCCTTTGAATCCACACTACCACCAAAGAAACTAAGTAATAACTGCGCTAAAGTTAAGAGCTCATTCAACCGATATTATAATGGAGTTTTGGACGAATTTGAGTTGCTGCAAATCTAGATTAGATAACACTTACAAAGCTTTTCTGGACATCTTTTGGATTCTGTCCAACAATGTCTTTAGGCTTATGATAGAGATAAAACGGTACGTATTGACACCTCGTGTTCCAATCTGTTAGAGAATGAATATCTTTCAACGGGGGAGGGCGAATCCTCAAGCAGGATTTCTTTGGTTTATACACAGTTGGAGGGCCGGGCGACTTCACGTCCCCGAAGCGATAGTCCTCTTTCACTGTGGACCCTTCGTTGAATAACATAGACTCATATCGGAATTTTTCTCCGCTCTTTATCATTGTGAATTAGAAAATTAATACAAACAGCAAAACGATTAAAATAGCCTATAAAATTAATCTACACACGAATGACATTTATAAATGCAAAATGTCGCAAAATCGCAGATTGACAAAATGTCATGCATTTTTTTTTCTTTGCTGAAAACCAATGAGTATGAAAGAGGTATTTGAAACTTCGCAAGTAAACTTTTGATGCACTTTCAGCGGAGAAACTGGTGCAACCGGGTGCTACGCACTGATCTGTATTATCTATAGCGCAGATGTATAATACAGATCAGTGGTGCTACGGCACACATCAATATATATGGTCCATGAATGGTAACAATTCTGATGATACAAGTTCCTTAACAGCATCTTACCGTGGGTTATGGTAGCGTTCAAAGCTTCCAGTTCGGAGCCGCTTTTCTACTTTTTGTGCACCTGAACCTTGGGGGTTTGTGAGTATGGATGTATGGTTGTTGTTACTCTTTCACGCAAATACGGCTGCATGGATCTGGGTGATGTTCGGTACATGGATTTATATTTTTTAACCTTGGAACCTTGGAACCATGGGAAATGAGAACGGGAACAAATTAAACTCATATAAAAGGGTTATCATTTATTCATTATTGATTGAACTATATGACCTTATTTGACACACACATTTTGTTGTTGTTGTTCCAATGTCACTTTGACAAATTAAAACGTTAACTTTTATTTTAGGAGGTCGTGGATTTCTTGCACAATTTTAGAACTGTTTGCACTTTCGTACGTACAGCCTTTGATATTTTCTGTCGTAATACGCAAAGAGCGTACGTTTGGCTGGTCAAGAAATGGATTATAATATAGTCAAACAGGCACATTGATCTGGGCCGGTTGTACGAACACAGACACATGATCGAACGCTGTGTTGTCAAGTTAACGAGTGACTATTGCGTAGTGCATTACACTTCAATGTGTGTGATGTGAAGTGAGAAAATAGGTTTGAAACATCGTGTAGTCGGCGTCAAAGTAGATGATCATTTTCAGAATTTAAACATTTTTTTTGAGCAAATTGAAGCGCGTTAATTGTTAATTTAAATTTAAAATATTTGTCTACTTTGGACGCAGACTGTACCTATGTTACTTGTTTCGTAGCAATAAAAACATCATTTTATAATTTAAATAATTTATTTTAAAATTCATCAATAATTTACACCGAGTAATAAACATTTGTTACTATGCAGATAAAACCACCAAAATAAACGATTATTTATATCACAAAATCGATAACATTTGAACAATTATGGAATCTCTGATTGAATAACATTGGTTGTGGACCCCATAAATCGACGATCCCACGTATATACGGACATGTCAAAAATTGCATTTTTAAAATTAAATTATTGGCTTTAGATTTTCCATTTTTTATTGTAAGTGAAGTTACAAAAAATAAACAGGCATGTGCAATAGAAAATCTAAAGCCAATAGTTTAATAAAAAAGCATGATATTTTTGACATGTCCGTATTTACGTAGGGACGATCGAAATACACAAAAAAATAACATAAACATCGAAGTACCATTTTCTAATATTACCGCGTTAAAAAATATTCACTACCTACCTCTTGACTACAGTCTTATTCAAATAGTAATATAGTACAGGAGATAGGAACAAAAAACTAAGCAACCACAAATATTTTGCCTAAACTCGAAAATACAAAAAATTATGGAAGAAATATTTTTTTTCTGTAACGAGATCAAACTCACTTTTAATATAAAAATATTTAAGTAGATTTTATATACATTTCATTTATTTATTTTTATTTAATGCGACGCCACACTTTTTTACCTAGCAAGCGTAACTACTTAGCATAAATTCATTGTCGCAAAAAAATGTTGTCGAAAGATAATGGCATTATTTCTAGCGCATTTAATAAATTTACTGATATAATTCCGTTATAGAACTTACTACATACAAAATTGATCACAATTTTACCAGGTGCTACAAATATTTTGACGTTGGCATTTCATCTTGATATAAATATTTCATAAGATAAATTTATAGCTATCCAGCATCACCATCACAACGAGTCCTGGTTGCATCCAAAGCTTTGGAGCCCGTTTTTTCTCTTGATTGAACTTATCTTGGCTTTTGCGGGAGTGTCTGCCGTTTGACCTCCCAACCTCCAGATAAAAGACTGCGCCAGAGTCTGGTCTGTTAATCAGCAGCTTGCTACCTTGCTAGCTAGATTGGCTTGGGCTCCGAAGGTTCTGATGGGCCCCCATACCTCCTAAATTTATTTCTATACCTAGTAATAAATTTGATCACAATGCAGCAAAATAGATTTCTATACAACTACCTTGTCCAAGGAATATTGGCTCAGGTACATTATTTCCGTATTATGAGCGATAAATATAATTAAAACTGCAATTAGAATAAGCGTTGTATTACTTGACCTTGAGTTAAAGTAATTAAACATATAGGTAACACAAAACTCTTACAGAAAATTAAAAAAATATAATTACGACTGCCTCATTGGTCCCGTGCTATCGTAATGTTTCCTGGTTAATAGGGAGGTTATATTTTTCATATGAAACCGATAGTTATAAACATATAGGTTTCGAAATATATATAGTCCACATATTTTATGGTACATTATGTAGAGCAAAGTGTCTATATGTAATATTTTGTTACTTGTAGCAGATTTAGATATTTTTTCTACGGTAAATTTTAATTGCTATTCTGTGCATCTGTACAAAATTATATAAGTCTTATATGGTATATATGAGACATATCATTTTGCACAGGAGGCACAGTGTTCTACTTCTCAGAATGAACTCCGTTAATATTGTTTTAAAAATGAGTCTTTACGGATCGCTTCGGCTGAGAAGTGTACGTAAGCAAATCTTGAAAACTATACATATCATATTGATAGCTACTTTAATTGCACCATTTTCATATTCTGTAGACTATACATATTTCTTTGTGACCCGAAATAAGAATATAATAAGTACGCACTCATATTCGTAAAAAAATAATTTAAAATATTATGTCAACTCATAAAATCAACATAGTATTTTTTTAATCTTAACTACCTCCATTATAAAATATACTGTCAGTTATATTAAAAACAACCATGATTTTGAACGTGCTAACTTTGGAAAGTGTTGCCATTATTAACGCATCTATTTTATTATTATTTCATCTATGGTTGTCTGATAAGGAATGGCAGTGTATTAAGTCCGCCTGTAAACTAGTAGGAAGTTTTAATAAATAAATAATGTAACAAGTTCCGATTTACAATACTGCTTAAATACACAAAATTAAACAAAATATCCTTATACCGATTAAAACGTGACACAACTCTAGATAATTGAGTAATTTCACTGATTACTTAATATTTAAACGATAAAAATGAACGTACAAATTTGACATTCGAACAAATTGACAAAGATATAACATGCGACAAATTTGACGTTTGTCTCAAAATGGCCGCCTCTTAATTTGAATAAAACTGCAATAAAACCACGAGAAGGCATTGTAGCAGCAGAAGAATGGCCGCGTATAGAAGATTAGATAGATTTAGTTTATTACCATGTAGTTTTGATTGTTTTTGTCAATCTGGAACTTTGAGTTCGGCCCATATTGGGCAGAAGGGAGAAGCAGGTCCTCCCCAAGACCATCCTCGTGGTATGGCGAGATGGCTTAACCCTGTCTTGATGGCACCGGAGTGTCCGTTGAAATTGGTACTATCTAACATTCCGGGGCAGAGGATGCTGCTTTGGCCAGTAGCTGTGACGTCCACTGTGGTAACTATCTCCTCGTTCAGGACTGACTGACATGTCTTGAATGCTGAAACAGAAATTAATTCAATTAATCAAAGTTACATTCATCTTCTTTCGTGTCGTAGAATTCTGCCATCTTGACCGCGCTATTTGTGGCTTTATTAAGAGTCATCAAAAGTTACATCGACAGGTCTGTGTATTAATTGTAGAATTTTGCACAGACACAGTATAAACATAAGCTGACGGTCCCTAAGTAAAATCACCCAAGTGGTAGATACGTCTTTACAGAGACAGTATAAACATAAGCTGACGGTCCCTAAGTAAAATCACCCAAGTGGTAGATACGTCATTTGCAGGTTATGTTATTATTAACTTCAGGATACCCTAAATGCAATGGAAAAGTATTTCATTGACTACCAATGCATAGGTACAATCGGTTTTTAGGAGATAGGCCCAGCCCCAAAGCATACGATACGATTTTTGACGGCCTCTGTGGCGTAGCGGTAGTGCATGCGACTGCTACGCAGAAGGCGCGAGTTCGATTCCCGCTCAATGCAAATATTTGTATGCATGAATAAGTCTATTTGCATTGGTCTGGGTGTTTCTATGTATAATAAGTATGTATTTACAAAAATTAAGTATATAAGTATGTTTATCAGCATTCTAGAACCCATAACACAAGTTAGTTGAACTAAGCTTACTTTGGGTCTAGGGAGCGATGTGTAGAATATTTATTTATTTATTCTAGAATCTATTCCGAAATCGATTCGGACAATAATAGCGCGCATCCCTACCTCTGACGTATCAGCATTCTAGAACCCATAACACAAGCTAGTTGAACTAAGCTTACTTTGGGTCTAGGGAGCGATGTGTAGAATATTTATTTATTTATTCTAGAATCTATTCCGAAATCGATTCGGACAATAATAGCGCGCATCCCTACCTCTGACGTATCAGCATTCTAGAACCCATAACACAAGCTAGTTGAACTAAGCTTACTTTGGGTCTAGGGAGCGATGTGTAGAATATTTATTTATTTATTCTAGAATCTATTCCGAAATCGATTCGGACAATAATAGCGCGCATCCCTACCTCTGACGTATCAGCATTCTAGAACCCATAACACAAGCTAGTTGAACTAAGCTTACTTTGGGTCTAGGGAGCGATGTGTAGAATATTTATTTATTTATTCTAGAATCTATTCCGAAATCGATTCGGACAATAATAGCGCGCATCCCTACCTCTGACGTATCAGCATTCTAGAACCCATAACACAAGCTAGTTGAACTAAGCTTACTTTGGGTCTAGGGAGCGATGTGTAGAATATTCATTTATTTATTCTAGAATCTATTCCGAAATCGATTCGGACAATAATAGCGCGCATCCCTACCTCTGACGTATCATTCAAGACGCTGTCCATTTATAATCTGTGAACGACCCTCGTGATTCATGAAAATCATATCACAAATTGTAATGAACGATAACTGTTGCTGCAGCCCTATCCTCAATCTACATCCTTCTTACATTTATCAACTACAATGTAAGTTAATTGTTGTTAAGGCAAGGCGGAGGTTTATCTACCTTGGTATCTACACTGTATTGGATATTTATTATGATGTTTTTGACTATATTTTCGGTTCAACCACAATGTATATACCTATGTAAAAAGAGGCAGATATGTTAAATACTAGAGCGCGCCAGGTGAAGACTCGAAAACGTTTTTTGACGGACAGTGTTTATAGCTATCTTTTTTACTCACGTGCTTAGCCCATCTTTCATACTACTTTAACGCTAATTTTCAACAATAATTGTCAACTATAATATTGGTATGTGGATCAGATTTGAGGTGTTAGTTACTATGAATGTAACATATCTTGTGTATAAAATCATTGGCTTCAACCGATTGTGATCAAACTTGCGAAGATTTTAAGGCTCGTATTAATAGATGACACTTACCTCTGAGATATGTCTCAAGCGTGCACTTGAGATACTCTGCGAATTGCACCATTGGCGCAGAGGATCTCAAGTGTACGTTTGAGACATATATCTCAGAGGTAATTGTCATCTATTGCTACGGGCCTAAGTCTGACCAAGACCTTACAAACAAAAAAAAAACGCATCAAAATCAGTTCAGTAGTTTTTGCATCCATCGCGCACAAACTTTCTAAAATCAGTCATATAATACAGACACAGTTACTTCACAATTTAATAATACTTAATACAATACAGATTTTAGATAGATAGATAGATGAATTATGTATAACTTTTGGGTGTAAAGTAAAGAATAAAAAAAGAAGAATGGGGATTGTATAAGGAAAGGAATGACACACACGTGTGTCGTTTAAACGCATTCCAGTTTTTTTTTCTAGTATGACAAAAAAATAGTTTTGTTCTCCCAAAAATGTTTTGTCCGACTTGGAAATCGAGACCTAGCGACACATTATCATAATAAGAAGATAATTTTATGTGAATTATAATGAGATTTGGGCACCCATTAATGACGTAACTAATCTAAATTGTTTCTTTTGTCACCTCTAATGCTTTATTTAGTGGAGGCCTTGTCCGGTAGGTAACATTAATATTTGATTCAGATTGCTGTGAAAACATCAAACGACCTTGGGGTAGCTTGTTTCTTTTTTAACGTCATGTAGTTATTGTATACAGTCGTGTAGAGCAGTGGTTGAAAAACAATTGGGCAAATTTAAGCCGAGTTTACAAGAAACGTATTGTCTGGACGATTTTGATTAGGCTTACTATCAACGTGCTTTCAACAGCCAGCAGCATTCCTGGCCTGTAGTTAGGAAATATAGATAGAATGTTCTTTACCAGTCCAATAACAACGGTCTAGCTGCAATATGCTTCGATATCGCCTAATGTCACCATTGGGTTGTGAAGGTCAGATGGCAGTCGCTTCACGGAAAATATTGAAGTCCAGCCAAATCCGCAGTTAAGACTGGTAAAGCAGACCCCAGATTCCGAGGTGAAAGCTTTGGATGCGACTGGGATTAACGCTAGGTTGAAGAAGAAGAAGAGTTCTTTACCAGTAATACATATTAACTTATTGGGCGGTCTTATCGCAGGCTGAGTGTGGACACAGTGGAGGTGTCTTTAATAAACCTTTATTTGTTAACCTCTGGGCCACCACTCCGAAATGGATACACGCTTAATGACAGAAGATGAAGTGGTGAGATGGGTGGAGACAATCAAATGGAAAACTAGACGACAATATATGTCTACTATGTCATTAAAATATCAACAAAAATATGATTTATACGCTCAATTTTCAAATCTTGAAAAGCAAGTTAATTTTGATCGTTTAGCGTCAGTAGACTAGCGGTTCAGGAGTCAGCCTTTTCATCAAAAGATCGTCGGTTCGAATTCTGGCCATTACACTACCTACCTACTTCACTACACTCAAGCATCCTTTACAAAAATTTAGTTGTGTCAAAGATAACTTGGGTTCCATTGTGGTAAGTATAGGTAATAGAATAGCAGTAACAATTCCAAACATTCCAAATGAGGGTAAATAGCAGATGAATTGATCATTTGAGAGCTAAGAATAGCAGCACCCTAACTCACGAATTGGGAATTTATTCAAATGCGGCCAATGACCGTCGTGGCCGTGACCATGTCAGAATAGCATGCAAATAAACGTGCACACTACATTTTATTTGATGTGGGCTATGGTCTGCAATATGGCCACGTAATATGCCCAATTTGTGAGATAGTTTTCGTGAACATAAACATATATGCTAGGCAGCGGTCACCGTGGTCATACTTGTGCAACATCAGGGGCATCACACTCGCGCTGCCGACCCTGTAAAAACCTTCTAATGCCCTTCTTGGAGAACCCCATATTTCAGACGCTACGGAAAACAACAGCAAGGAGATCATTCCACAGCTTAAGAGTGTGCGGAATGAAGTTCCTTTCATACCTCACAACTCACAGTGCGCACTGTTGGCGAGTGCAACGTGTGAGGATAAATTCCCTGCATATGGCGAGTTGTATGGAATAGTTGGGAGTAAATTAAAATACATTTCTTGTTATTAACCGGATGGTTAGATTAGATGCGGAATGCATTTTGGGAGAGGCCTTTGACCAGGTGTGGACTGCGATAGGCCATTAATAGATTTAAGGCGACTAAGATTTGACTTCATTTTGAGCACTCTCTTGCTGTCACTGGAAGCAGAAAACAGACGCGAGACAAGTACTTACATTGCACGTTGCTCCTGTGCCTAAATTCTCCAATAAATACGAATTCAATGTGGCTGCTCTCTGCGAGATCTGCTATACTTCTCAGAACGGAACAGTCTTCAGCATCCAGGGTCTCCTTACACAGCATGTTCACCACGATGAGCGGTCGACTGCATAAGAGGAATGCTGGAAAGAGGAAAAGTAACATTAAGGCGTTGTGAGCTTCAGATTTGCTAACTCGGGTTAAGTTCGAGAAAAATTAAGCAGCGTATAATATAGGTACGAATATTTATATATAGGTACTATTTTAAATTAGTTGTGTCTATACATTGGGAGTATTTAAAAAATACTTGGGATACCTACGTTAAATAAACGATTTTGAACAAAAAATAGTTTTATTAGAAAATCCTGTCTATTTGTTTGCGATGAACACAAAAACTACAGAACTGATTTTGATGCTGTTTGGTTGAGTAGAACCGGAGACTTACAAAATTATACAAAATACCGGATACAAAATACGGCACCCGAACACCGCGCGGACAGAGCCGCGGGCATCAGCTAGTATAAGTACCTACGATATAGTTATTTTCATTTAGAATATTATTACGTCAATGCCCTTGGACTTGCTTTAACTCTTGACATCTAAGGTATTTTCGATGTTATGAAAAAATTGAGGGTGTTCAAATTTCCCTAGACGTCCTTAAGAAATGTTTTACCTCGTGTACCAACACGTGAAACACGTGTAGATGGCGAACTTTGTGCCAGTGGCGTTCTGCACGTGACCGATTTGGAAGAACAGAGTATAAATATAGCTCTTTGTATAGAGTAGGTAATAAGTGGGTATGCAAATCAAATGATAAATTTAATGACATTTTAAGGCAGTTTGTATGCTAACGTTTCCAAATGATAATGATTTTAGATCATGTTCTGATTTAAAATACAATAATACTAACATACCTAAACCGCAATTGTTTAGTTCTGCATTGGCATACCTAGTATACCTACAGACTTGTGTAATGATTGACTATGAAATTACTAAAAAATATGATTTATACTTAAATAAGAAATTTTTGTTTAGTACCAAAAATTCTTCATAAATCGGGGTGATTCGGCACCAGTGTCAGATTTTCAGGTTTTTGCAGTTTTTAGGACAATGTATTATATTATAAGGTAAAAAAAAAACATGTTGTGTATATAATAAAAATAAAAAGATGATCAATAAGTCGGAATTTTTTTATAATTATGTACCTACTTTTATTAACTAATGCTAATAAATAAAATAGTATTTAGTTACAACAATAGTTTCCCTTGACCAATACACTATTGTGTCAATATCTCATGTTCTCGTCAAAATAAAGTACCTATATTACTACCGAAAGTAGTTAGTATATTGGCTGTATCATTGTAAAGGTCTAGGAAAATTAACAAGTGTATGTTCAAAAGTAGAGCACAATGAATTTTCGACCTTGCAATACAGACGTGCACGTGCTTGTCACCACACAGTGATGTTCTTTCAAAAAAAAAACAAAATATAATATTACTTTATTTGTAGAACACACCACTCTACAAATAAGGTAATATTATATTTAAAAATAAAACAATATTTATTAACCTATTTAGACATATATGCGGAACTTATGCAAGTGTTTATTACCCCGCATCCACCTTCAAAACAAACAGAATTTAATTGTAGACTTTATTGTTATCAGGTCGAAGTCTTAAATTAAATGATAGGTATTCTGTACAGCGAATAAATAAACAAGTTTAATGAACTCTTTTCATTTGATTTTAGACTTTAACTTTATAAAGGTAAAGTTTACAATTAAATAGCATTTTTTAGACTTTTTAGAGTGTCAGTGGCAGGACAGTTTGCCTTTAGCAGAATCGAGGCCCAAGTATTTTATTATTAATTTCTAGTTTTGTCTGCAACCGGTATTCAGAAGTATTTGTGGAATTGATAATCATAATCGTGAAATGTAGGTAGGTACGCAATGATGATATGGATATAAGCAATTTTTTTTAATTTTAAAAGAACACACGACTTGAAACTAGTTTTCTACATTTACATTACAATCTGTACTTAAAAGTAGTCTCAAGTCGAGATTCATGACTGATTATCGCTCTAGAATACGGGCCTAATCATCTCAAACTTATAAACCGTCTCGAATTAAGACGATCATTTTCGACAATCAGTGTCTATGTCCATATTGAAGTCATTACGATTTCAATATGCTCAAGTATAATTAATAAGTCTTACCTAACACTAGCTAATAGTATTTTTTTCAAACTTGAAGTTATTCAAACGCTCTAGAACACTTCTCACTCAATTTATACAATGACGAAAATTAAATGCCCATTTATTTGGTACAATATCAAGGTCGGTCGATGACATTCACATTTTGCGTTTGCTTTTCGAATTAGATTTTACATGTTAAAGCTATAAGTACTGTAAAAATACTATAAATATAACTAGCTGTTTCTCGCAGTTTTATCCGCCTTACTCGGTTCTATTTTGGCGGTCGCCCTGTTCACAATTTCATTACCTTTTTTTCTAATTGCTCGGTTTTAGTAGCTGTAGCATGCTTTTAAATAGCACAATAGCTTGTAGCCTGTCGAAAAAACCGGACTGTCAAATGCAAAAAAGATTTTTTAAATCATTCTAACAGTTCCATAGATAACCACGTTCAAAAACAAACTCATCAGTTTTATAATTAGTATATTTTAGATTATGGCACATTATTTTAAAACGATATCAACCATAAACAAATTATCTATGCATAACAGTTTCACCGACACCGTTCACCGAACTGTCGACAAATATGGCTGAATACCATCAACTTATGAACCGGCATGCAGAACTGACCTTTAATTCGTTGAATATAAGGTTGAATGCACATGACCTGCATCGCCAGCGTTGGGTGATTTGAATGTCGAACACTGAATATGGCAAGTAATTAGCATTGATATTTAGCCGCGACGGGAACGAGACGATTACGATTGTGTTGATTCTTTTATTAATCAGCTTATGTATTTCCTTTTCCTTTCTACATTATGTTACGCGCATATTATCATAAAGATATCTTAATATATATAAATCTCGTGTGTTAATGTTTGTCCTCAATGGACTCCTAAACCACTTAACCGATTATAATAAAATTCGCACACCATGTGCAGTTCGATCCAACTTGAGAGATAGGATAGTTTTTGAAACGGATTTCGACATCCACGCGGGCGGAGCCGCGGGCAACAGCTAGTACATATATAAAAAGTAACTGCGATGTACAGACAGACAGTCCTTACCGAGTAATTTTACTGCTGAATCGCCATGATACGGTTATTTTATGAGTATATAATGAATACTTATTATAACCTCCTACTATTACAGTCATACGCAATCTGTCTTGTGGACTATCTTTCTACGGTGATAATATTTAGTATTGAAATGATAAAACGATTAAACTTGATAACGTTTAAATATCTATTTAAGCTAATATGTTGGGAAATCTATAGTGATTATTAAAGGAACGTCGTATATTCAGTTATTCACAGTTTTAATTTTTCAACACCTATAAGTCCGTAAAATATAGGATGAGCTCTGCGACAGTTTATCTGTGACGCTTCCGACGTAGTCCATACTTTTTGTTGAAAAAATCAAAAACTTTTAATTTTTGTCTGTCTGTCCTTTTGTCTGTTTGAATGAGGTAATCTCTGGAACGGCTAGACTGATTTGGACGAGAGTTTCGCTGGCAGATAGCTAATATTATAAGGCATAAAAGAAGACTACTCCAATTTTGAAAAAAGAATTAGGGTGCAAAGAAATTAAATTTAAAAATCTTAATCCACGCGAGTGAAGTCACGGGCATAGCTAGTACTTATATATTTTAATAGTAAATAATGAGTGATAGGAAGCTGCCTCTCAGATGAGACAATCTAATCAGATCTAGGTTGGTGTGTCGATAAATTCCGGTTGAATGAACTCAAAACGTCAAGGATAATTGTAACAGTGAGATGTCCTATGATCGGTATGATACCAATGCGGTAGCTACAATCTGAAATGCGTAAAGTTTTTCTAATTAGGTAACAGATTTTTAAAGTGAAATTTATTTTGAGAGCCAACGGAAAATAAAAGATAGATTGAATGATTCTGAACACAATTTTTAAAAATTTTTGTCTGTTTGTTCGCGATGAACGCTAAAACTACTAAACAGGTTTTTGCATGGTCTTGGTCAGATTTATCTTATGCATGTTTGATCATAATCGGTTGAGTAGAATAGGAAATATAGTCAAAAAACGCGAAAACCAAAGCCAATGCAAGCGGCCATCCGAGGCGGCGGCGCGCGAAAGCGCGCCCCCCCTATTCCGGGGGCATGACGGGAACCACGCGGTTCCCAAACCCGAGGGGGCCATCTCGAATCCGGAGATGGCCCAGGTCAAGCCGGGGTGCGAGGGAAATGCTCTTTGGGCCACCTTACACCCTCGCGTCAGAAGACCCTAGACGGCGTGCGGTTTTAGTCGGTAAAAGTCTGACATAACCTGCCCCGCTGGCCGCGGGGTGGGTATCCATGAGGATTTCCGCACGGAAAAAAAGGGTAGTAGAAAGAATATGATGACACCAGAAACCACAATAATCTACGGTAGTTGACAGGTAGGTAAGTCTTGTATATGATACAGGGTATTTCAAGAAAGTTCAAAGATTACACTTCGCATAATAAAAATGTAGGTAAAAAAGGCTCTCCACTGCGTTTCTTCAAGGTCGTGTTTACCTAAATCGCCGGATATAAATGCTGTAGTCATGCACATTAGCGTGTCTAAGCCGCAACAGGCAAGTCACACACTATTTAAACAGCCCGATGTACATCAACAGGTCGTATTAGTGATTCGTTAATTTCGCGTACCACTAGTTGAATATTTTATTACTTTGCCTTTGGTTATACATTACAAGCTGCGGAATGGTTTCTTGCTTGTGATAACGTAGCTTTAACCAGAATTTTGTTCAAATCTGTTAAGCCGTAAGAAGTAACAAACATACAATTGGATAAATTGTTGTATAGTGTTAATTTTTTAGAGATAAAGTGGCCTATATGGAATTAATTGCACTTGGAACTATGATGCATTTTTGTAATAATCTATACGTTCGATTCCTGGCTAGGACTGTTGATTTTTTAAAAATTCAATGATAGTTTTAGTTTCCTTAAAATCAGCCCCGAGACTACTCCTTTCCTCATAGTTTTAGGTTTGGCCATCCACGCCCAGTTGAAAAAAATCACCCTGTATATATGTATTGCGAAAATGGCTGGTTTGTATCAAAGTTTTAAAGTAGAGGAAGCTCTTGGGGTGGGAGCGAGTGTAGGATGTTCAGTATTAAATGAGAAGGTGGTACTTATCAGTGAAATCGATCCATGAGAAAAGCATTACACTACAACCTAAAGTGCAAGTGTCCGTAGTCTGCGGTGATGACTTCATTTGTCACCTTAGTACTTAGTTAAAAAAATACTGTAGACAAAATAGTTTCAGGTAATTTTCCTACTAGTGACGTAGGTAATATTCACGTGAAGGAAAATCCAAAGTTTATTTTTGACGTCACGACATTAAACGTGTTATTCAAAAATTATCTCATCATGTAACAACAACTGATTGTGTTGTCAGTATTCAGTTATTTGGAAATAAAGTCCTGAGCTGTGCCTAAAGGTTTTGACCGTCTCTAATCTTAAAAAAAATGAACCTTCCCCTAGTTTTCAAGTTAAATTTCAACGCGCTAATGTCGGGAGTAAACTGTGGAATCGCATTTAATAACTATTAAATTCAATTCCACAGTTTACTCCAGACATTAGCGCGTTGAAACTTGAAATAAACAAACAAATTCTTCTACTTGATTATATAGTAAGGATATTATTGACAGCAAACTCAGTGAGAGTGGTTTACACGTGCATTATGTCCAAGTAACAAAAGCCCCCGGTTGGCAGGGATTCATACACAGATATCGCATAAACAATGGCTTATCTAGGCCGATCGATTTGTATGCACAAGGCCTTGAGATTCTATATTAGAAATTTCGCGCGGGCGCAAGCCGCACGCCTTATTTGATAATTTCCGTGCTTTAAAAGAACCACTAACGAAACGGCCTCTCAATACTTTTTTATGCCTAAGGTAGCAAAAAGCAAGTGGAAATCCTTTCCTCAATCGTGCGGAAATCTCCAACAGCGGGGGCGATTGTGTCAAACTTGAACCGATTAAAACCGTACGCCATCTCGGGTCTTCAAACTCCAGGGTAGGTGAACCAAAAGGTATTTTCTCTATGATAAATTATTGAATTTCTCCGAATGCTAATAATAAAATAGCGGATTTATTCATATAATTCTCACAAGATTTAGTGACGTAATCTTAGCTAGAAGATTGAAATGTCATTCAGACATCCTTGCCATCGTTTTTATCGTTCACAGCTTTTTGTTATGTAGCTAGGTATTAAGTAGGTACCTAACTATTCATTTAGGAATGAAAACCGAAAATAGCCATGACACGGAAGAAGAAGACCGTAAATAGTAGCTGTTAGTTGCTATTTACGGTCTTCTTCTTCCGTGTCATGTTGCCTTCGTGGTGTAGTAATTGGTTTCACGACAATGCCGCTACTTACGGAGAGGACCCGAGCATAGGTATCGCTCTCCAAGAAAGCTTACTACATCCCACCCAAGGCATACGGTTGAAATGCTCAATCAATTCCATTTTTTATTTGCCTAGATATGGGAAAAGTGATGCGGACAGACGATAGGAAAGAGAGAAGGGAAGTAAGTTCTCCGTCATTTTAAAAATTTAATGTCGTCTTTAGACTTCGCCTCGCCATTGTTATCGTCCGCTACCGCTGCCACTGAGAACATAACCTAACACTTATTTCTATACGAACTGTAAAATATCGTAGTAAAAGCATTGAAAGGGCGTAGCTAGCGTAAGTGCTTATTCAGGAGTGAAGACTGAAAATAGCCCGTGGGGTGATGCAATTGCTCAATCGAATAGAACCTATATACTCGTATAACCTTCAGACGCCTTTACATAAACCCGTATATTTTACTGAACAGGAAAATCTAATAATAGTATTTGTTTTTCTAACAATCAGCCTTCAGTGACAATAGATAGGTACTTAACATTAAAGACTAATAAAACAACTCAGTTGGGCTCGGGCTTTTTCAGTCTAGCTATGAAGTAGCCAGAATTTTTATTATTTTAAAATAAATAACATTTGTGACTAGTTGACATTTTCGGTGACTAGGTGACATTTTCGGTGACTAGGTGACATTTTCAGTTAAATTTCAACCAGTTATTTTGCTCCTAACTTTTATTGCTCTACCTACTACCCGAATTTTTATTGCTCTACTACTCCTAACGGAGCCAAGATGTTCGTACGACGACGTAACGTATCGTCGGAGGTAGGAGTCATCTGTAAAAGCGCGAATATTATTATAAGAGTATTTTATTAAATTTACCCGTAATTTGTAAAGGATGTTACACGTCAAGAGTGGTTGGGATAGATTGGATGCACAAGGCGAAGAATCGGCCTAGGAATCGGCAGAGAGGCCTATTTTCAGTAGTGGACTGCAACAGGCTGATTGATGACTGGCTCTACAATTTGTTTCGACAAACTTTTTGGTTTAGTAATTACCCATTTTTTACGAGTTTCTCTAATTATCTATTTGTATTACTTTGCCAACTTCTGAACAATTTATACTTTAAACTGCTTGTCTTGTCTAATGGTCTTTGCTTAATTTACATTTCTTTTTATCTCAACTGTATAGAAATCTATTTTGGTACAGCATGTTGTTGCAGGAATGTATTAAATTTTATTTAAACTAAACAGTTTATTTAGCAAGTGGCGTAGTGGTGAATATATTGGTTTATTTTTCTGATTATTAGAATTCCTAACAACAGGTGATGGCTGAGTCCGACCCCGGTTCGACCGAGACTACGTATATATAGTTTTTTCCTCTACTTTGCTATACGAGAACATGAAGAATTCGAAAATGCATATTCAGCGTATGCGTTACGGTAATCACGACTTCCATTCCTATTAACCTTTAACCTAAACTAGTCCTCGAGACTCTACCGGTTCAAGACTTCTCAGTTCAACTACGAAGCGACTAAACTTCGATATTTTGCCGTGAAAAAACTGTCATCTGAACTCCACAACCCAACGGCGATATCGGAATTTTTGTAGTTAGAACAATTTTCGGACTTGTTAGGACTCCCAACTATCCATAACGATTGCCATATCGTGGCTCCAGAATCTCTATTGTCCAAATCTTGATCCAAAAACTGTTTACAATCCAAATACTAATGGGTCATTCTCAGGCGGCTCATTATTTGGTTGACTTCGGTGTCCAATTTTTTTCTTGCAATTAAGGTTTTACTTACATGAAATATCAAATCTAGTGTTCATTTAAAACATTTCAGTAGTTGAGGGAACTGTATAGACTGAATGGTTATGAAGATATTTCACTTTTTTTTAATAGTGTCCATCGAAATCAACATTTTCATCACCGAAATCAAATATATAAAATCCTATACTATCCTACTTCCTACTTGATATTATAAACGCAAAAGTTTGTAAGAATGTATGTCTGGATGTATATTTGTTACTCTGCCACATAAAAACGGCTTATGTCGGTCGTCGGGATTTCTAGATATATGTTTGTTTCTCTTTCACGTAAAAACGGCCGAATAGATCTAACTGAAATTTGGTAACGAGATAGATTAAAGTATGAAATAACATATAGGCTACCTTTTATACAAGCTAATACCCGCGACTCCGCTCACGGAGTCGATCACTCGACCCACGGAGTCGATCAGTCGGGATGTCTGGATGTATGTTTGTTACTCTTTCACGCAAAAACGGCTGAATAGATCGGATTGAAATTTGGTATAGAGATAGATTATAATCTGAAATAACATATATAGGCTACTACCCGTGGCTTTGCCCACGGACTCAATCAGTCGGGATATTTGGATGTATGTTTGTTACTCTTTCATGTAAAAACGGCTGAATGGATATGACTGAAAATTGGTACAGAGAAAGATTATAGTCTGGATTAGTACTACTAAGTAGTACTAGTATAGGCTACTTTTTATACAAGCTAATACCCGCGGCTCTGCCCGTGGGAGTCGATTGGTTCGTAATCGTTTATTGGTCAATTCCCCGGTTCTACTAAACCAAATGCAATCAAACATACGGCAGATTTTATGTAAAACCAAGACCTTGCTAATGAAAAGGCAACATCAAAATTTGTTCAGCAGTTTTTGCGTCCATCACGAGCAAACAGACAAGGATTCCAAAAAATACTTAGATATTTTTTGTGGTCAACATAACCAAGTCTTTTATATCTTTATATCTACACATATCGTCTCCAACGATATGTTGTAGTTGTATCTGTCCAAGTAATTTACAATTCTATAGTTAGTAGTAGTTGCTAGCTGACGCCTGTGGCGCCGCCCACCCGCGTGAATATTATTACAACTAAAAGTACTGTTATATAGGTATATGATGTCCGCACTGTCCTTAGGTGAGCCCTGTAAAGATGGTGTAAGGTGAAACCAATGAATAAATTAAAAAAAAAACTTTTGGTCATGTCTCCAAATTTTAAGTCTGACTAAGAAAACCGTAAGTACTAAAATCCGTTTAGTACTTTTTATCCAAAAGGTTTCGGCTAGACGAGTAATAACCAGTGGAGTGGAGAGTGGAGCGTAGTGGGGAGTGGTGTGGAGAGTGGAGTGGGGAGTGGGGCGTGGTGTAGAGAGTGGAGTGGAGTGGATTGGACATTGAAGTCTAGAGTGGAATGTAGAGTGGAGTCGGTAGAGAGGATTGGAAAGTAGAGTGGAGGTGGAGAGTGGAGTGAACAGTGGAGTGGAGTGTGGAGTGGAGAGTGGAGTGAACAGCGGAGTGGAAAGTCGAGTGGAGAGTCGTTTTATTAAAATAGACTTGGTGGCGATACTGAATTCCACGCGGCAGTCATACATTTCGACTTCCAGACCCACCGAATACACCGGAATCAAGGGCACTGAAATCAAAATATTTAGCAAAATCCTATATATTTTTAAAAGTAATCTGTATTATGAATGCTTATGTTTTTTATTGAAATCTAATACATAAAAGACACACTTTTAATATAGCTTTACATTATTAGTTCAAATAATTGAGGATAAAATGGATTCACCGAAATCAGTTTTAGGTGTATACCAAGCCACCGAAAATGCTTACATAACTTAATAAAACAGTGGGGCGATAACATACAGACGTCTTGTCCTTACCACCGGTGCGGTGTAACTGATAGTTTGCACTACTCGAACCTCTATTCTCGCAGTCGCTAGAGTACAGAGTAATGAATGAATCGGTGCGCGCCACTGAAGTCAACTCTGAACGTCGGACGTAAAGACAACCAGTTGTAACTTGTCTAGTAATGCCTATAATGGCTTAGTAATGTTATAAATTAAGTAAATAGTTATCAAGTTGTTTGTGAATATATTATGTACATATAACACCTTTATTGGAGAAAAAAAGATAAAAAATAATTTTCGCTGCAAGGACAGGACCGGACGCGACACCGAGGTCAATATTTTCGTAGTTTTCATTTTTTTAAACTAACTTCTACGTAATTTATCTAAAAAATACCACAGGCCCCCCCTACTATTTTTGGCCGTACATTTTATAAAAAAAATAATCATATTGATAAGTAATCTCCAAGTATTGGTTTTCGACGCGGACTCGCCTATTTGAGCCGGCTGAGAATGACCCTAATGAAAATGCAATGTATGTAGGTAATTAATGTATTTTTTTGTGTCTTAGAACCATCATACTTCTTTTATTTGTATCATCAGAAACCAGATTAACATGACAAATGTAGACAATACCATGCACTGCGCACGCGCATAAGATCAAGTACACTTGTACTAAGTATGTTTGTCTTCCTAAGCTCAAAACGTCATATTATAACGATTAAGGTGGTGATAACGTTCATCACAAAGTAATCTTCTTGAAATGAAGTTTGTTGAACATTTATTGAAGTTTATTATGTTTGTATTCGGAGACATTATTCGTAACGGTGACCGCATTTTTTTGCGTGCGGATATCCCCAGATATGCTATCCTTGAAGGCAACGGGGGCAGTCATGTCGGACTTCAACTGAACCGCACGCCATCGCGGGTTTCCAGAAGACAGGGGTGGCCAATAAGACATTTCCTCGCACCCCGTTGACCCAATACTAAAAATTTCAAGATGGAACCCTTGGGTTTGGGAACCACGGTATCCCCGTCTTGCTGGGGGCGCACACCGAACGCCTCGGCTTGCTTCTACTAGGGAAACGCCACCCGTATCTTGCCTCCCTGCCTGCTACCAGACCTGCGCTCATGGAGAACGGAGGTCGTAAGTGACCTCGGACGCCTGAGTCGCCTGTGCCTGTTGTGGGCTCGGCAGTAGGTACAAAGAGTTCTGTGTCTCTTCTGGACTCACTTCACCACCTCCTTCTTGAGCATTGTTTGCTCGCAGAAGGAGGCGTTACAGGTGCTCTACCTTAGTAGTAAAATAAATGGAAATGATTCTATATAAAGGGAACGAATAATATCTTTCGTTGGAGTATCAACGCAGACATTGGGGTTTGAAAGGTGACAGAATATGCTTAAACACTAATAGGCTTACGAAGATAACTGCCAGGGTTTGAGAGATTATTATGACGTGATTCATGACTCAGCATTGGATTAAATGATTAGGTATATAGGTACGCTTGCATGAAAGGTTTAATGACAGTAGAGGAGACTCGTGAAGTATGTAAGGACAGAAGCAGTTGGTGGGCTGTTCTCACAACTTACACCAGAGAGGGATAATGGCATGAATCAAAATGTGAACAATTCCGGTAGATTCCCATACATTTTAGGAAAACTGATAAATTATGAGCATATTATTTGAGTTGGTGCATCGAGGTTCGAAATACGCCACGGGCGAAGCTGGTCAGCTAGTCTATACTAATATTATAAAGAAGTAGTAAAGTTTGTGTGTTTGTATATTTGTTAAATTGTAAGGGGTAATCTAGGGATCTACTGAACCGATTTTAAAAATTCTTTCACCTATAGAAAGCCACATTATCCGTGAATGTCATAGGCTGAATATCATCACGCTACTGCCCAAGGGAGCGGAGCAATAATTTTATATATGTATGTATGTATAGTTATGCTTATGAATTCACGAGGAGCCAGCATGTGAATAAGGGAACTCTTCAACGTTACTAACTTCCTCAAATATGGGCTTGTACGGTTTATTTTAACGAGTCCCATGCATTATGTATACTATTATAAAATTGTAAATGAGTTGTCTGTCCTTTGGAGACATTTAGAAAAATATACTTTGGTTATGTTAAATAGACGATTCTCAACACATTTTTTTTTGAATCTTTGTCTGTTTGTTTACGATATACGAATGATAACCATATGCATCAGCTAGTTTAGGAGAGTCCTATGACCCTTGTTTGTTATACTGATTTTATTTATAAGATTTTACCATAATATGAGACAACTCTTTATGCTATGTCATTACTTATTCAAATAAAGTTAAAAAATAATCATATTTTTTATTTAACTTCTATACAATCGAAAATATGACGCAATTTAGGAAGCAACTATGTAAATAATGTAGGTAAACGTAGAGTTAATGGTTCGACTATCTATTGTATATATTTAATGTGTACTTATACTCTGTCTAATTTAGGATGATAAAAATGACAGTTCATGTCTATGAAGTATCGTATTTTTTTATACAAAAATTATACCATAAAATTATTGTAATTCATAGACAAGCCCCGCCCACTTGTCATAGTGAAGCGTCTTGCAAGAATATAGCACAATTGACTATTCACAAATGAATCGATTGAATCGAATATAAAATAATTTATTGAAATTATTAAGTACTTATACTACTAAAATTTTTGTAATATAATTAGCTAAATATGATACGAAACATAAATACTATACCATAAAACTTCTCCTTTGTCATCCTGAAGTAAGTTACCAAAAATAATAAAATAAAAAAGTTTTTGTGTTTTTGTAAGTATCGATTCCATATTCTACGGGAACAATAATCGAAAATCGAAAGATTCATTTTCGATTATACTATATAGGCTACCCTATTTAGACCTGTCATTATTATCATCCTACATTAGACAAAGTATAGGTATATATGAGATTGCAATATTGAGTGAGTGAGTGAGTGGTGAGTCAGCGAACGCAGTAAACAAAGAAATATTCACTCGTAAGTAATACTGTTTTAGGATTGCGTTATATCATCATTTTGCATAATTAGCACTCAGCTATTGTTGTTTCAATTTCATCAAATATTGACGAAATAATCGTGTTGAATTTGATTTTACTGAACCTCTATTTATAGTTAGATACTATTATGAAATTTTAAAGTACCTAGCTGTGTGGGTACATTACAGATATTTATAAATAAATATTTGGGTTATGTTATATGAATGATTCTGAACACGAAAATATTTTTTCGGAATTCTTGTCTGTTTGTCCGTTTGTTCGCAATGGACGCAAAAACTACGGAACGAATTTTTTTGCGATTTTTTGTTTGAAAGGTCTTTTTCAGACTTAAAATCTTGCGCATGTTTTATCACAATCGGTTAAGTAGAACCGGAGATATAGTCAAAAAACGTGAAAACCGATCCCACGCGGGTACAGCCGCGGGCATAAGCTAGTAAATAATAAATAAATAAAAAAAAAAAAATAAATAAAATGAAAGTGTCTTTTGCTCTGTCGTGTGTTAGTTGCAACTTCTTTTAAATACATACGCCATATTGGTTGACCTGGTACCTATGTTATAAAATAAATTGCTTGGTAAACATTCTTCAAAATGCTGAACTGCAACGAATTCAATATTTTCAAATACTAGCAGAAATTGCGAGTTTAAAGCAGTAGCACTATTATTTGTAAGTAGTAATAAATGCAAATGCAAATTTGTTCAAATTATAGCGTTTATGCAAATTCAGCTGGCATCATGTCATGGCGAGACGCGGAGTGCTCTTTGTGTAGAGGTCACGTGAATCGATGCCCAATTAGACGAGGGCGACAGATTTTTATTGGCTCTTGTTTCATTCTACTATGTAGGTACAATCATATCATGCAGCTTTACAAAATTAGGGTTATGCCGTATTCATCCCACTAAAACTCATCCCATTCTTAATTATTTTATATACCAACTAGGTGGCAGACAAGCACACGGCCCACTTGGATGGGAGTGAGCACAGTGAGCTCTGGCTACCCTACTTACTAACTATACGGATGCCAACTAACCGTAATATTAATGTTACAGATCTTCGAATGGTAACCGTGATGGCCGCGACCCACGCGGAAACCAGTGTAGGAAATTATTTAAATGTATTTAAATAGTAAGTGAAGGCTCACTCTTTAAAAACACGTACTAATATTTAATTCGGGGCACGTTTATTATGCAGTCCAAAAGTAGATACAAAAGAAACCAATTAACAATGACCTGCGTCTGACATTTATTTTACTCAACCGATCGAAATAACTTGCTTATAAATTACACTATCGCCTTGGCAACAACAGGTTCATTGTAATTTGTTCAGCCGTTTCGTTCTGATGAAGTAACAAACTGATGTAAACTGTCGTTTTGTAGTTGCTTTTTGTACTGTTTAGTCGTGAATAGCGACCGATTATATCATAGCTAAGTGTTATTAGCTGGTTTCAGGAAATGGTGAACCATTTTGAAGTAGTTATATCCAGCTGCTATTATGAAAATCACCATTGCATTGTTACAAACACAATGACGGATCCAAACCGGTTCATGGGGATCGCACGGATCCCACTCCCGTCGGCTATTGGGGATGGTTATGTCAGATTCAAGCCGACTAAAACCGCACGCCGGTTTCGGATCTGGGGTGGAAGGTTACCTAAAAGGCATTTCCCTCGCACCTCAGTTGAACCCGGGCCATCTACGGGTTTAAGATAGCTATAGATAGATAGATAGATAAATAGATAGATAGATGATTGATTGATCACATGTAGTTACGACCCAAAGCGTAATACTATTAAGGACTCTTATCCATAATTCCGTACCAAAGGTTTTTATTTTATAAGAGGGACTTTTACTAGTTTTCATAAGGGTTTTCACCAAATTTGCATAGTTTATCAAACAGGGAAGTCCATTAAATTTGTTCCGTTAATTTTCTCTAATTCAATTATTCCTTTGCGTGTCACCCAACAATTAAACAATCCCTGTGACTTGCTCAGTTCAATGACTGTTCATAACCGTGACGTCCTTGACCCACAAGAATCAGTTAGATTTAAAGTTATTAATTATTAATCACAATGCTTAATATCTTCTATACTTACTTATAATAAAACTGTAGAGAGGTCAATTCTGTACATTGAATATATTTACAAAATAACTATTGGGGGATGATTGGTGATCGATACTAATGCAAATAATTTTTTTGTCTTTGTCTGTCTGTCTGTCTGTATGTGCACGCATGGATCAAAAACTACTGGAGGGATTTTGACCAAACTTGGTACGATTATAGATCATAGTTCTGGGCAACATATAGGCTACTTATTATACAAGCTGATACCCGTGGCTTCGCCCGCGCTTCGTTTTTAGGTCGTTTTTGGTCCTTGGTCGTTCTTGGTGGATCACAATCGGCTGACTAGAATTAGCGATATAGTAAAAAAACGCGAAAATCGAAGTCCACGCGGGCGGAGCCGCGGG
The DNA here is from genome assembly GCA_963576445.1 of Lithosia quadra. Classification (NCBI taxonomy): domain Eukaryota; kingdom Metazoa; phylum Arthropoda; class Insecta; order Lepidoptera; family Erebidae; genus Lithosia; species Lithosia quadra. The sequence continues at coordinate 17,031,109 of OY754875.1, forward strand.
CAACAGCTATTTACTAATAAGAAACTGTGGGCGCATAAGGCTTGTTACTTTTCGGGAGTCCCGGGTCCTCTCCGGCCTTTACTTTTTTTTTATAATCCACGTCAAGGTCAAGTCAAGTCTCAGGAATGGGGGTCACCATTACAAACATCAATAGTGCTATACCTACTACTCCACTTTACACGGTCTTGGGCACCCATGGTAGTGAGACTATTGGCAAAAATTTCATCTTCTACGACATCAAACAAGCACTTTTTAATGCTTGTTTAGACCGCCTTATGGTCGTGAATAATTGAAAGTAAATACGAAACAGAATGTACACACGCGATATGTACATAATTAATTGTTTGTATTATGATCGTTTCCGTAAAATGGAGCGGCGTATACATAGTTATGTGGTGTATATCAGCATGTTTACAGCGGTTTTCGTTCAACAATCGCCTGAAAAATTACAAACATATCGACGCGCGACGGTCGGCTTGAGCGTCAAAAGATGATTTGAAACTTAAAAATCTGCATGAGAATTATTGATTATATTTTAATGGAAATTTTAAAACATTGTGATTGACAACTCTGATTAGTTAAACAACATTTTCACTAAGAAATATTAGTTAATTTACTCAAAACCGAATCTTCTATATTTGAAAATGATCATCTACTTTTCACGCTGACTACATACGGACATGACAAAAATCGTATTTTTTAAAATTCTATTATTCATATTTTCCATTGCCCAAAGACATATTTTTTTTAATATAACTTATTAATCTTATAAAATAAATATAGGAATGTGCAATGGAAATCCTAAAGCCAATAGGTAATTTAATAAAAAAACTGCCATTTTTGACATGTCCGTTGTAACTTGTACAGGACCTATATACGTAGGGACCGTCGAAATGTGTTATTCCGTCATTCTTTATCATAGGAGTAGGTAGAGACGAAATGATTCGAATAACGTAAACCTTTTGCTTCTTCGACGAGTACCTACTTTCCTATATCACTGTTTTCATACGTGCTTGCCAGTTGCGGGTACCCTTGACCTGGCCTTTCCTCAAAAGTCCTTAATAACACTTGCGATTAAATTATCAACTTCTTGATAGTGCTTTTATTATAATGATATCATTAAACAATTTTAATCGCAAATATAATAAAGGGCTTTTGAGGAACAAAAGCCCTTAATAATACGATTAAATTATCAACTTCTTGATAATGCTTTTAAAATAATAAAATTAAACAATTTTATATGTACAAGATTTTTGAAACTTTATTTAAAGCTGCGTGTATAACTTAAATATTAAGATAAACAGTATTTAAATTAAATTTCTAGCAGTACTTCAACAATACAAATTAGATTAAACTAATTATATGGGTAACTTCAATAATGATTTCACTTCGCGTTATGGTAAGTGCTAAAGGATGCCAAAAATATGCTACTATATCTTTAGCTTGATGGCCTTAACAGATGCTTTTTACGCACGCTCCGCTTAAAGGATACGAGGCTGTAGGAAGAAGGAAACACTGCGTATTGGCACATAATGACTAATAAATAATACTAGTATTAGTAAAGAACTTCAAGTCTTAAAAGTGCGACAAAAAAGAGGTGCCTGATCGCTTGGCTATAGATAGAATTGTTTGCAGCCTCAAAGGCTAGAATGTGATTGATAAGAGATAATTCAATTACATCATAAAAAAAACCGATGTATCAACTGATAAGAGTTCAGCAACTGACCTTGATACAGTACGTTATCTCTCACTCTGTAGTAGGCTGGGAGGATAAGAAACCTCAACATTGTGTACTATAAACATGTCCACTGGACTTAGTACCCGATTACAAGCACAAAGAGCATGAGTATTACTTTGTAATATACAAGTGTTTGCCGAGATTACGACAATTATAGTGATATTGGGTGATATGAACAGCTGTGCTCGCTCAGCAATCGGGGTGAACCACTCGTCATGACAATATTAGAGGATGGAAAGATATGCTAGACTGTAATACCTCTACTACACGTAGACAGATGTGTCAGCAGACGTCAGCAGATGCATCCGCAGATGGATCACCTCGAACCGTCCACACATCTGAAGGTCGATCAGTCTATGTTGGTTCTTGACAGACGCAACACGTACCTACCTAGGTACGCTAAATGCATATTGAGACGCCTAAGACTTCTAACCTAATCTATCCAAGTCGGGGTACTCTGAGTCGGGGTGTTAAAAACAACTTATTACTTTTGCCTATTTTATTCAGTTAAAAGTACTTTTGACTGGTTAAGAGCTTTGGCTGCAAGCTTACGGTTAAAAGTAATTTTGCCTGATTTTGCTAGTCAAAAGTACTTTTGACTGGTTAAGAGTTTTGACTGCAACATTATATTTTCCTAATTTATCCAAATATATTGATTATTTGCAAAAAATCACATAAAACTGCCAATCTCGCGAGATCTCGATATTGGCGAGATCTCGCAGTGTTGGTATTCACGATCTCGCGAGATCTCGCTGAAGCCCCAATCTCGCGAGATTTGCATTCCCTAATTGAGACCGGAGCTGCCGCAGCTTTTCATGCTGTTTTTTATAAGTTTCTAAGTTATCTCTGTGCCAAATTCTAACTAAATCTGTTTAGCGTTTAGGCGTTAAAGCTAACACACAGATAGATAGCCTTTCGCATTATATGGACTCATTCCGTGACGGTCACTGTGCTATGGCACTATTCATACCTACATAAATAAAGTAGGTGTTAATTGACAAGTAAGTGATGGATGGCCTGCTTATTTACATCAATAATGGACAAAAATACAAACAGATATGTCATTAGGCTCACTCAACCATCAAGCGACCCGGGGCCCACTTCGCCCTCAACTCGGTCATTCTCCCTTCTACTAATGATGGATAAATCAAATAATATTCATACGAAATTCACGCCTTTTTAATGCTATAGTGATGTCATTCATTTTTTAGTTTGAATATAATGACATATCATGTTGATTGTAGATTATAGGTATACTATTATAAAATTGTAAATTACTGTTTGTTTGTACATTAGAGATATTAAAAATACTTGGGTTATGTTAGTTATGTGAAGGAGTCTGTTTGTCGGTTTGTCAGTGCGGACAAACAGTCCGCGATGATCGCAAAAACTACTGAACGGATTTTGCTGTTTTTTGCATTAAAAATGTCCTGATCAAACTTAAAATCTGCTGTAGGTATGTTTGATTGCAATTGTGTGAATTTCACTTTTTGTAATTTATGTGCTAATCACATGTTTGCCATCTGCTGACGGTGAAGAAAAAAACATCGTGAGGAAACCCTAGACGAAATTCTAAGGACCATGTCCGATTCACCAACCCGCATTAGGCCAGCGTGTGTGGATTAAGGTCTAAACCCTTTCAGCTCTCTCGTTAGAGGAGAGGAGACCCGTGCCCAGCAGTGGGACATAAATAGGTTTCAGTCAAGTACTTACATGAAAACTTGGGGCTCGTACATTTCAATGTACAATGGCAAGTCAATCTTTACCAGATTATCTTATCTTCTGATATTATTTAAATAGATATGAGCCTTACTAACAAAGAATTTTTGCACATTTCCGTGTTAATGAACTCCTAATTTTCAATTCAGCTCAATCTTTCATGACTGACCTTCCTACTTAACACTTTTACACATATTTTATTTGGTCCGATGCACATCTAATAGGCTTCTTTTATAGTAAAATTGTAAATTAGCTGTGTCTATACATTGGAGATATTAAAAAAAATACTAGGGTTATGTTACACGAACGATTCTGACACAAAAAAAAATTGGAATTATTGTTGGTTCGTGCGCGATGGACGCAAAAACTACTGAACGGATTTTGGTGCGGGTTTTTTTTGAAGGTCTTAGTCGGACTTAATTTTTTTTATTGGTAATAGACTCGCGTTTGACCACAATCTCACCTGTTGGTAAGTGATGATGTGGTCGACGGTGGAGCACGCTTGCCTAGAAGTAACCTATTCACTCTAGACTTGAAGACTTCCATGTTGTAGCTTTCCGGAAATACAGACTCAGGTAGGGCATTCCACTCTTTAGTATCTTTCCAGTCTTATGCAGGTTTGATCACAATCGGTTGAATAGAACCGTAAATATAGTCAAAAAACTCGAAAACCGGGCGGAGTTGTGGACACAGGCTAGCACCTAATATAAATAAATAGGTATTAACCGAGTTAACACTAGAAACCTTTAGAGATCAATCACCTTATCATTTATGAAAATGGCAAATAAAATACTTTATCACAATGAAGTGTCCTTTCAGATCAGATCCGTCTAGACACAAATGTCAATGATACGACAGCTTCTGTACACCCCTCCCCGCGCCTCCCCGCCTCCTGACCATAAAATGCCCGAAGCTCGAAAAATAGTCATTTGAAGACTGTTACTACGAACCAGATTATTTATTTGATTTTTTCGGTTATCAATCACAACAATAAATATTGATAATAATTAAAATATTACGTATATTTACGTGTCGTGTATGTTTGCATGTGAAAAGGCTCTTACCTTGGGGTGCAACAATAAACTGGTCACTAGTCAGCGCCGCCAGCTCCCTGACTAGCTGCCGAGCCTCGATCGCTTCGGTCAAAAGGCACACTTGGTCTAAGTCTATGTCCTCGATGATGATGCCTTTGTTCACCGAGTCGAATATGAAGCCTAGTTGTCGGCTGCAACAAGTGAAAACAAAATTATATATTATATGTATAATTATAATATACTAGCTGTTGCCCGCGGCTCCGCCCGCGTGGATGTCGAAATCCGTTTCAAAAACTATCCTATCTCTCAAGTTGGATCGAACTGCACATGGTGTGCGAATTTTATTATAATCGGTTAAGTGGTTTAGGAGTCCATTGAGGACAAACATTGTGACACGAGATTTATATATATTAAGATGTTTTTCCTTCCCAGAGTTCGTTCGTTCTTAGTGGCACGGTGTTTTAAATGTTTTAATTTACGAGTTTAACTGAACGAGTTCGACTCCTGAGTAGTACCTACTGTTGGTTTTTTAACCCAATGATGTAGTTCTAGTTTTCATCATTTATCTTTTCTCTGCAGCTGTCTGTACTTACCTACATTAACTGAACACAGCGACCACTGTAAGTGTGTACATCACATGTAGGTACCGTGCCGATAGAACGTCTAATAGCATCTAATATAAACCATGCTCAGCGATTAACGCCTGTCCACAAATTAAAACAATTTTCGTCAATGTACATAATTTAACGGTTATTGATTCGTATTTCGAACATTGAATACGACAATTCAGTTGGAAGTCGATTAAAAATGTATCGGAACTCGTGTTATACCGAATGTAATTTTAACAATTAGAATAGTAAAAGTCAACATTGAGGGCCTAGATTGTGTTAAAACAAGCCACTGACACTGTAAAAATGCTAATGTAATATCCTCTTTACAAGCTTTTGTTTGTTACAACTCGAACTACCCTGATTGATTTGACTAAAGAAATCCCAAAAAGATTTTTGACGTAAGTGACGCGACACCGATATTAGTCAAATCACTCATTTCATTAGTTAAAGAGATTCAAAAGACATGAGTCTATCGTGCCAATATACGAGGGCTGGGGTAATGCAGTGCTAACTAATTACGGATATTAAAAAGAATCTAAAAACACAAGTATATTTTTAGAATTAGCTCCGACAGCGACGGGGCGAGTGCAAAAATATCTTAGTCATTTTCATAGATGTTATAGACTTTTTAAAAGTCAATAAACTTCTATAAGTAGTTACTATTATAAAATAGTGAAGTAGCTGTGTATTATGTACACTGGGGATATTTTAAAAAAATTGGTTTGATTAACTTGAACGATTTTGAACACATTTTTTTATAATTGTTGTCTGTTTGTTCACGATGGCCGCAAAAACTACCGAACGAATTTTGATGCGTTTCTTTCCATGGGCGAATCTGCGAATGACGGCTAGTTAGTAATATTAGTATGGTTCGCATCCTTAAAAGTAAAAAACATTACCCTCCTTTCTTCGGCAGTCGGGTAATAAAACCAGCTGTAAAACGAGATTATGACATTGACATGCTTCAAGAGTTCGTTTGCTGCCACCGAATTTGTTTAATCTAATCTTATAATTATATGTAACGGAACACGGAGACCTTTGCTTACATAAATCAAATTTTGTTTTCAATTATAGACAATTAACATGGCTATTAATGACACATTCAACGATAACACTGCTATCGTTACAGTGTTTATATTTATTACGAGTATTCAAAACGTCCAGCTGTGGACATTATTCTTATTAGTGTCAAAGTGCAAAATATTATTAATTGTGATGATGTTACAACTGTGTAGGCGGTGATTAAATAAATATAGATACATAATCAAGCCTTGCTTTACTATCTCTAATGTCATTGAAAGTAATTAAACTTTTTAATAAGATTTCTGGTCCCGTTCCTGCAATAAATGGGAACCTATTCCAAGGATAAAAGTAGCCTTTGTGTGATTACAGACTAATCTATCCCTGTACCAAATTTCAGCTAGATCCGTTCAGACGTTTGAGCATGATTGAGTAGCAAATATATTCACCAATGGATAAAAGCTCATGAAATATTGGTTTTCAGTAATAAAATAAATTAAATAGACTGTATACTACACGACTAGGGTTACCATTTAGGAATTTGATAAGTCCTGACAAAATGCCGGACATTTCGATAAAAGTCCGGACACCTCGTTACACGTGGCACGTGGCACGGGGGGGGGGGGTAGGATGCGAGGTGCAGGCGGGTTTGACTTGAAACGCCTGTCACATAGATAAAATTAACAAAAATTCCCACCGAGCCAAATTTAGCTGGGGTTTTTCAATTTTAATTTTATTAAAAAAAACATCAGACCAAAGTTGTACATTTTAAAATTATCTACAAAAATTGTCTCCATGGTTTTTTCCTAAGAGTTACCATTCCTGAGATATCGCGATTCTAAGGGTTGTTTTTACGTCCATCGCTTCAACGGATTTTAATGTGGTTTTTTTATTAGAAAGTTCTTACTTAGACTCAAAATTTACCGTATGTTTGGTTGTAATTGGTTAAGTAGAACCAGAGATATGGTCAAAAACGACCTAAAAACGAATGCGGCCGAAGTCACGGGTATAAGTTTGTATAAAAAGTAGTTATAGTGTTCAGTGTGTGGGTACTATAATATATTATAGGCCCAGAAGTATGAACACTATAATCGTACCAAGTTTGATCAAAATCCCTCCAGTAGTTTCTGATTCATGTATGCACATACAGACAGACAGAAAGACAAACAACTTACTGATTTTATTTTTTGCATTAGTATTGTATCGATCACCAAATATCATCCCCCAATAGTTATTTTGTACATTTATATTTAATGTACAGAATTGACCTTTCTACCGTTTTAGAAGGATATAATACCATCTAATTTAAAAAGTCCGGACAAATTAAAAAGCCGGACAAAGTCCGGACAAGTGCCTAAAAGTCCGGACATGTCCGGATTAATCCGGACGGATGGTAACCCTATACACGACCATGGTTCTAGACTGCATTCTGCCACCTGAATTATGGAACTATGCCAAAAGATTCGCCTCTATACGTTATAGATTCAAGAAACACAAGTATGCAGCGCGCGCCCTGTAGGTACCCCGTAGTCCCAGTGGACCAACTAGTTTGGCACTATTAGTTGTGCTATGGGTAGGTACAACTACCAAAAACATGTCCTCATAGCGCAACAGTTAATCATTTGTTGGAATATCTTTTACCAATGAAAAGAATCGACACAAGTCTTGCCCAACAATGCTGTATTTTGTTCGTTTTTTTTCAAAACTCGACTGTAAACTGACAGGTATTGTGTAACAAATTCGAGCGCCACCAGCCACAACCACTGGCCACAACCGTCGGCATTCGAAAGGTGATTTACACTTACCAATATCCCGGTAGCGACAGACGTAGGTCATTGGGTATTTTTTTGTTAAATCGTCTGCAAAGAATGACGGATGATGCTGTTTGTCACGATGCATAATCTAAGCTATTAAAAATTATTGTAGAATCTTAACTAGCTATGTAAGTTCTTATTTTATAAAAAACTAGTCTGAGCCCTTTGTTCCATCCAAGTGAAATTAAATAGAGCCTGTTCCCACTTAGTATTATATTCTTATAAAAAAGTTTATGAGGATGGATTTATGGCTGGATGAAGAGGCCGGAGCCCTACGGCCCGTGTTAATAAGGGCCAGTGTGAGTGAGACCCTCAGGCTGTTGGTGTCTATCCCCGCAAAAAGCAACTATCCACCGAAGCATTTTGAAATGTGCCGGAGCGCTAGAGTAGGCGATTCCCTCTTGATTTCCCAAAGAGGTGGGGCGACTATCCGGTTTTTACCCTAATATACATAGAAAAATGCACAGTATTTCTGAAGAAACACCCATATCAAAGCAAATATACATCTTCATGCATATAAATTTTGCACTAAGCGGTAAACGAACTTGCACCTCCTAACGTGGCAGCCGAATGCACGAACTCTACACCACAGAGGCCATAAAAATACGTTTATAAAAGGGTTATAATTTCAGTAAAAATGTAATAAACCTCGTAAGTGGACAAAAAATATTTGTCTACAAACTTGAGTAGACAAAAATAGTCTGATAACATAGATAAGCGATCTTATTGAAAATATTATTATATCCAGCGATATATTTTATCAATGACTAGCATGAGTTTATGGCTCTGCCCGATCTAAGACGCTATTATTCAATACTGGCAACCCAACCTCGATTTGCTTCAATTTATATGAAATTTTTAACTCAATTCATCTAAATTTAAACATTACATTATCGCCATGTCCAAGAGGATAATGTACGTTTCAAATGTTGAAATAATGTTACCAATAAGTGCAGTATTTCTGAAGATTACCTCAAACATATAAACGAACTCACAAAATTTGGCCTCTCTGTCTGTTTATAATGTTAGCACAGTGGAAATAAAAGTTTCGTTCGACTGTGATATTAGTAGGTATAGATAATTTAAACTGTCCGAGTCAAGCCTGTTACCAAGACTAGTTCAACGTGGCCGATAGGTCGCGTCGCGTAGTTCAAAGATACGAACGAAACGTCGCGTAGTTCAAAGATATGAACGAAACGTCGCGTAGTTCAAAGATATGAACGAAACGTCGTGTAATTCAAAGATATTGAACGAAACGTCGTGTAGTTCAAAGATATGAACGAAACGTCGTGTAGTTCAAAGATATTGAACGAAACGTCGCGTACAGAGATATGAACAAAACGTCACCTAGTTCAGAGGTATAAACGACATAAATCACTAAAAACATTAAACTAAAGTGCACTATACCAATAACCACTACACCAATAAAACAAGTAACAACAGCCACCTATCGGATCCATAACTATCTTATCTTTCAAACTGTAGCTACCATACACATTCATTTGAAATCGGTTCAGTGATTTTGGAGATTAGTATGTACGAACACAATGGCATTTGGTTTTTATATTATTAAGATATAGGTAGTGCTCATTGTGTTTATTGTATGTTAGGTTCATAATAACATTTACAGAATTCAAAATAGCGTGACAAATGACGGTGTTATCTTATCAGATGGACACGTGGCCGCCGCATGGCGCTGCCGGTGCAAGACCATTGAGTTTGAACAATATTCCATTGTACTAAGGTCATTTAACACGCGGTTACTAAATTCAGGGTTATTTATTGATACCACAGCTCAGGTTTCGTACGGGAAAATTGTGTAGTTTACCTCCTTAGGAGTGAAATTTCAAACAGTTTATTTCAACACACGCGATTACTAAATTCAGGGTTCATATAATAAAAGTACTAGCTCAGATCTTGCACGAAAAAATTGCGTAGTTTACCACTTCAGGAGTGAAATTTTCAAAAATCTTTCCTTAGTGAATGCTGACCAGATAAAAGGCATCAATTGCTAAAGTTTCAAGTTTGTGGCTCCACCGATTTAGACGAGTATTCAAATAGATAGATACCAAGCAAATACCATATTTGAAAAACCATATTCGAATAGATATTAAAATATTATCAGTATTAATAAAGGTTCTTCGGTTGAAGGTGAAACTCACTCACTCTGAAAGTGAGCCTCTTGACGTCAACAATGAATGAATGATAATTTATTTGACGAAATACGGTACAATTTTGATGGTATATAATATCCACAATTAACACTTAACGTATTTCACCAAATTTAGCAAACTTACCACAATATCGACCAAAAAAGATATACTCCGCATCGGTGGAGCCATTTTCAAGTTTTCAAGCATCAAATTTAGGTAAATAATTATGGCAAAAAATGCATGTGACGCTACGGTAGTCACTTTTCCATTATTGTTTACTATCGTAAAACCAAGGTTAAAAAAAATCGCAGAGCTCGCTGCCGACAACAGAGCTATAAAATCTGCAAGCGTCTAATTGAATCGTCCAACGTGCTCAAACATGTGACTCCAATTCGTTTCGCTCTCCTAGCATTGTGATGTTGCATAACATGAACCTACTATGTATTCAACGATGAATTTTTAAAATAGATTTATTATTAACTAGCTGACATCGTTCCACCTTAGAATCAGCTTGGAAGAATTAAATTATGTAGGTCCCCATCTAATTCAGCTGAACTAGATGGAGACAACGTAAACCCGAGAGGGCCATCTAAGAGCTGTAGATGGCCCAGGGTCGGTAAGTGTGCGGAGGAATTGTTTTATTGGGTTACTTTACACCCCAGTATATGAGACACGAGACGGTGTGCAGTTCTGGTCGGTTCGAATCCGACGAGTTCCTCACGAAATAAGCAAAAAAAATGGAACAATATAGGCGGAGAAAAACTAAAAAATTAAATATAATGCAAAAATAATCTTTCATCCCCTATTTCAGCTAATTATGTCTTTCCCAAAATCTATTCCATCTCTGTATGAAATGTCATCAAGATAGGTTCAGCGATTTAGGCGCGACAGCGTAACAGACAGACATAGTTACTATGAAACTCAGGCTATGAAAGTATGGGGTTATGGGGTATGCGCCAGGTTAGCCCATAACTATTCACGTGTATGCGTGGCGGGTTGTGGTGTAGTGGGATTAATTTAGCTCTACCCACTCATCACTCAAGTTTACATAATTAGCTGTGTCAAGTACTTTATGAACAATAGTACCATTTCTTTGTCTCACAATTGAATCACATCTGTTCCAAGTGTATTTGGCTATCTAATCGGACACTCGATGTTCCGCATAATCTTAATTGTGACTTCTTATCAGTAATCACGTGTTACAACAACATTGCTATAATTGACATGATTGCTGTAAAATTATTTGGATCACCAACCCAGATCCTCGCGGCTTCATCCAATCTCACATGCTAGTCGGCGCTGACTAAGGCGAGGGTCTTCGATAACTGGTTTGCATACTTGAGTCCCAAAGATCTTGGTGGGGTGAGGTCTTATGATTGGTATGGGGTCCCATCAAGATTCTTTTCATTTCATGTTTTTGTTGTTTGACATTTTTTTAAACCGTGCAAAAATCGACATATTACATTCGTTATTTGTACAAGGCAAATGCCAAAAGTTGGTTTGAGAGTTGAACGCTTATTCGAAGTGCATTTCAGTGTCACATTTGCATACGCATTGACTGTCACTACGCTTCCACACTCCCTCCCAGGCACACCTTTTTGTTCTAATCTGCTAGTGTAATAGTTTTTTTATACATAGTACCTATTTTGTTAATTTTTAAAATAATTTTTATAGCATTGATCAAAGATTTATATTTTTTTTTATTCATATATACCTACTTTTGAGGTATATTTTTCATTTTGGATTAATTTTACAAAATTTGAAACGAATGGTCGGATGAAATACTTAACCACCCGAAGTTCCAACCTGGATATCGATTTACAATTTAAATTCACGATATAGCCTTGTCGTAAGGCATATAACTAAAATCATCATGAAAAATACACGATAAAAAAAAATTAAAAAGTTTACACTCCATTATACAATGAAAGCCTTGAAATTAAGGTCGCCAGTAGGAAAGTGGTCTAGTAATACAATGCTACCGATGACAAATGTACAAACAATATTTGTCCTCACTCCTCGTCACTACAGGTGTCCAGTATCACGCTAATCGGATAATGGAAAACGGATAAAAAATAAAAATCGATTACCATCGAGTACTTTGCTTACATCATTATTACACTCATGGGAGGGTTGTGAGTTAAATTTCTTCATCCTAGCGTTGATTCCCAGTCGCATCCAAAGCTTTCACCTCAGAGTCTGAGGTCCGCTTTACCAGTCTTAACTGCGGATTTTGACTTGCGGATATTTTCCGTGAAGCGACTGCCATCTGACCTTAACAACCCAATGGTGACATTAGGCGATATCGAAGCATTGCAGCTAGACGTTACAAAAATCCTACTAATATTATAAATATGAAAGTTTTTGAGGATGGATGGATTCCGGGGTGCAAGGGAAAATCATTACACCCAGGCATTTGAAGACCCGACGCGGGTTTACGATGTTCTAGTCCAACATAAAATATCTGAAACGGAATCTGTATTTCACGTGGGCGACAAGCTCAACAATTTGTCAAATAATCGCGTATATTATGCAAATGTTACAGAAACTGATAAATGCAGTATCGTCACTTCAGGTCAGATTTCACCAGTGGGTTCTCTCGTTTTACTCAGTGAAATTTTAAGAAATTCGGCTTGTTTGCGGTTTATATAATTAGTGTTTCTCTCAAACACCGATACTTTTGAATGTCACGTTTTGATTCATATAATCACTTGATAGACAAGAAGCGATTCATTTGTGTCGTCATCACGCTATCGACAAATATAGATTAGATTAAAAGGGTGTTCGATAATAGTTAGTAACGTAAGTTTCATGTTTATAACCCATTTAAAAACTATGTTCGTGCCTGTATTCAAATTCAAACTAAATAAGTATGTTTTTTACTTTTGGTGGCAAAAGTAGAACATTTAAAAAATACTTATGCCAAAATGTTTACCTATTAAAAATTTTGTTTAGGCCAATTTTTAAGTGCGAGAGAATAGTCACCTCACACCCAGGCGTCTGAAGACACAAGACGGTGTGTGGTTTTAGTCAGTTCAAGTCCAACATAACCGCCCGCGCAGGTGGCAGGAGTTGTACAGTTGTACCTATTCATGGTGATTTCCGTACGAAAAAAAGAAGGGTAGTATCCGTGGGAATTTCCGCAAGGAAAAAGATAAACATTTTCTACCGTAGTCATACAAGTTTTAAAAGAAGTAAGCTATAGTTACTGACCTTTCTATTCTATCGGAGAGGCAGTACTCCCATCGCTGACTGTTGCATTTCCACTCCCGCATGCGCCTCAACACCGGAGAGTTGAGCTCGTCGCATATGATCTTCAGGGCAGCCTCCTCGAGCACATCTTGCACGGCTATTAACGATAACCTGGTGGGAAAACAGGTTGTTTTAACTATTAAAAAAAAATAGAAGACTACAATGTGGGGCAATTGCGACCTTTCAAAAAACAGGACTCCTTTAATTAGCATAAATTTTAAACTCTTAATAATTACATTTTATCGACTTCGAAACTTTAGTTTTAATTCTTTATGGCATTTCCGCTTTTCAGCTTTTTGTTTACTTTCTCATTTAAGAGGCGTCCTTGCTGTACCTACTCAAAATTGTAAGCCAAAAACGACTCTGGTTAGACTTGGCACAGCGATAGATTAGGGTGTGTAGTAACACATAGGCTACGTTTTATCCCGGGAATTGATTCCAGTGGGTCGCGGGAACGGGATAAGAATTCAACGCAGGCGGAGTCGCGGACAACGGTACGTTAAATAACAATCCTTAGATTACTGGGCTTAGTGAGAGGCAAACGTAATTATTCATAACCATAATTACAGTTCAGCCATTTAATATTTTGAGATTCAGGGCTGTGAAGAAATCACTCGTGAAGTCACGACACAGTAGGAAATGATGAGACACTTGATATTACACGCAGTCATGTCGCGACCATCCGGTGTATAATTGAATAATTGCAACGTACACACTATGCAAAAAAATCACTACTTAGTTTGCCTCATATCTCTACAATTGTTAGTGCAGAACAAAACCAAACCGCTTGATTTTTTTTATGTCGGACTCTTCAACGTGACTTCACCTCGCCTGATGGTAAGCTAAAGGCAAAGTCTCTGGAATGAAACCGAACCAAATTCTTGATCGAATTTTACACCGTGTGAGGATGATACCTCAGTCTTGCAACCTGGTAACAGACAGACAGAGAGACGGACAGTGGAATCTTAGTAATAGCCGTAATAGGATTCCATTGGGTACGGAACCTTAAAAGGTCAATAAAATTATTAGTGTCACTGAAAAGGCATTGCTGTGCTGAGTGCTGAGTAACGTAATATTCGGACACGTAATGGATTTTGGACACATTTTCGAGTATTGAAGTATTGAACGAACCTGGAAGTAAGTACTTCTTTATAGCATATAGGCTAATATTAGTCATCATGGTCATCATATTATTAGTCCAACTAAAAATAGAAGTAGCTCAATCAACAGCTTGCATGCAATTACTCATTTGCGTTTGAAAGTATTGAGAGATATGAATACTCCGACGAGAATGATCAATGTCCAAAGTTTACCGGTTCATCTATTAGGTCTTTAAACAGTATGCTGCCACAATTAATAAATAATTGATATTTATTTATTTATCTATTCCAACAGGAGGACCAACAGCCATGAACAAAAATATAAAAATGTAATATTAAAACTTATATGATGGAGAATGCGGACAATGCGGACTAAAATAATACCTATTTAAAGAATTGATAACGATTCTAAAAGAATATCTATAACAGCATACTCAAGCTGCAATGCCAACAGAAGAAGCAGTATGATTCTAATGAAGATAAAGAAAGAGAAACGTTCGATATATCTGCGAAGTCGTATGGGTTTTACAAACAGTATACATCAAACCTATAATGAGATACCTACTCATTATGAGCAACTGTAAAATGACGTGTTCAGCCAAATATCCGCTGTGTCTACAGATCGTCAAAACCAGTGAGCGTGAAGAAAGCCTACTAGATCACTTGTCAAACTCGAAAAAAGACTTATACCTTGTCTAATTTAGGATGATAATTTTAACAGCTCCAAGTAGGGTACCCTATATAGTATAATAGAAAATGAATCTTTCGATTTTCGATTATCGTTCCCGTAGAATATGGAATCGATAGTCACAAAAACACAAAAACATTTATTTCTTATTATTTTAGGTAACTTACTTCAGGTAGGTACTTATGTTTTGTATTATACTTAGCTAATTATATTATAAAAAATTGTAGTAGATAAGTAGGTACTTAATAATTTCAATAAATTAATTTAAGTTCGATTCATTCGATTCATTTGTCTAAAGTCAATTGTGCTGATTTCTTGCAAATCGCTTCACTATGGCAAGTGGGCGGTACCTGTGCTACGATAATTTTTGAGGTATTATTTTGTTTGTAAAAATAGACGTGAACTGTCAAAATTATCATCCTAAATTAGACAAGGTATAAATATTTAAAACCAAATGAATGGTTAAACCTAACAAATCGCGTGGCTGCTAATGGAAGCATTTCAAATGAATTGCTCAATAAGACAATGGGCGTAAAACATCGTTAAATACTGGAAAAGGAAACAATATCAGAACAATGGACTAATCTATGATCATCTTGCAAACAAACCACCACAGCTAAAGGTACACGGTCAAAAGAATTTAGCACAGAATCGATACGTTTAATATTAAAGTATATTAAACTAGCGACCCGGGACCCGGCTTCGTCGAAAATATATAGACTATGACACTCACGAATGACGTGTCTTTCTATTGGTGAAAGAATTTTTAAAATTGGTTCAATAGATCCCGAGATTACCCCTTACAATTTAACAAATATACAAACACACAAACTTTACCTCTTTAAAAAAAACGGCTAGCCTAGTTGACTGGTAGGTAATCAATGATGTATTAATTCTCGACTGACTGACTGATCGATTCATCATAGTGAAGCCTAAACATCTGGATCTACAAACTCTACATTAGATGCTGTGTATCTTGTAAGCATCCACTAAGGAATTTTGAAAATTTCACTCCTAAGGGGGCAAAACATGTTATAAACGTTATATGGCAGTCCTTCATTTTCAAATCACAAAATTTCATACACCTACCTCTGGATAGAACATGTTTCTCAGTTTAATTTTAATTGGTACCGAGTCAACTTTAACTAAATCTACCGATCAATACATCCGTGTATTAGCTTAGGTAATTATAAGTACCTTCACGCCACTTAATTGTTTATTGTGACGATGGGAAAGTCCATATTGAGTTTAAACAATCACATGAATACCAACTTGACACGTTTGAAGACCTACTTGTATATTTATTGTAAACCTGTGGAGATTCTCTTGGGACATATTCAGAGCTAAAGGTTTCATACAAGACGATTCCCACTGGCTTCTCTATTGAATAAATGATGATCAAAACAATACCGATCACTCTTGTATAATGAATGATTGAACATCTAGACCAGTGTTTCTCAAAGTGGGGTACGCGAACTCCTAGGGGTTCGCCATTCGGTAGGGGGTCCGCGGCAAGATTTATGTAATGGCGGCTTGATGACTAGGGGGACAATATACTTATATGAGTGTGTTTTCACACCTCGTCACACACATCATAGGCCACGGTGACCGCTTCCCATCAGGTGGTCTTCCCGTGTGCTTGTCTGCCACCTACGTAGTATAAAAAAAAAACCTGCTAAAGATAAAAACGAAATACAGCAATCGACTCGTTGTCCAGTCATAATTTATCTAAGGTTGAAATCGTCCAAAATTACTCCAAAAATTAACATTAATGTAAAAAGATAGATACTTCTGTTGACACTATCTTTGCCAGTCAAAAGTCTGAGAAACCCTGATCTAGACAGTGTAGGTAACTGCCTACTATAGCTTTTTTTGTAAAAGGCTAGGCTCCTCCTCTGAACCTTTTCCCAACTCAGTTACGGAGTAACTATTGATTAATCTGTGGATACGGTCGGCTTTTCAATCTACCTACAAACCGGCTGAACTTCGATATTTTTTGTGAAGCGACTATCATCTGACTACCACTACTCATGGGCGATAATCTAGGTTTGAATTAGGGTTCCAACTACCCGTAACGACTGCTATAGATATTTCCATATGGTAACCGGGACCGACGGTTTACGCACAGAGGGATCTCAATGTGTTAAGAATGGTCACCCATCCTAAGACTGACCTGGATAGTATTGCCTAACCTTGGACCTAACTTGAATAATTGCAATCTTACGATTACGACCTTCAATGCATATTAAAGAGTGTGTCCTTTCAACAAATGTGTTGTTATAACTGAAAATAGTTCAAATACGGAAGTTATAAAAATAATAATATTCTAGGACGTATCTACTAAACGGAGCTGTCTAGATCCAAACCTCAGACTTGACTAGACTGTTCGTTAGTCTGAGATCCAAACTAAGTAAATTTGTATTGATAAGTTTTAAAATTTTCGAGATGTCCCGGGTTCACATCGTGGCGGTTACACTACTGACGTGAACAACTGCTAACACAAGCTATTTAGCTTTTAAAAGACTGGGTTAGGGCAACATTAGTAATTTTGTTTTTTTTTATTTTACAAATGTAGGCAGAGGGTTACTTAATCTTTCTAAAAAAACATTTATTAACTAGCAGTTGCACATGGCCCCGCCCGCGTGGATGTCGGTTATCGCGACTAAAAAATCATCTATGTCCTTTCCCAAACTCTAGCCCACCTCCATTCTAAATTACATCAGAATTGCATTTACAATATCTAGGTATATATTTTAAAAGAAAGTCGTGTTAGTTACACTATTTTTAACTCAAGAACGGCTGAACAGATTTGGCTGAAAATTGGTAGGGAAGTAACTTACAACCAGGAGACGGACATAGGATACTTTTTATCCTTTTTTAAGTGGAGAGTGGAGTGGAGATGAGTGGAGCGTGGAGTGAAGAGTCGTTTTATTGGTGGCGATACCGACTTTCACGCAGGCGAAAGCTAGTTATGTATAGAAGTTCTAGTATTAAAAATGTACTCACTTATTTTCCAAAATAGTCCGGCAGACAACTTCTCGTACGCCAGGGTTCATTATCTTTTCTACACTAAGCTGATGCAGGTTCCATGAAGCGACTCTACAACATTTCGCTCCATCCCTTTCATAAGTGAACACTTCTTCAACTATGGGCCTATGGGAGTAGGCCGACAGTAAGTCTAGGATATCGTTCACTGGCACTGTGGCAAAACCATTTGGCAATGTCATTTGGAATTTAGTATTAGTTGGCATGGACAGACTTTTCCTATGAGGTGTTGTTTTCGGTGTATTTGAAATCCCATTTGGTGTTGGCGGCAAATCAGCCCCCCAACCGTTAACATGACCGTTTGTTAAAAGTTGAACACTCTCACACTTTCTTGGCTCCAAACTTAAATGAGGTTTTATAGCACTTAGCCTAACAATATCAATACCACGCACTTTGATTAGATCATCCAACGATTTAAAAGGTCCTCTTTTGTTACGGTAGTCTACTATATTTGCAGCTATTTCCTGGTTAAGGCCCGGTACACACTGTAATTGGAACACACTAGAGGAATTCACTGAGCACAGTTTACTTTCAGATGATACACGAACACTTTCCAACGATTGTGTACACGAACTTGCTCTTGATATCTGCTTTCGTATATTTGTGCATATTTCTGGTCTAAGTAATTCTAATTTTTCAGCACCTATACCTGTAAGAGAAGAAAGTATTCAGTAAATTTAAACAGACTTTGAGACTGGTTTTATTAGACCATTAAAATAATATTGTCTTCTAACTTTTGTTCTGTCTGAAAGATTTAGAATATCTATTCCATGCCAAGCAAAACAGTTTATTATAATATTTGGGTAATTAGCAGTGTTTCGTAATTCTGAATACTTTACTGTACTACTTACTAAACTTCATAAAGTTTTCCAGAACTCTGACAGCTTTTCAGAAATATGAGTTTTGATATTACTGGCTCTCACCAAAGGGTTTGCAAAAGAAAACATTATCAGAACATCTTAAGCATTAACCCTGAGTAACAAAGGGTACTTTTATCCTATTCCAACTGGATCAAAGTTTATGTGGCCGAAACTGCAGGAAACAGTTGGTATATTATAAAAAAAGCTTGTTTACAAATTATCACTATCAAAAGTAAAATGTGAATTAAATAGGCTGGCTAATTCATCATATTTTCCACACAATTAAATGATTTTATTCTAATTAGAGTAATGCTTTGTTGGGTATACCTATGCATTGTTAATGTCATTGCTGATTACTGTACAGATTTATCATTTTCATGTCTGTAATTTTAATTAATCTAGTAAATCATCATCTACCTGCCCTTGTGCCAATTATTTGGGGTTGGGGCAACATTTGTCTAGGTAATAAATAATAGTAATAATTCTGATTCATGCTATATAGTCAGAGTTGTTACAATGCAAAAATTCATATAGGTAACACCTAAATCCGTAATATTTTTTTAACAAATAAAATACTTTTTCCATACATAGACTTGCAGAATTATTTATTTATGAAGTACTAACCAAAGGAATCATTTCATATCAAGTCAATTCCACAGGTGCTAAAGAGTTTTAACAGTACAACATAATGCATAACGTAAAAATGTTACTTCAGTACCTATAAATCTGGCTGAATATGAGTTTGAACGAAACTTTTTTAAGAATTATGTAGTTTTGTATTTTATATACAGGGTGAATTTTTCAAAAGGGATTGGATGGCCAAATCCGAAACTATAAGGAATAGCGAAAAATGGTCAAAGGAGTCACGAGCCCGATTTTGATGAAACTTAAAACCTCATCATTAGATTTTTGAAAAACCAAAAAACCTAGCTGAGAATCGAACCCGTTGATTTTGAAAAAAAAAACACACCCTTTATTATTACACGATACGATAGTGTCACTGTTAAGGATCAAATTCTGCGAAGTAATGATATACGGCAAATTTAAGGAAAATTTGGAATTTAATAAAATTCATATTTCATGTACCTATTTGTTTCGTTCGAAATCCTAGAAAAGATCGTAACTATTCCGTGTTTTAAATTATACTCAGAATGATTATAATGATTGATGTTTTTTTCAAAACAAGATGGAGCTCCAGCCCATAATAGCCGTAAAAGAGATTTTGATTCAGCAGTTTGATGACAATTTTATTGCAAGGCATGGTCCTGTGCCTTGGCCAGCGAGATCCCTGGATCCTACTCCCTTACATTACTTTCTCTGGGGGTATATCAAAAACGAAATTTACAAAAACACATAATTATGATACAGAGATACAGTTAATGACTTGAAACGTTCTTTGGAGGATATTCTAAACGGAATCAATAACATTGTAATATTGAATGCAGTACGATCCTTGAGGTCTCAAATACAGCTATGTATTGAAAACAATGGTCTACATTTTGAACAATGAATCAGTTAATGTAAGAAAAATAAAACGTATTTTGTTAAAGATGAGCTCTTTCCTTTAGTTTGCGGTATGACATTACTTCCCAGAAAAAGATCCTTGATAGTAACACTATCGTATGGTGTAATAATATAGGGTGTGTTTTTTTTTTCAAAATCAACAGGTTCGATTCCTAGCTAGGATTATTCGTTTTTCAAAAATCTAATGATGAGGTTTTAAGTTTCATCAAAATCGGGCTCGTGACTCCTTTGAACATTTTTCGCTATTCCTTATAGTTTCGGATTTGGCCATCCAAGCCCTTTTGAAAAATTCACCCTGTATAGTAAGAACTTAGCATAAATACATCAATAAACGATAATATAGTTAAGATTTTGAGAAGTTTGCTTGCTAACATCAAGAACTGTCACCAAATAACTCTAGGTTATCAAGATTATTTACCTGACACGAGTGCGAGGTCATCCACTCGTTTAAATCGCCCAATCATCTGGCGATGCCGCACTATCTCCCGCGCTAGCTGCCTGTTGACCCCTGGCAGGGTCATCAGCTGTTCCTCCGTAGCTGTATTCACGTTCATCAGCTCAGGATAATCTTCCGAAGGCGGCAAATTGAATGTGTGACTCAAATTTGATTTGTTCAATTTACTCCGCCTCATGAACCGCCGAAACGAACCCCTGCGACCACTTTTGCTCCAGACGGAGCTCGGACTTTGCCCCATATCGTCACCCGCCACTTCGGACTTATATGTCCAACATAACAACAGCAAATAAAAATTTCACTCAATTTACTTAAAGAAAAAACTATTATTAGATCCTTACGTTATTCACTAGCACTGTAATTGTACACAGGCACGAAATTAACTGTATTAGAATAATTGATCTGTTGCTTTACTGACTACCAACAAGTTCTCTTTAATTTACAGAATTATTACGGTCATAATTTTTTATGCCAAGGCAAACAATACAACTCTCCGTCACCAAGAAAAACGCAACAATGAATATGTCAAACTTCAATCAAACAGACAATGACAGATTGACATTGACAGAAGACAGACAGATACAAAACCTAGCACAGAACTAAAAGACAGATAGATGATGACAGAGTGATATCGATTGCTGAAATTGTCTCAATTCATCGATTATTTTAAATTCAATACAGTCATTTTGGGTAACTTTGAACATTTTTAACGGATTATTAATGTATACTCTCTGATTATATTTATTACATCTTTATTTTATAGAATAAATAGTGTTCTTTTGAGTTGGTTTATGTTCCTAAACCCACATATTTATGGAAAAAACACAAAGACTGCCCAAAATTTGCCCCAAAACTCACATTCAAAGTTAGCACGAGTTTTGGGTAACTTTGAATATATATTTTTTTGGATTTTAAAACCTTTATTATCCAAACATTTTAAGATTTGGATAAAATTGAATGATGTATTCTTGTAAAAAGAGCCCAATCTATGAAAATCATGACTAACTTGACGTACTTACCTGTGAAAAATAGCGAGGTCTTGCCATATGAAACAAGGTGGACCAATTTGGTGGAAAAAAAAACATTGTTATTTTTATATTTTCTAATAAAGTAAGATAAGTAGGAACATAGTGCACAACATAATAAATTATATGTTTATTTGGTTATCAGATGAGATCAAAATCGTAATGACTGGTAATAATTTTTCTGGACATTTTATTTTTTAAAGAAAACTAATCACCCCTTTCCATGAACAAAATGTCATCGTCAATACGAATTTTTCCATCTTTTTAGGGCCAAATGGCAAAAAACAGAACCCTTATAGATTCGTCATGTCTGTCTGTCCGTCCGTCCGGCCATCCGTCCGTCCGTATGTTACACACCCACTTTTCTCCGAAACTATAAGGCCTATGCGGTTGAAACTTGGTAAGTAGACGTATTCTGTGAACCACATTAAGAATTTCACACAAAAATAGAAAAAAGCAATCAATTTTAGGGCTCCTCATACTTAGAACTGAAACTTTTTATAAGACACGAATAACTTTGAACCATTCAATGTTACCCAAATCACTTCGATTTTGATCGTCGTTACAACTTTATCAGTTTTAGACAATTTATGTAACACCATGTACGGACAACGATTTAAAAATAATAATTTTTTTAGTAGATTTTAAAGATAAACACCAAACATACCTGTTTACAGCAAGTTTTGTACAAATAATTCCGATATTAAATTCAACTAACAAACACTGCTAAAAACTTCACTCGAAAAAGGCGGTTAAATTAAAAAATTATGACTTTGAAAGCTTAATGTTTTACGTTACGTTTGTTAAAAAACAACATGGCGATCCGTTTAAGCAGTTATAATATTGAAACAATAAAACATTTTCATCAAATAAATTCTTGAATCTTTTTCACAACTTTATTCAAAGTTACACTGCGATTCAATGTTACCCAAAATGACCGTAATTAAATACATATTTTATACAACATTATATTATATCCGAGCGGATCCGATATGTTAATACAAGATTCACTGATCTGTATTAATCAGTGACAAGATTCCATATCGAGTGTTATTTTTGCTAGGCATTAGTTTTATCACACAATGTGGCATTAAACGTAAGTAACTTACCTAACTAATTTCCCACCGATTTAGGACACTAGTTTTACATAGGTACTGTTTATTACAATAATCTTGTGCCGATTGCCTAATAGCTGTACCGGCTCGAAGGACCAATGTGAGGGTCGTAATACATACCTACTGGACTACTTACATACTATACATATACTTTCGCACCTGACGGCGGCGGCCGCAACAGCGAAGGCTACTCTCCTGGATAATATTTGCGATGTCACGGATACGAAGGCTGCCGCGGACGAGGGAGTTCTTCACGTGATCCATACGGGCTATTCCACACATCCATTATAGCATAATAATCTCAGTGAGTCCGGCGCGCAGCTCCTGCGTTTCAACAGCGGCCCTACTAATCAACCGTGTAGGACAGGCCCAATGATGTTTTACTAGATTGAAGGTCAATCTAAATGGCATTTTATACAGTTCAGTCCTTTTGCTCGACCAAGTCATCTTCGTCTATGCGGACGGATGTGGGATCTGCAGGGTTTAACACCGTGACTCAGACTAGCCACAGTTAGCTCAAGAACGCTGTTCTCTAGCGTCGCTTATAGGACTACAACGCAAGTAACAGTGTCGACAGAATCAAATCTAATTACGCCAAAAATTTATTGCCCGTGGTTCACCCGCATTTTCCACCTAGGTGGTCCATGGGTAATAAATATTTCCCGTGGTCCACTGGAATATCCATATTATTCCATCATTGTATAACGAAAGGATAACATTGATACTTCCTTATAATTTTATATTATCATTTTGTATATTTATTATAACTGTGTTTCCATAATAATAATATAATAATATTCCACCACATTCACACAGCGCCATCTAGTCCCAAACTAAGCAACTAGGCTTGTATTATGGGTATTAGAATAACTGATAAACATACTTTTTTTGTATACATACTTATTATACATAGAAAACACACCCAGATTCGGGACAATTCATTATGGGTCACACAAAGAATTGTCCTTAGTGTGAATCGAATCCACGACCTCCGGCGCAGCAGGTAGGGTCTCTAACCGCTGAACCAAGAGGCCATAATAAAATATACATGAATATAATGAGTGTACCACGGGAAATAATAATTACCCGTGGTTCACCTGGGTGAACCACGGGAAAAAAATATTGCCTGTAGTCCACCTAGGTGGACAATGCGGGTGAACCACGGGCAATAAAGGCAAAAATTGGATAGCGACGTCATACTTTCAAATAACTTACCGGTTTGACATTTAATAAAAAGAAACGAATTTGACTTGATAGTCAACTACTCTACGTCGCCGTCGTTGAAAGAGTATAAGTAGGTACACAATATAAAGTGAGCGCGTATCCTAATAAATAAAACGCAATATTGATCAGAACAGTTCCCGTGCTAATTTATTCAAATTATGTACAGTTATATCGCCTATAAGCTTACATTTAGATAATCGCCGCTACATTACGAATGTGTGTATGATCACTGCATTAACTCTGTAAAGAAACTACTTACAGAGATGAGTGTGCGGTAATTACAAACGAGATATTTGTGGACTTAAGACTCATTTAATTATAAATGAATAAAGGCTTACGATTTGTCAAAAAAAAACATTTAGAAATATTAACGTTTAGTTGGCCTGTGTTAATAGATAACACAGTTATGTATTATAGGTATAGACCCAATGTAAATTGATTCGTTGTCTCAAGCAAGGGTAAGAATAGAATTATTCGATTATGACCGAAAAGGAATTTAACAATTATGGCCATGTTGTCGTGTCATCATATTTTATCAAACTGGTATTCTTAAAAAGAACCGACGCAAACGGTTTTATAGCTTAGAACCATTTGCAAACTCGCTCCGCAGTAAACTGATTATTAAAAGTGATTACTTTCTCTTTTTAAACAAGTGCTAGCGCACACGACACGCGGCATTATTATAATGTCAGGTGAAAGCAATAATTCTTTAGTCCAAAAATTTCCCGTTCGAATGATGAAATACACCCAAATAGTGAGATGGAAAACATAACGAGAATGTCACCAGTACATATGGATGTCCACTGTCTGTCTTTTCTTACATTTTTAAAATTCCATATTATCATAAATACTTGTATGCACTCAATACAATTAAATCGTTCGTACCTGGCCGTACGACCATCGCGCATCGCTTACAGATTAGTAATATTTTATTTTCTTTAAATAACATATTTAAACTAAAATGTTTTTGCTATTAAATATTGGAATCTATCCTATTGCGAAGCGTAACAAAACTATCTTTTGAGAATCTAACTAATCACTAAGCCTTAGCTTCAACTGTATCATTACAACCAAAATGGCTTTGTTTTTTTAAACAGCCAACTATTTAAAGTCTATTTAAATAAATACTTTAAATTTAGTTCGGAAAAATGGGTAAACTATGTTAAGTTACGATTTTTTCATTATAAACTAAACAAAAAACAACAAAAGAAATAAGGAATTCGTCTTTCTCGTAACAGTTGAGCGTGAAACAAAAAATCTATGCCTATATGAGGATGTTATGTGGCTAATACAACATACGGGTTACAGGGAAATTATTTTGTTCTACATACAAAAATATATCACAGAAAGAGATGTAGGTAGTCATTAATCAATAAAAAAAATCAAATGATACTTTGACTAGTACATACATGTTAAAATAGAAAAAATAAATGAGCAAAAAAATTATCTGCATCCAAAATTTTTCACCGATAACATGGTACACAAAAATTTCAAAGTGTTAGATTCAGTTACATAGGGTTACAATTCAATTATATAAAAATACTTGATTACTATCCATAATAAATATTATACGTATAAATAGACGACCAGGTTAACTCGGCGTAGTTTTGACATGTACGCGAAGTGCCCAGTTAACGCTGGTCGGAGAAACACCGACATCCACAATACATCTATGTTTATAATTATGCATTTTAGCCACCTAACATTTTATCCCCTTTATAAAAATAGACAATAATCCAGCCTTTTAAGCTCCAAACCACTCTAATAACTTGTACAAATATTTCATATCAAAACTTGCCAATACTTCTCCGTTATCATTTATCATACAAATGAGTTTATTATTATAACATTATACACGTGTCTTTGACAAACTTATTTGGTAATTATTGTGCTCGGTTACACTGCAGTTGAAAATGATGACGTCGTCTAGATATACATGGATGTTTATGCAACATGTTACATGCCAATAAAACAACATTGTTAGTTGAAATATGATTTACAAATAAAAAAAACATTGTAAACGCTTAATAACGCTCAGATACGACATGACAATTAGGGTAAAATAGCATATTGTATTATATTGTTAGCTGCCAATACCCTTGCGATTAGTCCATGAAAATAAGTTTGTCAAAAAGCACGTTGCTAAAATTAATTAATACCTAAGCTAATCACGTTAATAAGTTATAAATTGAAGATATTATTTATCAATATAAATACTTATTTAAGTTTAGGAAAAGCCATGCTTTCTGTATTTTGTTGTTTCTATTATTATGTATTTCGAAAAGTTAAGTACTCTAAGATATGATTTCGTACTTGTTTAAATATTTATATATCGTGTATAAGGGGTATTTTTTGGTTTGAAATAGAACTTTGAGTGGAATAATAGTGACCTTTAATGTTACCGATCGAAATATTTAGAAGAGAGCTTAGGCAAGAGACGTTAAATGAAACTCCATCATTATTAATAATAATTTTACTATTACAATAAGCACCAAACTAGGTTTGGAATGTTCAGTATTGCACCACATGTAAACAAAATCGATTCTAATACAGTCACAACGTAAATACTAAAAACAATATACGGGTTGGGGGTAGTAAAAAAAATCCAAATAATTAATATATTTCAATAATAAATAAATTCAGTTAACCAACACAATAAAGGTCACCATTAGAGTCCGATTTTGTAGCGAATCTAAAATACAAAATGAGCAAAAAAAAAACATTCAGCGTTATATTCACCCATACACTGTTAATGGTTTGTACAAATAGTGACTTGATTGTGCATATAAACCATGTATCCCTGCACGCCAGTCTTCATAGAAGATCACAATATGGAACCTTCCTAATCTCAGGTGACAACAAAACCTTTCGCTACGGTTATGTTTCTTATTTTAAAAGTGCTGGAAATCACGAAACAAGATGGTTGGACTTCAAGTATGATGTGTAACTACAAGCATACTTGAATTCCAAACACGTTACTACACGTAGTACTTCAAGTATGCCTGTAGTTACTACATATAATTCTTCAAATATGCCTGTAGTTACTACATGTAGTACTTCAAGTATGCCTATAGTTACTACACGTAGTACTTCAAGTACGCCTGTAGTTACTACACGTAGTACTTAAAGAAGGTATGCCTGTAGTTACTACATGTGGTACTTCAAGTATGTCCGTAGTTACTGCACGTAGTACTTCAAGTATTTCTGTAGTGACTACACGTAGTACTTAAGTATGTCCGCAGTTACTACACGTAGTACTTCAAATATGTAGTGTATGTGTACATGTGCCTTTAACAATGTTAAGTTGCAGGTATGTATTTGAAAGGGTAACTTGGACCTATAAAACGCCAGCAATCTTATTGAATCAAATTCGTCGACATTCTGTCAAACAAATAACATCTTTATTCAGCAATAAAGGATGCCCTGTTTGCTTTTCGTCAATTTGCAGACATATTTCTTCACCAAATATAAAAGGACTTCTAGCTGTAATGTAAGTCAATTCAGAAAAATCCATCATTCCCACAAGGGTACATAATATATGTTTTTAAATCATTATATATAGCTGTGAAGTCCTTCATTATGTTAATATGTTTAGGTTCCAATTTCGTGTGTTCCAGCACAAATACCAGACATCTATCTAAATAAATACTTATTTTAATATCATAAACAATTATTACAAATAAACGTTTGCGTTTTTTATAGAAAAGTACTTCAAATTCGCATTTAGTTTCGACAGTAATGGAAATGTATTAAATATGTTGTTCCTATACCTAGGGGCGGGGCATTTTGGTTATATTATAATCAAATATAATATTTACAACAAATCTATATTTGTTCTATATATCTATTTTACAATCTAACTGGTATTTTTAGGCGATATATATTTCTCAAAGAAGCGCTTTCATCAAACTCTTAATACATGTATTGTAAGGATTTGTTTAAATAGATTTTTTAACTGAATCATGCGTGCGAAAGAAATTTTAGTATGTTGAATAAACTGATTTCAAGCGTCTACTGTGTGACACTTGTGAAATGTGAATCTAGTACTGAAATAATAACTTTCTACCGATAGTATATTAATAAATTCTTTAAAAAAAACAACTATACTCCAACAGTAATATACCTAAGATGCCCCGCACCTTTCGAGTTAATTTTACAATTAATTATAAAATCTAAATTGTCGTTACATAATACAATCACTGTTCGCCGAGTTCAACTGTGGCGTTTCGGTATTTCGCCGAGGGAATACTGTGATAGTGTGAAAAAATCCGTAAAACCTACGTTTACTTTTTTTTGTAATACCAATTATTATATAGATGTAGATTCTTTAATAAAATACAATTACACAGTTTTTTTGCAGATAATATTTAGAAGCTGTAAAAAAATTAAAAATGTAAGCATTCCCTCGACGTTAAGACGTTTTTTGAAAGACTGTCTGAGTATATAAAGCTGCCACGAAGGTTACTATTATTTATAAAGTGCTTAAGTTGTTGTCGTTAAAACTGTTACATTAATAAAAGAACTCGAAAACGGATGGTAGTAAATGGGTATATTATTAGTTTTACACTTCATACAGATAACATTCCATTAGATATTCTCCTGTTAGCTTATATTATTATGAACAGTCAAACTATAAATTCATTAAAACAGCCAATCTTTCAAAGAACCGCCAGGCGAACTCACAAGTAGGATGTCCGCCATTTTTTACATTTCGACCGAATACAGAGGGCCGAGCCATGTATTGGGAGAAATCTTATGACAGTCGGTCGGTCACGCGGGAAGGGGCGTGCGCGTCAACACAAGTACAAGCCAGCGAGGTGTGTAAGAGAGAGAGAGTAAATGATCGTGTCCGCGCAAGCGTAGTTCCCCGAACGAGCGAATGTGTTCGTATGCGCGCCGCATTACATAGTACCTGGAATAGTTTAAAGGAAATTCTTAATTTGAACATCATAAAAATCTAGCCCGTAACTAAAATGATAGCATTAAAACGGAGGTGACCGCGTGGTCCGACTGCATCGTCCGTCTGATCGGACGACGCGGATAGTTTTACCCTGTAGGTCCGACTGATCGGACGATTTGTGTTGTAATTAGAAATCTGTAAGCATGCCTTTCGAAATAAATAAAACAAGCTGGATTTGGCTTCGAGCCCAGTGGTATCCTTCTCTTTGAAGTATTTTAACTTGTATTTTATCATGTATTACATGGACCTCTTCTAAGATAATATCAAATTGATAAGTTGCTGTCATGAAGAAAATGTTGGGACAAGTAAGAGTCCCTGGGGTATGCCTGTTAATGAGACCATAGAAACTACCGTTTGCCATAAAGAGGTTATAAAATTAATTCATTTGCGAAACAGAATGCTGGCAAACGGGATGTAAGGTATTTTAGGGTTGGTAATTTTGATAAAAAATATGTTAGATATGTGTGGTAAGTTTGATCAAACGCCTTTGATATTTCTTACAGAAACAAAGTTTTCATACAGATCTGAATGTAGTTTCTTGAAGTAGTACTTTTTAAAGGCCCTTAGAATATTTATTTGTAATTTTTGATGATATTTGAAATCCGATCGTTTGGATAATGAGATCATTATCTTCCTGCCCTTGTCCCAATTATTTGGGGTCGGCGCAACATGTCATTCTCCGCCATACATTGCTGTTCGATGTCATCTCCTCAGTCACTCCCTTCCTTTCCATATCGTCTTTCACGCATTCCATCCATCTTTTCTTAGGCCTACCTCTGCCCCTGAAGCCTTCCACATTCATACTTTGAACCTTGTTAACAACATTACTTTCATCTCTTCTCATAACATGTCCATACAGACAGTCGCTTGATAATGAGATAAAATCTAAAATTAAATTTAAAGATTCTAGTTAAGTTTAGTGAAAATGTAGTATAGTACAGATACAGGCACGTAACTTGGCCAGGTTTGGGGTAAGTTCGCGCATCGTGCACTTTGAGCCAATCAAATGATTCAAAGTACGAACGAACGGAACGTTGATTCGCTACAAGACGTCTCTCGGAGACATCTGATTGGTCCGTCAAGTGACCAATCAGATGTCCGCGACGGCGCAACCGCGTCTCCCGCGACCCGCTCATACCTCAAAGGGGACCTAAAAATCGACCTTTGCGCATATGACGCGTCTGGCCAATTTACGTGCCGGTATCTGTACTGTCGTGATTACCTAGCGGGTGAGCTGCTGGTGGCAGTGGGGGGGGGGTGCGGCTAGCACTCGGAGGAGGAGTTGAGGTCGAGCGGCGGCGGCGCGGCGGGGCGGGGCTTGGCGCGCGTGAGGCGGTCCAGCTCGGCGGCCGCGTCCGAGCGCGCGGCGGCGGCGGCGGGCGACGCGTCGGGCCGCCCGCCCGCCGGCGAGCCCGTCTTCTTGTACAGCAGCGAGTTGAAGAAGTTCGCCAGCACGCCCTCGTTGCCCGGCGTGCCCGGGCCCATGCTGATCTTGGTGCCGTCCAGCTGTGACAGAAACGAGATATTTAATTTAATGTACTAATATTTTTTTTTAAAATATTCTACGACAATTTACACAACGCTCACTAGACACAAAGTAAACATAGTTTAACTAGAATGTGGATGAATATACTTATATACTTTTTTTTTTGTAAATACATACATATTATACATAGAATATAACAATATTAAATATTAGGAGACTCAACAGAGTTCACAGACAAACTGTTTAAAGCAGTTTAGTGAACCGTATGTTAAAAAAGTGTATAAATTGTATTATAATTAATGATAAATAAAAAAAATAAAAATAAAATAAGTCACCTACCAACTAGTGAAGCGCAGGTGAAGTCTGATAATAGTTTGTTTGAAAACTCTATAAAATCTCTGGCACTACATGCAGATTATTTGTGGTACATTTTCAGAGAAAAAATAATGAAACTATACAGGGTGAATTTTTCAAAAGGGATTGGATGGCCAAATCCGAAACTATAAGGAATAGCGAAAAATGCTCAAAGGAGTCACGAGCCCGATTTTGATGAAACCTAAAACCTCATCATTAGATTTTTGAAAAACCAATAAACCAAGCTGAGAATCGAACCCGCTGATTTTGAAAAAAAAACCACATCCTTTATTATTACACCATACGATAGTGTCGCTGTTAAGGAACAAATTCTGTGAAGTAATCATATACGGCATATTTAAGGAAAATTTGGAATTTAATAAAATTCATGTTTTATGTACCTATTTGTTTCGTTCGAAATCCCAGAAAAGGTCGTAACTATTCCGTGTTTTAAATTATACTCAGAATAATTATAATGATTGATGTTTTTTTTAAACAAGATGGAGCTCCAGCCCATAATACAGCCGTAAAAGAAATTTTGATTCAGCAGTTTGACGACAATTTTATTGCAAGGCATGGTCTTGTGCAAGATCCCAGCGAGATCCCTAGATCTTACTCCCTTGGATTACTTTCTCTGGGGGTATGTCAAAAACGAAATTTACAAAGACACAATACCTACATATGATACAGAGATACAGTTGATGACTTGAAACGGTCTTTGGAGAATATTCTAAACGGAATCAATAACATTCTAATATTAAATGCAGTACGATCCTTGAGGTCCCAAATCCAGCTATGTATTGAAAACAATGGTCTACATTTTGAACAAATAATCAGTTAATGTAAGAAAAATAAAATGTATTTTGTTAAAGATGAGCTCTTTCCTTTAGTTTGCGGTATGCCATTACTTCCCAGAATAAGATCCTTAATAGCAACACTATCGTATGGTGTAATAATATAGGGTGTGTTTTTTTTTTCAAAATCAACAGGTTCGATTCCTGGCTAGGATTATTGATTTTTCAAAAATCTAATGATGAGGTTTTAAGTTTCATCAAAATCGGGCTCGTGACTCCTTTGACCATTTTTCGCTATTCCTTATGGTTTCGGTTTTGGCCATCCAAGCCCTTTTGAAAAATTCACCCTGTATATTTTTCAAAAACTACAAAAATAAGATGTGCAGGAACGCCTGCGCATCCTCTAGCATTGCAGAAATGCCTACTCGTCCTTCAGTCATACAGAAATGTCTATTCGTCTTCCTGTCCTCCAACCATGCAGAAATGCCTACTCATTTTACAGCTATCCAAAAATGCCTACTGTTCCTCCGACTATACAGAAATGCCTACTCGTCTGCCGGCTATGCAAAAATGCCTACTCGTCTGTCGGCTATGCAAAAATGCCTGGTCGACCTTCCCTGCACCTGTATCAGACCCCATACGCACCTGTGCGGTAGCTCGTTGCGTGGCCCGTAGGGGCGAATCGGCGCGAGGCGTGGGCGCTCCGGCCTGCAGCGCCGCCAGTTGACGCTGCAGGAATGCCTGTTCGTCCTCGGCCTGCACCTCAGCCTCGCGGTTAGCCCCACTCTGTAAGGTAGACAGAATGATTTATTTATTTATCATATTTCCACAAGTATAAATTAATAATAGTATTTATGAATTTATTTATTTATTTAATCTTCATGCACATAGTACATTGGCCAATTGGTAGTGTCGTAGTTGTGTAGTTAGACCAGTTGTCAGTCCTTTTAGGGCTCCAACTACGGGGTGCGGGCCGGAACCTCCACGTGGTGCACCTGGGCAACGGAGGCGAGCAGCGCCTCCCACTCGCCACGGGAGACGCTGCTGCCTGCGGCCAATCCGGCCGGGGTGGGAGTGGCCCTCTAGAGGGCTGCTCCGAGGCTCTCCACGTGTCCCTCTGACTAGCAGATGGCACAGTGGGGAGCGAGCGGGGGGCGAGCTGATTGTCTGCACGCCGACGGTTGGGTGACAGGACGGCCTCCTGTCACCCTACACCCCACCGCCAGCGAAGTGGCGCGATGCTCGCCCCACCCCCCCTTTCGGGGGGTCGAGGGGGCCATCTTAAAACCGTAGATGGCCCGGGGTCAGCTGGGGTGCGAGGGATATGCCCATTGGGTAACCTTACACCCCGGTTACTAAGGCCCGAGACGGCGTGCGGTTTTAGTCGGTTCGATCCCGACATAACCACCCCCGATGGCCGACGGGGGTGGTATCCATGGGGATTTCCGCACGATAAAAAAAAAAAAGGGCTCCAACTACGTAACGACTGAAACCAACACACAACTGGGAATGTCGGGTTAAGTCTTCGAATATCGATATAAAAATTTTATTGTCTGTTTGCTGGTTTTGATCAACACATTATAATAATATAGAAATTGTAAAATGGAAAAATCGGAATAGAAATACCTAAGCGAGCGCCTTTTTTACACATACAAACTTGTGTACAACAAACAAGTTATTAATATGATTTTAATGTTTACACCAAAGACTATTCCATTCTCTCCATTCTCTCTAAATACATAGAACGTATAAATGGTTTAGGTACTCACTTTCCGTATAACAGGTTGTACAATTACATCTCTATAATAATCGTCTGGCTTACACGATTGCATGTTCTCATACAATATACTAATTTTTTTCATGCTATCCCAACCAGCGGGTCTGAAACAAATTAAAAAAATATATTCTAGATGTATATGTATAATGCACTATTTGAATAAATTTTCTATGAAATTCTAACGCAGACATGTTACGTCAGTCCCATAATAAAGGCCTATAAAACCTGACACCTTATTCTGATTAACCAACCAAACTGCAAGTACGCGCGTTCGTATTAGCCGAAATATTTAGTTGGTTTAGTTTTACACCGGTTATTTTTAACATTAAAGAAATATTAACAATCGAAATTCACCGATTTGTCCCGTTTCGACTGTGATTAAATTACAGTCGAAACGTTTGATGTCAAACAGAATAATCCAACTGAGCAGTATTCGCGTCCGTTATGCCACGAGCTTTTGGTTCAAATGTTTCGGAATAGCGGTTTTTTTTATACTATGTAGGTGGCAGACAAGCACACGGCCCACCTAATGGGAAGCGATCACCGTGGCCTATGAACGTATGCAACACTAAGGGTGTCACACACGCGCTGCCTATCCTGAAGGGAAGGGGGGAGGACTGGGAAGGGGCGGGGAGGCTAGGAAGGGATGGGGGGAGGAGGGGTACAGTGAGTTCTGGCTACCCTACTTACCGGCAGGAACACAACACGATGGTTATTATGGCCGCGGTGTTCTGTAGAGCGGAGGTACTACCCCAGTCGGACAGCTCATTTCGGACGGGAGATACCGTCGTGTCCTACCTCCTCATAGTTGTCATAGGAATAGTTGGTGCATAGGTAGTGAACAGTTGTATTACCACATACGCACTAGGTTTTCTCTACCATAGCGAATACCGCTTTGGTTTGAGTGCCTACTCCAATCAAAGCGGCAGCGGCTTTTGGCAGGTAGATGATAATATTTTACTTACATCAATACAGCGTCTTTCTCGACGATCAACGCCGGCGTCCTGAACGGCAGTCCATATATCCTATGCGTGAGATATTTGTACAGGAGATCACAGTTCTTGTCTTCCTTGGCGCTCGTGTAGAAGAGCGCCGCGCCGTATTGGAGGCAGAACCGCCTGATCCACTGCTGCATGAAATCGAAGTTCTCATCGCGGTAGTCGTGTTCTTTCTCCAGGGTGCTCATGTAGTCGGTCTGGGGGACAAGACAATATATGTTTGAAGTTTAAGTTAAACTGATTTAGAAGATCTGGAGCATTACCACAAACTCTTAAAGCTGTATTATTTCAATATCAGGACTCGGTCAAATGTTTTCCGTTATTATATTAGTGTTGTGTCTTGTAAATCTACTAACAAATTTAATGAAATAAACATATCCACAACATGCCATAAAACTAAGAGAATGCTATACCACATAACACTAGTATCCGTCGACGTCGATGGTCCGATTCACACTATGGAAGTTAAGTAATATTGAAATAATACTGCTTTAAGAGTTTGTGGTAAGGACCCACATGATAATAATATGGCAGTAAGGTATAGTGCGCGGCATCTAACGTGGCCAGATTTTGGAGTAGTGTGGGTCCCACTACTTCAAAACCTTGCCAAGTTAGATGCTATACACTATGCTTGTTAGTGGCAAAATGCGTCGCCTAGAAACAAGTATAGTGTACGGCATCTAACTTGGCAAGGTTTTGGAGTAGTGGGGCCCACACTACTCCAAAATCTGGCCACGTTGGATGCCGCGCACTATAACTTATATAATCACTATGATCTAAAGTGGATTAATAATATCTCTAAATCCTCCAATTTACTTCTGATTAAGTTCGATGCTGGTTCCAAGACAGTTTCCTTCACACCCTGGAAGACCTGAGCCATCTCCGGTTTCGAGATGGCCCCTTCGGGTTTGGGAACAAACCATCCCCGTCTTGCACCCGGAAAAGGGAGACTGGGGCTTTTGGGCGCCACTGCCTCAACCTGATTCTGCTAGGGTGACAGGCGGCTACACCTGGCTTGACAACCCCAAGCCTGCGCTTATAGAAGACGGAGGTTGTAGACCACATGGACCTGAAACTGGTTTTCGACTGGGGCTTAATTAACACGGATGCCAAATCAATTGTAACTCACCTTAGTTGCAACAACCACAATATCAAGTCCTAGATTAGTAGTAAGTACAGCCTCGGGCAGGGGACAGTCATCATCGTCGCCATTCTCCAGGTCATCTGACAGGTTCCTCGAAGACCTCTTCATTGGGGACGACGCTGTAGGCTCCAACTCGTCCCCTGGCTCCGTATACCTCTGCCATTTCTGTACTTGTTGCTTTTTACTTTGTAACCTTTGTTCTAGAACAATAAAAATAGCGGTTTCAATAAATAAAGAAGATCCCAAGAGAATGTTGTAACGAAAACTGAAAAGCGTATGCTTAGGTGGTTTGGGCACGAGCGAATGACACAACAATTTCTAACTACTGTACAATTTCGGGCCCAGGGTCCATACATTTGTGAAACATCTCTTTTCAATGTATTCTGCAATCTGCATCCTTGTAAAGTAAGGCGTAAGTAACTGAACGAGATACATCTAGTGTTTATGGACCTCTGAAATAATTTCCTGTTGGGTGAATGTACTGTCAGCAACGTAAGTAGTTGAACATTCCAATTAACAGCGCACTGAATCTTTAAACCTCTCATTAAATTACAAAACACGGAATAAATTTACCTTGTCCTTTTAAAAATACGACAACTCTAAAACATTCATTATTTATTCAGGTGTGTCTACGAAACTCTTGAATATTTATGCTATGCTTTTAACTTTCCTTGCTGACTGTACCTACTTCACTACTTTTGTACGTTTTTCGTGCTTGTCTTCATATAAAACTAGCTTAAGCCCGCGGCTCCGCACGCGTGGAAGTCGGTTATCGCGGTTCTTAACTATATCTCCGGTTCTACTCAACCGGTTGTGAGCAAACATGCGTAAGATTCTAAGTCTGACAAGACCTGTCAAACAAAAATAAACCGCATCAAAATCCGTTCAGTAATTTTTGCGACAGGCAAGAATTAAAAAAAAAATTCGTGTTCAGAATCGTTCGTTAACCCAAGTTTTTTTTATATCTCCAATGTATATACACAGCTACTTTACAATTTTTATAATAGTACTATAGTCCAGTCAATGAATGCTCAAAAAGGGGGTCTAGATGGAAAAGTCGAAAGCAGAAACTTTGACTTAGGAACTTTGTTTGGACTAGTTAGGAGATAAACATACTAAAAGTCCTGACCCCTCCGAGGTGAGCCGGAGGGGGGGGGGGGGGCACAAAGAAGGTCCCGTTTTTTCGTTTTTTGCTTACTTCTCGAAGACGGTGCTTTGTACGAAATTGTGTTGTACGACATAATAAAAGCTAATTAAATTGTCTACAACTTTGTCTTTTGCACTTTGTATCTATCTCCAATCATTACCTAGCTATGAGCTTCTAAATGTGGTCGATTTTCAAAGCGCTCATATCAGTTTTTCCAAAAATTTATGGGTATCTACCGGAATTGTTCACATTTATGATTATTGCTCCGCTCCCTTGGGCAGTAGCGTGATGATATTCAGCCTATGACATTCACGGATAATGTGGCTTTCTATTGGTGAAAGAATTTTTAAAATCGGTCCAGTAGATCCCGAGATTACCCCTTACAATTTAACAAATATACAAACACAAACTTTACTTCTTTATAATATTAGTATAGACTAGTGTAGATAACATAAGCGGAGTACCTCTACGCGGTGAAGGCGGAAACAGTTTGAAACCGGATCTACTGAACCGATTTTAAAAATTCTTTCACCAATAGAAAGCCACATTATCCGTGAATGTCATAGGCTGAATATCATCACGCTACTGCCCAAGGGAGCGGGGCAATAATCATAAATGTGAACAATTCCGCTAGATACCCATAAATTTTTGGGAAAACTGATTTGAGCGCTTTGAAAATCGACCACCTTTAGAAGCTCATAGCTAGGTAATGATTGGAGATAGATACAAAGTGCAAAAGACAAAGTTGTAGAGAATTTAATTAGCTTTTATTATGTCGTACAACACAATTTCGTACAAAGCACCGTCTTCGAGAAGTAAGCAAAAAACGAAAAAACGGGACCTTCTTTGTGCTCCCCCCCCTCCGGCTCACCTCGGAGGGGTCAGGACTTTTAGTATGTTTATCTCCTAACTAGTCAAAACAAAGTTCCTAAGTCAAAGTTTCTGCTTTCGACTTTTCCATCTAGAAGTATTCGTTTACTGGACTATAGTATTAGATGTGACTGAATGACGAAATATGACGAAGTCTTGCGTCATTGTGACGCCGCACCATACAAATCAATTGCGATCAGCAGCTTTTGTGCGATATGTTTGTAAACAGCACGCATAGAACTATATTTTGCTCTGGCAATATTGGTCCAAATATTTCTAAACCGTTTTAAAAAAATTGCAGAATTATTAAAAAGTATATAAATCAGTCTCCGCAAACTACAAAACTAAGTCGTAAGAATAACATTAGCATTAATTTCTTATTGAAACCGTTAAATGACGTATACAATAATAAAAATTAAGCTACTTTTTTTATCTACGACACAGTCTTTTTGATCATTAGCCAATGATAATGATAGAATCATTATGATGTGCGCGCTATCAAGATATAGCACTAAAATCGCGGAGATTCTATACCTTCACATTCGATTATCTAAACTGTTTGAGATGAACGGTATTCCGTGCAATTAAAATAACAATGTTTGCTGCGCGTACGCAATTGCCGTGTAGATCTTTTGTTGGGAGCAATGAACCGCCGGATATATATTTCGGCATTTTCTTCCGTTTTCACTAGAGATATGTTTGTTTTGAAATGAGAAATGATTCGTATGAAAGTTGCTTTACAGCAAGATGCAATACTACAATTAAAATTTAATCATTAGGTTATAATAGTAATAACACTTGCCTGTTACTATGCAAATCAATTTCAGTAATTACGTTACGAGCCTTTCTCTGTCAATTTTATATTTACTTTGTGAGATAAAAATGTTGACTAATAATTTTGTTCAATTAGATCAAATTGTAGCTATTTTTAACCGACTTCAGAAGGAGGTTCACTTTTTACCTGTATTTTTCTGTTTGTCCGCTATTGTCTCGCATTTGGTTGAACTAATTTTGATACTGTTTTCAGAAAACTAGCTTTTTAAATTCCGGGGAAGAACCAGCTTATTAGACAAATATGCATATGCTAAGTATCTAGATATAAATGCATTATTTTAGAGAGACACAAGACTAGACCAAGACACATTGTTTAGTGTGCAGAAATTTAAAAAATTTGAACCATCTATCTATGAACGTCTTTAATAATCCTTATTTTAAGCAAAGCAGCTTAGATCTAGAGTAGTATCACACAGTCATCACCAGGAAATCACATAATTAAATGTCGTCGTGAGTATTTGTTTTTAATTAATTGTGGTATTAATTTAAGTTAGCAATATTGTTAGTGATGGGACCTCAGTAGAAAGTTTTACTCAAATAAATACATTAAAAAGAACACCAAAGGCAGACAAGTATAAATTTGTAGACGCATGGATTCAAAATCGATCGCAGTTAAAAATAGGCGGCAACGAAATGGCCAGTTTAGATTTTATTCCCAGGGTCTTCCTCAATATATTGGAGACCCTAGACTCTTTAATATAGATCCTATTTTCCTATGACAGAAAACTAGTTTATATCTGAAAGCGCGGTTCGACACACCAAACCGATCAGACGATACAACCTGTCGCTTGGTCGTTCTTTGCAACCTATTTCGGTCTACGTAAATATTTATTGACAACTAGCTGTTGCCCGCGGCTCCGCCCGCGTGGATTTCGAATTCCGTTTCAAATTCCTTTCTTCGTAAGGAAGTTCCTTTGGATACCACCCCCGTCAGCTATCAGGCAGGAGTAGTTAAGTTCAGACTTAACCACTCCTGATGGCTGACGGTGTGCGTGAGACTTGAGACGGCGTGCGGTTTTTATGAGGTCCGAGTCAGCCTCATACCAGACCCAGCCTCATATCAACCTCATACTCAGACCTCATAAAAACCGCACGCCGTCTCAAGTCTTCCGTTGTAAGATTGCTTAGAGCATATCCCGCGCTCCCCAGTTGACCCTGGGCAATTTACGGTTTTAAGATGGCCCCGCGACCACGCCATCGCGCCACTTCGCCGACGGTGAGGTGTAGGGTGACAGGCGGCCGTACTATCACCCAACCATCGGGTGTGGACAATCAGCTCGCCCCCCGCTCCCTCCCCACTGTGCCCTCTGCTAGTCAGAGGGACACGTAGGGAGCCACGGAGCAGCCCTCTATAGGACCACTCCCACCCCGGCTGGATTGGCCGCAGGCAGCAGCGTCTAGTGAACTCCACTGCGGGTGACGTAACCTACGACAAACTTATTATTTGCGGTCGGTACAGTAATCGGGTCTAGGGATCGAACCGCAAAATTAAGTTTGTTTTTATTGTATGTACTTTTCCGGGATAAAAAGTACCCAGTGTGCTGCCCAGGATATTGAAGATTAATTATACCAAGTTTCATCGTAATCGAACTGGTAGTTTTTGCGTGATGCCTGAACAAACAGACAGACAGACAGACAGACAGACAGACAGACAAAAATTTTTTTAATCACATATTTGGGTTCGGTGTCGGTCTAGTAACATCCCCTGCTACTTATTTTTTTGATATTTTCAATGTACAGAATTTTCACTTCTACAGATTTATTATAAGTATAGATTGGTAATAGGGATTTATTGGAGAGCTCTAGAGTCTTGGCCTAACTACCCAATGAAAGACATGAGCTATAAACGCCATTAGGACCTGCGCAGATGAGGGGCAAAGGTGAGTAAAATGTCTGCGGCGCACTCTTTGAGTAGGCTTTAACAAGTCCACACCGAGACACACCATGGGCACAGAATTTCAGTCTGATAAAATGATTGTAATAAGTAATTTAATTTAAAGTTATTGCTACATGGAATTATGTCATACAACATGTTACCAAAGAAGGATTAACCTACCAAGCAGTTGCTTACGATATAATATTGTGCTACGATGCTAACACGCCGGATATCCGTATCCGCGTTATACGACGAAAAAAAGATCTGTCCGTTATTTTTAGCAGATCTCTAACGGCCTAATCCTAATTTATTATTAAAATAAACCTAATTATAGAAAAAAAAAACATTCAATGTGAAATTTTAAATATGAAACACTTTACTCAAATAAATATAATACCTTGTTATACTGCAAAAACAGTAGTACTTGTCGTGAGTAAAGGGTGATGTTTTATCTATATTAATCTAATAATAAACCTTCAATCAATTACATGCTAATTGAAGTTAATATATTTATCAGATAATCACATTTTCAGTAACTTTCGTCTCAATAAAAAAATGCCGCAAAACAGAATGAGGATCATAAACATGGCACTTCACTTAAGCTTAATGACTGTCATTCTACTCAACGTTTACGTCACGTCGTCACCCACCCATATCATGGCTTTATTAACTGACTTTGGGAAAGGTCCGTTGAGCTGCAATTTTAATATAGATTTCTTCATCAGCCCAAATATATAAAATATTGGGATAATAACATCGCACACCTTGCGTGATCTTTTAAAATAGGAAAGCTTTTAAAGTGGAAGGCTAAAAAGTATTAATGCACGTGTAGTATTGTATTAAATGGAAATAATTATTCACAATCACAAGCGAACTAGGGCGTAGTTTGAGGGACAAAACAGGTGACTCCCGATCGTATCTGTTGCAAAGGTTGGCCATCGGCATTCAACGGGGCAATGCGGCAGGCTACTTTTGCGCCGAATACGGTGAGAGGGGGGTTGATAAGCTGATAGTTGAGTAAAACAGTAAAGAAACGTTTGTATTTGCAGCATCTCGATCGCTAGGAATGGATCCAGCCTGTGTTTATTTATGTGTATATTTACAACATACTTGGGAACCAGGAAAATAGGCGTTTCAGCTAGGTAGTATTTATTTACCAACGAGCTTTCATTCTTGACTTCACCAAGTCTAAAAGACGCAATGCAGCGTTTTCTGTGTGTGCAATTGTTTGATGTATTTTACTCATAATTGTTTTACATTAACTATTATTACCTAAGGTTCTATATAATAAAACATTAACTTGTGAAAAAAAAAGTAATATCAAACAATTTAATGCATGTTTGAACCTCATACTGTCGGCATGCGTGCATCCTTTAACCGGTTGAGTTCAAACTTTGTAGATTTGTTATTGGCACTTGCACGAAAGTGTGCGGAAAAATTTAAAGCTGTATTGCAATTACAAACTACAATGCAAATGAATTTAGACGTCTGTATGGGTGAATAGTTTTTATTATTGAACCTGGTGGTGTAGGAATTTCTCCGTGCGAAGCTAGCGCGGGTCAGCTAATTAAAATTTAATTTGCATATCACGTATTAATGTGTTTATACTTTATAAATGGTTTATCTGATTATTATGGGTCAGTAAACTACAGACCGGTGAGAACATAGGGTGAATGGAGACAAAATGGTCGTTTTGTTAGATTACCGACTAGGTACATATTGTTTTGACATAACAATACAAGGAGTCATTAATACTCTTGCATTTTGTATTTACTTTAATTACTTTAAATATTGTTTCTGAATACACGTAATATAATACGTAACGAATAAAGCAAATCAAATTCTATTCCACTCTACTATTATAAAATTGTAAATTATCTGTCTGTACAATGGAGATATAAATTATATATACGATTCTTAACACAAAAATATTTTTTAGGAATTCCTGTCTGTTTTTTCGAGATGGACGCAAAACTACTGAATGGATTTTGATGCTGTTTTTTCTAGTAGAAAGGTCTTGATCAGACTTAAAATTTGCAACATGTTTGATTGCAATCGATTATGTAGAACGGGAAATATGACCAAAAAACGAAAACCGACCTCCACGTGGGTGGAAACGCGGGTATTAGCTAGTCTGATAACACCACCGAATCCTTATACAAATTGTTAACGTCACATGACATATTTTTTCTATGAATGTTTATATTAGCATGACAAGGATGAAGGACGGGAGTGACAGGATATATTGTGGGAGCAAAACAAATGCTGCGGATGCTAGGTATCATGTGACATCCTTTCGTTTGTTTGACAAGACGTTTACCTGAACTAGACTTTGTATGTGAATGTAATTTTATCAAAAGTTTTAAAATCTGGTTTGTAATAACTCGGTAAATTCTCTAAATTCCCTTTTTGCTCGAAAGCTACGGAAATGATTATAATGATAAGGTTACCTATGTGAAAGTAATATTTAGGATGACACTCGGAACTTAGGTGGTAGAGAAGCACAGTCTGAAAATGCAGCAGTGGAGTTTGTTGCGCCGTTTCTTCTCCACTAGCGCCTAGGAAGCGGTGGTAAACTTAGTATTAAGTAGTTTTTGACGTCAAAAAGATGTAATTACGTTGCACTATTTTGAGAAATAAAGAAATTGAAATTGCACACGACCCACTCGATGGAAAGCGGTTACAGTGGCCTATGAACGTGTGCAACACCAGGGACGTCACATTTGCGCTGCCGACCCTGTTTTTATCTTAACCAATTTTTTTTTACCAAATTTTTCTCTAGGGCTATTTTTCGCCGGAATCCGGCTCTGCCATCCAAAAAATTACAATTGCTAGTACTCAAATAGTATCCTATGTGGGACACTGACAAACCAGTCTCATAAAAGCAAATCGCCAGATGCACTAAAACACCTTAAGGTGGGTCCACGCTAGGCGAGCCAAACACGAACCGAGCACGAGCGGAACCGTTCTCGGCTTCGTCGTTCGCGTGTCAAGTGTGGACGTACAACAACGTACAACGAATCTACAACGATGACTGTCCTCGAAATTCTTTGTGTTCGTCAAAAAACCGACAAGTCGGAACGCAGCCGAGCACGAACGAAATGCTCGCAGCGCGCTCGTTCGAGGCTTGTAATTCGGTCCACACTAGACGAATTGTGTTCGGCTCGTGCTCCGCCCGTGCTCGGCTCGCCTAGCGTGGAAGCACCTTTATAATCAACAACAAAATTCGCAATACCAGGAACTATGCCACAAGTCCAACAAACCTGTTGGCAGGTGCCGACAAAACATTGACAAAAACATGTTGTATACATAATAAAGTAAGCTTAACAGATACAGCTCGGACCTGGTAAACCACTTGCTGTGTCGTTATGTATTCAACGTGAGTTTATGAGACAACTGTGTGACGTAACGACTGAGTCACGATTGAGAATAGACTTGCGGGGATACCATTTCGTTATAGAGATTCTCATCGACACGAACTTGAACTTTTTATCGTTATATCTAATTAATATATTAATTGACCGTTATATTGCTATTTAGGTCTATGTTTGTAACTATTATCTACAGTTATTTAGGGTATGTTAGTATCTTAAACGCACAAAATTACCTCTTCAATTATTTTGGTTTGAGGAATTATTTACTCTCTCAGCTAATAAAACCTGAACGGTTTACCAAATAGGTAACACTCTTGCAGAAGCTCAATTTCTAGAAAGGCTACCCTGACATGATTATCCCAAAAGGTGTTTACAGGATCGGAAACGTGCAAGTGGCAGCGCCGTGCATAGGTTACAATGACCACTGCGATGATACTAATTAAAGAGCAAGAAAAACTGCGGAAAGGAATATTGAGGATGGTAAGGAGTTTGTAGGAACCCCTCCCTCCCTCCCCCTCGCATACGACAATAGCGCATTCGATTGCGC
Organism: Lithosia quadra; assembly: GCA_963576445.1. Classification (NCBI taxonomy): domain Eukaryota; kingdom Metazoa; phylum Arthropoda; class Insecta; order Lepidoptera; family Erebidae; genus Lithosia; species Lithosia quadra. Next base: position 17,075,646 of record OY754875.1, read on the forward strand.
GAAGAGTTCTTTTAAAAAAATACATGATGAATCACAAGATATTCTATTCTAAGAGATTCTAGAATGATACAGGTTACGCGTTCTGCCTTTACGGTGCGATCGATACGTAGCCGCGTTCAAACCTTGGAAAGGGGCGACAGCTGTTTACACACCGGGATCGCACAGAAGTTTTTAGGCACATTCTTAGCCTCAAATTCTTTGGTCGATCGGTAGGACTTAGAGAGGGAATTATATACGTTAAATAGGTGGTATATTCACAGAAATAAGAAGCTTCATTCGTTTGTACTAAAACTACAGAAGAAAACAATTTATGAAGTTTTTTTTAATTATTTTCGTTCATTCTTCTCTTTTCTTCTCTTCTCCTCTATCCTTGGGATATTGTAGCAAGTAAAGAACAAGGCTAAACAAGAACTGCCCTAATCGGCGATTTATTACAGTTACTGTAAACTGTGAAAACGGATTAAACGCGTTATGTAGACAGCTGGAAACGAGTTGGTCATACAGAGATAGATTCTATGGAATATTAATGCTGTTTATAAATACTTTATTGGGATCCGTTGGAATAATTTAAAAAGGTTATGGTTGACGATGAATGGAGATAAAGTGATGAGTCATCGTAGTGATATCATAAGGTACGATATAATACGCGCTTAACTCAAAAAGTAATAATAAAGAAGCGGACCTTGAACATAATATTATTTCGTAATGTTCTTATATCGATTTCTCTTTGTGGGCTTTTTTATCAGGTCAGCGTTGGACCACTATTTCACCTACTCAGTGGTGATATGGTTGGCAATGGGAAATGTTGCCTAGAAGCATTCTATTCGTTCGTAACTTGAATATGTATAATTTTACTTTTAATGTAAAATTGAAGATGTATAATTAGTAGGTATGTATTTACAAAAAAAAGTATATAAGTGTTTATCAGCATTCTAGAACCCATAACACAAGCTAGATAAACTAAGCTTACTTTGGGTCTAGGGAGCGATGTGTACAATGTCGTAGAATATAAAAAAAATCTACAGTATTTCTGGTAATACTGACTGTTACAAACAAACAGTATTCTTAGCTTTTAAAGCTTAGTTTGCATGTTACTAAAATTATTACAATAATTTTGAAAAGGTTAAATAGATAATATTTTATTATAATATATTGTAAATACAGAGCAAATATCACATCATAAATTATACAGTTGTAAAATACTACAACAAAACCCTGCGTGGGAATTAGTGTTTATGCGTAGCGTAGTGGGCGCGCTTCTCACGGTAAACAGTGAATTTTCGGCAACCACTTAACGTGTATGGAGCTTTTATGAGAATTACAAGAGTTTTTAATCATTTCTTTCATAATAAATCATTAAAATTGAATACGATAATATTCTATGACATCCTACTCAGAGCTATCTAGATTCCAAGTAAGCATTAACTAGTTTAAAGAATGGGATCTAACATGTGGATAAACATGGTAGGTACTTAAAAACATTTTCGTTTTTAAACAAATTATACCTACATAGAATCATCCAGACCAATGCATATAGACTTCATGATTGAGCTTCATGCATTATTGCACTGAGAAGCGAACCTGGGACCTCTAAGGTAAGTAGCAATCAAACGCTCTATAACTGCTACCATGAAGAAATGATATGAATCAATAAAGAGATAAAATACATAAACCAAACTAAGGAAGTAATTTTACACATTCATGAGATTCAGGTTTAGGAGAAACGGAACTTTAACAGCATCAAAATTTAGGAGGCGATCGTTATTATACGTTTGTAGAACATTTCCGCAGCTTTAACTTTCTACTCAAAGGTAAATTCCTGCATTACAGTATTACCAGTGTAAGAGAGAATTTATATACCAACATTTAATGGACATAAGATTTTCTCAGGCTCAGAACAGTTGTCCTTTCTTCTGACTAAGTACCTCCACCCCACAGAAGACTACGGCCATAATAACCATCGTGTTGTGCTCCCGGCGGTAAGTAGGGTAACCAGAGCTCACTGTACCCCTTCTCCTCCCCACCCTTTCCTACACCCGCCCCTTCCCTTCAGGGTCGGCAACGCGTGGGTGACGTTGGTGTTGCACACGTCCATAGGCCACGGTGACCAACTCCCATCAGGTGGGTCGTGTGCTTGTCTGCTATCTACGTGGTATAAAAAAACCTATGTAAGTATTAGGGTATTTTTGCACGTTTTTCTTCCATAGGCATTGAACATAAAAAAAAGGTTAGGCAAAAAGCAGTCAAAACCGCGCTTGCATGAAAAATTTAATGATAGTAGTGTAGCTCGTGAAGTATGTACCTAAGGATGGAAGCAAATGGCGGGCTTGACTTGACTAGTCCTTACGAGCGAGTACGGTAACGATTCTTTCTTCTTTTCTTTAACCTAAGCTCATAGATGTGTCAAATCAAAAATGGCAATTTATTTATTTCTGAGATAAAAATTACTAAGTTTCAGACTGCAATTTTAAAATCTGTGGTCCGATTTTAAAATGTATTTTTTTGCAAACGAAGTAATTAAAAAGGCTCGGAATCACATCCCGTCATTGCGACATACTTTCATTACTTACGAGTCGAATGTGTTACGTGAGGCGTTCAAGAAGAACTATTCAGAATTCTGTTAACACTGATTAGTTTCTGATAGGGATGGTATCTGACCGGTCTATCGGCATGCAAATGTGTTTAAAAATATATCCTTGTAATGCTAAATGGGCATGTTCAAATATAAGTTCCTAACAACACTTTGCGTGAACCAGGAATCGAACATCCTACGAAAGAAGGATCGCTTGCAGGAACTCCCCTCCTGCACTCTCGCAGGAGAACGTGGACCAATTGATTTAATAAAAAAGTTCTTAGTTTGGATCTTTAAATATACAATGTCTTGAAAATTATTCATATTTGATACAATTGATCGACGCTCTAATACCAATATTGATTTGTTTGTTTGGACAATTGGTCGGCAATGTCATACACAACGTTAATAAAACTAGCTATAATATCTGTTGCCAATCATCATCATCATCCTCCAATCCTGTTCCTAACTTATTTAGTTTGACTTTTCTGTCTACCTACGAAACGTCTGAACTTCGATATATTCCCTGAACTCCGTCCGCCGTCAGACCCAAAACCCTCTGGTATATTGCTATCAAGGTCTGCAGTTAAACCAGTACATTATTAAGAATCAAGAAACGTAGACTGCATAGACTCGCCCAATATTACTTAGGACTCAAAATATAATGCAAAATATGGGTATCATATCAAGTACATCTCTGCTTACATCTTGGGGGATACAAGGCGTGAGTATATTACATGTATGGGAAAGACTTAGGTGGTCAAGTACCATAATGTATATTAAAATGTCAGGCATGTCTGTGAATATTTTATATGCTAACTGCATTGTGCAGACTTTCACCAAGATAATAATGATTTACAGCTATTTTATACAATGCGGCAATTTATTTATAGCGGCGGTAAAGGGTTCATTTAATAACAATCGTAATGACTGCAATATATGATAGCTTCAGTATTTCAAACAATATTGAGATCGATTCTGTTGTGCATTTCACTAAACTAAAATCACTAAATGTTATGTTGACTTTAAAACCAAGTTAAACGCTGTTTTGTTCCCAAAATTGGCAATAACAATCAGGTAATCAAAGGAATCAGATAAATCGAGATAAAATCGAAATTTCAATTTAGAGATTTTAGCTAAGTTTAGTGAAATTGCACGTCAGAATCGACACCATTGTAGACTTAACTCGGACATGTCAATTCAAGTCCCGTCTTCGATATTCACTTTTTCCGAATTCATTGAATCTTAATATATATAAATCTCGTGTCACAATGTTTGTCCTCAATGGACTCCTAAACCACTTAACCGATTATAATAAAATTCGCACACCATGTGCAGTTCGATCTAACTTGAGAGATAGGATAGTTTTTGAAACGGATTTCGACATCCACGCGGGCGGAGCCGCGGGCAACAGCTAGTAAATTAATATATTTTTTAAACTAACCTACCAATTGTAAAAATTATAACAATACTTTGTTTACAGAAAAGAAATGCTGAGAATAATCCTGGCTGAGAGTATTTATACTACTAAAGTGGAAAACAAACACATGGCGTACCATGATTATATTTATCATTACCATCTTCAAAAGGGTATGGGGAAGTAAGTTATGTTAATTCTCCGGTAGTCTCACTAACTATACAAGGATAAGCCGATTAAGTAGAAGAATGGTCTCGATCAATTATGTAGAAAAAAACATCCTGCATTAACTATACTAAACAAAAAAACTTTTTAACTCAAAAATGTTTATTATAAACCGTTATTGAGGATACAAGTAATACCTGACCTACATAACTAGTCATTTTTTTTTAATTCTGAAAAACCTGTAATGCTGAATTCAATTACAGCTTTTTTATCATAACCTTTTTTCAGTTGTAAACTTTTTTATTGAAAATTATTTTGCTTTTTTTTTTTATGTCGGTCACGTCAACATGACTTCACCTCGCCTGATGGTAAGCTGAGGCAAAGTCTCTAGAATGGGAGTCACCATTGCAAACACCGATAGTGCCAAAATGCTTCTGACTGTACAGTCAAAAAAATTATTAAAAAAAGAAAAATCACTTACCAGGTGTGAGATCTAATTTGTCTATGTGATCGCCGAGCACAGAGGCCCAGCTCTGTAACTGGTCTAGTATACCCCAGGGCGTCGTCATAGCAACCGTGAGGATGACCAGTGTGTGCGGGAATGTATCCTCGCTGAGGGCGAATTTGAGCAGGTTTGTGTGTCCTGGATCACCGTCCAGCACCCATACACTGAGACGAGTTTGATCTGTACAGAGAAAATTTCATTAATATTACGGTAGGAAGTGAAATAGCTTTGTACAATGTCCAAGATTCGATTCCTGGGTAGGGTAATTATTAGATTATAGGTCAGTAATGGAGAGAAGCATGCTGAACTTGAAGCTAGCGGACAGAGTAAGGCATACACAAATAAGAGCAAAAACCAAAATGGAATGTGTAACATTTAAAATTAAAAGACTGAAGTGGAGATGGACGGGCCACACAATTAGGGGCAAAGACAAATGGAGCAAGGATATTATGCACTGGTACCCAAGGGGTAAGAAAAGAAAAAGGGGCCGCCAGTTCAAGCGATGGGAAGACGAATTGAAAGCCGCAGCAGGCCACTCTTGGTCGAGACTGGCCAGAGACAGGGAGGGGTGGAGGGCGTTGGAGGAGGCCTTTGCCAAAGGGTAAGCAGATGTTGCCAAAGAGACACCCTGGACTGGGGTCGATTTGGAATGAAATGTCATGATACGAAACTATGAATAACATCTGAAATTAAAGGCTTTTATTATTATTATTATAGGTCAGTAACTTCTCAATAGCAAGTACATGAGAAGAAAAGCAGTTAGTGCAGCTCTGCCTATACCTTATGTATATGCAATGTAGTACGTAGTAATTAAGTATAGAAAGAGTAATATGCCCAAAATTAATTTAATCTATCTAATCTGAAATATGGCACAAGTTCCAAGGCTGAAGTATCTCTATATAGAAACCTTGTCTTGACAATTACTGACACAAAAAAATATAAATTACCCCAATCAGTTGAGCACTTCACAAGTTTTGGGCTTATTAATAGGGGAGACTGAGGATACTTGATCCTTACGGGAGACTAGGTACACAAGATTTCCGGAACTTGTACAGGCCGTATCTAATTCTATATTGGCAACATCTGTTGTTTAAGATACCCAATAACTTTCTATAGTTGTTACACTTATTACATTTGAGACTGTGGTAAATGGCGGGCGACCAAGTGATTGCTGCGGCAAAAAGTAAACTTAGGTGAATTTTCACTTCGACTAAACATATCTTTAAAATAGGACTTTTACGTGTGTATGAATTTAATACGAGCCATTACATATATCATTATCGTTTTTTTACTTATAAAAGTGGCTATATAATAGACATTTCAAAATATTTTTGTTTATAACCTCAAGTAGCTAGGGGTATACTTGGTACACTCTATTATGGGACATTTGATCCACCTGGATCAAGTGTCCCCTCGCTTTTTTTTCCTCAATTCATTGCAGATCAATATGCCCAGAGTCTACAAAACTAAAGAAGGTGCATAGATTTATAAAGAATTAAGTGATTTCGAAACTAAATAAAAGTTTATTCTATTTTTAAGACATTTTTTATCTAACGCCTTGGTAATAATGGTATCATGTCACCCTAAATATGGGAGACTTGATCCCCCAAGATCGTCATCCAGACCGGGGGGATCAAGTCTTGCATATATATGGGACACATGATACAATTCCCTATCATTGCTTTTAGTCAAATAACTACGAAATTTAGACATTAATATCTTTGGTTCTCATAGCAATTATGAGCAAATAAATTTCACGTATTTCAGTACCAACGGCTTTTTAAACGGATACTCAATAAAAAAATTAGGGATAAAAAACAAAAGGGGGGATCAAGTGTCCTCAGTCTCCCCTAAATTAATATTAAATCAGACGCAAAAAAATTATCACTCATACAAATTAAAGTTAGATCAAACCAAAATAGGTGGCAGTAAATATGTATTCTGGATGGAAATAAATTAATTATAAAAACTTCATAACACATCCTACTCAATAAAATAATTTTGAACAAATTAGCTTAATGATTCAAACAGAAATATTGGATAAAGGAAGTGAATTAATAATGAAACATCCTATTCTATTAAATAATCTTATTCAAATTATTATGCAATTTGAACAGAATTTTTAGAAAGATTCGGACAGTACATTTAACGAGTAACGGCATGAGCTAGATATACATGCATTACAGACGATTTCAACAATATTCTGATTTTAAGATATTACAAACTGCTACACGGGTTTATTGACATTAATTAGTACTTATATTTGTATATGATTGTGAGATTTACAATTATCAATATACAGACTGTTTTAATTGGATTTTGATTTATAACTCTCGGTTACATGAGTCTGGAAAAGTGTCAGATAATGGGTACCTTTTATGAGCTAAAAAGTAAATTAAAGAAGAGCTGCAAGTGTATAATACCTACATAACAGTATTATTTTAAAATAGTCATGCTTACAAAACTGCAAAAGAGAAGGTCCAATCTATTTTAGTTAAGCTTTTTGTTTTCTAAAGCTTATGATTCAACTTCAGAAATGTATTTTGGCATATTTTCGTAAAAACCAAATGGATACATTTATCCGATAAACAATAAAAAGAAAGGCTTATAAGATATTGTGTGCAATTTTTTAAATATATACTAATCTAAAGATTATAGATTTAACAAATGAAATCTACAGGTATATTATTTTATCTGAGGATATTCACAACCCCACTGTCACTCTATATTTGCAAACTTTCAAATCAGTCAGTAAAGTTAAACACAAACGGTCTTATTACAAAACACGGACTAACTTTAAACCCAGGTTTAAAACGTCTTTAGACCATGGTTTAACAAAAATGTTATTACAAAACGCGTTTTAGTACTAAACCTGGGACTATCTCTGGTCTAAAGATAAACCTGCGTGACACCTAGTTTAACGTTGGTCTAAGTATCTAAACCACGAAAATAAAACGTCAAACTTGTCATTTTGATTTGATTTGTGGAAAATACCAAAATACATCATATTTTGGCTTACTTTTTCCTCGGCAGTCCAATTTTCGCCCCTCTTTTTCTTTTCTCCTTCCAATATTTAATTCAAATTTAAAAGTTTAAACCACTGGAAACGTAAAAGTTAGTACGGGTATTGAAATGATTCAAAAGTGGGTATAAAAATTTAAAAAAAAAATTGAACAACGCGCGGGCTCCGAAAAACTACGCTTCATTTAACGTTCATCATAGATCGTCCAATATTATAACAATGATTGCTAAATAAAGGCATGATAATGATATTTTACTATAAAATAAAGTCCAACTATCGTTCATGACTTTAAATTTAATAATTATAATGTTGTAAATATTTTTTTCACCATTTTTTAGTAAATAATATTTATTAACGATTTCAGAAAATTTTTGCTTTCTGAGAAAACGGAACGTTGCGACCGAATGATATCAAAATGAACGAACAAAAGTTTAGAGTAATCTGTGGTTGTTATTAGGCCAAGATTTAAACCATGGCCTAAGTAGTCCACGGATTATTCTGTTTTTGTAATAAGAAGAAGTTTAAACCTTGGTCTTAAAATTAAGCCTGGACTTCATAGTCTGGGTTTAAACCTGACTTTAGTCCGTGTTTTGTAATAAGACCGAAATAGTATGTAAACATGAATGAATCTTCAAACCAATATTATTGTGCATTAGTCATATAAGATTCCTATTGGAATATTTATACAATTTAATTGATAATACCTTTAAGGATCATTTGGTTATCAATCAATTCATTATTATTTATTTGGTTCACAACAATTGCGTATCATAGGTATCAATGTCAGTCTAAACATTTTGTGTTTTGTAAATGTAGGTTAAATTTTTCTTCAACATTTGAACTTTGTTTATTATCAATTTTAGGCTAGGAAAACTAAACAATCTTGTACTTACCGTCTCGATATTCATCTCTAACATCTATATATGCATATTCGAGGGCCGACCCTTTCTTAGGGTCTTCAACACCTTGTAACTTCGCTATCAGTGTAGTTTTACCAGTCTCATTGTCACCCAAAACTAAAACATTTTTGTTTGAAGGTAGTTTTGTGTTCCCTTGGTTTTGAACCTCTTCTAATATTGAAGACCTGTAAATTTTACGAGCATACAGTATTCGTTGTCACCAACAGTGCGAGGCTGCCACTATGACGGGAAAGTGTACACAAATATGTGATATGTCGCCGTGAGAGAATGTTTCGCAGATACTTTACATACAAAGGTAAGACAACTCAGCTAGGTCACATATTTCTCAGCTTCATAGCTTGACATCATGTAGGTGTGACACATTGGATCCCTATATGGGGAGTGCATGTTACCCGTAAAATTAACAGTGAACTGTTACCATAAGTTGTCCTTGGCGTCTTCCTTTTCTTTCTTTTTTGATTTAAGCCCATTAGCCTGGCCGTTTGTCTCCATTCTTCAGGGACGATAGAAGATAACAACGGCACAGAAAGGCTTTTCTTTCGTTTTCGTCTCTTCTGCCGTTCATACGTCACTCTCGCGATGATGTTTGAGTTGCTATGAGCAATAAAGTCATTTGTACTGTTAGAAATATTATTTCTATAACATTAGCATTATTATTTTAATTTTCAAACTTATTATATTTGATACAATATGAACCTAAATGTTACGAAAACATCGTTTTATTTCAAGAAAATAGCATAATTAATCTAAAATATAGATTTGTACAATGTTAGACAGTTAAATAATGTGTATGGTAATACTGAAAAAGAATTGAATCAAGAATATCGAGATCGACTAAATATTCCATTGCTTAAAAGTTCCATTGTTTCATTATTATTTAATAAGTATAACTGAATAATAGAATTTAATGAATTTCCAATAAGAAGTTTTGGTGATTCAGGATTTGTTGTTTTGTTATCATTGGAAAATTATTGACTACTTTTTCATTATGATTCATTTTTTACGACTCTATTTTACCGTTTGGTTGGCACGGTCTGCTGTCTTCTGTCCTCCACTCAACTGTCATTTTATAATATTTTGTAATCATCATTCATGGATGGAATATTTCAAAGCATAAAATAAATTTTATTTCATGAAGAAGTTGTTTTCCTGTTCAAATGCTGTGTATTAGATTTAGTGAACTTTGAACATTAAGAATTTAAAATGTTTAAAAAACCGGGTTCGGGCAAGAAAAACAATTTGTCGCAGGTGAGTCATGTTAATCATTATTTGCTCATTCTAAAGATCTCATCCGGTTCTAATAGTACAGCAGTATAGTAGATTATTTATAGTACCTAGCAAATCATTGTTAATAATAATGATAACCTTCTTTGAATTCCATTTTGTAGTTAGCCTGAAAGTTCCTTATCAGCTGATTGGAACTTTGTAAACAAAGGCCCAATGTATGTTGTTGATTTATTACTGAGGTCCATAAGTTCGCTTGTTATTTTATAAAATAAACATTTCAACATCATAGGGACCACTTAGGATACTATACTTATACAGAGTATATCCTCCTTTTGTTCAGAGTGCTTTTATATTTATGTTTTTAAACACTTCATTGGCCTAATAAGAACAAGACTCAGTTGAGTTAAGTGGTTGTAATGTAGACAAGGGCTTTCTGTTCTGATTAAATGATTTATAACATTAGTAATTGGTAAAATGTAGCATGATACGGAAGCATGTGGAACAATCCTTATTCCTTTGTTATCCTGTCAAAGTGAATGACCTCTCACATTCACACACAGATGTAACATAGACATAAGAAGGATTTGTACTTGTTGTTACCTAAGATTAATATTATTCTTGAAGAAAAAAAGTAATTGACAACACAATATACAAATATTTGTAAACTTTGATCAATCTTGTATTCAATTGACTGAATTTTGTTATAAATACATTTTCTTTTATTTTTAGTCTCATTTTCGTAACTTTTTTGTTTGATTTATAAAGTTTTCATAATATTTTTTTACATAGGTATTTGTACATGTTTTAGTGTAAGATGCATGTTTGAAAGTTAAGTAAATATTTGCATAAGGTGCAAACAATGAAATAAATCTATTCTTATAAGATAGCAACTTACAGCTATCCTAGACATAACATCCTTTTCCTGTTATTGTAAATTTGTTTTGTCATTCATGCAGAAAAGGCTAAATAGATGTGACTAAATTTAGGCATAAAGTTAGACCATGACCTCATCAAAGTGCAGTAAAGCCAATGAACCGTTTGCTTCGACACTAATAGATATGTTTTCTATTTTGATAAAATTAAAAGAATCATTTAAATACATGTCTTTGTTGATTAAATTTATTTTCATGAAATAAAATATTTTTCAAGTGTGTATAAGTTGTCTGTCAAAATTTGCTAACCATTTATTTGTATCCGATTAGCTTGAAATTTTGGTATACACTTTCAATTTTAATGACAATTTAATAAAAAGCTTGTTTAAAAAAAAGTGTTTTATCAATAATATTTTCTCACTTTACAGTTTGGTCTCATAGACATACCAGATTTGGATGACAATGATGACGCAATGGACCTATCAGATGATGATATGGACCTTGAAGCAGAGTTGGCAGCTCTCAGTGGTGGACATAAACGGCCAAAGCCAAAAAAACCTGCACCAGCACCCGCAGCTAACCTTGATGCTATGATCGCTGAAAGTTTAAAGGACATACCTTCTGATGAAGATGCCTCTGGTAAGTTTAGATTTACTACATACAAATACATACATACAAATCACGCCTTTTTCCCATAGGGGTAGGCAGAGACAACATCTTTCCACTTGCTACGATCTTGGCATACTCCTTTTGCTTCATCAACTTCAAAATTATTTACGTTAAAGTAAAAATAAACAAAAAAATTGAAATAGAGGAGGGATTCATCTATCAACTTTGTGTTGAAGGACAAACTACTTTTCGTTTTTCCACCACAGGCAACCCTTTGTTTGACAATCCAACAGGGAAACTAAAGTTTTAGTTCTAATAGAATTTATCATGATGGGGATTAGTTAACTTTTTAATTCACTAATCCCCATAAAGGACCATCAAGAAAGGTTAGCCCGGTGTCAACGAGCCATGGAGAGAAGCATGCTAGGCCTGAGGTTGCAGGACAGGATAAGCTGCACCAGTATTAGGTCCAGAACAAAAGTGCAAGATATTCTCACCACCATAGACTCAAGGAAGTGGAGGTGGGCAGCCCACACAGTGCGATGTGGCCTAGGTAAATGGAGCCAAAAGGTTACTTTATGGTACCCGAGAGACGGAAAGAGGAGAAGAGGTCGACCTTCAAGGCGATGGGAAGATGACATCAAGCTCACTGCAGGCCCATTCTGGGCTCGTGCGGCGAGAGACAGAGCATACTGGAGGGAGTTGGAGGAGGCCTATGCCAAGAGGCACACTGAGATTAGAGACCTGATTTAACTGCATACAGAAAAAAAAAAAAAAAAAAAAAAAACTAGAAAAATCTCAGAATAAAAGGCTTATTATTATTATTATTATTATTAATCCCCATAAATAAAATTTTTGCGTCAACGGGGAATCATTCTCTGTAACTTTTTCCCAACTCAGTTGGGGTCGGCTTTCCACATATTTTCTGTGGAGCGACTGCCATCTGACCTCCACAACCAATGGTCCTTATGACCGATGGCGATATCGAAGTTCCAAGTTAGTTACTAGTTACGTCAACGGGGAATAGTGAACAAAAAGTTCAATAATCCCCATCAATGGGTATTGTCACGGGTAAAAGTGAAATAAGCCCTTTGTTTGGCTACCAACCTATCTGCTGGTAAGTGATACTGTGATGAAAGATAGTATGCACTTGCCTAGACACCACAACCTATTCCACTCTTTAGCAGCATACACAATGAAAAGAGAATACCCATATAATTCTACCGTCTACTGTTTATTTCAGGAGATGATGAAGATGACCCAGATTTACTAAACGAGCTGAAAGAACTAGCCATAGATGACGATGCGCCCCCAACGCCCCCCACTCGCGTATCTCGCGCTGCGCCCCCTCCCCCCGGGGCCTCAGTCAGTACAGACAGCAGCATGATCAGCTTCTTGCAAGATAGAATCACCAACTATACAGCCGCTGAAAAGAATGCCAAGGCTAGTGGCGAGAGTAGCAAGGCTAGAAGGTAATGTGTTATCAAGTTTTTTTTATGTCAGTCACATCAACTTCACCTCGCTTGATGGTAAGCTAAAGGCAATAAAATATGTATATATATATATAGCGATAAGGCCGCCCATTGTTCATGTAACTGAAATGATTGTGACCCATGTAATAATGTTCTAATAACTAAGGTTGTTGTACAATAGAGTTATCTATCTATCTATCTTAAATCATTACAGATTCAACCGAGGCTTAAAAACCCTAAATGGACTCCTGCAACAAGCTAAAAGCGGACATCATATCAACGAAGATGATATTCCTCCACTAGTGGTTGTAAAAAAGGCAGGAGATGAGCCACAGCCACCTTCTGCTCCTGCCGAACCGGAGCCGGCGCCAGAACAGCCCTTGATAGACTTGGGACCCTCGGAGCCGACTCCTCCAGAGCCCAGCCCTCCGGAACCTAGACAACCACCTCCACCACCTCCCGTTGAAGCGCTTAGTGACGAGAAAAAGGAGGGATTACAAATTATTTTAAGTAAGTTTGAATAAACGACAGATTTGCTCATAGGAACTAAGTTTAGAATTAAATGTTTTTGAGAATGGCTTTTTTTCAGCTTACATCTTACTTGTACATGTTGACCAAACAGAATAATTTATCCTAAAAATTATCCGGATTGGTCAAGACAATTTGACCACAATGCATGTAACACTGAACATAATTATTATGGCAACATAAAATGGTAGTATTTATTAAGCTTGTTGAAACTAACGCAATATATTTTGTTGGTTTATGTGTTCCAAACTTTGTAAGTAGGTAATTCATACTTTACAACTTTGTAATAGATAAAACAAGTATGGAATGTTCTAAAAATAATTTTTATCTGTTTTTTCCCTACTTGGTTTTCCCTAGCGACTACATAAATAGGGTTCCTGAAGAAGGGCATTAGAAGGTTTTATAGGGTCGACCACGGTGACCGCTTCCCATCAGGTGGGCCGTGTGCTTGTCTGCCACTTAAGTGATATAAAAAAATAATGCTAATAGTTTTTGTAGATCAAGAATACTCCAACAAAAATTAATAATATTAATCTTGAAATAAACTGATTTTGATAAATTCTGTAGGTATGTACTTATATTTCTCGTTGCATATCCACCATTACCACTTTTTTACACATACCATATATGATGTATAATATATATAATGTTTAATTTTCTTTTCCAAGGGCGCCAACAAGAATTCAAGTCTGCAGCTCTGTCGTCGAAACGCACTGGAGACAAAACCCTGGCTCTGGAGTACCTCAAGGTGGTGAAACAGTTCGACATGGTGGTCGACGCGTACAAGTCTGGTCAGGAGATGGACCTGAACGAGTTACCCACACCACAGATGATAGCTACCGCGTTTAAGTCGCAGAAGACTGAGGAGGAGACACAAACTTCTACCGGTAAGAATTTTTTATTTCGAGGGTATGATTTCGTACGAGGGAAATGCCTATTGGGTACCTTAGACCCCGGTGCTAAAAGACCCAAGAAGGTGTGCGGTTTTAGTTGATTCGATTCCGATATAACTGCCTCTGTTGACGGGACTTCCACACGAAAAGGAGGGTGCGGGAGGGGGGGGGGGGGGGTTACAATTAATACAAATAAAGCTGTAATTTGGGGCATTTGAGGCTAGATGGTGCACATGCTGATCAACGGATGAGCCTCCGGCGCAGGTTTCCTTCTCCGGGCAGGTCACAAAGTAGGAGAAGGAGTAAGTGAACCCTAGGATCAGATGTTGCCAGCGGGAACAATGTTAAGAAGACTAAAAGCCTTGCTTTTTGAAGCATGAAGTACGGGTAAATCATACCCTCTCATTTATGTAACCTTACAATATATGTTCTATTGCTACGATTTATGACAGTGTCAGAGTTCTTTGTTTTGTATCCATTCTTCCCCTTTTCCCGCCTAATTATTAGTGATACTGACGTTAAAAAGGTTCTTTTAGGTGTGGTAATCGCTTGCTATCAGGTTGGCTAATAGTATAAAAATATATGATTGACAGAACCCCCTCCAGAGCCGGTGACTGAGAGTCCGGGCCTCATAACTGCGAGCACCGTTGACGAAGCTTTACGGCAGAGATTAGCTGCTTTCCAGGTACGTTCATTCAATTTACCTCACTAGTCTGTGCCCGCGGCTCCGCCCGCGTGAGTATCGAGTATTGTGTGCTTTTGCCTGCTCCTGAAAAACCCCTTGAAAAATGTTGCTATATTGTTGGTAGCAGAGCGTGGTTAATATACATAGATTTACGGCAATTAGGCTACTATATCTCAATCTTCCCCATTTTTCGGGAGGATATGAGCAGTGGATGGGTTTTATTATATTTTAGCTCCGCGTCACTGCGGACCGTTTGGGGACACTGGTTGATTCCACAGGTTCAAACAATCGTATTTAACTGTTTATCTGTAGCAACAAGAGTCTAAGGCGAAAGAAGAAGGCAACACTTCCAAGGCCCGCCGTATGGGCAGGATCGTGAAGCAGTACCAGGACGCGATCAAACAGCACGCGGCAGGTCGGCTCATAGTCGAGGACGAGTTGCCGACCCCCGCGGGATTTGCGCCTCTGCCAACCAGTGGGGTGAGTTTTCTTCTATATTGACTTACTAGCTTTTGCCTGCGTGGAATGGCTACCACTGGCGACGAAGATTATTCAAATGACGCACATATGCGTCATAGGTCTGATTGATTTTTGGACGCATATCTGCGTCAGTGTCGGTTAAATTTTAATCTACTGTAAATGTGTATGTATAATTACTAATTTTTAATTCTATTTTTTCAACGCATAATACTATTCCCTCTAATCTTTTTATTATTAAACGCTTTTATTTAACTTGACCTGTTTGTTTGGGTCAAATCTAGTAATTGAAAAGTGACCTCCTCCCTGTGGACGTATTGTTCTGGTATTTGGCACATATCTTTAGTTCTCGTGACAATACAAGTTAATCTATTCTGTATCATTGTAAATCCAAGATGGCGGCTTACGTATTTTTCCACAACTACCGCAATATGGATATTAAATGAAAGGACTTGATTAGTAGTATAAAGTTCACTGTGAAAAAATAAACAATATGGCCGCTTTTAGTGCATAAAAGAGTTAAAATTAAAACCTATTTACTCAATTTATTCACTATAATAAGGTAAATTGTTTGTATTAGGAGTGGATTGTTAGTGTGACAGGCAGGAACCCAGGACTTCTTGATCGTAAAGCCGACTCCATAACCACTGAGTATTAATTCTGTTATATCACAGGGTCCGCCTGCAGCCGCACGCCCCGCGCCGTCCCCCTCCCCTTCGGCGGCATCCGCCCCCTCCCCTCGGCCGTCACCTCGTCCATCCGCGTCGCGTCACGACAAGCAGCTCGCCTTCCTGTTGGTACGGCAGAAGCAATTTAAAGAAGCTGCGCTTAAAGCAAAGAAGCATGGTGGGTACTTAGAAAATATTTTTTCATACAAAATGGGTCTTGAGACTCCTTAAAACATCATCATCTGAACCTTTTTCCCAACTCAGTTGGGGTCGGCTTTCCAGTCTAACTGTGATGCGGCTGAACTTCCATATTTTCCGTAGAGCGACTGCCATCTGACCTCCACAACCAATGGTCATTGTGACCAATGGCGATATCGAAGTTCCAAGTTACACTGGTTGGACTTTTGTGGACTCCAACTACCCGTAACGACTGCCATAGATGTTTGTATGACAACCGGGACCGACGGCTTAACGTGCTCTCCGAGGCACTACGAGACTCCTTAAAACATTCATCTAAAATCTTTTTTGCCTTGACACGATCGACTGGGCTAATAGACAATTGACAACTGATTTTATTTCGCACCATTTTTAGTCCTTTTGTAATTAAGTGCCACTCTTGTGCGGTGCAGGTGACTTGGACGCGGCTAAGGAGTACCTGAGGGCTGCCAAAGGGTTCGACTCGGTGATAGAAGCGGCTAAGGGCGGGCTTGTGGTCGATCTCAAGTCGCTACCGCTCCCTCCTAAGGCTAAAGACGATTTGGAACACACGTGAGTGTTTTTTTTCTTTTATTCATTTTTAGACTAGTTTTTGATGCTATTAATCTACTTAAATGGCTCTTTAAAACCACATTTAAATTTTAATTAAAATACACTGAATTATTTTTATGCACATCAATATTTCATGGTGTTATAGTCAGCGACAAAAGTCAATTATCATCTTCAGATTTTGAACAGTAGTTTTATGCAAAGTAACTTAAGGTTCTAAATTAAAATTATATTTATTTACTTAGTTAGCTCTATTGAACTACCTTTAAACTTTGATTACAATATAATTAACCATTTATATTCGAATATTTAAGTTTGAAATCTGTGCAATCATCATAGACTTTTGCCATAACCAAAAATTTGACAGTAAGTACATGAATCAGTGGCTTTATCGCTAAAAGCGATTTCTTCCAGGTAACCTTAGGATGGACAGTAACATGATGAAAGTCATATTATGGTGTAGTTATTAAATCTATATAAAAACACATCAATATTTCCAAATGATTTTCTCCTTCTCCTCTCCTCTCCAGGTAGCTCAGTTGGTCAGAGCATTCCCCCTGTAAGGGACTGGTCACGGGTTCAAGTCCCGTCCTGGAAGATCATTTTTTCCGATCAGAAAATCAGTTGGAAATAGTTAGCATGCAATTGCTTAAAATTTCATTCACATCAATATTGTTCCAGATTCGACGTGGTATCCACCGAAGACTGCGGCCCGTCGGAAGACAGTACACCCATCGACTCTACGGGAGACGATGAAGATGTCCTCTCCCGGCTGCAGCATCAGCTCAACACTCAGCTGAAGCTGTGTCACACGAACAGAGACCATAATAGAGAGATGGGCAACATCGCTGAGGCGAACAGATTTGAGCATTTAGCTGTGAGAGTGAAGCAGGATTTGGATCTAGTTGTGGTCGCTAGAGGGTGAGATTTTCATATTATTTAGTTTCTTTCATCGTGCGGAACTTCCCACAAATACCCCTTCTCCCTCCCGCCCGGGTAGTGGAGGCGGTTATTCGTAGTCGAGCCGACTAAAACCGCACTGTGTCTCGTCACATCGGCCTTCATGGCCGGGATACTGATGTGTCCTAGAAAGGATATCCCAGAGACCCTGCCCGGCTTTGGCCACCAACATAGGAGAATCAGACGTGTAAAAAAGTGCGCGGAAATACAACGCGCCGCGATCCTGGGCCTGCTTCTATTAGGGCGACAGATCATCAAGCCCAGGCCGGTCATATTATTAAGCCTTGTACGGACTAAGCGTTCCAATGTACGCGTAATCTAGGTGTGTTGAATACCTGTACAGGCGGGGGTCGACACGCTTGCTCCAATCGTATAAATATTTTTTATACCACGTAGGTGGCAGACAAGCACATGGCCCACCTGATGGGTAGCGGTCACCGTGGCCTATGGACGTGTGCAACACCACACAGCGCGTGTGTCACACACGCGCTGCCTACCCTGAAGGGAAGGAGGGAGGGCTAGAATGGGGTGGGGAGTCTAGAAAGGGGTGGAAGAGTGAGGGGTACAGTGAGCTCTGGCTGCCCTAATTACCATCGCGGCGGGAACACAACACGATGGTTATTATGGCCGCGGTGTTCTGTAGAGCGGAGGTACTACCCCAGTCGGACAGCTCATTTCGGACCGGAGATACCGTCGTGTCCTACCTCCTCAAATATATGTAATTCTAATACTTCACTTCCAGCCTAGGCCAAAGCCCGCCAAAGTTCCACTACGAAGCGCGCCAGTTCGCGGTGGTGCAGTGCAACACTGACCTTAAAGAGAACGACTTAGAGCTGACAATCGTTCGCGGCATCGCCTACAACGTGCCCAATCCAAAGGAAGTCGACACTTATGTGAAATTCGATTTTCCTTACCCACAGGTATTGTAAATCTTACTATATGATACTACTAGGTTATGCTTACAGCTTCGCCTGCGTGGGGTTCCGTTTCCGGTAATCAATTTTAAGGATAAAAAGTGACTTAAGTGTTATTCCAGACTAAATTCTTTTTTTTTTATATAGGACACGTCAAAATGACTTTACCTCGCCTGATGGTAAGCTAAAGGTAAAGTCTCAGGACTGGGGTCACCACCACATACACCGGTAGTGCTACAGTGGCGGCCCTCAGCTTGACGACCTCATCAAATGCTTTTTCACGCCCCGCTTAAATGCCCCGGTCTATCCCTGTACTCAGTTGTTAGTCCGATGTGTCCAGTTGTTTTTGTGTGAAAGAGTAACATACATCCATTCATCCAGTGTCGGCTGGGTTGAAGTTATTTATATCCCTTATAGCGCCCTCTGTCACTTGGGACAGGAAACATTCTTTAAAGTTTACTTCTAGCACCCTCTATGACTCGGGAAAGGAAAACATATTCAGTTTTAACGCCCTCTATGAAATTTGTTTATTCATTGGAACAAAAAGTTGTATTAAAACACATTTTAACCTTTCGTATGCTCTAGAGCAGATTTACTTCAGGGCTCTCGAACCTTTGGAGTAGATATGCACCGATGTGACTACTTTTATGTTTTGTTGATTTTTATACTCAAAATACAAAGCAATAAAGTTCAATATAGTTTTACTTCAACCCAATGAATGAATGAATGATATTCAAACGTCAGTTACCATTCTTATTAAAATAGCACAACAATTTAGATAAAGTATTAATAAATTGGTAAACATATATAATATACAGTACTGTTTGCAGATTCAATAATACTACAACATAATATTACTCCAAGGTCCTTTATACACAATCGGGATTGTTGCTTGGATTAAGAAGGAGCAGAACTTATACAGATATCTTCTATTTCACTCTAACTTACAGGAAACGCCGGTATCCGATCGGACCGCTCTCATCAAAGACACGAACAACCCCGAGTATAACGCAGTGTTCACTCTCCCCATACACCGGAACAGAGCGTGTTTGAGGGTATTCAAGCGACACGGCATTAAGTTTGAAGTATATTCTAGAGGGTAAGTTTCAGTATTTGTCAACTAGCTGGCTCTTCCCGGCCTTGCCCGTGGCGTATTTCGAACCCCGATGCACCCTTTCTAACCCATAAATGCCCATGATTTATCGGTTTTTATAAAATGTATGGAATCTACCGGTTTTGTTCACATTAATGATTATTGCTCTGCTCCCTTGGGCAGTAGAGTCAGGCTATGACATTCACAGGTAATGTGGCTTTCTATTGGTAAAGGTATTTACAAAATCAGTTTTGTAGATCCAGGAATTACCTCCTACAATGTCCATCGCGAACCAAATAGACAAGAATACAAAAAAAATATAATTTTTTGTGATCACAATCGTTCATATAACATAACCCATTTTTTTGTGATCACAATCCTTCATATAACATACCCATTTTTTTTTAAATATCTCCATTTAAAAAAAATGCACACACAGCTAATTTACATTTTTTTAATAATAGATATAGAAACTATAGAGTATAGATGAATATCATTCTCTCGTTCATTCACTCTGCATACACGTCGCTGTTGGCTGGTCATTATAATGAGTCATTTGGCGTATCTGCCATTATACGTAACAATATATTTATGTAATTATGTACATATCATTACATTATGCATTAACCTAATTTTTTCCTTTTGTGTATTTTTCCGCTTGGCTATTTGGTTTTTGTATCATCTAACTTCTCTCATTCCTCATCTATTTTCAATCATGTCATGTCATGGATCAAATCGCCGAGTTAAATGAGAAGAATTTATTCCTAATTCATCACTAGTTATTTTTAGGATTTTTTTTTAATCATTGATGAATCATACTAGCATGAATAGCAAATGATATCAAGTTAAACACTTTTTGATACTAGTTTTGAGTTAAAAATTGGAGTGTCTGTATGTAAATTTAAATTATCCGCTTTTTACTAAGTGTATTTGGATGCATACACGATACAACATAATATAAATAGAATATTCTGTAGATAAAAATATAGTACTTTAGAATATTTCTACAATTAAAGTATTGTCTATTCTACTCTACGCTATTCTACTCTACTCTACTCCACTCTACTCTACTCTACTCTATTCTACTCTACTCTAATTTACTCTACTCTACTATACTCTACACTACTCTACTCTACTATACTCTACCTACTCTACTCTACTCTACTCTACTTCTACTCTACTCTACTCTACTCTACTCTACTCTACTCTACTCTACTCTACTCTACTCTACTCTACTCTACTCTACTCTACTCTACTCTACTCTACTCTACTCTACTCTACTCTACTCTACTCTACTCTACTCTACTCTACTCTACTCTACCCTACTCTACCCTACTGCATGTTCCGCCCGTACGTCCGGCATACCCGGTGGCGCCCCCTATCCTTGCACGTGGTGTAGTATCGCTTGTGTTGGGTGCAGAAGTTGCTGTTTGGCTGACGCCTTCTCGTGTTGCAGCGGCTGGTTCAGAAGCGATACGGTCATTGGGACTGTCTTGGTCAAGCTGGCGCCACTCGAGAATCAAATCACGCTGCACGAATCTTTTCCTGTGAGTATCATGTACTAAGATATATATTCTGTATTCAAAAATGAAGTCTGTAATTTAGAATGTGTGTGTATGTTAGAATATGACTGTGTGTAAAATGTGTCTGTATAGTAAAATATGTTTGTATGTAAAAATTTGTCGGTAGGTATGATAAAATGTATTTGTTTGTTAAATGTGTCTGTATGTTCGGGTTTCGGGTGTGATCCGTAATAAAAACATTTTCTTTCTTTTCTTTCTTTTCTTTCTTTCTTTTCTTTCTTTCTTTCTTTTCTTTCTTTCTTTTCTTTCTTTCTTTTCTTTCTTTCTTTTCTTTCTTTCTTTTCTTTCTTTCTTTCTTTAAAGTGTGTCTGTATATTGAAATGTGTTTGTAGAAGCGGAAGGTGTATACCAAGATCGTAGCAAGTGGAAAGATGTTGTCTATGCCTACCCCAATGGGAAAAAGGCGTGATTTGTATTTAACTCGTATAATTTATTTATTAGCTAATATTTGTATATTCTGTATGTTCCAGCTAATGGACGGTCGTAGACCTGCGGGCGGCTCGTTAGAAGTGAAACTGCGTGTGCGCACGCCCATGTTGCAGCAACAGATAGAGAACTCCACACATCGCTGGCTTGTCATAGACAACTGATGCGGCACAACAAATAATATTGATATTAAGTATTTGACACAAATCGAACTTATGTAAAATACATTTTACACGATTTTAACTACGTAGAGCGATATAAGTAGGTTAAGGCAGCTTGGAGCTCTTCTGAAGAACCTTCAAAGTGTATTAAGCTGTAGGATGATTCTTGTATGATCCGACCTAGGGATGGGCATATGCCCTGTCACTTTGGGCATTTATCGGGCATTTACTAAATCCAAGCCAAGATCGTAGCAAATGGAAAGATATTGTCACTAGGAAACAGGCGAGATTTGTATGTATGTATGTATGAATGTTACTCAATCTGCCCGATTTATGCCGGGCATATAATATATAAGATAGGTTTAAGCCCGGTATAAATAATAAATGCCCAGATAAGCCCGAAGGAACAGGGCATAAACTCATTTATATGGATTTATCCCCAGCATAAATAATAAATGCCCGGCATAAATAATAAATGCCTGGCATCAATAATAAATGCCCGAAGTGACAAACATAAACTCATCTATAATCCGGCCTCATTCTATCGTCCATCCTACGATTTCTTTCTGAAATGGTCTCGACTTGAAAAGTTGAAGTAACCCGTTCTTCCATTTATTCTAAGACAGCTCTCCCCGCGTAGTCCCCCCAGTAATATCGCCTGCCTCCGTTTTCGAGAACGTTTCCCTATATATATCATTATATATATTATTTTAGTATGAATGGAATGTTAATAATATAAAAATACATGTAAAATATGTATGCTCTAAGCCTTGGTGTCTATAAATTATTTAGTGTTAAGTTTTTTAATTTAATGTAAAAAAATCTCAATCATCCCTGTGCTTTATCCATTATGTTTATTGTTGTATGATGTAGAAAAAACCATAAAAATACGTAGTAAGTATTATAAAAGGATTATTAAGGTGGGTCTACACTAGGCGAGCCGAGCACGAGCCGAACACATTCGTCTACTGTGGACCGACTTACAAGCTTTGAACGATTTAATTTCAATTAAATTAAATTAAATTTATTTTTGTTTTTTTATTAATTGTAATGAGGCTATCCAATGTTTACAAAAGTGCTGACGTACTTGGTACAGTTGAAATCGGTATTTGCGGAGGCTACGCCGCAGTTAAATAATTTCCAAAATAAATTATAGCTAGGTACAGTCAGCGGCAATAACTGATAATAATTGGACAGATTTTACACTTTAAAATCTGCGTGAAAAAGATGGAAAGTGATATTTTGTAAATTGTAATTTTTTTTTTATAGATCATGTTAAGTATATCAACAGAATTTTATCAAGAGATATTAGTTACTTTGCTTTAAAACTAACTTTCAATTCAGAAAATGTTCACCTACTTTTGACACTGACTGTACTTGCACGCATTATAATAAAATTAGAATTCCAACTTTATGTCCTTGAGTCTAAGGTCTAATATAGCATTTAAAACGGAATGGTACATATTTACCTATAATGTATTCGTGGTATAAATGAATCTTTTATTGATATGATAGCACTGCTTAACCCCTATAAGGGAATTAGGGATAATGTGAAATTAGTTAAAACATAAAGATTATTGTAAAAACAAATATATTTGTATGATAAATGTAATTATATTGTTCTATCAACATTCATTGCATTGTTTTATTTTCGACGGCCGTAGCGTATTTAGAAATCCCGTTGCATCCTTTTAACCCATATAATATATGCCCGTAATTTATCAGTCTTTATACGGGATTCTACCGGGTTTGTTGACATTTATGATTACTACTAATATAGTAGTGTGATGATTACCTATACAACGTTTTGATTTGCATTTGAGCATCCTCTACGGGGGGGGGGGGGGGGGCTTGAGTTACTTTACTCTTCAAGAATTCATGAAGAAAAACAGTGTAAAAAATATATTGTTACTACGTTACAAATACCTATACTACCCGTTCGCGCTAAGTTTGCCGCTGTCAAATGATGTCAGTATAGCGTTTTCTCACTGGAACTACAACTGAGTGAGTGAGACAACGCTATACTGACATCATTTGACAGCGGCAAACTTAGCGCGAACGAGTGGTAACTTCCAGGCGATATAATTTATGTCGACTCCACGTACGGGCTTTGGCACTATATTGATTTTACCAGCCCTATGCGCTCGAGCACACTGAGACCTCACAGTATTGTTTGTGATTACGTACAGTTACTAGTCTCTCAAAATACCTGTAAATATTTAAATCATAAATACATACATACATATACTCACGCCTTTTTCCCTCCGGGGTAGGCAGAGACAATAGACCGCCACCTGCCTCTGTCCTGACATACTTCACGCGCTTCCTCTACTTTCATTTAAGCCTTTCATGCTAGCCCGCCGGTTTTTATCCGGTATTTAAATGAATTTCTGAAAAATAAAGTAAAAGTTTTGTGGCCCATGAGGGGATCGAACCCGCGACCTTCGCGTTATTAGCACGACGCTCTAACCAACTGAGCTAATGGGCCGATGCTCCATTAGATGAAATAGTAGTTCAATACATGTTACAGGCGGTGAACATTAATTTATGATCCGCTTTTATAAGCTTATTTTTTATGATTATATATTATTTGTTTATATTCATCGGTGAAATTAGATAGATTATTAGATAGGAAATTATCGTAGATAGGTGCGTATAGCGCTTAATAGAGTGAAAAACA
This sequence comes from Lithosia quadra, assembly GCA_963576445.1. Taxonomy (NCBI): domain Eukaryota; kingdom Metazoa; phylum Arthropoda; class Insecta; order Lepidoptera; family Erebidae; genus Lithosia; species Lithosia quadra. Next base: position 17,100,260 of record OY754875.1, read on the forward strand.
AATTTAGGTATGGATATTTGAAATAAGTATTCAATTTCTGTTTTGTTTTAAAAATAAATCAAGGTAGATACTCAGTCTGAGACTTACACTGGTGCTATAGATAATACAGATCAGTGGAGACTTACAAAATGTATAACATGGTTGAGTTTCGTCATAGAATATTTTACGCAAACGCATAATAGATGGCGTTAGCAGTAATCAACTGAACGTTTGTACAAGTTTATTTGCAGCATCTTTGCTTTAACCCTTAATAGGGTAAGGGTATATATATTACCACTTTCTGCTTTTCTACAAAATTTGAGATATATTTAAAATGGAAACATTAAATGTTACTCCTTGATCTCATTATATTTTTTTAGTAAGTTTACTATCATATTTTTAACACTTCATAAGTTGTCAAAGTCATTTTAGCAATCTACGGTACTGTCAAAGTTGACCCAACGAATTTTGGTGGCAAAAATTGAATGTTTTAGTGGTCGAGTGCGGATTTTGTGCAAATTTGTTCTACAATAATTCTTATAAGAGATTTTGCGATACATATTTATAAAATAGGGTATATTTACTTTCGTTTTACGTATTAGCAGCTTTCAGGGACGATTTTTAATACATTTTTCGATATCGTTTTTAAGTGGTAAAATAGTTACCATTGCCCAATTATACTTACTAAAAACCGTAGGTAACTATATATAAAAATCAGTTTGTTTGTTACGGTAAGCCGGGACTCGTGTAAAGTTCACTACTAAAAAGCTTTCATAAATAGTTTACGTAATTTCTTTAGAAGCTGATGGATATACCTAGTCATAAAGTACAAATATTTTTTTAGTCTATGAATAGAAATCTTACTTGTTTTCAATATTAGTACAGTCATTTTGGGTAACTTTGAACATTTTTAACGGATTATTAATGTTTACTCTCTGATTATATTTATTACATCTTTATTTTATAGAATAAATAGTGTTCTTTTGAGTTGGTTTATGTTTCTAAGCCCACAAATTTATGGAAAAAACACAAAGACTGCCCAAAATTTGCCCCAAAACTCACATTCAAAGTTAGCACGAGTTTTGGGTAACTTTGAATATATATTTTTTGGATTTTAAAACCTTTATTATTCAAACATTTTAAGATTTGGATAAAATTGAATGATGTATTCTTGTAAAAAAAAGTCCAATCTATGAAAATCATGACTAACTTGACGTACCTACCTGCGAAAAATAGCGAGGTCTTGCCATATAAAACAAGGCGGACCAATTTGGTGGAAAAAAAACATTGTTATTTTTATATTTTCTAATAAAGTAAGATAAGTAGGAACATAGTGCACAACATAATAAATTATATGTTTATTTGGTTATCAGATGAGATCAAAATCGTAATGACTGCTAATAATTTTTCTGGACATTTTATTTTTTAAAGAAATCTAATCACCCCTTTCCATGAACAAAATGTCATCGTCAATACGAATTTTTCCACCTTTTTAGGGCCAAATGGCAAAAAACAGAACCCTTATAGATTCGTCATGTCTGTCTGTCTGTCTGTCCGTCCGTCCGGCCATCCGTCCGTCCATCTGTCCGTCCGTATGTCACACACCAACTTTTCTCCGAAATTATAAGGCCTATGCGGTTGAAACTTGGTAAGTAGACGTATTCTGTGAACCGCATTAAGAATTTCACACAAAAATAGAAAAAAGCAATCAATTTTAGGGCTCCTCATACTTAGAACTGAAACTTTTTATAAGACACGAATAACTTTGAACCATTCAATGTTACCCAAATCACTTCGATTTTGATCGTCGTTACAACTTTATCAGTTTTAGACAATTAATGTAACACCATGTACGGACAGCGATTTAAAAATAATAATTTTTTTAGTAGATTTTAAAGATAAACACCAAACATACCTATTTACAGCAAGTTTTGTACAAATAATTCCGATATTAAATTCAACTAACAAACACTGCTAAAAACTTCACTCGAAAAAGGCGGTTAAATTACAAAATTATGACTTTGAAAGCTTAATGTTTTACGTTACGTTTGTTAAAAAACATTATGGCGATCCGTTTAGGCAGTTATAATATTGAAAAAATAAAACATTTGCATCAAATAAATTTTTGAATCTTTTTCACAACTTTATTCAAAGTTACACTGCGATTCAATGTTACCCAAAATGACCGTATAGATAACAATAAAAAATAATAAATAAAATAATGAGGTAGCTACATAAATTTATTTAACAAAAAATGTATGACAAACACAGGTGAAACCACTAGTCTTAAAATAAAAATGCGCCAGAAGGGGCAATGGTAACAATTTTACCACCACTCCGCAAAATTTTGAAGTTGTAAACGGGCAATGGTATATTATTTACCACCGGAAAAACTACCCCTAAAATGCAACCCCTATAAAAAATATTTAGAAAAATGAAATCTGTGACCTATTATTAGCCAGGAACCAGTGTTAGTTTGAAGAAAAAGCACTCACAGGCTCGGGCCCTATTAAGGGTTAACAGTCGCTCAATCTAGGGTAAGAATAAATTGTCCTTCCTTCGATTATTAGACCTAATTAAAAGGATTCCTTTGATGGTCAAAAGAGTCGCTCGAGTGGGGAAATTACTTACACTCTACAGAAAAACGTAACTAAATATTGCTATTTGTTTAGTGTCATATCCTTCTTCTCTAGGGTCGATATTGCCATCGTAGTGTAGTAATCGGTTTTTTGGCAATGCCGCCATTTACGCAAAGGGCCCAAACATAGGAATCGCTCTTCGAGAAGGTTTACGTGGGTAGGCACTATAGACCGACCGCTACCGTTGTACCGCTCCCGCGTAGCGGTCAGACTATAGGAACATCCCCCTGTTCCTAATTGTCTCACCTAAGTGGCATAAAAAAAATCGCATATGTATTGATGCTCCCCATTCCTGATGTTACGTAACACTGGTTCCGGGATTACAATTAAAATCAGCTGAGCTCGCGGGATTGCAACGCGCGTCACAGCGCTGTCGAGCTGAGCCAGAAATCACCAAATAAGGTTATTATAGGTAATTTAAATTAAATAGGTAATTTAACTTTAGCTTACCATCGTCAATATCAAACGATATTGACGTGACAGAATAAAAAAAGGTTTGAAGTTTTGCTAAATATAAGTTTCGGGTATCTTTACTTTTTGTTATTACACTTCTGCTTATCCTATCCCTTTATACTGGCGGCGTGAGTATTTAAAGAAACGGTTCGTAGGGTATAGTAAAGATTGGGGTGTGTATTTCACACTCGTGTTGGCGTCAGCGGCGCCCACCCGACAGGCTCCGTTTGACGTCATCGTGGTCACGTGACGACCGCGGCACGACAGGTGGACTGGACCGTAATTTATTTGTTATACCTACCCACTTACTTGCTATTGGTTTGTAGCAGGAAAATGTAGGTAACATCCGCATTAAGACGCGTAGAAAACCACAAGGTTATGTTTCGCTAAATAAAATAAACTAAGGATAGAAGTAGTTGCTAGAAGATCGATCGGGTATACGAACTGACATAGTTACTTACATACTATAGCAATACCCAATCATACCTTTTTTACGTGTGGAGTCCTCCACGGGTCCTACCTCACCGAGGTTAAGCGATTGGCTATGTCAGAACTGAACCTACTAAAACCATACCGTGTTACGCCACGGTACCTAATATAGAGCGACCCCGGGTATACACTAAGAAATGAATTCCCCAGGAACCCCGCCAGGCATTGGCTGCCTCCAGTGTGCGGTTTTAGTCGGTAAGAGTCCGGCATAACCTGCTCCGCTAGCCGCGAGGTAGGTATCCATGAGGATTTCCGCACGAAAAAAATGCATTGGCTGCCTATTATGAACAGGCAACTTCACTTCCATGGAGTGCAGAGGGCTTCGCCTCTTTCTGACCGGAGAAAGAAGTAAGTAGGGATGAACTTAATCTGTACAATTCGCCCCGTTAAAACACAACGGGGTAAAAGATGCTTGATCTGTGCCATCCGCACCATCAAATGATAGAGTCGGCATTACCAGATTCATTGAAATCTTTTCCCAACTGTCCCGTTAACGGGGCGGTACGACCGGTTGATGGAATAAATTCACCAAGACCAGCACAAGGATGACTGACTCATTAAAAACTTTGTTGTCTCGGGTAACATCTAAATAAAGCAACCTATTTCAACAAAAGTTATTTCAACATTCATTAGTGGAAAGTGTAACATCGATGGTATGTTACGCCATGGCGATGATAAGGCAAGGGCGTGTCATGGCATTCAGCCAAGTTTACCGGTTCGCGGCGGTTATTTATGCGAGGTATGCACTCGGTATGCCAACTTCCGCAGTTCACACGTAAGTATATACATTTGGTTCCCCGTAAAGTAGAATTTAAAGGCCATGGGTGTTGCATCCGAGTATTTTTCCGATTCAGTTGAGGTTGACTTACAGTCTAACTATAGAACAGTCACACTTCGATATTTGCCGTGAAGCGACTGCCATCTGACTTCATTACATACTGGCGATATCAAAATTCTGTACCTAGTTAACTAGAGGACGTGGACTGGAGTGACATTCTAGTACCTACCTAGTGGTATCGCTTGGAACCAAACACAAAACGTCTGCATAGTATGGGACTGACGTTAATTGTTACACCAGACATGTCGACAAATAATGTCCCTATCATACATTTTGGACTTTTCCACTTGCGTTATAGTATGTGATTTTGTCAAGGCCCCCAGGTTGTCGGACTTTTAGGGTTTCAAGTACTTGTAAAGAATGCCATAGATGTTCGTTAACTAAAACTGGCGGTTTAACAAGTTCTCCGTGGCACGGAGGGGCCTAACTTTGTTAATAATGGTCATACGTCCTAAAGTTAGACAATCAGTTCGGTGGTTCTCTGGTCCAAATACCATTAGGTACACTACGAGTATGACAAAAACAATAATCCATCAACAAAATACATTAAACAATAAATAAAACTCCATTTATCAAATAAACGTTTGTTTATTGTATTCTAGAGATACCTACATCTACACTAATATTATAAAGAGGAAAGATTTGTACCTATTTTTGTATGTTTGTATGTTTGTAATGAATAGGCTCAAAAAGTACTGGGCCGATTTAAAAAAATTTTTCACCAATAGAATGCTACATTCTTCCAATTTGACATAGGCTACATTTCATTTTGAAAAAAATTAGGGATCCTTGGAAAAACTGGAATTTACACCCGGGCGAAGCCGGGTCCCGGGTCGCTAGTAACTTATAATGAAATAAACAACACAAGAAACCTTTTATCGCAACATTTTGACTCCTGTAAGCAATTACTTTTATATCCATTTGTCATTTAAATAACCATTAGCGCCTATAAAGGAACAGGATGATGTGTAATGTGTTTCAACAATCAGCTATAGTTATTTCATAAGTGACTAATATAAATGAATCAACACGATTATTAAGTAGCAAATAATAAAAGGGACTTCCCCTAAATTGGTGTTTTTGGGTGTTGTAACATACCAGCATAAATTTGACTTTATTATTTTTCTCCTAAGTCGGCTGCAACCAGACTGTTTGACTTAAGCTTTGAAATCGTGGTGGGGCTATTTAAACCTATCGAATGAATGGAAAGGCCCTACTGGTTCCTACTGACTGACGGATGAAACTCTTGGACATTCCTCTTAGGGTTGGGGGTCAATCGGTTGTTGCTTTATTCTGTTCTGCATGCTTTTCTTGGTTAAGAAACCGCCCTTAAACCCCTCCACCATCCGCCCATTCCCCCCACCCCCCCTCCAGGGTTGGTAGCGCGAGTGTGACGCCCCTGGAGTTGCACACATCCATAGGCCACAGTGACCGCTTTCTATCAGGTGGGTTGTGTGCTTGTCTACCACCTAAGTGGTATAAAAAAAGGAATTATCAAATTATGAGCATGGTGGAGTTACCTCATGGTAGCTGTCCGGTTGATGGCAATAGGCTTATTGCCAATCAGGTACTTCAGAACAAAAAATATAGCTGTTGAAGTGAGGGTGTATACATCCGGTTCTCCCTTCAGGAATATAAAGCGGCGTCCATAAAAATAACAACAGTAATATAAAGCGTATTCGAAGGTTACTCAGAGAGGGAGGAACCTCCCACGCGAGGGCTGACTGCTACGCCAACGTTTGCGTCACGATATCTGTGGTCACGTGTCTTTGGAATTAAGTCTATACTCACTAAGAATAAAGCCTAAAGTTTGTTTGTTCGAATGTGCTAACTTTTAAAACTGCATGATAGATTTAAAAAACATTTTGTTTTTAATAATCCAAACAGTTTTCTGACAATTTCTGATATCTGACAAACCTTGGGGAAAGTTTATGGGCTGTACATTACAAAATACTGGGTGCTATAGTGTACCTATATTAGATGTCTATGTCTAGGAGTAGACTGCAATAAGCTTCTTCTTCTTCGAGTCAATGGCTATTCCAGCCCAATAATTGGCTACGGCCACAGCGTTGTCCGTTGCTTCACATAAGTCCTCGATAGTGCAGGTGGAAGGGCACAGAGGGCAAGAGAGCAAGTGCGACATGGACTGGTATGAGCATGACAATGGGTGGCCATCATGTTCTGATGGCCACCCTATGCAATAGGCTAATTAGGTGATTGGTAACATCACGGTACCACCATTGAGTGTCGAGCAGAAAGAAAATGTCTTAAATGTCAGATATATGTATTCTGTACCAGTGGCTGGCCGCCCGAATTGAACTGAGTGCGGCATTTGAAACCATGGGATACAACTAGTCTGGAATTTAATGGTTGGATGATCAGGTTTGTACAGATGTAGGATCTATTTTTATTTAATTAACTTAGTTTGCTCAGAATAAAAGTTACGTGGGCAGATAAATGTAAGTATTTTCAAATATGAGCGAAGTTTACCTACCAAGTTTAGTATTTCGGTTAGATTTTTTTTTTCATTGTATTTGGAACTTCGATATCGCCATTGGTCATAATGACCATTGGTTGTGGAGGTCAGATGGCAGTCGCTCCACGGAAAATATCGAAGTTCAGCCGCATCACATTTAGACTGGAAAGCCGACCCCAACTGAGTTGGGAAAAAGGTTCAGAGAATGATGATTATTATATGAGGTATTTGTGTAGATTTTGCCTTCGTGTACAAAATAGTCTGTGAGCATTATGTAGGTAATCTTTGATTGCTAGCCGCTTCGTCAATAATAACTACCACTAAATTTTCGTGAAGCAACTGCTATCTAACCTCTAGAAGCCACCGGCAATATAGAAGTTTTGTAGTTATACCAGGGCTTCTAGACAAAGTCACATTCTACCAGTGGAATCACTTTGAAGCGAATAGTCAGAAGTCCAAGACAGTGTCATTGTTTGTCAACATGTCACGTGTAACAATCCAATGCCCCCAGGATCCAATACTTAACGAATGCCACAGAAGTTCCAGCGATCAGAACTGACGGCTTAATTTGTTCACCAAGGCATTTGGAACTCTTAATATGTCAAGAATGGTCACCAATACCAAGACTGACCTGGCAAGTACTGCCTAACTTTGCTTATTTGGCAGTTTTTTACCGCCTCTACAATGGCGAGTGTTCCGATGAGCTTTTCCAATTAATTCCACCTTCTCCTTTCCTTTATAGAACTACACGTGCCAGACTGAGATATCACCCTCACACAGTGCTTACAATTCCATTAAGAATCAAGCAGTTCGGTGCCTATTTTCTTTGCCGCACCATAAAGACTTGAGATTCTTTACCAGCGCATGTGTTTCCTTCCTCCTGTAGTCCCTTTAAAAGCGGGGCGTGAAAAAGCTTTTGATGAGGCCGTCAAGCTAAGGGCCTCTACTGTAGCACTATCGGTATATGTAGTGGTGACCTCCGATCCTGAGACTTTGCCTTTAGCTTTCCATCAGGCGACGTGAAGTCATGTTGACGTGTCCAAAATAAAAAAAAACTAGCCTACGCGGTCACCACAAAACCACGTCCCTTTTTGGACTTCCAAATTGGCTACTATCATGACGGTTTAAACTAACAGAAGATCCATTCACAAAACGGTACGGAATGTAAACAAGACCGGCCTCGGCATTGCGGGGTTCCCGCGAATCAATACAGCCGACCGAATGTCAAGTTGAAGGGGGACGGGGAGTGAAGCAGGGGCGAGGGGCACGGGAGGGTGCTTGCTGACGTCATACGCCCACGCGACACCCGTTGGAAGCAGGGCGTGGAGTTAGGCAGCTTGTATACTGATTGAGAGGAGAGAGCTATAATTTTTTGAAAGTTCTGGATGGATTTATGTGCCCCCAGCAGGTTGTATTACCTTTTTTAGGATCTTTGAAAATGCTGTATTAATGTAATAAATATTATGGAAAAGTACAAGTGTTCTTATTCAATATCTGAGAACAAAGCCTGCTCCAGCGTCGTCTGTCAATTAACACGTGTACCAGCTTGCAAGTAAGGCTTTTGGAACCTGAAGATCATGATGGGGTCCTGCGTTTAATATATTGTTTTATTTTCTAATAGTCAATGAGCATGCTAAAAATCATATACCTAAGAATTATTGTGCTACGTATAAATACGATTGTGCGTAGCTCTTGTAGAACTTGCTACGAACATAACGCTTATACTGTGTTGTGATTGAGGAAGCAAGATAAGGTGGCACTTGAGGGTCAATTATTCTTGTAATAAATTATGTTCAAAACTCAGTTTCGATCTCATCTCGATCTCACAAATGTAAAAAAGTATTCTTTTAACAAAGTTTTCAAAACCACTATTGGCTCTAGATTTTTTAAATAAAAGACTTACTTTATAGAATTACTTGTGTATTTTATTTGCATTGGTCTGATTCAATCCAAATAAAGATCCATGCGCACGATTTACATTCAGCGGGAACCAAACTTGGAACCTCTGACGTAGCAGTACATCGTTCTACCGCTAGGCCAATAAGGTTTAAGGTTTTTTTTACACTTACAGTATCTATATTTTGTTCTAGGATCGAAGTCACTACCGGTAGTGACTCATATAGTACTGTCCAAGCGTTAGCTAACAAAAGTATTATATCGCTCTAACTACTTGACGAGCCCATACCATACCTTCAAACCGTGGAGTCATGAGATTCGTCCTCGACTTTGTGTTTTGAACTTTGAAGCATGAGGCTAAACCCTTTCTACTTGACTGAGGCTAAACACTTATTCACGTTAAACTGCTAAGATATTCTTTAGAAGTTAATAAGAGCATTATTCTTATATCATAATGTGTGGGTGTACGCATGTCAACCATGATCGAGGACCAGTTCAAGCGGACTTTTTTCCGTGTAGATACTCATGGATATCTCCCGGGCAGTGAGGATGGTTAAGTTGGACTCAAATCAATTAATACCATACGCCATCTCGGGTCTCATAATGCCGGGTGTAAGGTGACCTAATACGGTAATTCCCCCGAAGCACGCAATTCAAGAGAGCCTGCAGCTTATGATAGTTGAAGAATCGAGTGGTGTATAGTAAAATTGTAGTGAAAAGATGTGGTCTATGCACTTATATTTCACTGTCTACAGCACGCATAGTAACGTCTCTATGCTTGTAAACCCAAATAAGGAAAGCCATTGACAACTTGTAATTCAAAGAGCTCATGTACAAATATAGCAATCATCATCTTCCTACAGTCCGGGGTCCCGGGTCCGGGACGTGAAAAGCATTTGATGAGGCCGTCAAGCTGAGGGCCACCATTATAGCACTATCGGTGTATGTAGTAATGACCCCCATTCCTGAGATTTACCTTTAGCTTACCATAACGCGAGGTGAAGTTATATTGACGTGACCGATATTTAAAAAAATCGCCATCATGGCTTCACCAAGGTAGTCTATCTGCAACCTTTCTGATTAACCTTTAATGCCCTTTTTGAAAAACTACAGTAATTATATGTTTTTGCAGTTGGCAACATTGTCAAGGTTAAACCGACGTATCGCGTAATGGCAAAGGTCGTGAATAAAAGGTTATGGCCAGTGTTACTAACTAATACCGCTTAGAAACAGTACGTAGATATAGGTACTTATATATGTGTACAATCACGCATTTATCCCTGGAGGTTAGGCAGAGGCGAATTAACGCCCACGTTTCACCAATATTGTAAGGTGATAGGGGGTTAATCTATTATCATATTTTGGGTAGTATGCTTGACTCCAACCTTAGTTGCGTGGCTGAGTCTAGGCATTGTTTTTGCAGGTAATTTATTTTAGATAGATAAATTTGTCTCTTTTTTATATGTTCATAAGAAAACATACAGAAATTATTTAGTATAGATTTATAGTACAGTACAGATACATACATATTAATACAGATTTGCGGCAATTGGCGACCTTATCGCACAGGGCAATCTCTTCCAGGCCGCCATTCATGAGGAGAATCAGTAGATAGAAAGTTTTAGGGAAATTTTCGTTGTAAGTACGTCATTACTTTATTTTTCATTTCTGCTTTATACGATAAATATACCTAAGTATTATTGATAATGCGTTGCAAAATATTATGATAAAATATGCAAATATAGTAGCAAAAGTGTTGGCATTAACGCCCATATTTCCGTGACTTTGCTACAGCGAAATATTCGGTTCTTCGTAATAAGGGGCGCGTCTAATGACGTAACCGCGGGCCTTAGGAAAAATCTGTATACATTTGCATTTCAACCTGGGAGATAGAATGTCTAGGATTATAGTCATATAATACAGATAGTATCCTAGTATATCTTATAGTCATATAGTTAAAATACCTAGCCATCTAAACAAAGCATTTCTTCTCGAAATTTATACATTTCAGAGATAGAATATTTTCAGAATTTATTACTTACTTAAAGCACTTAGGTACCTTATTATTCCTAATTTATACCAGAAACTCCACTTTACTTTATGTCACATAACAGCAATTTAGATCTTATAAATATGATTACTAGCTCTAAATCAAATAAATACTTGAACAACTTTCCTTTCACAAAATATCGTTCATTTTCTCTTCCAGTCTATTCATATTTGAAGACTATGTACTGACGTAAGTTCGGTTTCCCGAGGGTACCGAATATCTAGTTTCTGCTATACGTTTTTGGAACTTCTCTATCCTGCTCTTACTTTTTTAGGTAACGTTATAGGAAAAAAGAGAGGTCCGAAACTTACTGAATGTATATCAATTTATTTGGCATTTATTCTTATGTTAGTTATTTTGTTAAACCTATGAAGAACATAATGATTGTCTAATACGCGAATGATAGGTACTGTGCTGACTAAGTAGATTTTATCGGGATTTGAATGTATGGAAAACTATATGATTTTTTGTTTTTTTTTTTTAATCTAAATTAACATTAGTAGTATAAAGTTAACCTTAGTTCCTTTTGTCTGCTTTTTTTTTGCAATTGTCTTTTTTTAATTCATTTATGCTTTACACAATATGTATTGAACACATTTCAGTCTAATTTAGAATTCTAACAAAAATTATTTAAGTATTGCAATACTGTTATCTATGCTATGGTATTTTAATGAAACGACAAATATAACTACAATACTGTTGCAGAAAATAAGCTGCCAATTGTTTTTTATACAAAAACATTTTTTTGTTAGAATTAATACGTTATTTGCCTCGTAGTCGCGTGGTTGTGGTGTTAAGTAAAAATACTGTGTAGCCTTCGACAAAATACTCGGATACTTTTGAAACCACACCCTCGTCCGTAACCGGTCATTTTCTCTCCTCCGTGAATATGCGTATTCTACAACTTACCAACCATATCTATCTCTTTTACCATAATTTTCATAACAATCGCAATGTTCTGTTAGCTAATCTTTTCAAAGTTTATTATATCTTTAGGCAGACGATTCATAATAATGCGCTCCGAGATTCTATTCTTAAAATTAACAAACATTTCTGTATATATCTTGACGTTTGAAAGTGTGTATACCTCTGCTCATTGACTAAAATGTTACCTCCGAGAACACATTTTCCCAGAATTTCCAGAAATTTAGGACCGCATTCATTTTTGCGACGTAGTTCGTTCCCGCGCATGTTATAAGCGGAAAGCGATTTAACAGTAAATGCAACGCAATTGTTTATAGACCCACACTATGGCTGCTATGGCCTAAGGTAATATCCCACCCTCCTGCTAAGAATTATCCATCTCCACACTAGTAATTTTGTTTAGTAAGTCACACTGGTTTCCTAATGTAAATTAACCAGCAATATCAGAAATCTGGAATCTAGATGTAGGTAAAACTGATGATCGTTTCGGAGAATACTATCACAGACTCCCAACTAATATGTCACTTTTTTATGCCACTTAGGTGGCAGATAAGCGCATGGCCCACCTGATGGGAAACTTGATATTCAACAAATTCTGTACTGTGATGTTGGGAAACAAAAGGGACGTGAGATTTTCTCGATAACTTTATAAAGAAAGTTAAAGAAAGTTGTATACTTTATATATTACTAGCGACCCGCCCCGGCTTCGCACGGGTGCAATGCTGATAATGTTGCCTTAGTATATGATGCATGTATTATACATATAAACCTTCCTCTTGAATCACTCTATCTATTGGAAAAAACCGCATCAAAATCCGTTGCGTAGTTTTAAAGATTTAAGCGCACATAGGGATATAGGGACAGAAAAGGCGACTTTGTTTTATACTATGTAGTGATAAAGCACTTAATACTAGGTTTTCTGGTTCCAAAACGAGTGATTCATGAGTGGCAATCAGCTACGTAAGAATAATGTTTATTATAATAAAAATAAGAACATCGCTAATGTTTTAAACCAAACTCCCAGTCGGCAGATTTATCGACCTGGCGTAAGCATGAATGGCGCTCTGACGTCACTGGCTGTGGAGAGAGGGGCGGGGGAGAGGGTCTAGGTGAGGGACGGGAGAGGCGGCTGGGACTACAGGGTGCAGCCTTGAACTTGCTGCATCGATCTAACAGCCCTGCACTTGAACGGAGTGGGGACTGCGACGTTTGCGTCATAGCTCTGTTGTGGCGGAGTTCTATTTCTATGAAGGAGACTGTTAAATATATGAAATTCTTTGTCAGGAGACTTAACTGAGTTTAAACTCAGATAATAATATTTTTAACCAGTTGACGGTGACGTATGATAAAGAAATAAAAATGAGATCTCATTTAATAGATGTTTAAACATGTGGACCTTCTGCAAACAATGAGATTTTTCCCCTATGGACCTTCTGATTCAGAGGCTAAATGGCTTACGTAACGTTTTTTAAGGGATACACTGGATGGTAGAGTAGGTAGAGTAGGATAGGGTGCAATGGCGTAGGTACATTGAGAGATTACTATCTGCAGTAGTGGAATACAATACGCTAAATAAGTAAATGAATGAAAACAATTAATATACACCTACCTCAACGGGACAATTTTAGTCACACCCCTTTAAGTTAAGTATTTTTATTGATATGTTTCCTTCCTCCTACAGTATCGGGTTCTTTAAGCATTAAGCAAAGGGCCACCATGTAATGTTAGAAATAAAAAAAAAATTGATAGCCCCATTCCTGTACCTCTGCCTATAGGTGAACTGAAGTCTAACGTGAAACATATATAAAAAATAATGAATTATTGTAATTTACGCAGGGGGTGTCGCAATTTACCAGTTTCATTCAAACTGTATACTTATCCTTGAATAATTTCTAGGTCAATTGATTTACGTAAATTAGGTTATCAAAAATTTTACGTAGACGATCGAATTTTATGTTTATCGAAAATATTATTATAAGTAGGTACCTCTTGCCATAGAGTAAAAAAAATCTGTTTTGGCCAAGTGATATTCGAAAAAAAATATACTTTTTGTGACCCCTAAGACAAGACAACATAGAATAATGTAAAAGACAATTATTATTACATGTCTTTATATAACTTGGATGTTTGTATTGTATGTTCGTTTGTGAAAATATAATTTTGAATTAGAGTCACTTCTTATGCTACAGAGTTGAATTTTTACATAATAGTATGTTGTTTGCATGTTTATAGATAACAAGCTCGATTTAATTGATATTTCCTTAATTGCGCAATTAGAGATACCTATATACCTACCATATTGCACTATTATTGCGGACTTGTAGCAACGGGTTTGCTGACTAATATCTAAGTTTAATAATTGTTCGAGAATTGATATCATACTGCACACTCTGCGCAAGTGCTGTACGGCTGAGCGCACATTAAGACAAGACAGTCTACACTACAGGCACTAATGCTCTACAGAAACATATGAGAGTGCGATTACACCTAAGCAAAGCTGTTTAATTTCCAGCAAGCTACGTCGAGACAACTATCTAAAGACTGCCTTGTCTCTAATATGCGGTAACCTTAAGTAGGCGTTGACGAGACTGAATTTCTCAATTCAGAAGCCAGCCAATCGTTACTAATTACCTGCTTTGTTCTTTAGCGTACAATAGAAAGAATGACGCATCTTGAACAAGTCATACCTGCCGCATGTCGTGATGATTGTATCTCGCCGTCAATTGACTCTGACGTCTGTCATGCTGACACGTCACCGTGACGTGACACCAGCGACAACGAAACGTCATCAACGTCACTTGATAATGTATCGTGGGAAAAAAAAAATTGCTATTCTATATTATTGTTACACTTATAAAAATTATTTTTATTTATCTTTTATATTTCATATTGGCCTGATAAATATGGCGTATTTTTTACGTTTGTGTACATTTAGATAAGTTATGTCGTATAGTCTAATAAATAAAATATAATTATATCATTTTTTAGATTATGTTATATAATGTTTATGTATGTGTATTGTAAAAAGAGCCATTTATGTATTTTGTTTCTTGATGAACTTAAAATTCTATAACATAGGTATAAGTATAAACCAAAAACTGAGTAAAAGCATTTTAAAATCCTAAAGAAGTGCTCTGAAGCTGAACGTTTGATTATAATTCACAACGTGATTAATTACTTTACATTGCATTAAATTTATTATAAGTATATTTTGTTGAAAACTTTGAAAAATCACAGCGCTTTGTGTGACATGAATGAAATTTGGATGTTGATACACTTCTGCTTACCATTTGGGGCATATACAGGAGATAATTACCTACTTGTTCAAAACCCCAACAAGCAAATCGTTCAACAGTAACAACAAAGTATCTACCTAAACAATTTTTGCCCACAAAAGTAAAACAAAGACTTGCTATAACATTTTTATCAAATAAATGAGTGTGCCGTTGCGTGCGCAGAGAGATATCGATGCGCGGACGTCGCTACAGTCACGTACGCTGAGCCCTTGAGTCAACGGCCAACGCATAATTAGGTACCTAATTAGCAATTAGGCCTTCCTAATACCTTTAGTCAGCGCTTATTCCCAAATTAGTCATTGCACATATACAACATCATCACAGCTTGTATTTTGGAGTTCAGAGTCTGCTTTCCTATAATTTTCCTTGATTCGGTTTATCTTGGATTTGCCGCGACTGCTTGGCTGCCATGGGAAAACCTGTGTCAAAGCCTCTTTTGTTAATTGGCAGGTGTATCGGATTGCAGGTGACGCTGGCTTAGGCCCGAAGAGGCAGACAGTCAGACTCTTGCTGCTATTACGAATTGCGATATGCTTATTTTGCTGGAGAAGGGAATCGAACAAAGAACTAAGTAGTGCCACGAGACCAACAATACAATTAATTGATCACTAATATTAGTTTTCTACCTAACATACAGGATGAATTTTTCAAAAGGGATTGGATGGCCAAATCCGAAACTATAAGGAATAGCGAAAAATGGTCAAAGGAGTCACGAGCCCGATTTTGATGAAACCTAAAACTTCATCATTAGATTTTTGAAAAAACAATAAACCTAGCTGAGAATCGAACCCGTTGATTTTGAAAAAAAAAACGCACCCTTTATTATTACACCATACGATAGTGTCGCTGTTAAGGAACAAATTCTGCGAAGTAATGATATACGGCAAATTCAAGGAAAATTTAGAATTTAATAAAATTCATGTTTCATGTACCTATTTGTTTCGTTCAAAATCTCAGAAAAGATCGTAACTATTCCGTGTTTTAAATTATACTCAGAATGATTATAATGATTGATGTTTTATTTTAAACAAGATGGAGCTCCAGCCCATAATAGCCGTAAAACAGATTTTGATTCAGCAGTTTGACGACAATTTTATTGAGAGGCATGATCCTGTGCCTTGGCCAGCGAGATCCCTGGATTTTACTCCCTTAGATTACTTTCTCTGGGGGTATGTCAAAAACGAAATTTACAAAGACACATAATTATTATGATACAGCGGTACAGTTGATGACTTGAAACGTTCTTTGGATATTCTCCAATTCTAAACTGAATCAATAACATTCTAAGATTGAATGCAGTACGATCTTTGAGGTCTCAAATCCAGCTATGTATTGAAAACAATGGTCTACATTTTGAACAATAATTAATCAGTTAATATAAGAAAAATAAAATGTATTTTGTTAAAGATGAGCTCTTTCCTTTAGTTTGCGGTATGTCATTACTTCCCAGAATAAGATCCTTAATAGCAACACTATCGTATGGTGTAATAATATAGGGTGTGTTTTTTTTTTCAAAATCAACGGGTTCGATTCTCAGCTAGGTTTATTGATTTTTCAAAAATCTAATGATGAGGTTTTAAGTTTCATCAAAATCGGGCTCGTGACTCCTTTGAGCATTTTTCGTTATTCCTTATAGTTTCGGATTTGGTCATCCAATCCCTTTTGAAAAATTCATTCTGTATAAAAATCTCGCATCACAGTTTGACCGATTTGTAAATTTTTGGCAGGTCTGAGATTATTCTTAGACCTGCCAAATATTCTTTATGATCCTCCATAGGATTCCCGTGCAGGTGAGAGCCACCATTATGCCACTATCGGTGTTTGCAATGGTGACTCCCATTCCAGAGACTTTGCCTCAGCTTACCATCAGGCGAGGTGAAGTCATGTTGACGTGACCGACATAAAAAAAAACAGGATTTCGCGTGGGTGTAACTGCGGGCAACAGGTAGTATTATATAACAATGACTATTTTTTTCTATGTCGTTTACATTCTCATACCATTTTATCTCCAATAAGTTGTCAAGGATAAGCCCGTTAAAGTTCCTAACGAAAAAAAAGATAAAAAATATTAAATAAATAAATATGTATAACCGAGCGAGGTACATTTCATTAAATATGACACGTGTAAAATTATCACACGGTACGAAGCGACTTTGTTGTTATGTATTATATAATGCCATATGTTGATAACAGCTGATAATTGATAACGCAGATAGGTCTGATAAAAATATAGGTGCTAAGTTCAAAGTGGTTTGAAGGCAGAACTATCTAGATCTACGTTGGATAATCAAGTTTTTTTACTGGCGTGGAAGTAATCACATGGTCTATGTTAAGTGGTTGCTATGGCTTGTGAACAGATGTGACATAGGTAGCTGATAGGAAAAGGATTTAAAGGGTAGAGGGTTAAGGGCTTCAATAGTTAAAACTTATAGGAGTCTTCAAGTTAAGACAAAAGGGTTCCATCATTAGCCATAATCATCATTAAACAGCTAAGATAGTGTTTAAACGCTGACCTAATAATGAAAAAAAAATACTCAGAATCTTTCATTCTGTGGGATCCTTTCAGAGTTAGTGAACCAACGCTATGAGTGTATAACTTCCTTAAAAGCTCAGACATACCATATATTATCATGTACTACATATTTGTACAAGAAAAACGCCTTCGAGAATGCAGCAGCACTAGGCCATAAACGGTAGCTATCAAAAATGACGAGTAATCGATGCAATAAAAAAATATAAAAGGGGAATTACCTTTTTATTGCGCTTAGTAATTTTGATATACGATCGCGATAAAATCAGTTAAAAATACTTTTCTTTAACAGAAGATTAACAGGATTACTTTGGCAGAAGCAAAGTCATTCGAGGACCTAGTGCGAAAGTCTGGTCTTCCAACGATTGGGCTTGACTGAAGTAGCAGTCGACCATCAAAGATAATATTTGGGTGGGGTCATCCACATTCCATACTACAACACCGTTGCCATAATAACCTTGAGTTGTGTTCCCGCCGGTAAGTAGGGTAGCCAAAGCTCACTGTGCCTCTCCTCTACCCACCCCTTCCTAGCCTTCCCACCCCTTCCCAGCCCTCCCCCCTTCCCTTCAGGGTAGGCAGCGCGTGTGTAACACCCTTAGTGTTGCCCACGTTCATAGGCAACGGTGACCGCTTCCCATCAGGTGTGTCGTGTCAGGTCTGCCACCTGCTTAGTTTAAAAAAAGGCTATGATTAGTAGTGTGTAATATGAGTGGGATATCCAGCATGTACCGGTGGCGTATTTAGGTTTGAGGCAGTATATTAAAATGCAGCAACTATTGGCATTACAAAAGGCGCTAGTTATTTGTCACCATAATTTACCTATAAACATTGCAGCGGCAATGTCATAGAAACTTCGATCTTTCATACGCGTTATCGGCGGCCCAAAGTCACAATACCTACGTCAGAATATGCCAATAATCCAGTAAGGATAAAAATGATTGCGAATCCGGTTTCGAAAAAATATTATTGTTATAATCTTAACTGGCGGCGCTCGCAGGGCGTTCCCACACGATAACAAACCACTTGACGTAATCATTATGTTTTGAAGTTCACAGTGTAGCGATCACGTTTCCGCCACGCAGAAATTGAGATTACAGTTAATTAAACAATAGTAATATGAACCTAAAAATGAAAGGATCGTAGTATAGTTACTAACTTTCTGAAGGCAGTAGCTACGAAAGTCTACGAGCGATTAATCTTTGGTATCGTAGCATTTTCGTAGCAGGCTAGTTATCTTTCTGTATTACTAGCTGACCCGGCAAACGTTGTTTTGCATTTTAAGGGTGAACAACCCTTATCACTTAGGGGTACGAAAAATAGATAGTAGCCGGTTCTCAGACCTACTGAATACGCATATTATTATAAAATTTGGTAAAAATCGGTAAAGCCGTTTCGGAGGAGTACGGTAACTAACATTGTGACATGGAAATTTTATATATTAGATGATGAGCTCCCTCATGAGCCGTATCACAGATAGACTGGAAAGCCGACCACAACTGAGTTGGGAAAAAGGTTCAGAGAATGATGATGAATGATAATGATGAGCTTCCTCCTATATTCCAAGTTTTTGGAAAACGAACAAGGATTTCTTCTACGAGTATATTATAAAAGAGATATAACAATAATGTTTATTAACGAATGCCAACACATTATATTATAATGTGATGGTTTTGTCTTATTAGTCAACAATATTTTTCTAAACTTCGCAATGTAGGGCGAGGTTCTGTGTCACTTTTTCTCTCCGGGTTAGATAGGGCCAACAAACCTGCTTTTATCTTTACTTACTTCGCGAATTTGTTTTCTGATTCATTTGTTTACTGAAATTCGGTGATAATATGATGTTAAACTTTGCTTAAACAGTACATTTATATCCACGTTTTAATGTCAGCTTACCCTGTACAAATTCAAACATTTGGTCTACAGTTTTACAGTTCAATACTACTTTATAACAATATACGGGTTCTGCTCGCCATTCATCAGTTATATACAAATCGAATCCTGAACAACATGATGCACCACCGAGGCAAATTTTAGACTACCAATTTGCTCTATGCGAATAAATATATTTTTTCCTGACCTTAATTGAAACCAAATCACCCTGTTATCCCGTCGCCAAAACATGTTAACAGCATGGTAAACAAGTGTCATGATGCAATCGTAGTACCAAATACCACTAATTGGTGCCAGTGGGAGCTCTATCTGTGAGATAAGTGCGTTTCAAAACAATGATTGGTAAGATTTCCATCACGGTGTGTTCGCGTGCGCATGTTGCGTCATTGCGCACTAGGATAACCGTTATCGCTTATCAGTAGGTACATTGATTATTTGATAACTAGTCACAAGGATGTGATAATGCAATATAACACAGCTTAGTGGGATTCCGTTGCCTGGTGGGTGTTTGGGGTTTTAAGTACTAAACGAGACGATGACTCCCATTCCAGAGACTTTACTTTTAGCTTACCATCAGGCGAGGTGAAGTCATATTGTAGTGACCGACTTAAAAAAAAACTAGATAGTTTATTTTGGCTTTTACAGGAGGGTTTGTCGTCGGACTCCCAACTTCAAGAAGCCCACTTTCTTATTCATTTTCATTGTTTAATTTATTTTAACTTTTACGGGAGCAACACTGTCGTTTGACATTCAACTCCGGGTCCATTGTCTCACAATTTTTTTCATTTTTTAATTTGTATTGACTTTGATTTGTGATCCTTAACCCCTAGAGTCCGCTATGCTACCCTTCTTTTGAATTATACAATTTATTTTGGCATTTACGGGTGCGACTTGCCTTCCAAACCCCAACCTCGAGAGAAGTTATTATTTAATGATCACGAATAGTAGGACAGTGGATCTCTTGAGTTCGCGGTCGGACAGTAGTTACTCCCATAAAAGCTAAATTACCAAAATTATAAAAAGGAGAAGTAGGATAGGGATAACTTCAAGCTTTGCAAACAACCGGGGTCATAAAGGTGATGATGATGAATCACAAGGAGATTAGTGCGATTCCATTATTGTAGTGACAGCGAACATCCGTTATACACGTATGCAATATAATCTACGATTGAACAAGTGGGTGCAACGTCATTGATGTGTCATGCGCGCGTTGCTACCTACAGAAGGGTATAGTGCGCTTGAAGAGTAATATACGATGAGGTAAGCTATTAAATACATACATACATACATACATAGGCTCAAGCCTTTTTCCCTCCGGGGTAGGCAGAGACAACAGACCACCATCTGCCTCTGTTCTTATATACTTCACGCGCTTCGTTACTGTTTCCTTAGCATTCAAATATTTTAGAAAATTCGCTTGCAACACTCGGTAATCGAAACAGGTACAGTTATGGCATCAATCGATAGAGCCACTTACAAGGATCGAATCTCTTAACATACGTGCTAAAGTAAATTAAAGGAAATTCAATGGATTACCGAGTCAAGTCAATTAGTCTATTGCAGTGCATTGCTGGACATAGGCCTCTCCCAAAGTACCTATCGAGTATCGAATACTATATAAAAAAAAATTAAATGCAGTTTCAATTGTTTTTATAGTCAAAATGCATTCTTCTTTCAGTAAAATGTCTATCTACATTGTTTAAGATAATGCGTCCACTACATGTGGCATCGCAAAGGGACACCTGGGTATGTTATAGTCTGGAATAACACAGGAATACATGGGACACCTGGAATCTGGATCTATCTGGAGGAGGAGGAGGAGAATGGATGGAGGATAGGGATATCTGGAATACCCTTTTAACCCTAGAATATGTTCCCGTGGATTACTGGTTTACAAATCACACTATTTTCCGTGTCGAAAAAAAGTCTGACAGAATGTGAGTGTTAATACACCTCTGCTTACCACGTCGAGGATTTGCTTACAGGTGTAATTACGTATGTAAAAAGACATCAACAGACGCATCACGCAGTCCACGAGTGATAGCTGATATTGTTATCACGATTTATTCACGACGTTGGGTACGTTAGCACGGCGCTCCCGGTTGTCAGGTCAAGAAATAATAATATATGCCTAATCAGAAGCGGATAAACTGATCAGATATGATTGTTTTGTATGTATTGTGACTGGAGTGGGTGAACATATTTAGATAAGTTTGATAATAACATCTTCTAACATATAGAACGCTTTGTCCTGAATGACTGACTGAAGGAGGAAGAACACGACGGTATCTTCCGTCCGAAATGAGCTGTCCGACTGGGGTAGTGCCTCCGCCCTACAGAACACCGCGGCCATAATAACCATCGTGTTGTGTTCCCGCCGGTAAACTACTAGGGTAGCCAGAGCTCACTGTACCAAATGTAAATTCAACCTCTAAAAAGGTAAAAAGGGGGTACAAAGTTTGTATGTGACAACGCTATTCTTTGGTCTAATCTATGTGTTCATAAACTTTAAATAAATAAATAAAATAATTTGAAATGCTCTTTCAAGGCATACGATGTGTTTTGCATTTCTTAATAGGAACAGGCTAAAATAACACTCTGGCTTTTAAGATCAAGGTTTTTCTCTAGATCTACTCTTACTTTCTTGATTAGACTTAACTTGTTTTTTTGAAAGCGACTGTTGTTGATCTCTCAAACGTCGAGTATTGTCTGGATATGAAAGATTTTTCATCTAGGTTGTATTTATGTACTTTAAAAGTCATGGCCCGCTCACCTTCCACTCAATTATTTGGTTTATTCTGGCTTTTACGAAATCCACTGCTGTTTTTAACCAGCGGGAGTCTATTAATCGGTAGCTGTCCCGGATTGCAGGTGGGGTCGACTTGAATCTTACCATAATCTCCAGTCCTAGCCTACATGAAAACAAAATAAAATAGTTTTAATGTGTAATATTCGCTTCTAATAGTATTAAACCTGTTTCTTTCATAAAAGCGGATTTACTGAAGGAAGTAACCTACATTCTTGTGCGTGGGAGGCTGAAACTCAATTACGACGCCCACGTAAAGTAATATTTCGTGGGTGTGTCGCACCTAGAGGACTTGAAACATTACTAAGATGTAGGTTATACAATGGGTTTATATATTACTAGCTGACCCACTCTGGCTTCACCCGTGGCGTATTTCGAACCCCAATATACCCTTTTTAACTCACATAATATGCTCATAATTTATCAGTTTTCCTAAAATGTATGGGAATCTACCGGAATTGCTCACGTTTTTATGATTATTGCTCCGCTCCCTTGGGCAGTAGCGTGATGATATTCAGCCTATGACATTCATGGATAATGTGGATTTCTATTGGTGAAAGAATTTTTAAAATCGGTTTCATAATTTGTCTCTCTGTCCACCAGTGGTGGACGAATTGGTGGTGGACACCGGGAATAAACCGTTCTGTATATCCCAAGATTACCCCTTACAATTTAACAAAATATACAAACACACAAACTTTACTTCTTTATAATATTAGTATAGATATAGATAGTAGTTTGACACAAGCTTTTATTAAACTTATTCTTTTCGTATGTAAGTAAGTTGTTGGTCAAAATTTGCAAACCAATTTTTCAACCATTTGTTGGCATCCGATTGACCTGAAATTTTACATAGGTAGATACACGTTCAATTTGTAAGTAAAAATAAGTTTCTTCATTAGTTTTATTTTACCTGAAGGTAAGTATATCCATAAATCTATCCGTATTGGTTAAGTACCGCAAAAAAGCAGTTATTCTATACTCTCGACCTCAGTTAGGCTCTATGACGTCAATGCAGCACCGAAAAAGTTCAATACCATTAAGCTTACACACCCATAAGGGTTGTTACCCTTCAACCTCACAGAAATTTAGGTTAGGTACGTGCATTTATTTTCAGCCTGGTGCTATTTTTGTGATATTTTATTTGTACCTATCGCAAACGTGAAATGAATTTGTATGGTGGTCAAGCACCTTCTTTTTTGTATCGTGTGGAAATCCCCACGGATACCAACCCCGGTCAGCCATTGGTTATGTCGGAATCGAACCGACTATAACCGCACGCCGTTTCGGGTTTTAATATTATATATTAGCTCGGGTTTTAATTATTAAGCTATTGTATAGCTTTTTTCGCGGGCTTTTAGGGGCCGAGTCAAGAAATTCCGTAACGAAAATAAAAACCTAACACACCCCATTGTCGCACAAGTTTCAACCTTATTTCAAGTAAGGTAACAATCATAATTGAGTGACTGCTATGCAATAGTTTCACCGCAGCAGTCTCCGAGTCCCACACGTTTTTTTTTATCAACTGGACCGATTTGAATATTATAATTATTCAAATCGGTCCAGCTGTTTAGAAAAAGTTCAGTGACATATATACACACGTACAGTAAAAATATATAGATAGATAGATGAAGGAGTTGAGTATTATTTACAACTGTATCGAGTGTTTACGTTAGTGCCGAGATTGTACAATAGGATCAAGGGCCACGCTTATTGATCTCATTAATGTTAATTATCAAACACTTCACCTAATTTATTAGGAATTTGGAGGCCAAACACTCCACTTCTTACTAGAGGATATTTTTAAGTTGTGGTTGCATATCAAATTGAAAATGATCTCCCTGCCGTGGTTTTCTCTAGCGACTACAATATGGGGTTCTTCAATAGGGGCATTAGAAGATTTTTGCAGGGTCGGCAGTGCGAGTGTGATGCCCCTGTTGTTGCCCACGTCAATAGGCCACGGTGACCGCTACCCATCAGGTGGGCCGTGTGCTTGTCTGCCACCTAAGAGGGATAAAAAGAAGATATGGTTTCTGTCTACACCCAAATGTGGAGGAGGCGTGACTATACGCAATGTATGTATGTCCTTTGTATAACCGAGCTGATCCTAATTTGCAAGATTGTATGTTATCATGTTTGTACATTCAATAACACAGATAGTTGCTATCAAACAGACTGGAACAACGGCGCTGTGGTGTTCGCTAATTTTAGTATCGAGGACGAACACGCGCGGCGATAATACCTTATAATAACATTACAATAACATAATTACTACTGCAAACAACTAATAAACTTTTAAAATAATGATTAACACGTAATTATTACTGTTTAGAAAACTATTTAAACATAGTTTTCTTTCACATAAGGAATCAAACTTGAGAGTACCTACCTTATAAAATGGGTTTATTTTTTTAGTAACAATAGATGTTTCATCATTTCATCATGATGATCGATTTTTTTTTGCTTCTAAACTGCTATTTAGATACTAATTCATTCACATTAAATTTGGTTCAATGCATATTTTTTATTACATCTTGAAAATCTCAATTAACTACGTTCATTATTATTTTAATTTTAAACATAGGAATATTCTTCTTACAGACCACGTAAAAGCCGCCTGAATTAGAAAACTTTCTTGTTTAGCTAACACACGAATGACTTCTCAAATTTAAACAAATGAATTCTCTAATAAAAAAATTAAAATAAATAAAAGATTTTGATTATATCTATACTAATTTGTACCTATTTTTGTATGTTTGTAATGAATAGGCTCAAAAAGTACTGGGCCGATTTAAAAAAATTTTTCATCAATAGAATGCTACATTCTTCCAATTTGACATAGGCTACATTTCATTTTGAAAAAAATTAGGGATCCTTGGAAAAACTGGAATTTACACCCGGGCGAAGCCGGGTCCCGGGTCGCTAGTATTTAAGGTAAAAGACAACTAGTTTATTTTTTTAAAACATCTAAACTAGCTTTTGTCTGCCAGTATTTCTTAAAAACTTTCAAAAAGTTTGGGCAGCATTCTAAACTTTTATTTGGCGCCCTTTGTTATTTAAACTCATTGCCATTACAGAAATATTCCAAGTTTTTTTTTTTCGAAATTGTTGTGTAGTGGATGGACCCTTCTTTGTCCAACCACAAGGTGTGGCAAGCTTTAAAAGGCAATATTTTGACCGTACTTACATAGAATGGACATTAGTGACCGGCTTTTTTATTGTTCCTGGTATAATTTCTCGAAATAATTTCACCTTCTGTAGGTGGCTTTCAATGAATTGGTTCATGTTTCCAGCAGATAACCCATACCTTCCGTCTAACGCAATATATATGCCAGTATCAGTGTTTATTCTGCGGGGCAACCAAAGTTCGCGACTCTAGATAATGAACCGATTCGAACCGGTTCAGTTGATGCGCAGACGCTGGTCGATGGACAGTTTTACAATTTAAATTTATATAATAATGTAATAACATAACGGGTTTGCAGTATTTAATAATTGATTATAATAATAATATTCTGTAATTGCGTTTCGGAACTAGGTATTGTAGGTATTACTGATTAATATAATTTAAATTAATTGGTAACTAATGTATTTTTTTTTATACCACGTAGGTGGCAGACAAGCACACGACCCACCTGATGGGAAGCGGTCACCGTGGTCTAGGGACGAGTGCAACACCAAAGGTGTCACACACGCGCTGCCTACCCTGAAGGGAAGGGGGGAGGACTAGGATGGAGTGTGGAGTCTAGGAAGGAGTGGGGGGAGGAGGGGTACAGTGAGCTCTGGCTACCCGGTTACCGGCGGGAACACAACACGATGGTTATTATGGCCGCGGTCTTCTGTAGGGCGGAGGTACTACACCAGTCGCAAAGCTTATTTCGGACGGGAGATACCGTCGTGTCCTACCTCCTTCATAAAATGTACCTACAATATATAGATCGTATTTAATAATTTGTCGAGTATTTTAATTGTTATATATGTCATTATATTATAGTCACTTTATAATGAAAACACAGATAAAATTATATTCTATGAAAAGAAACAGTTCGACAAAGTTGTATATACCTACGTATTGTGTATTTTACTACTTAGATAAACAAAATTAAGTGTGTCAAACTGTAAAATAATATTTTCCAATGTATTATACAGCTGTATCTAGAGCAAAACTTGCTTGCAGTTATGGGTTCGAGGCTACAGATAAATATAAGTCCCAAATTATATATATTTCTATTTGCCTGATCATCTATATCCTAATCCTGTCAGATACAATGCTTAAACTATTTTTATACTTAATCAATCATCAAGTAAATTTACAAAAAAAAACACCAAAAGGATGATGGCCCATGAGGGGATCGAACCCGCGACCTTCGCGTTATTAGCACGACGCTCTAACCAACTGAGCTAATGGGCCAGTTGCACTCACATAGTGAAAATACTGCTCACATGAGACCCTTCTCAGTTTGAATTTTCGAATATGAACTCTATAAACAATTCGATTTTCAAATTTTCAAATATGGAGCGTGTGAAAAAAGAAACGAATGCATAAATATTACGCTTGGAGGATGAATTGATTCGTAATTCGAAAATTGAAAATTGATTTCTACCCAGTACCTACCTAATTTGGCATTTCATTGAATTTAGACTTTATTATCACAGGGCGAAATCTGAATTTTGCAGTACATCATTTTGACAGGACCAAGACTTTTTTTTAGTGTAGAAGTAATAGCGGAATAGGGTACTTCTATGCTCGATGGTGTCTTCATAGTTCATTGTTCAAGTCCTTTTGTGTGGTCGGCATAGACTTAGGAAAAGTATGGACGGAGTGCCTAGAGTAACTAGTCTGTGTCACAAAATGGCGGGCATTAATCATCGTGTGCGTGAATTGTAGGGATGCGAGGTTTTACCTAAATTTCCCCATTTTTTATTATTTTAGTTGAGGAATAGGGAAAATTATTTAGTAAATTTTAAAATAATATAAATGAACAATC
The DNA here is from genome assembly GCA_963576445.1 of Lithosia quadra. Classification (NCBI taxonomy): domain Eukaryota; kingdom Metazoa; phylum Arthropoda; class Insecta; order Lepidoptera; family Erebidae; genus Lithosia; species Lithosia quadra. The sequence goes on from OY754875.1 coordinate 17,127,514, forward strand.
ATTAAGGGTGATTCGTGCATTATTTTTAAAAGTATTATTTTCATCATAAATTAATGAAAATAATATTTTAGTTATTTTTTACATTATTTTTTTCATTATACTATATAAAAAAAAACTTACATGGATGGTAACCGTGGGAATATTCACACGATTAAACTAGGTACCTAATTAACAAAAAAAGTTAAAAAAATCATATTAGTCACAATTTATATTTTTGCGATTCCTAATCCCATGTATTTATTAAAAAGAAGTTAAATCACTACGGTTATCACTACTAATAAATAGTTTATGCTATTTCATCATAAAGCCACACAATTTACAGATTTCCCCAAAATATGGGGAAATTTGCACACTTTTATGTTGGGATCACTGGTTTTGTACCGAACAATTGAATTTTGTTTTGACATATGGAATGAACATTTATGTATAATTATTAGATAAACATTAAGTGATTGAAATATTGATTAACCTGTGAAATGTGATCCCTGGATTTATTTTCTTCCTGTCACTACGGTTTTTACACCATTTCACTGCACAAGACATGTTGTATTTGATTTTTTTTCTTCCCGCTTAAACTGATAGATCGACCGATTCGGCCGACGTTTGCCGCGAAGTGGCTGACTATGATGTGAGAGTGTGCGTGGCGACTGTATACGTATACGAAAGTTGGCTGACTATGCAGCGTCACTTTTTTGTTCCCATGGCTCCGTCCATAGTTATTCCTAGGTCCATGGTGGTCGGTATGTTTGTGAAGATGACGTAAATAGCTGGGCGTGGCAGCCATGTTTACATTTTTTGTTATTTATTGTTTTGTTTACATAATAACATTGACCGAGATCACCCGTTGTAGAGTCACTAACATAACCGCAAGTTTTTGAAGACAACACTTGCGCAAATTGCAAGGCTGTTAATATTATTAGAACAATTTACTTTGTAAAGCGCTTTTAATTTCTATTTTGGGGTAACCCTGTTGAAGAAATACCTTTTCTCAAGTTTGCCTGCTTATCATTGTTTTCTTGAAAATTAAAAGCCCGACAAAACAATATACCCCATTAATCCGATACCAATACATAAAGTAGGTATAGTATGTAGGTAGCTATACAATTTTTTTTACTGAACGGGAATTGAACTTACGACCTCTACACTCTACAGCTACATCTACGTCATGGCCACACAGGTTGTCAAGATTACCAACTTTAAGCACTATGCTGTATATGAGCGAAATCACCCAATTAAACTTTTTATCACGGTCTTTTCTATAGGGGGATTTTTAGCTAATATTATGAGTACAAACACTATTAAAAGTGTTAAATTTCCAAAGATTCAATAGGATTCAACTCCTAAACCAATGTAAGTATTATTAACCGTAGTGTGTGCATCACATCACAATATACATGTCCTACATTATATTATACCTTTTTGGCCTACAGAAATTCGTCAATCAAGTTGAAAAGACTAAGAAAAGTATAACAACACAAAAATATAAACAGTGCCCTGACCCCGAACGGTAGACACCTTATCAATGTTGACATTATTCCAGTCTTGCCAAGGCATTTGCGTAAGCACGTTATCAGGAACAGCATAACTTGACACCTGTATTTGCCCTAAGTCCGTGTTTCACATCTGATTTTATCTAAGCGCGGGGAGGGTGGGAGGTCTACGGTGACTGGACAGTGATATCAGTGCGATAGGTAACGTGGGGGCTTCTTAATTTAAATGCAGCCAGTCGGTGATGGATCGTCACCGACAGCGGACGCCTTGGGGAAATGTTTTCTCAAATTTCGATTTTTTATGTTATATCCTCACACTTATATACTCCTGTAGGGATATGCAGGAATGTATGTTTGTTTTTTTCTCACATTTATTATCATAATACTTTAGGCACCACCTATATTTAATTTTACTAGTTTAGTATTTTGAAAAATCTAATAAAGATCATAATTTTAGCGGGATCCGCTAACTCTTTCCTCTCCATTTAGTTTGATTCATTCAACTTTTATGGAAATGACTAGCGTCTGTTCTTTCAACACCGAAAGTAGAGGTTTAGCCAGAGTCTCATCCGCCATTAATAAACTATTAATATATTATTATATTACTTGCAGAGGGCAGGCATACCGGGGTCGACCTCGCAGAACATACACTATTCAAATTAATCATCATTCTCTGAACCTTTTCCCAACTCAGTTGGGGTCGGCTTTCCAGTCTAACTGTGATGCGGCTGAACTTCGATATTTTCCGTGGAGCGACTGCCAACTGACCTCCACAACCAATGATCATTATGACCAATGGCGATATCGAAGTTCAAAGTTGGACTTTTGTGGGCTCCAACTACACGTAACGTAACACTATTCAAATTAATGAGGTATTGAAAAGGGCAGGTCAAAAGCAGTCGAAACAGGCGGGCTTGCTTAAAAGGTTTAATGACAGTAGAGGAAGCTCGTGAAGCATATAAGCAGATGGCGGGTTGTAGTCTCTGCCTAACCTGGAGGGAAAGAGGCGTGAGCATATATTATGTAGATATGTATGTATGTGTTATCTAACTTTGGTTTAAATAAAATTTATTAGGTTAGGAAATACCAGATGTTGTTTTGTAAATAGCTTCATAGAATTAGTTTTGTTTATAAACATTATAATTGGATAGTTTCGTAGATTTCGTGTGTGTAGAGATTCTTTGAAGTTTCGCGCTAATTTTTTTAATAGGACAATAAGTTTGGCGAATAAGTTATGAATAAACTGCATTAATAAATCGCTAATCTATAATAAGCCTAATATTATAAATTTTTACTTCGGGATATACCAGTGTCGGTACCGTCTTGCAGGAGAGGGTTTTCGTAATTTATTTATTTATTCCATAAGCCACGGTGATCACTTGCCATCAGGTGGACCGTGTGCTAGTCTGCCACCTAAGTGGTATAAAAAAAGAATTATAACGATTCCACTTTCAAATCTATCGCATAAGCATTGGCTGTATGTCTTGAATACCTAAAAGAGTTAAATCATTACAATGACATCATATTTAAAAAAAATCTTTTATTTAGTATAACATTTACCTAATTATATACCTGTTTACCTAATTAACTCATAACTATAAAACATATTTACATTTTCACCAAACCGAGATAGGAAGGCATCTCTCGGTACATAGTTACAGCGATAAGCGTAAGACAATGAAATACACGTTGTAAATATATGGCTTGGTGAGGGGGTGGGGAGTTGTGGCTATGTAACAACCTAGGATCAGTGTTGCCACGTTGGAAATTCACAATATCCCTAAAATGCCACGATTAGGCAGGCCTTTAGAAAAAGTATGCTAATATTATTAAGAGGATAGATTTGTTGGTTTGCAATCGATATACTCTGAAGTTGTTGCCGATTTCAAAAAATATTTGCCTTAAGAATACTACATTATTCCTGAACAACATAGGCCACTTTTTATCTCAATAATCCCGCAGGATCAGGACTTATGCGAGTGAAACCGCGTGGTGATGCTAGTCCTCTATACTAAAACTCTTTAGGTTTTCATAGCTTATTTCCAGTTTCTAAGGTTTATAGTACAACTTACAAACTACGCGAATTTAATAAATATTCCTTGGGCAATACAGTAACATTTGGTGAAAGTCGAATCACTTAATAATTCGAATTGCTTTTCTTTTCATAAAATTGAGGAGTAGGTACTGTATTTTTTAATGTAAGTAAATTTTCATCCCTTAAAAATATTCTTAAAAAATTCACTCCCCGAAGTATATAATTCCCATACAGATTTTTGCCCACTAAATTTAGGGAGAAAGCCCGGGAGTTGGCATCACTGGCTACTATTAATTGTTATCTTTAGCAAAACAAAGCCACGCGTACCGCGCGTGGCACTCACACACACGCCTTTAAAAATAGACACAATGCGATGCATTGAATTCGCAATGTCTCTCCAACATAACCTGACACGCCACACCCCTCTCTTGCCTAATAATAAGGACGAAAGCGCGTATTTAGTTCTTACAATAACAGATCAATGTGAAACTGGACATCTTTAACTCTACTTTAGCGTTCACCAGTTTATAGTGATCTGCTTTGCCCTTCTCTACTTCTAGTCGCATAGGTCAAGAGATCAGTTAACTACTGGTTTCTCAGGTCAATGGTGAACTGGGCCTCGATTCTGCTAGAGGCAAACCACTGTAATACCACTGACACTCTAAAAATGCTATTTAAATGTAGACTTTACCGTTATACAGTTAAAGTCTAAAATCAAATGAAAAGAACTCATTTAACTTTTTCATTCGCTCTACAAAATATCATTTGACTTTAGACTTTAATAAATAACAATAAAGTCCACAATTAAATGTCATTTTTTAGAGTGTCAGTGGTATGTCAGTGGAGGTCAGTGGTTTGTCTTTAGCAGAATCGAGGCCCGGCCAGTTGCAGTTCTATAGTATCTTGGCCCAGTCGAGTCAAGAACCACGCCCTACTAATGTTACGTGTTTTTTTATTTACAAAATACAGATAAAATACCTGTAACACATTCATTTTAAACATTGGGAAACCTCAAAATGAGTTGGGAGACGAGCGTTTTACGATGGTTTTACGCTACTCTACATTCCAAATTTGAATTTTATTTTTTAAATGGTTTCAGTTCAGTTTAATTTTTTTACAATATCTTGCAGCAATGTAGAATTTATTTTAGCGCGTTTTTTTGTTTTATCTGTGAATGGGTTATGTTTATTATGAATTATGAACGATTCTGAACACAATAATATTATTTTTTGGAATTGTAATATATTTGTTTGTGATGGACGTAAAAACCATGGAACGGATTTTATTCCTTTTTTGTTTGAAAAGTCTTGGTCAGACTTAAAATCTTACTTATATTAGGACCGGAGATATAGCCAAAAAACGTGAAAATCGACTTCCACGCGGGTGTAGCCACGGTTATAGGCTAGTCTAATATAATCTGAGCTAATAAATTCTGGTACAAATTACACCTACTATATATATTAGGTATAATATAATAGTGATATTGATCAGCAAACACTCTTTGCTAAAGATACAGAATGTAGGTAGGTAGGTAACCTTATTTACATATATCGCTGCGTATAAAATGCGACGTAGATTTTATTACCGAGTAATATAGGTGTGTACGTGAAGTTTTTATGATATTGATTACTGCAATATTAAGAACAAAGAAACAAATTATAATAAATGGAAATTAGAAGCAATTCTATGCTTTTCTGGAGAATATTCTGACCAATTACTGAGTTACCTCGACTGTCCTCGATAGCCGAAATTACCGTCAGCAAAGTAGACGAGAATATAAGTGACGTACAATTAGCTCGGTTGGTCGAAGTATAGAAAACGATGCTTTTTTTTATTGAGCGAAAATTCCCATGGATACCACCCCTGTCTGCCATCGGGGTTGGTTATATCGGAATCGAACTGACTAAAACCGCACGCCATCGGGTGTTAATTATCGGGGTATAAGGTTACTCAGTAGGCATAACCCTCGCACCCCAGCTGACTCCGGGCCATCTACGGTTTTAAGATGGCCCCCTCGATCCCCCGAAAGGAGGTTGGGGTAAGCATCGCGTCGCCTCGCTGGCAGTCAGACTGTAGGATGACAGTATAGAAAACGAACCTGCCCCATATTCCCCGCGGTTTCGGCATTGACCTGACCCGACTAAAACCGCATTCCAGGTCTTCGAACGCTGCCATGGGATGTAACGTGACCCAGAACGCTTTACACTCCTTTTTTGACACTCGACTAAGCGCGTGCTGGTAGTCAGATATCATCATAATACCATTGAAAACATATTATTTTTAATTTGGACTATGCGCCTGTTATGAAACTAGATTAACTTGACGCTACTGTGCGTCACTTTTTTTGTTATCAATAGTAACTATTATTGTTTAGTTTAATCTATCATGTTGTGTCTGGGAGAGGCTTGGCACTTTCAAATAGGTTCATATTGTACTAGTTGATACCCGCGGCTCCGCCTCTTTATCGTTTTTTGGTTATATCTTCGGTTCTACTGAACCAATTGCAATGAAACTGGGCCTCGATTCTACTAAAGGCAGACCACTGTCATGCCACTGATACTCTAAAAAATGCCATTTATAGACTTTATTGTCATCAGGTTAAAGTCTAAAATTAAATGATATTTTGTTTAATGAAAAAGTTTAATGAATTCTTTTAGATTCTTTTGATTTTAGACTTTAACTGTATAACGGTAAGGTCTACAATTAAATAGCATTTTTTAGAGTGTCAATGGCATGCACAGAACAAAGAAAAATCTTGCTTTTTTAATGTTCTGTGATGGCATGAAAGTGGTTTGCAAGGTTTTTATCAGAATCGGGGCCCTGATGGCAGTCTGATCAAGACCTTTCTAATAGAAAAAACCGCATCAGAATCCGTGCGTTTTTGAGTCCATCGCGAATACACAGATAAGTAAACAAAATTACTACAAAAAATATTTTTGTGTTCAGAATCGTTCAATAACATAACCCAAGTACCTTACCTCACCATATCTTATCAGATACCTTCAACCCTTAGTGTATTGTCCTACCTCACCTACCTGAGTCAGGTAGTGTTTTCAATAAATTATGCAGTACATATAAAATTCTTAATGCGTTTTCAGCCAAATATGGAGCATCTGTCATACTTGTCTTTCAATCATACAGACATGTTTAGCATAAATAATATTATGGATAATGAGTAATAGTTATTATAATATATTACTAAGTAGCATACATAACATATAACGTAAACTCACGCCTGTATCCCCGAATGGGTAGGCAGAGGTGCTAGCACCCACATTTCGCCAGTTTATGTTTAGGTCCTAATGTAATAGGTGGCGAGCCTATTGCCACTAACCGGGCACTTATAAACCTGCGATAAATACACACATAACTTCGAAAACCATCGAAAAGTCATTGGTGTGTGCCATGGTGAACCTGGGATCGAACCCGAGAACTCGTCTCAGCAGTCCATTACCCAGACCACTAGGCTAACATCGACGAGCAGAATGAAAAAAAAATAGAGTCGATAAGTCAGTTAAATATAGGTACTAAGACTTTCAGCAGAATATAAATAATGCTTTCTAAAAACCACATTAAAATCGGTTCAACCAATCGCGAAATAATCGCGGATAAATATACCGGTCAAAAAGTTAACCTCCTTTTGAAGTCGGTTTTTTTATACCACTTAGGTGGCAGACAAGCACACGGCCCACCTGATGGGAAGCGGTCACCGTGGCCTAGGGACGCGTGCAACACCAGGGGCATCACACTCGGGGCACGCCGTTATAGCGGCGGTAAGACCCGTCATGGAGGACTGGCTGGAGAGGCCTTACGGGGGCCTCTCGTACCGGCTGACGCAGGTGGTCTCTGGTAAGGGGTGCTTCGGGGATCACTTGTGTCTGATTCGGAAGGAGCCAACGCCCGAGTGCCATCACTGCGATGCGGGCGAGGACTCAGGGCTGCACACGCTGGCCGAGTGTCCGGCTTGGGAGGTGCCGAGACAGGCCCTCCTGGCAGCCCTCGGGGAGGGAGTCCTCACACTGCCGGTGCTGATCGCAGCGATGGTGCAGAGTGCGGACGCGTGGTCGGCCGCCGCTTCCTTCTGCGAGCAAGTGATGCTCGAGAAGGAGGCGGCGGAAAGGGTTCGGGAGAGGCTGCACAGAGCTCTCCCGAACGGCGGCGGGCGCGGACGCCTAAGGCGTCGGAGGTCTAACGACCTCCGTCCTCCATGAGCGCTGGCCTGGGGGTGACGGGTGGAGCCGCCTGTCACCCTAGCAGAAGCAGGCCGAGGCGGTGGCGCGCGACGGCGCGCCCCCCCCTTATTCCGGGGGTATGACGGGAACCACGCGGTTCCCAAACCCGAGGGGGCCATCTCGAATCCGGAGATGGCCCGGGTCAAGCCGGGGTGCGAGGGAAATGCTCTTTGGGCCACCTTACACCCTGGCGTCAGAAGACCCTAGACGGCGTGCGGTTTTAGTCGGTAAGAGTCCGACATAACCTGCCCCGCTGGCCGCGGGGTGGGTATCCATGAGGATTTCCGCACGAAAAAAAAAAAAAAAAAAAAAAGGGGCATCACACTCGCATTGCCGGTTAAAATAGGAAAAAGGAAAGATAGAAACGGCATGAGCCAACCGAGTTGGGAACAGGCTCAGAGGTTGATGATGATTCCGGTCTGGACAAACCTTTAACCGGTAGCAGGAACCATTCCCTTTGCTAAGAATTTATCATACCTTAGTTTATTTGTGTCCTTAACACTGTCTGGTTTTTTAACAACTTCTTGCCAAAAAATTTTTTTTTATACCACTTAGGTGACAGACAAGCACACGGCCCACTTGATGGGAAGCAGTCACTGTGGCCTATGGACTTGTGCAACGTCAGCGCGAGTGTGAGCGTCACATGTCCGTCTTTGTTTTACCCATAATTAAAGCAACTATTTTACATATTGCAACATCGCTACATTTTTTTCGGGGATTCACTGCAAATTTATGGCGGCGTATTAGTAGGATTAGTTTGTTTTTCAGTGGTGCGCACAGCGATCACCTGATTGGTTGTTAGGTGCATATGATTCACGCCACGACTTTAAGGAAATATGATACTTAATACCTACATAAATATTTATATTTTCGTATTTGCCTGCGGAAAGTAACCTAGAAACGATTGAATAAAAAATCTTTTATTGACAACATCCGTTCATATCACATTATATTGGGAGCAAGGTAAGGCCCTCTCCAAGATAAGCCTTAGAAAGAATTCACTTGATTTTCTGATCGGAAAAAAATATCATCCAGGACGGGCCTTGAACCCGTGACCAGCCCCTTACAGGGGGAATGCTCTGACCAACTGAGCTACCTGGATCCATCTTAGATGCTCGAAATTTTCCGATATATTCTACGGCTTAGGGCGCTGGTTATTCCCCCTGTAAGGAACTGGTCACGGGTTCAAGTCCCGTCCTGGATGATCATTTTTTTCCGAACAGAAAATCATTGGGAAAAGTTAGCACGCAATTGCTTAAAAATTTCATTCAGAATACACTTGTTAACTTTTATAAATATTTTATTTAGTCCTAGTCGTGGTCCCAATCGCCCTAACACTTGCGTTTGTCGTTTAACACCATGGTGTCAATCGCCCAATTAACTTTATGAAAAGGGACGACAGACTTCCGACCTCTGAGAGAAAAGCCTTTTTGTATACCACGTAGGTGATAGACAAGCACACAGCCCACCTGCCAAAGCCTCGTCCCTAGGACTTCCCTACTCATCAGTCAATGTCAAAATTACAATCTTGTAGAGTTAAGCCATATCTCTACAAAAGCATAACTCTACTTACTCTAACAGACATTTACATTGATCTCATTGAGCTCGAAGCTGCAACGTCTGGCATTAAAAACTTGAAAAGATGACAATTACCAGATGATGTATTTGATCGCCTGACCGCCACGTCAAGACGGGTAATGTTCTCAAATTCTTGGAATTCGCAAAAACTCATTTCAAATGTTTCCATACCTAATAATTGTTTGTTTCAATGTTTCGCTATGACAAAGTATAAAACGTGCATGACCCGGAAGAGTTGGCCTTTATCATGCTCGAAGCTCAAGGTCCCAACAAGCCTGACTCACACCAAACTTTACTTACCTATAAGTATTTCTGTTCCCACTGGCGAACCATGAATCTGACGCATGATACTAGTAGAGGAGCTGCTGACGATCAACCTTCCCTCATCGGATACCCAGGTGGGATATATTTTTTATATGTTATTGTTTTTCATGATTACTTTCAAGGACACGATAGTACCTCCCGTCCGAAATGAGCCGTCCGACTGGAGTAACTCCACCCTACAGAAGACCATGGGGATAATAACCATCGTGTTGTGTTCCCGACGGTAACCAGCCCCCCACACTCCTTCCTAGCCCCCCTTCCCTTCAGGGTTAGCAGCGCGTGTGTGACGCCACTGGTGTTCTATCATCATTTTCAGATTTTAACAGTAGTTTTGAGTACAATAGTTTTTAGTTCTTAATGAAAATAATGTTTAATTACTTAGTTGGCTTCAAGCTTTGATTACAATAGTATATCGAACCATTTTTATTCGAATTTTAAGTTTTAAATCTGTGCAATCATCATAGACTTATGCCGCTGACTGTGCAGGTAGCGGTATTGCAGCTGTGAAACCAATTGCTTCACGACGATGGCAACATCGACACGAGAGAAGAACATGAACGACACCGGTGCCAATGAAGATCAGTGCTCTTCCGGCGGCCACAAAGCCATTGGCACTGCGAAAGATACGCAATAGTCCTGCAGATGGTGGAAGGTCGGTCGTCACCAGCTCTTCGCCTACATGCTTTTATAGTGACACACGTCAACACACAACTAATACTTGCGGTTTGTTTTCCACTATTATTGAATCTATTGAGTCACTATATTTTTATAAAAACAATAATATTTACCAACTGATGTTAATTTGTAACAGAAATTACTAATATTGTAATTAACCCCTCCAGCTAAGTTTGTTGTATCAGGTAGTTTTGAGTCAGTTAGTGTAATGCCCAAGATTTGAACCAGCCCGACTTCTTAACCACTAAACCACAACTCTCTACATTTTTCCGAATTCATTGCTCGATAGAAAAGCAGATATCTAAGGACGCAATGCTAATCCCGCAGGGCCTCTGCTAAGTAGTATAAAAAAAACCTCACTGCTGCCACCTATATTGGTAGCCTTCATTCTACCTTACCATCTGGCGAAGTAAAGTCATAGGACACGTCAGTCCTTCATAAAAAACTGATGTTTATAATACTATTGCTCATTCTTTGACCTTGCTCAATCTACCATAGTTTTGCACAACGGAACACCGTACCTACCGATTTATTCAAATTAATCTTGAAATACGGTTTTTAATAGTCTTGCCATTATTTAAACTCCATCCACATCAATTCAACATAGAATTAATGATATTTTACAAGCTTTTATTTAGTTTCACCTGTCCCGTTGTCTGTAATCAAATCTTGCAAGCCTATTTTCGACCACTTCTGGTTATCCGAATGAGTTGTTTCGCATACTTATGTAAGTCCCATGACAATGCAATATTGTGAATAATAAAAGCTTGTTTTAAAAAACGTTTTTTTTTAAACAGCAGCTTGTCAAAGTGCCACATCTATACAAAAAAGTAAGTGTCTATTCGTAATATTTAAATTACAGGTTTTAAATAAAAAAATGAATCTTCTTCTCTCCTATCGATGTTTCTATCGTGGTGTAGTAATTGGGTTCACGGCAATGCCGCTACTTACGGGGAGAGCCAGAGCATAGATATCGCTCATCGAGAAGGCAGATATAGCATAACATGAATGTATGTACAATAGATACGACATATTTTTTTAAATTTTGTCTGCCAGTCTTTCTATCTGTTGCTGGGCCGGTTTTGACGGGCCTTTTACTAGCAAGTAGGTATTTTGATGGCGTAATACAGGCTACTTTTGCTCTAGAATAAAAAATTAGGTTCGCGTGCAAAACGATAAGAACCTTAAAAATGTAAATCCATGCAAATGAATTCGCGGGCACAGTAATAGTCTTCTAAAACCGATAATGCGAAATCCGTCGATTTGTAACCATTTGGCAACACTCCTACTTGTGGCTAATTAACACACAATCGTATATATCAAAGGCCGATCTCGTGACTAATTCGATTATACGAGTGTGAACGTAGTATGGAACGGAGGCGGGTCACTCCTCTTTTGTCTTTGATATTAATAGCTGGAGGTCTGCCTTCGTGTTGACGACTCGTAAAAATTTTCCGCTATTGCTTTTTTCTAAGATAATTATAATATTTTCTAGGACAGATTATTAATTTTTTGTCTTGCGTAGATAGGCTCTCTAGTATTATTCAGACCAGGGTTCAAAATACGATGCAAGAAAGTCAACAACTCTTTTCGTAGGCTTATCATGGCGGCGACCTTACCTATGGATGAATGTTGTCAATATTATTACTATACGCAAGCAATTATAGAAATAAATGTTATAAAGTCCAAAATTCTGCGATGTTGACAGATTTGAGAGATCGCTAAGTCGCTCAGTTCAATTTTCAAATTCCCAATTTTGTGCGTGAAGTAGTCACACTAGTATCACCAGAACTCGAAGTCATCAAGTCACTTTATTAAGCACATAACCTATCCAGTTTTCAGTAGTAAACAACGTTAAGGCAGTAACTATAGGTAGGTAAGTATTATGTTTGTATCAAAAGTATACGGACATTACAGTCAGACTCATCACAATATAATACCATCATCATACTCATATTTCTCATTCATATTTTAGTTTTAAAAGCTATGCAGTCATTACCTAATGACAATGACTGTATGTCAGTAGATCACCAGTAGGGGCAGTAGGTTTCTTCAAAAAAACTCGCTTGAAGAAAAACTCGCTGCGCCTGAGCACCTCTATTCAATAAAGCATTAATTTACATAAAAAAATAGTTGTATTATTGCAACAGAATTTTATCGTTAGCATATAATTATACGCACGATTTGCCGTTACGCAGTTGAGTGTTGTAAACAATACAATGATGACACATATTTGTTTTATGTATTTTTATTCACCAAGTGGTAGTCATAATAATTTACTATAGCAATAGTGAGCAGGGTCAACCAGGGAAATATATCTCTCACGAAATATTTCTTTTTAGTAGCTGAATGCAGCATCGACTTTCAGCAAAAGGGCGATATTGCCAAGTCTTGCTTTTATCATGTGATATTGTAAAATCCTCTACAGCTACGTAGAGATATTGCTTCTTTACCAGCTCTACCATGGCGAGTGTTCCTTTGAGCTCTTTCAATTAATCCCACCTTCTCCTTTCCTATACAGAAGTATACATGCCGAGAACTACAATACAATCAATTTCATCAAGAACCAAGCGGTTCAATGCCTCTTATATTTGCCGCACCATAAACACTTGGAATTTTTTACCAGCGCATGTGTTTTCGTCCTCCTATAATAGTCCCGGGGCCTTTAAGCGGGGTGTGAAAAAGCATTTGATGAGGCCGTCAAGCTGAGGGCCGCCACTGTAGCACCATCGGTGTATGTAGTGGTGATCCCGGTCTTGAGACTTTACCTTTAGCTTGCCATTTAGGTGAAGTCATTTTGACGTTCTATATAAAAAAAACATATTAAAAGTGTATACGTCTTCTTTTCTGTACAACTATCTGCTAGAGTGAAGACCTGAAAGTAAATGACGTCATTGATTTAAAAAAAACTGTTCATAGGTCACATGCTTCAAAAGTATTACCTACATGCCTAAACCCAAGCTTAAAAGGTTAAAACCGATTTGTTATCACGTTTCATTTACGATACACCAGTTCCATCCAGATCTCTGTTTACACCACTTGTTACTAAATGGGATGATAATTAGTTGTCACGATCTTTTCATATTATATGCTTAGAAATCAGGACACAAATGAGGTGTTTATTACTAGAACATATTTCATTTATTTATTTAAATGGTGAATTTTATTGGAAATCAAAATATTACATTTAAATAAACTCGGATGAGATATTTTGATTATCGACAGCGTGACAGTGGTATATTTAGGAAGACAAACACGCATCACGCATGTCAGACATGTCAGTGTCATATATTTGAAAGCGGGTGCAGGAGTCGCTCTCAAATATCGTGAGAAGAATCGTGTTATGTGAAGGCCAAAGCAGGTGTTGACTACTATGGCGCTCTGTAGCAGACAAGCACACGGCCCACCTGATGGAAAGCGGTCACCGTGGCCTATGGACGTGTGCAACACCAAAGGTGTCACACGCGCTGCCTACCCTGAAGGGAAGGACGAGGGCTAGGATGGGGTAGGGAGTCTAGGAAGGGGTTGGAGAGGAGGGGTACAGTGAGCTTTGGCTACCCTAATTACCGGCGGGAACACAACACGATGGTTATTATGGCCGCGGTCTTCTGTAGAGCGGAGGTACTACCCCAGTCGGACAGCTCATTTCGGACGTAAGATACCGTCGTGTCCTACCTCCTTCCTTAATACTCCTTACTTCTTCAAGTTAACGGCTAGATCTTTCCCGAAACTTTGCCACAGCTACACCGTTTTCAGTTGGCTCATACAGGTCCTCGGTGATACAGGTGAAGGGGCACAGTGGGCAAGAGAGCAAATGTAACATAGACTGGGATTGGATCCTGCAATTGCAGTGCACTTGCGACCGTTCAATATAGCCCTATTGGAGATTTAGTAGTCAATTTGTCAAGCGCAAAGAAAGTTATGGCTAATATTCTCATTACAGTGGCCAACTTGGTTCCGCAGGAGTTTTATAAACTTTCAAGTAGACCACTAGAGTTGAATGCATGGAGTGGAATGGATGGAATTCGTGAAAGAGGATATGTTAAGGAATGAAGTGACTGAAGAGATGACATCTGACAGGAATGTATGGAGGAGAAAGACATGTTGCGCCGACCCCAAATAATTGGGACAAGGGCAAGTAGATGATGACTTTAAGTCTAGATAGAGCTGTGTAGAAAGCCATAGAATATTCTATTATGTTCTAGAAGGAGTATATATTTATAACACTCAAGGCTTTTCCTGCTGCAATCCCAGTTACAATCTTACCGCTGAACCTAATATGGTCGGATGGAATTGTTTGGGAGACCTTAACGTGACACTAATTTCGTAGTAACCTTACATTTTAAAGGACGTGTACACAGTTTTGCACCGATGAATACATTTAACCATTTTAACTTTTAAGATCTCAGTCATAAAGATAAATTTAGCATGAAAGAATTCGACAGTGGCGTTCATAGTATACTACAGACAGTGAGCGTGCAAAAATGGTTTATAACTTAATGACATAGGGTTTAAAATTGAATAAACTATGTTGAAATATAAACATGCACAGTTTGGTTAACAAGAAACGTCGAGAAAACTTCCGTATCATATTACTGAAGCTATTTGAACTACAAATAGAGGAAACTGTAATCTTTCCTATTAGAACCTGGTTGAGTTATGAATCTAAATTAGTTTATATCAGGAAAGAAGTTTAGTTAAGGTTCAATCAATTAGCCTATTGCAGTCCAGTTCACTGCTGGACATAGGCCTCTCCCAATGAACGCCATAGCACCCGATCCTCCGCCTTGCGCATCCAGTCTATCCCAGCTACCCTTTTCAGGTCGTCCGTCCATCGTGCTGGGGCGCGTCCTACTCTCCGTTTGCCGATCTCGTACTTTGAAAATGACGAGCTTTCATACCACCATTCACCCCATATTTTGTTTTCTATACCAAAAACACAACAATATTTAAAAAAAGACTTACAGATACTCCTAAATTAGATTTTTATTTCTTTGAAACACCTGTCGCAAGTCGCAAGTAACAACATCGAACGATTTATTTTTAAATACTATCTCATTAACATTTTGATTTCAGAATAAAGTGAGTACAAACGATTTCAGGCCTTTGGTGAGGTAGCAAATATATTCTATCATCAAAACATTGTTCGCACTTAACGTATTAGTGGGCAGTCACAAAGACCTGTATTTGCCAGGAAACTTAATAAAATAAAACATCAATGGAGAATCACGAACTTTTATTCGAGACCCTTTAGATTAAAGACGAGGCGATATACTCGGTATATATGCCACTTAGGTGCAGAAGCACATGGCCCACCTCACAGAACAGTTAAAAGAGGTTCTGTAGCCCACCTGAGGGGAAGCGATTACCGTGGTCTAAGTACTTGTCCAACACCAGATGCGTCACACTTGTGCTGCCGACCCTGTAAAAACCTTCTAATGCCCTTCTTGAAGAACCCCATATTGTAGTCGCCAGGGAAAACCACAGCAGGGAGATCATTCCACAGCCTAAGCGTGCATGGAATGAAATTCTTTACAAACGTCACAGTGTGCACCATTGACGGATGCGCGTGAGGACAAATTTCTTGCCTGTGGCGAGGGACGTTGGCAATAGTAGGTAATATCTCTGTGAACGTTTAATAATTTGTTTTTGGTTAGGGATTTCCCCTATAAGCAGATACCAGCTTTTGTCAATGTCAGTAAAATCACTGTTAATAGATAGGTGTATAGTAATTTTTTTCCTTCTGTAAAAAAGATGTATACTTTTCCCCATCCCAAACGGATAAGGTAGACAGACTAAAGAATACTAGTAGAGGTGTTCCGACAGACATGTTTCTAAACTATGTTTTCAATTGAGCCAATTAGCACTAACCGGACAGTTTTTCAAGACCTGGTGTTGAAAACTGTCCCACAGGCAATTAAATTGACACTCTACCAGATATAAAAAATGCATAACCATTGCATTTGCTTACGCTGCACCACAGAGGCTGACGTAAATATTGTCTCATAATAAGTAAAACGTATCGCCCATTCTTTCAATGTCGAAAACTATTTTCCAAGTTTCCACTTAACCCTTAATAGGGTAAGGGTATATATATTACCACTTTCTGCTTTTCTACAAAATTTGAGATATATTAAAAATGGAAACATTACATGTTATTCCTTGATCTCATTATATTTTTTTAGTAAGTTTACTGTCCTAATTTTAACACTTCATAAGTTCTCAAAGTCATTTTAGCAATCTACGGTACTGTCAAAGTTGACCCAACGAATTTTGGTGGCAAAAATTGAATGTTTTAGTGGTCGAGTGCGGATTTTGTGCAAATTTGTTCTACAATAATTCTTATAAGAGATTTTACGACACAAATTTATAAAATAGGGTATATTTACTTTCGTTTTACGTATTAGCAGCTTTCAGGAACGATTTTTAATACCTTTTTCGATATCGTTTTTAAGTGGTAAAATAGTTACCATTGCCCGATTATACTTACTAAAAACCGTAGGTACCTATATATAAAAATCAGTTTGTTTGTTACGGTAAGCCGGGACTCGTGTAAAGTTAACTACTAAAAAACTTTCATAGATAGTTTACGTAATTTCTTTAGAAGTTGATGGATATACCTAGTCATAAAGTACGATTTTTTTTTAGTCCATGAATAGAAATCTTACTTGTTTTCAATATTCGTATAGATAACAATAAAAATTAATAAATAAAATAATAAGGTAGCTACATAAATTTATTTAACAAAAAATGTATGACAAACACAGATGAAACCACTAGTCTTAAAATAAAAATGCGCCAGAAGGGGCAATGGTAACAATTTTACCACCACTCCGCAAAATTTTGAAGTTGTAAACGGGCAATGGTATATTATTTACCACCGGAAAAACTACCCCTAAAATGCAACCCCTATAAAAAATATTTAGAAAAATGAAATCTGTGACCTATTATTAGCCAGGAACCAGTGTTAGTTTGAAGAAAAAGCACACACAGGCTCGGGCCCTATTAAGGGTTAACAAAGTTAGAAGACTACTATAAAACATTTAAATAGCAAAAACAGGCTGAGATCAAGCCCCCTATAAGAAAGAACGGTTAAAAAACGAATATATATAAGTATATTGTCTTGTCGATGAAAATAACTTTGCATCAGAGTCACAGTGGGCGCGTCAGCCGACGAGCACGCAGCGCTCGCGTGCGAGGTGACGTCAGCCCGCGTCACATCACCGTCAAAACAATACAGCTAATCTGCTGCAAGCAATATTCAACTTTACGTAATTCAAATAAGAGCTACCCATCCTTCTATTACGATTGTGCAAGCGTAGTTTTCCGTTCGCTTTGCGTAAGTTCGTGTGTCTGGTTAGTACGTTTTTTAGGCAACGCCTTCGTATATAGTTTTACAACGTTTCGTGGATTTGTATTTTGAAATATGCATACTTATTTTTCGAGACTTATCGATGCATAGAGGAACAATAACTATACGGAATGTAATGTTATCTTCGGTGAATTTATCAGAATGTAAATACGCGGTTTTATCGTCGCGCACCGAGTGTATAAAAGGCGTTGTCGCGGACGCTCCGCGCCCAGTGCGGATCGCACGGGCACACCTACAACATCTACTGACCTGACATGACCTGACTAACTAACCAACAATAAATCCGTTTTTGGAAATAAAACTCACACTTACAACACCAGCTGATGAGTTCGTAAAAGTTGATGCAATAGGTCTTTCAATCTTCATTTTCAGAATGAATTTAAATAAGAATAACAATGTAAGATACAGGAAGTCATAGTGCAATAAACTAATAACAATAAGGACTGATAAAATTAGAATGACACAAGCCAACATAGCAACAAAATTTTCTGACTCAAAACTGCATCACAATTTTAGACAAACGTCTTTCATCTTGCAATAATAAACATGTGTTACAGACATTTGTAAAATGACAAATTACACGATGAAATGACAGGAAAGTGTTATGTAGGTCATGGTGGCACATGAATCAGACCGTGAATTTCAATTGAATGCATGTGATGAATGAAAAAAATATTATCGGGAATATCGCGTAAATAATCAATTTCGCAATAGTAGTTAATTAAGTTCAATAGATAACCAGAATATTTATTTATCTTAGATTGACTTATTTAGGTATAGACATTTTTAACTTAACAGCCTTGGAAGATATTCGTCATTTTGTTGGCAAACATAGGCCTTGACACAATATAGATAGGCAAGGAAGTTACAATAACACTTAAAATTCATTTTTTTTGTTCCTTTTCCTGTCGCGGATAAGTGCTCGAGCGTTTGCATGCACATGCTGACAAGCGGGTACTTGCTTTATACCTAACACTGTGCGTGATAAACGAAAAAGATAGGTAAATATGTGAAAAGATAGGAAACAGACAGACCGCATGCGATGCCAGACGCAACGCAGACGCACAAACAAGAAAGGGAAATATAGTCAAAACAAAAACAACGCAATCATAACAAATATATGGAAACTAATATTTATCTTAATTAGAACGAATTACAGATTTTTTACTGTGTTCAAAACAAAGCAAATGAATCATACATCGCAAAAAACTTTGTCTAAAAATAGGAACATGTGAATCGACGATTAAAAACACTAACAAAATAGCAAACTAACTCTATGTATTTTATTGTTGTTAAAGCTATATTGCCGCACTATAAAGACCTGGAATTCTTTGCCAGCGCACGTGTTTCCTTCCTCCTACATTCCCGGGTCCTTTAAGCGGGGCGTGAAAAAGCATTTTATAAGGCTGTCTAGTTGAGGGCCACCATTATGGCACTAGCGGTGTATGTAATGCAGACCCCCATCCTGAGACATTAGCTTACCATCAGGCGAGGTAAAGTCGATTGACGTGACCGATAAAAAAAATTCGCAGTAGAAATTAACCGCCAGAATTGAGGAAGTACCACACTCTCGCTTAATAAATACCAACATTCAGTACGAAGACTTTGCATTTCATACGATGGACTTTAACCTGATAACAATAAAGTCTACAATTGAATGGCATTTTTTAGAGAGTCAGTGGTATGACAGTGGTTTGTCTTTAGCAGAATCGAGGCCCTGTTCGCAATTACTTTAGCCTCCATAAACATGACTGTTGATATGAGTAAGCGAAACGTGGCTGCTGCCCTTGGTCATGGCATAACTTGAGAACGGCTTTATCGATTTCAATCGTCTTTTTAGTTTTCTCAATATACTTTGTAGAAAGTTCTTACGGGAAGAAAAATTAAGAAAATTGCGCATAATCTGACAAGTATTTCATTCGAGGAGAGCCGAGGGTTTTTTTATACCATTTAGGTGGCAAAAAAGCGCACGGCTCACCTGACGAGAAGCGGTTATCGTGGCCTATGGACGTGTGCAACACCAGGGGCGTTCGATTCCTAGCTGGGATTATTGGTTTTTCAAAAATCTAATGATGAGGTTTTAAGTTTCATCAAAATCGAGCTCGTGACTCCTTTGAGCATTTTTCGCTTTTCCTTATAGTTTCGGATTTGGCCATCCAAGCTCTTTTGAAAAATTCACCCTGTATAGTCTGAAATAACACATATTCTTCTAAATCTGGAATAGTGTCCCATGGGCATGGGTTGTAATTTTATTTACATTTGTATGGGTAAACCTTCAATGATATCAAATGGTACTCTTAAAACTGTACCCATAATCATAATATTTTAAAGTAATGCGCAGAATGATTTAAACCCTGTATTGTTCATAACAACATAATCTCACACTGCAGTCGCTTTAATCAAGGCCAAATGCGCATACAAGCATCGTACACCATATTTTATAGCATTGTTGTAAAGAACAATAAGTGAAGGACTCAATACTCAATACATTTATGTTACTGATACTGACCTTCGACGCTACAGTTTTTGTTTATGTTACCTTTTTGTTGTACTATGTACACTAACAAATTTAATATTGTACACTAACAAATTTTGCCTCTTGAGATACAGGCTCGCTTAGTTCAAGGGGCATAATATTTTATACACAGATTTTGAACGATGTAAGTACCTACCTGTTATTCAACCTAAAGTTCTTTTATCAGATCTGTAATGCTATTATGTTTTTGAGTCATTAAATTTTTTTTAAACTCACAAATAAATTATTTGTTAATGATTTTTTATCGGAAAAACTGACCACTATTTTTGGACTTCATCAGGCAAAGTGCAGAAAAAATCATTAAGGAGGTAGGACACGACGGTATCTCCTGTCCGTCCCGTCCTGTTACACACGTTCATAGGCCACGGTGACCGCTTCCCATCAGGTGGGCCGTGTGCTTGTCTGCCACCTATGTAGTATAAAAAAAAATTAAAAAAATAACTATCCGCGTCCCGTACCAAATTCAAAATTACCGTCGGCGATGGTAGCAACCATCAACGGGAGTTAGGTAAATGTAGGATGACTGCATTGTCTAATATTTCCTTTTTTAGATTTATCAACATTAGCGACATAACCACATAATGACACTACATCATCAATTCATCATTCGACAAGACCATGGTTTTTCCAACATTAGTGACGTGAGGGTGGTTTTTGTCGTCTCGAATTATATTATGATTATTTGTCACTAACCGCTAAGTAACTAAGTGCATAGAAGTCGGCAGTCACGTACTCCATGTGGTCTGGTGCGTATCAGACCGGAATGCCTCTTGCGAATTTGAGAAATCCGAAGAAAAGCCAGGTAACCCAAAGTGTTGAGATGGCCCAGGTAAAGCCGGGGTGCGAGGAAAATGCTCTATGGGCCACCTTACACCCTGGCATCAGAAGACCCTAGAAGGCGTGCGGTTTTAGTCGGTAGGAGTCCGACATAACCTGTCCCGCTGGCCGCGTGGGTATCCATGAGAATTTCCGCACGGAAAAAGAAGAAGATATTCCAAAGCGCATTGAAGCGCGCTCGAGTATTGAAGCGTGGTTATAGTTCCGCCTCGGCAGAACACTAACCGAAAGCAGCAGCACTTCTTCAAGGAAGAAAAAGTTGTATGGCCCTTCCTATTACCGAAGGTGCAACGGCAGTTTTTCTAGCCCAGCGTTAGACTGTGTACTTAATTGCTAACGGTACTGTCGTATCAGACACTGAATATCATTAGGGTGCAGTCATTGAACATAAAAAAATTCATAATCTTCTGATAGTAGGTATCTCTAGTGGATTGGTTGCTGGTCATTGTACTATCCAGAACATTTACTGCTCAGAATAACCTGATTCTTTTTATTCTTCTCTCGTGTCGATGTTGCCATCGTGGTGTAGCAGTTTCACGGCAATGCCGCTACTTACGGTGAGGGCTCGAACAATAGGTATCGCTCTTCAAAAAGGCTCAGTACAGCCTCCTACTAAACAACTACTGTTATTGCTAACTACTTGTTTGATAGCAACCCATTTATTTACCACTGCTGGGCACGGTTCTGTTCTCCTCTAAGAGGGTTTAGACTGAGAGAGCTGAGAGGATCGCTGGCCTAATGCGGGTTGGTGGATACTCGTTTAAACATTCTTAATTCTTCATAGAACTGTTTGCTTCCAGTTTGTATCTACTGCGACTGAGTACGACTTTTGGTTTGGCATAATCTAGTTATGGAAATTGGTTCAGAACAGTTAGATGTTACCTGGGTTTCGCTGGCGTCTCTACTCTACCGTGTGTAGGTACCTAGTTACGCCAGTACAGCATTAGGTATCTACAAATAAGTACTGTTAGTAGGTAGGTACATATGATACTATACCCATGAACTCGACAACGTCAAGAATGTTGGACCTGTGTTTCGCGCCAAGATTTAGCAGTAATAAGCAAAGATTACGTATTCTAATATGACATGTTGGCGCTTCGCCTGCAGCTATCAATTATATATCTATTTTCTTATTCAATTCAAAGGAAATGTTATTTACGTCAATAAATTTAAATTGAAAATCACAAAAATTGAAATGTAGTTTTATGAAAATGCTGTGAACTTAGGGATTGCGTGGTTGGCATTCCAGGTCGTTGAACCAGAGGTTTAAATAAAGACTTTGATGCTCTGGCTTTAAGGAGTGATCTATTTTCTGCACTTGTCACATGGCTAATGATTGCTTTTAGAGAATTTAATTCTGTTTTGTTACCTTCTTTATCCAGCATAGAGACTGCCTTGGCATGCAAACCGCTTCCTAGCAACTGATCGCTATCATTTTTAACCAGCTTAGTGATGAATATGAGAAAAGAGACATGCCAGATTCACCTGTAGTGCCTGCGACTGCTACGCAGGGGGCGCGGGTTCGATTCCCGCTCAGTGCAAATATTTGTACGTATGAATATGTCTTTTTTTATGTCGGACACGTCAACATGACTATTTGCATTGGTCTGGGTGTCTCTAAGTATGTATGTACAAAAAAAAGTATATAAGTTGGTATGTTAATCAGCATTGTAGAACCCATAACACAAGCTAGTTAAACTAAGCTTACTTTGGGTCTGTATGCGTAGAGTGTCGTTGAATATTTTTTATTTTACGTACAGTCGAAATTTATCCCAACATAGAACAGATCTAAATATGTTTTGAACATAAACTGCAAGGGTATAATAACTTAGTTGTCAGTCAGACATGTATAACACATGTTATTAAATCATTATTAATAACAATACACGTGTAAACTTAACTGAAGGGCACATTCTGTGATATGATTGACAAGATAAGATATGCAGAAAAAATAGAATTATTTGCTATAACCATTATCTATGCGAAGGTTGTAGCCATTCTGTCTGCTGTTTAAGTAGCTGATACCAAAGACCATGATTACTATAGACTGACTATCCCTTGGAAATATTCGTATACCGCAAATATAGGCTATTTCTAGATGGCGCTGCTGAATAGTCGGAAGAGTATTGCTTTAACAGTTCACGTGATTTGATTCTGTTCCCTTCTATTCATTCATATACCTAGTATTTATTTTGTTTTCATATAGTTATCATGGTCTTTGCTGATATCTTTGATTTCTTTTGAGACGGCGTGGTAGGTACCTACCTACTTCTGGTAAGATGATTCTTAGAAGATTAAAAGAAATAAAAAATAATTGCTTATTACTACAATCCTGGGTTATTTAAGCGGGACGTGAAAAAGCATCTGTCGAGGCCGTCTGGGTAGAGATCACCAATTCTAAGGGCATCCCCTGAAAATAGTGACCACTACTTTATGAACTCCACCTCAGCATACCATCAGGCGGGGTGAAGTCAATCCGGCGGACTAATAAATATATTAGTAAAAACATAATGTAAGCATAGAAGAAAATTAAATCTGCATGGCGATGCTCATCACATCGACACAGAAATTATCTGTAAGAATTTAAGATTGTAAAAAGATAAGAAAACCACGTAGTATATCACAGAAAATATCATTGGTAACTAAAAACAACATCACAATAAATTTGAAGGGCAACACTGCTAACTGCAGATAATCTGAACCGTGTCAACACTCAGGTTGGTGCGGGCGCGCCGCTGACGTCATCTGCGCACGCGTCGCCCGCGTGGAGTTCACGCCCACCGGACTCAACCGACAGAGTACGCAATCAAGCATGTTTTGTGCTGTGCGTCGTGCCAATTTGCCGACGTGCCAGTATTGCGGTTTCTATGACACGCCAGACGAGTTGCAGACGAGTTGCAAACGAAGACAATACAACTAGGTCACGCCACTTTTAGAATGGTTAGCTATTTTTATATTAGGTAAGTTGTATAAAATAAATAAAAATAAATATTCAACGTTTTACACAGCACTCTCTAGACTCAAAGTAAGTAGACAGTAGTATAGTTTAACTAGCTTGTGTTATGGGTTATAGAATGCGGATAAACGTACTACCTAACATATTTTTATTTTGTATTTATGTCCCACTGCTGGGCACGGGTCTCCTCTCCTCTAACGAGAGAGCTGAGAGGGTTTAGACCTTAATCCACACACGCTGGTCTAATGCGGGTTGGTGGATCGGACATGTTCTTAGAATAATTTCTTCCAGGACATATGGGTTTCCTCACGATGTTTTTCCTTCACCTTCAGCAGATGGTAAATCATGTGATTAGCGTATATAAATTCCACAAAGTGAAATTCACATTGGTAGGTACTGTCCGGCCGGATTCGAACTCAACACCTCTGAGAAGAGGCCGCGTCCTTATCCATTCAGCTACCATCGCTTGTATACATATTATACATAGAAACACCCAGACCAACACATTCATAGGCCACGGTGTCCGCTTCCCATCAGGTGGGTCGTGTGCTTGCCTGCCACCTCAATGTATAAAAAAAATTAATGCCATGAGGACGAAAAATATCACGAGTGAAACCGCGGAGGATAGCTAGTAGGTAGTAGGTATATCGTTATAACTCTCATGTAG
Organism: Lithosia quadra; assembly: GCA_963576445.1. NCBI lineage: Eukaryota > Metazoa > Arthropoda > Insecta > Lepidoptera > Erebidae > Lithosia > Lithosia quadra. The sequence continues at coordinate 17,152,216 of OY754875.1, forward strand.
TCAGTATTGGGCGCTTCAAACTTACCCTTTTTCGACCGATGCCTGTTCTCCAAGGTCGACTCAACCGACGGCATTTAAAAATAAATTACCTACCTGCAAAAAGTACAGTCGAAACCAGACTTACTTATGAGAAGGTGCATCCATTCGTAACATAATTTGAAAGAGTTTGAAAGGTTTATTAATCCTAATGTATTCAAATAATAGGTAAATGAAGTAAAAAGTTTTTTTAAGTTAAACGGTTAAAATTGTATTGTCATCAGAACTAAAAGATTATGCCAAATATCAGACCAATACAACAAAACTGAAGGGGGGTCATATTTCAATTACTAGATTTGACACAGCTCAAGTTAAATAAAACCGTTTAATAAAACTATTTTTAACGGATTCTAGCGGATGGCGGTCCCTATCTTGACGGCTTAGATAGCATTTTCACGCCCCGTTTAAAGAACCCGGGGTTGTAACAAGAAGTAAACACGAGTTATTCGTCAACTCATGCTTTATTGTGGACCACATCATCATTCACCATCAGGTAAGACTTGAGAGTCGACAAACGCCGGCCTATCATACTTCCTACTAATATTATGAATGTTTGTGAATTGGATGTTTATCCTTTCCATAACCTTATGATTCTAAATGCGAAAGTAACTCTGTCTGTCTGTCTGTTACGCTTTCATGCCTGAACCGCTGAACCGATTTTAATGAAATTTGGTATAGGGGTAGATTAGATTAGACCTCGAGACATACCTAGGCTATGTTTGGTTGCGATAACTGACATTCTTGCGGGCGACGCCGCGGGCTAAAGCTATTATAAATAAAGTAGGTGTTATTGTTTATGCAATTTTACAAATAAACAGATCAGTGGGCGGTTCACAATGACTAATATCCTTGCTATCATTGACACAGCACGTGTAGAGTCCGACCTTCAGTTGTGTTGTGATTCCATGTGGAGTCATCTATGTGTGTCGGTATGATAGGGGCAAATATATAAAGCCTGTTAATTTTAAACACATTGCAAAAGTTGAAGTTGTGATAGGGGGCGCGGGTTCGATTCCCGCTTAGTGCAAATATTTTATACGCATGAATATGTCTATTTGCATTGGTCAAATTGTTGGACAAAAATTGTATTTAAGTATGTTAATCCGCATTCTAGAATCCATAACATAAGCTATTTAAACTATGCTTACTTTGGTTCTAGAGAGCACTGTGTAGAATGAAGTTACTGGATGACTAAAATCTATCCCTTTTTACGCGACTGCCGAAGAAAGGAGGGTAATGTTTTTTACGTATGGAAACCCCCAACGGGTCCCTCACCGTGAAGCGGTTATGTGGGGATCCAACCGACTTAAACCGCTCGGTGTTTCGTGTACCTAAGTCTTTCACTAGGTACCCCGGGAGAACCCTAAGAAGGAACTCCCAAGGAACTAAAATCTATCTCTAGTACCTACCTAGCCAGATTCATTCATCTTTTTGCGTGAAAGAGCACCAAACCGTCCCACTCACAAACTTCTACGTTTATAATATTAGTAAGGTTTCCTTATTATTTTTCCATTTCATTCATCAGTACCTACACTTTCATTCATTATTTACAGCCTCTTTGTCCTTCCTCCTTATCGATGACGTCAATCTGAATGAATACCAACATGAATAGATTAGTATAACGTCGACGGGATTACAGGATTTTGGGGGAAATCCCTCATAATAAATGTCAAAGAAATAGGTAGTATGGCAGTTTTAATAATATTTATTTTATAAACTCGCTCTGTTGTACCCCAGATGGGCGTACAGAGACGTAATATTAATTTAAAATGTACATTTGAGCGGAAACTTTGGACAATGAATCTGTGATCCTGAACCGAGAAATCGCCATGAGGATGATAATTTTACTCCGGGGTGCGAGGGAAATGCTCTTTGTGCCATTTTACATCCTGGCGTCAGAAGACATTAGACGGGGTGCGGTTTTATAAGGTAAGAGTCCGACATAACTGGCCGCGGGGTGGGTATCCATGAGGATTTCCGCATGGAAAAAAAAGGATGATAATTTTACTGGTTATGTTTTACAGTAATAACTGCAGTTGGCGACAATATTACGGGCTACAGGCTAATATTGTTATCAACTGGATACTCTTCCATGGGCTACCTATCTCTTGTCGAATTGACACCTTGTGGATCAGCCCTATTAACCAAAATTTCTCAGTTGCCTATTAAATACCTGTAATTCTTTACCAGCTCACGTGTTTCCTTCCTCCTACAGTCCCGGATCTTTTAAACGGGGCGTGAAAAACAATTTGATGAGGCCGTCAAGTTCAGGGCCACCATTATGGCAGTTTCGGTGTATGTAATGGGGACCCCTTACTTTTAGCTTACGATCAGGCGAGGTGAAGTCATATTGACGTGACCGATATAAAAAAATACTTATACGCTACGACACTTTTAAGAAGAAATGGGATGGCTGTTGCATGTACCTATTCTATTTATAGGGTGTAAGAACACCCTCGAGCCTCTACAGGTACGTAGAGATATTGCATCTTTGGCAGTTTTTTACCGGCTCTGCCATGGCGAGTGTTCCGATGAGTTCTTCCATTTAATCCCACCTTCTCTTTTCCTATAGAGAACTACACGTGCCAGACTGAGGTATCACCCTCATACAGTGGAATCAATTTCATCTAAAACCTAGCGGTTCGGTGCCTCTTTTATTTGCCGCACCATAAAGACTTGGAATTCTTTACCAGCGCATGTGTTTCTTTCCTCCTATAGTCCCGGGGTGAAAAAACATTTTGATGAGGCCGTCAAGCTGAGGGCCGCCACTGTAGCACTTTGCCTTTAGCTTACCATTAGACGAGGTAGTCATTTTGACGTATGTAAGGTTAGTAACACATAATGGGCTAATTGTCTCTGCCTACACCAGAGGACGAAAGGCGTGAATATGGTGTATGTACGTAAAAAGCATCCTTAGAAACAGTTTACAACCGCACATAAAAACGTTTCTATGCGTACAATAATTATATTTACAAATTGTATTAAGAATCTATTTTTGTACCAGCTCGTATAGTGCGCATAAGTTCGGAATCGAACCGGTATACCGTCCTATGTTTACGTTTATTGCGTCATCGAGGGGAGTGTACGGAGCTGCGCACGCGGCGCTCGCGTGTAAGTTCACGAGTTGGACGAGTGTTTATGTTGTGTTAGGCCTTGCACATACTAAGCATTCCAATTTACGCGTACTTTAAATACTCGAACGGGTGTAGTCGAATACGCGTATCTTAGGGCGAGCTAAGCGATAACCTTAGGTACACAGTGAAAATTACAATACCGCGAGTTGGGAGTCGAGTAAAATGTGTTCATAATTCAGTTCGAATCTCACAAATGTCAAAAAAGTATTGTTGTACATAACAGTTTTCAACATAAAATGTTATAATGATATTGCGACTGAATCGGTAGAGAAAGTTGAAAAAAGGTAAGTAAGGTATTGGGCCATCTCGAACCCGGAAATGGAGCCAGGGTGCGAGGGAAATGCTCTTGGGGCCACCTTACACCCTGGCGTCAGAAGACCCTAGACGGCGTGCGGTTTTAGTCGGTAAGAGTCCAATATAACCTGCCCCGCTGGCCGCGGGGTGGGTATCCATGAGGATTTCCGCACGGAAAAAAAGGTACCTATGGATCAAATTTGACATTTTATTAGTTAAGTATTGACCCTCTGTTAAACGTAACTGACTATGCGCATACGCACAGTCTGTACAAGACTTTACAGATACTTTATGTCGTGTTTTGGATTCCAATATAGCAACATCGTATAAACCTTGCATGTTGGTCTTATTTTGATACAGTTTATTCAAATGAGAACAAAGTCCATGCTTTGTTACTCTACTATAGTAGCAAAAAAGCATGTGGTACACTGAATAGTGCAGTGATTTTTTAAAATATATAAAACAACAACAACAATCAGTTCACCTCGTTGGATGGTAAGAAGTTAGGATGAAGTCCAGAAGATGTTATTATTACTCAGTATTTTTTTATTCAGAATAACGTTTGACCACTATTCCGCTTCCCATCAGGTGGGCCGTGTGCTTGTCTGCCACCTACGTAGTATAAAAAAATCATCTCACCTGATGGTAAGTGACGATGTGGTCTACGATGAATCATGCTTGCCTAGAAGGATTCTATTCACTCGTGACTTGAATATTCCCTGGCCGCGGGGTGGGTATCCATGAGGATTGCCGCACGGAAAAAAAAAAGGTTATAGCTTTCCGGAAACACAGACTCGGTTTCCTAGACCCAAAATAGCAGGTAGGTAATGTAGGTTCTAGAATACGGATAAACATATTTGTCTACATTATTTGTGAACGTAAAACCGAAAACCTAGGAGTCTTTAAGTCAAGAGTATAGTTTGCTTCTAGGTAAGCGTGCTCCATCGTCGACCACGATCAGATAAGATAGTTATCAAACATGTGGCTATCGCCCATAGAAAAAACCATTACTTTACATACAAGTATTATACACCAAGCGGACACCAAACCTGCGTTCTACGGCGTAGCAGTGATACACTCTACCGTACCGCTACGCCAAAGATTGTCAAATTATAATCTATTCTATGGTTATGTATACGGAAATTAACGTGATCACGGTATGGGCACGTGAATACCGGCAGTTCAAAGGTCTATCATACACACCTATAATTATTATGGTCGAGTTAATTCCCGCACACTTATTAGCATACGATGAAGTCAGAGCGTGACCAGTGACCATACGACGATGGTCATTTGGTAAAAACGTTACGGTACAAAAGTCTATAGGTTCGGTGCCACTTTTATTTGCCGCACCATAAAGACTTGCAATTTTTACCAGCGCATGTGTTTCCTTCCTCCTATAGTCCTTTAAGCGGGGCGTGAAAAAGCAATGATGAGGCCGTCAAGCTGAGGGCCACCATTATGGAACTATAACTTGTGTTTTGGGTTCTAGAATGTGGATAAACATACTTTTATTTTTTTTTGCAAATACATACATTATACATAGAAACATACAGACCAATGCAAATAGACATATTCATGCATATAAATATTTGCACTGAGCGGGAATTGAACCTATAATCCTGTATTATAAAAATTAGTCTCTAAGTCATTTTTTTGGGTTTATAAGTGCCCGGTTAATGGCAATAGGCTCGCCACCTTACATTGGGACCTAAACATAAACTGGCGAAATGTGGGTGCTAGCACCTCTGCCTACCCCTTCGGGGATATAGGCGTGAGTTTATGAGATGAGTAAGTCGTTTTTATTGAAAAGTATAGCTTTGGCATAATAATATATATTTATATATTCTGTGGCTACACCGCACTGCCACCAGTCACTATTTACTATCACAAGAACTATATCCAGCTAATACGACAATAAACCCGTATGACGTATTACCCCAGTTTAAGATTAACCACAAAATAAACAGCGGTCCAAAACAGCTAACATAAAGAATAACAACACATTGTCACGTTGTCCGTGTCGAATGTCAATGAATTGGTGCAATTCGTGCAAGTTTGGACAACACAAACAAACAGCTTGCAGCAAATATTTGTAATACTACACCAAAATATGTACCAACAAGTGTCAGAAATGGGTGTCAATAATATTGTTTTACAGTTGAGGTAGGCATAAAGTTTGTGTCGAAACTTTTTTCAATGAAAATAGAATTCCACTGTATTAAATGCGAAAGTGTGTGATATTACTGCTCATCATTCTCTGAACCTTTTTCCCAACTCAGTTGGGGTCGGCTTTCCAGTCTAACTGTGATGCGGCTGAACTTCGATATTTTCCGAGGAGCGACTGCCATCTGACCTCCTCAACCAATGGCGATATCGAAGTTCCAAGTTAGACTGGTTGGACTTTTGTGGGCTCCAACTACCCGTAACGACTGCCATAGATGTTTGTATGGCAACCGGGACCGACGGCTTAACGTGCTCTCCGAGGCACTAATAAACCTGCGATAAATACACACATATGTGTTATTACTGCTATTACTGTTATACGTTTAACCGAAACGACTAGACATAATAATATGTAAACGGGAATTAACGTGATCATGGTATAGGTATATTATATACCTTTACGTTTAAAAGTTAATAACGACTGGACAGTTTTTCAGTTAAATTTGAAATGAAATTATTTCTCGATGTAATCAGAATAGTCACCCATCCTAAGACTGATTGCTTATGTCTTGGATTAATACATACGGCTCCAAGTTGTAGATTGCAAATGCACCAAGAAATGGCGCTTGGATGGCCACCCCTCACCATGGGGCATCACCAGATCAGCTTGATATTGCTGATATGGTAGGTTAGAAACGTGCTAGTAAAACAACGTGAATTTCGACTTAGAAAGATGAGAAAGAAAAAAAATTCTGTAAAAATGCTAATATAGGTACAGGGTTTCGCACATTATCCATACAGAATAACGGCCGCCTCTCAGCTTAAAATGCTATCCGCGTTTAGTGCCAGACAGCGGACAGCGCTGGTTTTCAGAGGCGGCCAAATTTAGGCAAGAATATAATACCTATCTAAAAAAAAAAATAAAAAAAACTTCCAAGATTTGTTTAAGTACATACTCGTAGTTACAAGTAAAGCTAAAAATAAATCGTGTTAAAAAGTTTCTTGGAAATGAATCGAGGAGTTATTGTGTAAAGCCCAAATAAACAAACCGATCAACAACTGAACATTGCATAATTTTAACTTTTTTCTTGTAATTTAAAGCGCTCACGCAATACGGGCTTTCCCATCGAATGTGAAGGCGTCTTTACGGGGAAGTCCCTTTAAACCACACCCATACAATATTACGGAAAAATACTTCAATTCACGTACACAACTACAATTACATTTTTGAAGCAATTACCTATAATACTAACTTTTTATGTCGGTTTGAGACGTAATATAGACGAATATTTTAACTCGTTGAAGGATCCAGATAGCTCAGATGGTAGAGTTACGGAGATGGGGCACCCGTAGAGGTTAGGGGTGCCCCATTTTTTACCTATCATCTGAGCTAAAAATCGCAAATGAGCCGGGGTTAGCTGTGGTGCAAAGGAAATGCCTCAAGCTAGGGTAACTTTATACTCCGGTAATTAAGACCCGAGATGGCGTGCGGTATTAGTCGGTTTGAATCCGTTAAAACCACCCCGGGAGGTATCCGCGAGAATTCCCACACAAAAAAGGGCTTTCACTCTTCTGCCTGACGTTTCAACAAAAATGCCGGTTCGATACCATACCACCTTTTTAACAAGGAGGTAGAACTAACCGGTATCTCCCGTCCGAACTGAGCAGTACGTCTGGGTTAGTACCTCCGCCCTACAGAAAACCGGAGCCATAATAACCATCGTGTTGTGTTCCCAGCAGCGGTAAGTAGGGTAGTGAGAACCCCTCAACTCCCAACTCACCAGGGTTGACAGCGCTAGTGTGACATCCCTGATTGTTGCACACGTCCAAAAACCACGGTGACCGCTGCCCATCAGGTGGGCTGTGAGCTTGTCTGCCACCTATGTAGTATAAAAAACCCTGTACAACTATCGTCACTACATCCATTCCTATCAGTCCACACACTTTGTAATAATCTGCTATCCAGCCCACACACACTTCGCATTAATCGCCTACTAGTACTCCGGTCAAATAAAGTAATAATTTGTGTTGATCCAAACATTTTTCTCAAAATCTTCCACAACTATTTACGAGTTGATCGACTTTGTACCGTCACGATCTGACTACGGTTGCGTGCTTGTATGTATAACACTCGGTATAAATAAATCGTATCCGGATATAGCGACGTGGGTGCGGACTTTGTACCCGCTTCACGATATTTCAGTTACAAAACTGTTGTGACTGATGTGTAAACATTGACAGTTTTCATATTTTCAGAGTTATTTATTAGGGCAGCTGAAAAAATCAGAATTTACTAATTTCCAAGGCGAGGCGTGATTCGGAGGTTTCTAAACGGAAAATAAATAAGAAAAGAGGAAGCATCCGCACCCCTTACTATAGCCCTCAGCCATTCCCTTCAGGGTAGGCAGCGCCGAAACGGCGTGCGGTTTTAGTCGGTTCGATCTCGACATAACAACCCCCGATGACCGACGGGGGTTGTATCCATGGGGATTTCCATGGGGATGGGGTGCGAGGATCTTTTAAGCCGCCTTACCTCGGCGCCAGAAGACCCGAGACGGCGGAGTGCGGTTTCAGTCAGTTTAATTCCGACATAATCGTGTTGGCGACGGGAGGGGCATCCGTGGGGGTTTCCGCACTAAAATAAAGCTGTACTGTCAACAAAAATCGATATTGTACTTGGATAAATATATTGGGATAAATATATTTACGAATGTGCTACAAATTGCTCAACTTTATTTGATTTTATTCATTGTGTCATCATCTAAAGATGCCCTCAGACACAGTAACGTTCCGGGCATGTTGCTCTAAATTGCACAATATTATTCCAGATCTGTGAATATTACACCACTCGAAGCACTACTGAGGGTCAATCTATTTCTATACTTATTTAATAAAGCTGAAGAGATTGTTTGTTTGGTTGAACGCGCTAATCTCAGAAACTACTGGTCTGAATTGAAAAAATATTTTTGAGTTGAATAGCTAATTTATCGAGGAAGGCTATAAGGTATTTATCATCACGCTACTGCACAGGGGAGCCTCTGATCCCCGTAATTGTTGATTACGAACGGTAAGTATAAACCGTAAACAGACTGCTTGTATGATTTATGTAGCTTTGTTCTATTCTATTCTAATATACATCTACATGAGTAATAAATATAATTGTCTGTTTATAATGCTATAATAACAGTTTTAAATAAAAAATTACATGTTAAGCAAACGGTACATTATCAAGAAACATTTTTTTTACTTTTATCTGTCTGTCTTCCTGTCAGTGTCTGTTCGTTTCGACTAATCTCCGCAGTGGCTTGGCCGATTTTGACGGGATGTTCACTAGCGGGTAGCTGATATTATAAGGCGCAACTTAAGCTTTTATTTTAGAGGTAGGTACAAAGGCTGAAAATAAATCGAAGACTCGAGATGGCGTGTGGTTTTAATCAGTTCAAGTTCGCCATATCTACCCCTGCCAGCCCACGAGGGTGGTATCCGTGGGATGGTGGGATTTTCGCATGAAAAAATAAAAAATAAAAAATCTACATCAGCGCAAACCACAGTGAGACGAAGCTACGGGTACAGCAAGTACCTAAGATATAAATATTGTTAGAAGACGCTAGCTCTGAGCAATTAAATTAATTATATATGTAATTATTGTAATGTGCCTTTGAACACAATGCTTACTCAACGCAGACAATATTGCGTGTTATGTGTTTACTTAAATGCAACTTAAGCACTGCATTTCATAAGTAATAGTTCCATTAAATAATTAACTTGACGCCATTATTTGTGTGTAAACAAATCTTGGAATTTACCCACGATCTGGTTACTTACGACCTCCGTCTTTCATGAGCGCAGGCCTGGGGTGCCTGGTGGAGGCGCCTGTCAGCTTACCATCAGGTGAAGTAAAGTCACATTGACGTGACCAATCTATATTTCCGGTTCTACTCAGCTGGTGATCAAAAATGCATAGGTACATTTTAAGTCTAACCACAGAATATATAATAGGTCTAACCAAGACCTTTCAAACAAAACAAGCGCAGTGAAATCCGTTTAGAAGTTTTTGCGTCCATCACGAACAAGCAGACAAACAGATAAAGAGGCAGATAAACCAACAAACAGACAAGAATTTCATAAAATCGTTCATAATCAGTATTATAATACAGTAAATACAATAAAGTATTCAACATATAATAGACTAGCGACCCGGGACCCGGCTTCGCTCGGGTGTTAATTCCAATTTTCCAATAAAATATATATAGACACTCACGAATGACGTGGCTTTCTATTGGTGAAAGAATTTTTAAAATCGGTTCAGTAGATCCCGAGATTACCCCTTACAATTTAACAATGTACGATGTACTTATAGACCAGTGCAGATAGCTATGAAAATGGTAAAAAGTAAAAGAAATTTATAGTAGGATGAAACCTGTTGTAAAAGGAAGAGAATATAATAAAAATGATAGGAAAAATAAATTACGGGCGATCTGAGCTCGGGAAGGGGGGAGGGGGGTGAGTTTTAAGGGTAAAAACGGTTTATCTCGATTTCCGGCAAAACTACAAGTCCTATGGAAAAAAGTTAAATGACAAAGTTGTAGGTAATAAAGAGACCTACAACTTTTGTATTTACACTTTTTTCACATAACCTCAAAAAGTATGTGAAAAATTCAAATAATCAAGTTTTTGGTTTTTTATTTTTATCTTAAGCAAAACAAATTTGTTTTCCACGAAATTTGGTGAAAACTTAGCTTTTTATGTCCCAAAGACACTGTAATTTTTTTGATTTGAAATATTCTTTTTTTCAGCTTATTTTGACTAAATATCGAAAAACCACCCCAATTTTCAATCGAAAAATCTCACGTCAAAATATCAGCTTTTTAAAAAAAGTCAAAGAGTTTTTTGTTCTTTGAAATCTCTTATTTCTGATAATGTAAAAATATATATACATTGCTATGGTAAATGTTCTCAGAAAATGCAAAGAAGAAAAACTCGAATTCGAAATTAACATTTTTGTATTTAGTCATTTCCTCGTTGAGGTGGGATGAAAAGTTACATGTTGCACTATAACTTCATGGTTACACTCGAGTGCAAAGATTTTTCACCTTGTGCTCTTTTGATTCCCTCGCTAAAGCTCAGGGTTCTATTTTGTGAATCGCTCGCTGCGCTCGTGATTCAAATTATGAACCCTTCGCCTGCTCGGTCATCAAAACTGAGCACGCGAAGGGTTCTAAAAATTGAACCCAGATCTTTAACGAGGGAATCAAAAGTGCGCAAGGCGAAAAATCTTTGCACTCGAGTGTAACTATGAAGCTATAGTGCAACACGTAACTTTTCATCCCACCTCAGCGAGGAAATGACTAAATACAATAATCACAAAATAGAACCCTGAGCTTTAGCGAGGGAATCAAAAGAGCACAAGGTGAAAAATCTTTGCACTCGAGTGCAACCATGAAGTTATGGTGCAACATGTAACTTTTCATCCCACCTCAACGAGGAAATGACTAAATACAAAAATGTTAATTTCGAATTCGAGTTTTTCTTCTTTGCATTTTCTGAGAACATTTACCATAGCAATGTATATATATTTTTACATTATCAGAAAGAAGAGATTTCAGAGAACAAAAAACTCATTGACTTTTTTTAAAAAGCTGATATTTTGACGTGAGATTTTTCGATTGAAAATTGGGGTGGTTTTTCGATATTTAGTCAAAATAAGCTGAAAAAAAGAGTATTTCAAATCAAAAAAATTACAGTGTCTTTGGGACATAAAAAGCTAAGTTTTCACCAAATTTCGTGGAAAACAAATTTGTTTTGCTTAAGATAAAAATAAATAACCAAAAACTTGATTATTTGAATTTTTCACATACTTTTTGAGGTTATGTGAAAAAAGTGTAAAAACAAAAGTTGTAGGTCTCTTTATTACCTACAACTTTGTCATTTAACTTTTTTCCATAGGACTTGTAGTTTTGCCGGAAATCGAGATAAACCGTTTTTACCCTTAAAACTCACCCCCCTCCCCCCTTCCCGAGCTCAGATCGCCCGTAATTTATTTTTCCTATCATTTTTATTATATTCTCTTCCTTTTACAACAGGTTTCATCCTACTATAAATTTATTTTGTCTCAAAGTCTATCGGCACTGGTCTATTAGTACTAGTACACGCAAACTTCCGACAATAAACGTTAAGACGTAATATAATTTTGTTAACAAGTACCTAAACAACAATGCTGTTGCAAGTAGAAGCATATTAACATTAATGGTTTATTTATTAGTTTCCGTATTTCCATTACTTGAGCAACTATATACCTACTCTTTTTTTGTCGTACATGTGTAATTATTAAACGGTTTTATTTAACTCGCCCTGTTTGTTTGGGTCAAATCTAGTAATTGAAATTTGAACCCCTTTCAGTTGTCTGATTGGTCTGATATTTGGCAGAAGTCTTTAGTTCTGATGACAATACAAGTTTAACTTAAAAAATATTTTTCATAGGTAATTTATTTTACAGTAGGTAAGTACATTACTGAAAAAAATTGCTCGCTGAGTTCCTTGCCGTTTTCTTAGGACTGGGCCGCGGTTCGAACCTTGCTACGGGAGACGCTGCTGCCTGCGGCAAAACCTCGGCCGAGACAGGAGTGGCCCTTACAGGGGTGTTTTGAGGCTCTTCACGTCTCCCTCTGACTTGCAGAAGGGAGCAGTGGGGAGCAGGTGAAGGGCGAGCTGGTTCTTCGAGTGCAGATAGGGGTGGTATCTTTGGGGATTTCCGCACCATAAAAAAAGGTGTGGTCCATTTCTTTCCTTTCTCCTATAGTCCCGGGGCCCTTAAGCAGGGCGTGCAAAAGCATTTGTTGAGACTGTCAACCTGAGGGCCACCACTGTGGCACTATCGGTATGTGTAGTGGTGACCGCGGTCCTAAGACTTTACCTTTTGCTTACTATCAGGCGAGGTGAAGTCATTTTGACGTATCCTGTATTAAAAAAAAATCTATGGGTGCTAGCCACATGTTTGACCACTATCTTATCTGATCATGAGTTATATTCTAGTCGACGATGGAGCACGCTTACCTAGAAGCAAACTATACTCTTGACTTAAAGAATCCAATGTTATTTTAGGTTTTACGTTCAAAAATTATGTAGACCAATATTTTTATCTGTATTCTGAAACCTACATTACAAGTTATGCTTTTTTTGGGTCTAGAAAACCGAGTCTATGTTTCCGGGAAGCTATAACCTGGGAATATTCAATCAATAATCAAAGTTTTTTGAAGTTTTGTAAGTGGCGCTTCAGTGGTCTATCAGAGGAAATGATTTTGACTTTAACTCCTTCACAGTTATTTTGCGATCCTATAATTATAAGTGCAAACGCTACTGTTTTCAACCAAACACTTTTTCATAGACTTTTTATAGTCAGATGAAAAACCATCATTTTTTTTGGGAGAAAGTAAGGTTATCTCTTTTGTCATGCCTATCTTTAATATAAATAAATTTAGCATGAAACATAATAATATCATAACCACATACCTACATGTGTTTCTGTAAACAAATAAATCTCAAAAGAAAACCGACAGGAATCGTGTTTATTAACACAACGTCCCTAGGCGTTCACATAAATCAGTGAACAATAGATTGCTCATTCACCATTCAACTAGAAAACTTTTTAAAAGCTTGCCCAAATAGTACACTTACGTAGGACTAAAAATATGTCCCCTAAACAATCACCAGAGTATCCTGTGGACCGGCGCCTAACTAAAATAACCTCGTTGACGTCATTTGACGGCGGGTCGCCAATCGACGTACTACCAGTCACTTGTACAGTATTTGGAGCACATAATAAGCTTGTAGGTTTAAGAAGACAAATCAATACAAACTTGCAAAAAAATACTTAAATATTTTTGTGAAAATACAATAGTAGGGTGGATTGAATTGGGTGCGGGCCGGAACCTCCACGCGGTGTACGGAGGCGAGCAGCGCCTCTCACTCGCTACGGGAGACGCTGCTGCCTGCGACTAATCCGGCCGGGGCGGGAGTGGCCCTCTAGAGGGCTGCTCCGAGGCTCTCCACGTGTCCCTCTGCCTAGCAGAGGGTACAGTGCGGAGCGAGCGGGGGGCGAGCTGAATGAGCTGATTAGTTTTAATTCTTAAAATTAAACACGTTCCAGACTTAAAAAGTACACATACATAAATATTATCACAAAAACCTTGTAATAAAACGGTATTTTGTTTCCGGCTACCGATTTTAATTCCACCAAGGATATAGCGATTACTGATAAGAATCAAACTTAAGGTAGACTTACTAAGATTTCTATTTTTAGCATTATTTCCTGTATGCAACAATGGATTATGAAGTAATATGGATAACATCTTCTAGACATATAAAAAAATATTAGAATTCGGTGTGCCTGTGGAAGAAAAATACCTATAAAAAATAGAAAGTTTATAATTTTTTTATTGGACGCGTCAACATGTCTTCACCTCGCCTGATGATAAGCTAACTAAAAGTAGATAAGGAACGAAATTAATATACCTATTACATGGGCGGAACTGTAGGCACCAGTCAATAAAATAAACAAAAGAATGATGAACAATCAAAGTATAGCAAATATTACTGACGGCCTCTCTGGCGTAGCGGTAGTGCATTCCACTGCTACGACATGGGGCGCGCGTTTGATTCCCGCTCAGTGTTATATTTATATTACAACACACAAACATACATAATTATAACACGACGCACTATACTCTAGTTTTTATTATACCTACCACGCAACTGCATATTTTTTTAGAGGACGTCACTACACATCTCCAGTGTGTGGCACATGCGTGATAAATGCGTGAACTCGCGCTGCGAATATCGTGCGATATTACGCGATTACACCCACCGTGAACCTAAAAAATCTGACGACACTAGAGTAGGGCTACTTGATATGTACAAGTTGACACGCACACACTTGTCATGCTACTACACGGCAAACGTTATTTGATTCAGTTTAAGTAGCGAAAAAAATAGCATGTCTTGTTTTTTTTTTAATATTTAGTCCGTTATTTGACTTTACCCCACTGGATGGCAAGAAACGAGAGTCCAGAGGAGACGGATCGCCATTTAGAAATCATTCGTCCCAAAATGGTAGTCCCTACCTGGACTGCCTAGATAGAAGCCTTTTCACGCCTCGCTTAAAGCACCCGGGATTGTAATGTGTAGATTATCTAAATTGTGTTAAAACAGTAGTGATGAAATATCTAGGAATCACATATCAATCAAAGGAGATTTTTCACAAATATATGGACCTTGGGCCTGATAATTGTACACTACTAAGAAAAATAGCTAGGCACTGTAGTTTTCATTTTTCACTATTCAATTCTTATAATGTTGCTTCGTATTATGGGCGGAATCTAACTAAATAAACACTTTCCTGCAACACAACGAACATGGCGGATTTAAAATATAAAAATGTACTCATATTTTATTAATTTATGTCCTTGAATTTCGGAGGTGAATAAATACCTAATTGTATTTTTGCCAATAATAACCGGTATTATTTCTCTTTTTTTCTGTATTTTGTACAATTAGGGGGCCCAAAATGAAACATCTCCTTTGTTTACCCGCTGCTATTTTTGTATAACACAGTGTCGTGTCCAAAGCGATCCGTCCACGTGTTTTATAGGTCGATCAACGATTTTCGGCATGTCCGTCGCATGGTAACGTTGATAGCGTTGTTATGATACATATTTATTATTATGTTATTAACAGCTGTTATGATTATTATTAAGTTAGTTTGTTATTGGGAATATGCGGAAAGACTTAATTTTATACTACTTAGGTGGCAGACAAGCACACGGTCCATCTGATGGGAAGCGGTCACCGTGGTCTATGAACGTGTGCAACACCAGGGGCGTCACACTCGCGTTGTCACCGCTGGAGTGGAAGGAAGGTTAGGGAGTTTAGGAGGGGTTGAAGGGGATTGAATGAAGGGAGGGAGGGAAATGAGGGGAGGGATGGTGAGCTTTGGCTACCCTACTTACCGCCGGGAACATAACACAATGTTTATTATGGCCGCGGTGTTCTGTAAAGCGGAGGTACTCTCTCAGTCGGACAGCTGAATTCGGACGGGCAATACCGTCGTGTCCTATCCCCATAGAACAAAATGTCCTAGTCGGACATAATGTGCGTATATTCGGTGAATATGTCCTATTATTTGGTTTATCAGTCTATTTGTCACGGATATCGCACGTGGCAAGATATTTCAGTCATTCATTGTGTGAGGTCGTTGGTCGGTTGGTTGTTAACTGTTGATAAGGTGTCTTCCCATAAAAGATAGAATATAGGTATGTGAATATTTCGTAATTTGGGAAGCTTTAAAGATATTTACAAAATTAAACCACTAACTGTGCAAATTAAAAAAGAAAAAAAATTGCGTATCCGTCTGTAGGTAGGTATATGACAGTCATGCCCGACCATGCATAGAAAAAAAAACATCTGAATTTAGAACCTACTTATTTATCGAAGTCGGATAAATGTTAATACCTAAATTGCTTTAATTTTGTACTATCGAATCTTCTACGTTAATAAATAGGGTAAGTAGTAAAAATAAAATTCAACTTTGCATTAACTTACCGATGCAATTTTTTAACAATAAAGATTCCGGTGGAGCCTAAGTCGCCATCTTGAAACTAAGTTTTTGCACAAAATCTCGGTAACTTTAGGGCAATCTAAGCACTTTATTGCAAAAGTCGTACCGAAAATTATTGTAGAGAATAAAATTTCGCATCATTTGTTTTTTTTTTAATATTGTCCTGCTTTATGATGGGTACTGAAATCTCTCAGTAATTTCTGTTTTTATACTCAATAAGTGATCTTTAACGCAGAGTTAAACAGAAAAGGTTCTATACAAATCTATACTACGATTTTTAATTCTAGGCAAGAAAATGACAAGTGCAACTGTCACTGATACAAAAAAGGGTGACCCGCTACAATAGTGATGTTCGGCAATCAATAGACTAGACACTTTAGTCATTCTTTATTTTTATCAGTGCATGAACCTCCTTGCTATTTATTCTCGCCTAGTACGTTACACGACGGAAATATTTTTCATAGTTTTATCAGTTAAAGAACCTCAACGCAGTTTTATTTATCTTGCAATTTTTCCATATTTTCTCACCGTATAAACCTTCTCTGGAATTCCACGAATATTTCAAGACTAAAATTAGCCAAGTCGGGTCAGCTGTTTTCTAGTTTTAGCGGACTAACGAACAGCAATTGATTTTTATATATAATATATACAGATTTAATTACTTACCGTATATGTTTTCTGTTTAATTACCGTAAATTGCATATTTTTATTTATATAAACGCGGTTTGATATTTAATAATAAGAATTATAATCTCGACTCACGACTAACTTATAATTGTAAAACTCGATTCAACCACATCACTATTTATTTGATACAAAAAACCTGCAACACTGGAAATGTCATTTTCTTGCCTAGAATTAAAAATCGGGGTATACTTATCATTTTATTTTTAAAAAATCAAACTGCATCAGCAAGTGCATAGCCGGGCAGGGGGGATTGTGGTCGCAGCACTAGTGGGACCGGTGGGTGTCACGCGGTGCTGCGACGACAATCCTCTTTTGGTGAGGCCGTCAAGCTGAGTGCCACCATTGTTAACTTGGTACGTGTATGTAATGGTGACCCTCTTTCCTGAGACTTCACCTTCAGCTTACCATCAGGCGAGGTGAAGTCAAATTGACGTGTTCTATATATAAAAAAAAAACTGCAATATGACGTCAACTGTAAAACTATAAAAATACTATGTATAAGTAGTGTGCACTGAAGCACAAAACAACATAATTTTCGCTACAGTCATTTGACAAGTAAATATACCTAATCATTATTATTTTGCATAATTTTACGCAAAAGTTAGGAAAATAACAATGAATTTGTAAAGGAAATTCATTATTAAGTATCTATATGCTTATTGTTTTGTTATTGAAACATAGAACACGACGCATTTAAACGAACATGGGTTTTCAATTTGTTTTTAAGCCGAGTGAGTCAAACCTTTTCCATTATGAACTTACATTAAGCTTACATTCTATAATAATGATTGCCCAGATTTCAAACTTAAAGATTCGAATGAAAATGGTTCATTATTACAGACTGTAATCAAAGTTTAAAGGTAGTTCAATAGAGCCAACCACGGAATAAAGAATACCTACTACAATGGAAGTGTGATACTTACTACTTATTCATAAGGGGAACCGCTGTCGCCAAACTCACACATACAACCAGTCGCTTATCTTCCATACCAAATTAGCCTAAATTATGCATACTGCAAAACGAAAATACACCTTACTAGTTCGTATTAGAGATTTATTTGCTATAGATAAAAATAATATTTACGGCGATTCGTATTTTGAATCATAAAAACTTTGACTTAAGAAAAACTTCAGATAATCTCTCTCTCTCGCTCTATCTCACTATGCAAACCTTGCGAAACAACGCGTACAAGTGACACGCGTGCCACGCCCACTTACCACTTCTATGGAGCCAACTAAGTAATTAATTGATTTAAATTAAAATTAAATTACGAAGAATAAAAATCAGAGAGGCGTTAAGGCTTCAAAGGGGTTTAGAAAAAAAAACTAGTGTAAAATGAAACTTTTTCGCGCCTTTTTAGGTGACAGAGATATCTAAACAAAGTAATATAGAATAAGCAAAGAATAAAAAAAAACTTCAGTCATCTTTTTTTTTGTAGACCCATTTGTAAGCAATGGAAGCAATTTATTATTTAAAATAATACATTTTTGTTCTAAATTTTACCCAAATTCATTCAGCTGTTTAGATATTCCTGAAAGAGGAACAAACATACATCGCTTTTATTTCTTTTCTCTCTTATGTGTTTCCGCAATAAAAACATATTTTCTTTCTTTCTTCTCGCGAACTTTCACATTTCCAGTAGAATTCCTTATCAACAATGAACAGTCAGACGTATGCCGTGAGGGTGTGGCTTGGCCGATGTGTAAGCATGAAAAGGCCGGTCCGTGATGCTCAGAGTTAGAACGTTTAAGTATGGGTATCATCAAAGTTCGTCACAAAAAAAATATTTTTTCACCCCATAATTTATTCCAATTTCATCCCAAATTATAATATTTGGGTAACTAAAGGCTGTAGTTTTGACGTTCATATGCGTTAAGAAAATGACTAATGAAAACAGATTTTTTTTTATTTTTTGTTTTGTTTATAAAACTTTTGAGTTCATATTATAATAACGTAACATTCGAAGCAAAAAACAGGTGACTCATCAACAGGTTGGTGACAGAGTCGCAGGCGCAGCTTGTCAATGAACTCTTAACCCGTTTTTATACATGATGAAGAAACTTGGACTATCTGTCCTTTAATGCTGTTATTTTTACTTTGCTGATAATTATGTGGATATTATAAGTACGAGTTTTTTTTTATAGGACACGTCAAAATGACTTTACCTCGCTTGATGGTAAGCTAAAGGCAAAGTCTCAGGATTAGATTAACAGGATTAACGCCGCCATGGCCAATATTAGGTACCCATTAGCAGATACGATAGTAATAACACCTAATAATTTACTAGGTCATTAGGTGTATGTAGACATCTAAACTAAGCATAACTGGAACTATGGGTTCTAGTACACGAATAGCCGTATATTTTACTATGCTACACAATTATACATAAAAGCACTCATGGCACTGCAAGGGACATATTTTTGATACATAAAAATATTTGCACTTATATGCATATGCATAATTATGAGACAAACAAACCTGAATATAATTCTGATGTAGCAATCAAATACTCTAATATCGCTACAGCACAGATCGTCACATTTAGTATTCTATATTAGTACTCAAAACGGGATATTACTTACGCTTTTAATTTCCGTTAATTTACCTACATAATAAATATGTTCAAGGGTATCACTTTTAATTTTAAGATCAGGGTTTCTCAAAGTGGAGTATGGGTAACTAGTACTTCACAAAATGGGCGACTTGGTGTAGGAGAGTTGATTAAATTCATGATGTTGCGAAGTAAAATATAATGCGTAACAAATGGCGGATATCTTGTTTTTTTTGGTAGTAAAGCATGCAGGTACAGGACGAGGGTCTGGCGCAGGCTTTCTTTTCGGGTTTGAGCGGACAAATGACAGTCGCCAGTCAATGCGAATTAAATCTAATTCAAAGAAATAGTAACAGTTCCCAGGCTCCAAAGTATAAGCTTTAAATAAACTGAGACTAATGATGTAATGATAATCTTATTTATTTTATTCATATACCTAATTGGATTTTTAAAGGGGCGAATCCCTTAAGAAAGAAGTTGTCATGAAAGTTTAATAGGGGAACGAAAAGTTACAAGTTTGAGAAACGCAGTTTTAGATACTTTGCCGAAATAACGGCAACTTCCAAAAAAAGCAATAAACTTAGTAATTATGCAAATACTAATGTATCTAGGCCGGCTGTGCGGTACTAAAAATTTGGTCACTTAGATATTAGAATTCGTTATCGAATAATAATTAAAAAAAAAAAGTTGAGAAAAATAATTTGAACAAGCAAATTTGTCGCAAAATACTGGAAACAATTTTCCAAATATTGTATAACGTGCGCAGCACGTGTTAGAAATGGCTATAAACAATGAAAATTTAATGTACTTTTTACGAGGCGCAGGCGTCGCCATGGCCAGCTGCGAAGGCAATGCCTTTATGAGATCGGAATGCAGTCCGGCAATCACTGCATGAAGCATAATATTATATATTATTTTACAGGTGAATGAATGTCTAATTCCCCGTAATTCTGAGTCACTATTAATATTAATAGCGTTTACTATGTCCATTCTTTAAATGAAATTTTTAAGCAATTGCATGCTAACTATTTACAATGATTTTCTGATCGGAAAAAATGATCATCCAGGACGGGACTTGAACCCGCGACCAGTCCCTTACAGGGGGAATACTCCGACCAACTGAGCTACCTGGACCCGTTCTAGATGCTCGAAATATGTCCATTCTTGTCACACCGTACATCCCCATCTTGTGAGAGCCATCTCTGAGAGTCACCATTGTGGCACTATCGGTGTTTGCAATGGTGACTCCCATTCCAGAGACTTTGCCTTTAGCTTACCATCAGGCGAGGTGAAGTCATGTTGACGTGTCCGACATAAAAAAAATCTTAACATTCGCTACATGCAGTTGTCTTTCTTCAGTCGCTTTCAAAGCCAAGCATGTTGATGACTTTTTTTATAAGAGTAAATTCTAGTAACCCGATTTACCTGTATTCCTGTCAATCAACCCCTCCAGCTAAGCTGTTTTTTTTTGTTTACTGTACAATCATAGTACCAGTTACTATACTGCGTAGTAATAATATTTTGAATGCACTGAGTATTAATAATAATAGTTCACGGACAGGATAATTATTACGAAAAAATAATTGAAAGAATAAATAGTATTGCGGTTTGGTTAGGTAGGTACCTACTTCAACAATTTGTTTATGTTATAGGAGGCGTTTATTGTTATTTCTTTGAAATTTTGTTGATTTTCTCCACGTAAACAATTAGCTCTACTATTGTTAATAATTATTACTGAGATCTTGACTCTACGCTAGACTCTAGACTTTTGTAGAGTAGGATGGAATGACAGATTGAAAATGATACTACATCTAAAAAAGTGGGATTTTATAATTTGGACTGAATTAAATCATTCTAGACTTTGTAATGGATTCCTAGCAGTGATGAGTTTCTGTCCTAGCTTTTGGATATTAATCGGGCGTTTATTTATTTCCATCCAAAATGCCAGGACATAAACGCATCACTGCACTGGTCCCGAGTGTTATGCTCGTTATATTACATACGCATTAGAATTTATTAAGTTGTTAATGTCGGTATCAAACCCATTTCGCCTCTAGAGGGGCACAAAGAAACAAATACACAATACTTTTATTGCTGACATACATCAGGCGCGAATTGGCCCGTGGTGCAATTGTATAGTCCACGGCATCTAACTTGGCAGGGTTTTGGAGTAGTGTCAGTGGGCCCCATTACTCCAAAAGCTTGCCAAGTTAGATGCCGTGAACTATACCTGTTTTCTGCTTTTATTCATCCACTTCGCACCTTTTTGGCATCCCTGGCAGTAAGATCATTGGCATGTATGATCCTTTTGCAGTTCCCTTTTCTTGAGTAGTTGTCATATGTTGTCAACCTTCTGGGAACGTACCAGTTGGTGATGACGCTAAGGAATTTGTATGACGTGTGTAGGTGCATAACTGTGACGTTCAATATGACGTAAACTTTACAAAGATCATGGTATTGTGTTCGCTATATGCACAAAAGTTCAAACAATAGCGCATACGTCACTGAATATGACCACTTATTAAAAGGTGTGTCATTAGAGATCAGAAAATAATATGTTAGATGATGTCATAATCATTTGAGGTGTACCTGGTTGTGCGCAAAGAGTTGACATCTGACCATAATTATAATAATAAGTGCATAATGTTAAGTGGTTAAGTAAATAAATAGACCAGTGCCGATAGACTTTGAGACAAAATAAATTTATAGTAGGATGAAACCTGTTGGAAAAGGATCAGAATGTAACAAAAATTAAAGGAAAAATAAATTACGGGCGATCTGAGGTCGGGAAGTGGGGAGGGGGGTGAGTTTTAAGGGTAAAAACGGTTTATCTCGATTTCCGGCATAACTACAAGTCCTATGGAAAAAAGTTAAATGACAAAGTTGTAGGTAATAAAGAGACCTACAACTTTTCTATTTACACTTTTTTCACATAACCTCAAAATATATGTGAAAAATTCAAATAATCAAGTTTTTGGTTTTTTATTTTTATCTTAAGCAAAACGAATTTGTTTTCCACGAAATTTGGTGAAAACTTAGCTTTTTATGTCCTAAAGACACTGTAATTTTTTTGATTTGAAATACTCTTTTTTCAGCTTATTTTGACTAAATATCGAAAAACCACCCCAATTTTCAATCGAAAAATCTCACGTCAAAATATCAGCTTTTTAAAAAAAGTCAAAGAGATTTTGTTCTTTGAAATCTCTTCTTTCTGATAATGTAAAAATATATATACATTGCTATGGTAAATGTTCTCAGAAAATGCAAAGAAGAAAAACTCGAATTCGAAATTAACATTTTTGTATTTAGTCATTTCCTCGCTGAGGTGGGATGAAAAGTTACATGTTGCACTATAACTTCATGGTTGCACTCGAGTGCAAAGATTTTTCACCTTGTGCACTTTTGATACCCTCGCTAAAGCTCAGGGTTCTATATTGTGATTATTGTATTTAGTCATTTCCTCGCTGAGGTGGGATGAAAAGTTACGTGCTGCACTATAGCTTCATAGTTACACTCGAGTGCAAAGATTTTTCACCTTGCGCACTTTTGATTCCCTCGTTAAAGATCTAGGTTCAATTTTTAGAACCCTTCGCGTGCTCAGTTTTGATGACCGAGCAAGCGAAGGGTTCATAATTTGAATCACGAGCGCAGCGAGCGATTCACAAAATAGAACCCTGAGCTTTAGCGAGGGAATCAAAAGTGCACAAGGTGAAAAATCTTTGCACTCGAGTGCAACCATGAAGTTATAGTGCAACATGTAACTTTTCATCCCACCCCAGCGAGGAAATTACTAAATACAAAAATGTTAATTTCGAATTCGAGTTTTTCTTCTTTGCATTTTCTGAGAACATTTACCATGGCAATGTATATATATTTTTACATTATCAGAAAGAAGAGATTTCAAAGAACAAAAAACTCTTTGACTTTTTTTAAAAAGCTGATATTTTGACGTGAGATTTTTCGATTGAAAATTGGGGTGGTTTTTCGATATTTAGTCAAAATAAGCTGAAAAAAAGAGTATTTCAAATCAAAAAAATTACAGTGTCTTTAGGACATAAAAAGCTAAGTTTACACCAAATTTCGTGGAAAACAAATTTGTTTTGCTTAAGATAAAAATAAAAAACCAAAAACTTGATTATTTGAATTTTTCACATACTTTTTGAGGTTATGTGAAAAAAGTGTAAAAACAAAAGTTATAGGTCTCTTTATTACCTACAACTTTGTCATTTAACTTTTTTCCATAGGACTTGTAGTTTTGCCGGAAATCGAGATAAACCGTTTTTACCCTTAAAACTCACCCCCCTTCCCCCCTCCCGAGCTCAGATCGCCCGTAATTTATTTTTCCTATCATTTTTATTATATTCTCTTCCTTTTACAACAGGTTTCATCCTACTATAAATTTCTTTTACTTTTTACCATTTTCATAGCTATCGGCACTGGTCTAAAAGTGTAGTATTCAATTATAAAAACAATTGTTAATTTTATGATGAATCTTTATTCGGATGTGAGAAATGTCAGTCATACAATATATTATATTATTAAAGCAAACCTATTTACATAAAATATGCTCACACCTTCACTTTCCGGAGTAGGCAGAGACGACAGCCCGCCATTTGGTTCTGTCCTCGAAACCTTTCATGCAAGCACGCCGGTTCAAGTGCTTTTTACTTGCCCTTTTATCAATACCTATTATTTTGTCAAATCAACATAAAATAAAAAATAATATATTATTTAAAGGACGAGTGAAGATGAATGAATAATATAAATGTTCCTGTCTTAGCTTGCTAAAAGACGGCGCGCTTTCTCGGACCCTAACATTGCGAATGAAGGGTGAAGGGTAACCCCTGGCACATGAATAGATGCGGAATTTCTATTCATATGCCTCTAGTATTCACTTGTTTGCAATTTGGGCCACAGATGTCGCTCCAACTGTGACGTCACTTTCTGAACTGCGGTGTTAAGATTCTCCGCAACTCGGTTGGGTCGGCTCGATTTTGAAAGATGAAGTAACTCTGGTTTCCCTTCATAACGCATAAATCTTTCGCCTTTTACTAAAGATTCCCGTGGAGGGGAACACTCAAATGAGTCTTTGATATTTTTGAATGCCTCACTTCGGTGAGGCTAAGAAAGAATTTAATATAATAGTGGTCATGGACTTTTCGATTTTGAATTGAACGCAAGCCGATAAATATTCGATTTCAGGTTTGGCAATCGGCTTTAAAAGCCGATTTCAATAGCGCCAGCTAACATTTTTGTAGGAAGCAAAAAGCTTTAGCTTACTAGCTAAAGGTAAAGTCTCAGGAAGGGGGTCTCTAAAATTCTCGATTACCTATAAACCGACAGCGACAGTGCCATAATGGTGGCCCTCAACTTGACGGCCTTGTCAAATGCTTTTTCTTCACGCCCCGCTTAAAGGATCCAGGACAGGAAGGAAACACGTGGGCTGGTAAAGAATTCCACGTCTTTATGGTGCGGTAAAAAGCAGAGGCACCGAACCGCTTAGTTCTTGATAGAATTGATTGCACGTTATGAGGGTGATATCGCAGTTCTGTATACCTAGTACAAAAATATGCAGGACGGAAAGGCCATAGAAACAGTGTTAATCGTGTATGACGCATGCTGCTATGTGATAATTTTCCCATGTGTCTACACTAGTCTACAGCCCACACGTAGCGAATTCATTAGTAGTTTCCAAAACTGATGCAGGTAAAATATCGTTAATATGATAATTAAAATACAATCAAACAGAATACATCGTAATGAGGTGGCCTAGAATTACCACTACTGATCTTAACGGAATCAATGTTTTTCTTTTTCAGAAGAAACGTAATAAAGATAAACAGAAAAAAAGGTAGAAAAGATAAAAATGTTGAAAGTTATCTTACCTAAGTTTATTAATTAAAATTGCAACATAGCGTAGAATGGCTTCTCTTTTGGTTCTCCTGCGAGAAAATTGGTCGCAAGGAGGGATGTTAGACTCTCGCCACTGTCGTTACCCTATACACCAAATCATTACCATAATGACTTTAAAATACTTAGTGTATCGAAAATGTTCAAGGGTTCTGACCACCTAAATAAGGTAGCTGGGTGGGAAAAAACTGGATTCGAAAGACAGAGAGACGGGTGCTTTAGCGTTAAAAATACATTATGTTCAACAGTGGACTGCAATGAATTATTCAAGTATTCAAGCTAAATACAAAATTCTTGAAATAATGATCTCATTATTTAACTTATTACGATGATTACATGTAGCTTCAGTTATCAGATCTGACAGTAGTTACGTGGCTGCTAAGTTGGCCTTGTTGCATGAAGTATTTTGCCTCCTTTAAAATACTTGGTTGTAAGTATTGGGTACATAATACCTAGGAATGATGTTATAGGTATCCCATCCAGAATGATCTTCGGATCTCCTCACTTGCTTACCTGCACATCTGCCGTTTAAAGAACCGAGGCTTGCGCAGACTGGGGGCTGGGGGTTATATTATAGCGTCTGCGAAATCAAAGATAAATAAGCCATATTAGGAGAAAGAGTGGAGAGCGGATCCCAGCCTCCAAAATGACAAATTTGGATTAATTACATACATAACATAAACTCACGCCTATATCCCCGAAGGGGTAGGCAGAATTTGGATTCACCCAGGACTAATACTGTGATGATGATGTATTGGTTACATGGAGTCGGTCAACGACAAAATGCTTGTTGGATGTACGGAAATAATACTCATATTCGTAAGTTGGATGGCTCACAATATTTTCGTTTGATATTTTAATCATAAATATTTGTTCAATATTATATAATTAAATCATGATGGAAGTATTTACATATCACCTATGTACCTACACAGAAATATTTCCATTAAACAGGTAAATGGAAAGATTTTGTGCGACTTTTATCCTTGTTTACTATTATTGTAATTTTTGTGTTTTCAAAGTTGAGTTTGCTGTTAGTTAATCCAATTGGCACTGAGTTAAGCTCGTCCTTGTATAGCAAACCGTATGGAATATTTCTCAATATATTTTATTTACTGTTTACAGTCTTAGACATGAGTCTCAGCGCAAAATAAAGAATTAAGAATAATAAAAGTCAGTAGCTATTTTGATAGCTCTCTACGCCCAAATATTTAAAGGTCTGAGAACTGCATAATTTTGGCACCAAAAGTTGCGCAGTAAAAATAACTACAGTAACTAACCAATATCTGTCCAGAGCTTGCCTATTTTTGTCTGTCTTCCGTTTGATGTCCTGGAATATTGTATGTCCTCATTATATAGGATTTTAGATTGACATGGTCATTTAAGCTACTATTATGTTCATATTATTTATATTTTACTTGGCAAAGGGCAACTTCGTGCGGAGAACTCTCGAGTCTCAAATCAAAATCAAATCAAATGCTTCGGAACTTTCCACAAATTGAAATGTTAATTTATCAGGTGAATCGTTGCCAGAATTTCTGATGTTATTTGCACCTGTTTTAACCTTATTTTGTGGATGTGGAGTTGCTCTTTGTACCTACGTATAATTCAAGTATTTCGTGACTTGTAAGTAGTTGTTCCAATAATGACAGAACTTTCTAGTTCTACATGGATAAGTTTTATATTAATAGATCCATGAATACAGTAATTTACTAATCTCTATTGGTTTTTATTTATTGTGCCAGTTGTTATCTCACAATAAAACTTCTCACGTTTATCTTTGCACTCAGAGGTGTTAACAAAATTATATATTCAGAATTTTGTATTTGGACTTGTATTTGGTGAGATATGAGAAGTATGATAAGCGCCGCAGCACTGTTTCGTTATCAGGCGGGTGCTGTGTTGTGGCGCGGTGCTGCCAGTCGGCGCGCACCCACGCCGCGACTCGACACACTCCGTTTGTTTTCATCGCCGTCACGCGAGCGGCGAGTGCTACACCCATCGAGTGCTCGACTTTGTTCAGTACGTGTGTGTTAAGTGTAGTGTGAGGCAATAAGTGTTCTCGTTCAAACCAAACAACATACTTGTATAAAACATTCTTTTTAATCTTTTGGAAGCTTAACGTCTCTAACAATAACATAGTCTTACGTCTAAATGCTACTTAAGTAGACATTCTGGACAGTCTTAGAGATGAGTAGAACTAAACTTAGGTAACGATCATGAGATCTGGATCACAGTCTGTTGTGTGGCGGCGCGTTACAGCGCTGGAGCCACGGTGGTCTGCATCGGGACCGGTATAGTCAGGGGCGGGGAAGGAAGGAGCTTCAACACTGGCGCGGGGGGCACACGTTCTTTTGCGTGTCTCTTGACATGTTTGGCGAGGTGATCTGACCGCATGAACCGGCGATTGCAGACACGGCAGCCGAATTTCTTCTCGCCTGTGTGTGTGCGTTTATGGCGGGATAGTTCATCGGATCGGGAGAATCTCCGCTCACAACCAGGCCAAGCACATCTGAAGGGTTTCTCTCCGGTATGTGTTCTTTCGTGTGCTTTCAAGTGTGAAGACTTAAAATAATTTTTTCCACATCCGGGATGAGGGCATTCGTAAAGGCGACGACGCGCCGCCGGAGCGGGCGCCACCACCCATAAAGCCGTGGTGGGAAGTAACGTGCCAGGCACTAATACTGCTGGTGCAGGCCGCGGGGCGAGGGCCGGCAGGCTGCGCGGCGGGCAGGGCGCCACCGCGGGGAACAGCACCTGCGGCACGCGCTGCTCGTCTTGGGATTCATGCTTGGGCGAGCACTTGACGAACTTTGGTTTACACTCAGGGTGTGGTGAGGGCACGCGCGCCTCCTCCACTTTGGGTGTGGGCGGACTCGGGGGTTCCACTGTGACGGGTGGCACGATTTGAGCTTGAGTCGCCATATATTTGTACTGTGAGTAACTTTGGCCGCGGTTCATTTTGAATTTCAGTGTTTTCAGGATGTTCATGTCCTGAGGCGGCGGCGGTAGCAGCGGCTCCGGGCTGCAGGTTCCATCTTTATGCGCGCGCATGATGACGGAGGGCCTGCAGCACGGCTCCGGCGGGGGCGTGGTGAGCAACAGACGAGCCAGCTCGCAGCGTGACCGTTTGCTGAAGTCCTCCTCACCCTCCGAGTCGGAGGGCTGTGGAGTGACCAGCCCGGTCGGCGGCGGTGACTCTCGGGCGCGCTTCACTGCAGCCTTCTTCAAAGGTAACTCGACCTGCGAACAAAGACGGATGCGCGGTTAGTGAACGGTCGCTAGCTGTGAGCACGCGCACGCTGCGTGATCGTGCCGTGCGCGCTCTTAACGTACTTTCGATTGCACAAACGGCACAGAATTTTTTTTAGGCAAAATAAATATTTTTGGGACACCGCAATATATTTTTGAAATTTTTGAAAAAGTTTTTGAACTCGTTAAAACAAAAGACACTCACTTTGTTTTCCATCAACGGGGGCGTTGACGGCGGTGAGAGAGGTCCACAAACTTCTAGCATCGTCGACATTCTGATCAAATTAATAACATTCAACGAAATAAAACTTTCTTTTAATACACAAAACTTGTGTTTTAGCTGCGCGGTTCTGGTAGTGGGAGCCGTGTAGTCCGGCTCGCGAGCAACAGCCGAATAAACCGTGGAGTGCGCGCTCGAGGTACGAAGCAGGCCGAGGCACGCCAAGGTGAGGCGCGCGGGGGCCGGGCGGCCAATGGGAGCAGGTTGTTTGGCGGGCTCGGCCAATGAGCGGCGGCTGATCACGCAGCGAGCGCGTGGCGGCGCGTGGTGTTCACGTGCTCCGGGTGTGAGGGCTCGCGAGGCCGGCGCGTGACGTAAGCGGCGCGCCCCCGCATGACGTCGCAGCCCCTCGCCCGCAAGGTCGCGCTCACGCTCCGCCACCGACACCGCGCTAACCGCGCCGCTCGCACCGACACATCAATGACAGCACACAGCATCTAGCTCTATTTTGACAGTTGGGGGTCGATGACCAGCGCCCGCCGTGTGTTTGCAACTTTCGACAACTCCTATGCCGCGGCTGTCGCAACAATGTTAGAAGCTGTTGGCATTGGTAGTCCTCAATAGGATCCGTGTTTGCGATTCTGCGATATGGGTACCTACCTACATTTTATTGGAGTAATGAATATTCACATAGGTACCTACCTAGCTGTGTTGTTATTGTGTTGCCAACATTAAACAGATTCTGATATACTTATGTAGGTAGGTGGTAAATAGCTATGAGTGGACTATGATGCGTCACTTGTCTATGAATAATGAACCATTACCTATTTTAAAACCTTCGGTGCGAAACTCATACATGAAGTGCTTTGCTACAGGCAGGACGATAGGAAGGTAGGTATCTTGCATTATGATTACAATTACACCACAGAATATTAAAACTCTACGCTACGTGGTCATAAATGTTTGGTTCAAATCTGTATCTCTGCTAAGTTTCTGCCGCGCAAAATTGACAAGAGTGTTGCATCAGGTTAAACCGGAAGTCTAATTTTAAATCTAACATTTCATGAACAAAACACTCCTTCGTCATCCGGCTATAAAAATAATATCCAGTTTCACCCACGACCTCATTTGCACATCTACATGGTCAAATGTAAAGCAAAAATTTAATCAAAAAACAATTAATCTAGATAATTCCGTCTATGACGTTTCAAAGTGTGTCAAATTATTCTACGACATTCGAAATTTAAATTTAAACTTGATATTTAAAATAGACAACAGCCTTAGAATCTTAATTTTAAATTTGTTTTTTTTTTTTTTTTTTTGACAGTAGGTGCTGAGTTTTTACACACTGCAGCAATGTGCCAAACTAGCGCTGATCGCCGCATTTCGGAGCCTAGCCAAAAAAAAGTGTCCTTTATAACCGTAGATGACCCATGGTCAGGCGGGGTGTGACTGTGTGAGGGCAATGCCTTTTTGATAACCCCGGTAATTGAGCCCCGAGACGGTATACAGTTTTAGTCGGTTGGAGTCCGACATAACCACCCTCTTATGGTCGAGGATGGTGATAACTGTGGGGATTTCCGTACGAAAAAGGGGTCCATGCTATAAGAGTATGGTAGTTAATGTAGTTTTTATGGTAGGTACTCGAGAGGTTGTTTTAAGTATACTTTAAGAGCTCCAAATACCTGTTGCGGCTTTCCCGTGTGCGTTAATAATAATAATAAAGGCAAGGTACAATTTTCCTACCAGATCTATAAAAATATAAGAACTTTATCCATTATTTTCCCATTACAGTACCTACGTAATACGTAGGTAAGAACTGTGCTATTAAGGCGTGGTTATCTTATCTGTGCTTTGTGTTGCTCTGAGTTTGTAATAGACATTGGTAGGTACAGGCTGTGTAGAATATCGTGGAACAAAAAGAAAAAAATGAAAAACTATTTTTCTGTACCACTTAGATGGCAGACAAGCAAACGGCCCACCTGATGGGAAGCGGTCACCATTGCCTATGGACGTGTGCAGCTCCAGGGGCGTCACACTTTCGCTGCTGACCCTGTAAAAACCTTCTAGAAGAAATCCATATGTAGTCATTGTAGCCAGTAACCAATTTTTAAAGAAGCATGAAGCATCACACGCTGACGTCATAGTTTTAACATTTATGTAGCTTTTAAAAATGATTTATAAATGATCTATTTTCGATGTTCAATCTCCTCATTTCTCTTTAAAAACGTTAGTCATGCAGTCATCATGCTAATTTCTACAGCTGGAAGTGCTAACGGTTACGGTGCAAACATCTACACGGCTTTGTGTGTGTGCGCGTGCGCTGACGCATCGCGCCGTGTCGGTGTTGGGAAAGTGAGTCCCATGCGCCGGCCGAGTGATCGGGTGTGGGCCAAGTGATACGAACCAGCAAGGTCATATGGTAATTTTATGGGCGTGGTTCGTTTTTTTTTTGCTTATAGGCATTATAAGGGAGCGACAGAATATTTTAAATTTATATATCGAAACTATTACGTTCTACCGGGTATGTTACGTTTCTAGACTGTGATGCTAATCACAAAGCTGACTGCAGTGACACTCGTTCGTTGTCGAGGGAACGAAGGAAAATAGTAATAGAAATCAATGTAAAGATTGAGCAGTTTCACGTCAATATTAAGTTGGAGGGTTTCCCTATACCTGCCTATTTGTACTGGGAATATAGGTAATTACTCTGTCAAGCATATAGGTACTAATACTACGTATCTACATCTTATAAAATTTTGCTCGAATAAATCCATTACGACATCAAAACATTTTTATCAACCGCTGACCTTTCGTCACTTGTACCAAACACCAACTGACGTGTGTGATGTAAATAAACATTAATCTTTGTATGTGTGCGTGTTGTTTGGGGAAACCGTCGGCCGATTGGTCCGACACAGTGACGTAGTGTGATAAAATGAACGTTGTGTAACGTACAGGTTAGGGGTTCAGTTCCCGATTAGTCAACGAACGGTAATGTTAGCACATGATGGGTATGATTATTATTATGAACTTAAATGAATAGGTATAGTAGGTAAGTATTTTTTAATTAATACTTAGATGTCGAAACTACACGTAAAATTATGTTATCATTAGAGTTACGGAACATCAAATCTAGCTAAGGGCGCTAAACCGAGGGCCACTACTGTAGCATTATTTGTATCTTCAATGGCGACCCTCATTCCTAAGATTTATTCCAGCATACATCAGGCGAGGTGCAGCCATATTGACGAAATGAAACACGAAGATTCTTCATTTTCTTGTGAAATTCGAATAAGCGGACTCGCTTGTCGATTTAAGTTAGGGTCTTTCGAACTAACTTGAAATAAAAATTGATTCGGCTCGAAGGACCATAATGAATACACAATACGTTGCCGCGATCTTGAATGATTGGTTAGCCTATAGTGTGTGTTCCTCGAAGAGTTGATTTTAAAACAAACCATCGTCAATATCTATACTATTAGGTATAAAATTGTTAAAGGAACTGTGTCTGTACTTTGGAGATATTAAAAAATAATAGGTACTTGGGTAACTCGAACGGGAACAGAGTAACACGTGGGCGAAGCCACAGGCGACAGCTAGCACAGAATAAAATGAATTTTGACTTTGACTTTAAAGCCTCGTCCATCAGTACAGACTTGTAGGTGAAATTGGTTTGCTCCCTATAGTCTAAAGGACCTTATACATATACCTATCCATCCTACAGACCTACATCACTATATTTTACTTTTAAAAATGTATATAAAAACTAAACAAACAAGGAAAACTTCGATGTTTTTGTATACCTGTATAATGTAAGTATGTATGAGTGCAAACGGATATAAATGTGAATAACCGTTTCGCGGCGCCTACGCACGTTGCGTGTGTGTGACTTACATGTGTCAGTCGGTCTGTGTATGTGTGTGCAATGCAGATGGGTGTGTCGGGTGTGTTCACAGATTCACATAGTAAGCTTGGTGAGTATTAAATAGTATAAAAACTGAGTGTTCTCGTCAATACTTATCAGTCACTAGAGATGTTAAGAGAAATGATCACCGTAAACAGAATCGCAACATTCGCGAAAACAACATAAGGTCAATGTGGTAAAGACCGGCATACTTTTCTGACATTTTCCTTCCATTTAACATAGTTTCCACGATATGCATTTTAGAGAAAAAAAATTAATCGATACTTATTAAACACATATCCAGTGATGAACTAAACTTATAAATGTTGATATAAGTCCAGTAATCTTTGAGCTACAGACGTTTTTTTAAAACTCTGCGATTAGACGGTCTTTCCGCGCATTTAGGGCAAGACCGTCTAGTAGTAATAAAACCCATAACTTGTTCGACAATATACATCAATACGTTCAGAAAATGATACAAAAATGTCTTGAAAGTATTATAAACTTTAAGGTATCTGATTTAAGGTTCAAAATTCAGAGATAATACATTTTATTTCATTTTAGGGTAAGACCGGCATATTTTAACAGCCAGTAGTTGTCAACAATTTGCCAAAACAAAAACACAAGGAGTATAAAAATCTTATTCTTTATTAAATGAACATTTTTTTCATTATTATTGTACAATATGAAGACATTGGTAGCTTAAACTAAGTACTTAAAATTTAAGAAAGTGACTTTGACTTTGACTTTGACAAGGCCACTTTTGTTGGGTTAATTTTTCAAAAAAAAAACAGTCGATATCAAGAAAGTCAGGCATCCTGTGCGCCGCATTCCTGAAAAAAAAAAGTTTTAATCACTTTTGTGTGAAGAAAAGCAAAATAAACATTACATACTAGAGAAGTACTTACTTAATTTTAATACTTTACAATTACGATAAAGTATGCACAGATAAAAAGGTTGACAATTTCTGGAATTAAGGCAAGACCGGCATATGACGGACTTTCCGAAACATGCCAGACGGTCTTCCCAACTTTTATGCTTTTACGTTAGATTTTTTTCGGCGGTAATAACTATTAAATTTAAGCGTTTTAATCAAATTTAACACCAGAATTACGTTTATAGATCTTTAAAATACTTACGTTAATATAGTGGTGATCGTAATAACTCGGATTTCGCACTTTTTTATTATTTTTTTTCACACACGACGCACACTCAATCTAAGTTCAAAATGCAAAAAAGAATAGCAGACAAATATCTACAAAAATATACTTTGTAGCGCCATCTATGATAGTTAGCTCAAAATTACACTGTGACACTGTTTTACCCACCGAACCACAAGCTGTTACGTATTCAAATAAGCGAGATATTGCCGCTATACGGTCTTGCCCCATTGACGGTCTTCCCCACATTGACCTTAGGTAACATAACATAAACTCACGCCTATATCCCCGAAGGGGTAGGCAGAGGTGCTAGCACCCACATTTCGCCAGTTTACGTTTTTAGGTCCCAATGTAATAGGTGGCGAGCCTATTGCCATTATACAATTTGCGAAAACAAACCACTAAATTCATTTCAAGGATTAGAAGTCTGGCCGCAGCTTCTGCAATAGTTAAGATAAGATCAAGAGGATCTCGGTCTCCAAAGTGCAAGCTTTGGGTGCAACCGGGATTGCCTCTTGACTGATAATGTAAGAGATCATCCTTTTTTCCCGTCCAGTCCCCGTTCAATGGATAATAGTGCTATGTGGAGCTATTATAAGAGGTAAGCGCCATCTATATTAAATTACAAGAAACTATTTGCCGTAAACTATTTTGTGAATAGCGACATCTTTTATTACTTGTATGAACTATTTAGATACCTACAAATCTAAATACTTACCTACTATATAGTACTTCCAATAGATGTCGCTAGTGATCTAGTTAGTAACTTCTGAAGATTTTAAGTTCCTAAACCTCGGTAAGGTGTCTACTGCGTGATCTTTCTATCTAGTCCGTGAGGAGTATAATTTGCCATGATATTAAGAACGGGATGAGTTTAGGATGTCAAACCAATTCCATTCTTAAATCATCCCAAATGCGTAGATAATTTTATTGTTACCCGACCCACTTTGAGAAATCACTAATTATCCTTCAATCATGGCAAAATGGTTTATAATAAAGTTCATTTATTTTATCTTTATCTCATACACAAAAAGCTCTATCTCTATCATTCACAGTTACAATTTACAATTCCTAATTGATTCCAAAAGAGCTTCTTAGATGTCGCTCTAACGATGACGTCATTTTTAAAACTGCGGTGTTAAGATTCTCCGCAACTTGGTTGGGTCGGCTGGATTTCGAAAATAAGGTAACTCTGGTTTCCCTTCATAACGCATAAATCTTTCGCCTTTTACTAAAGATTTCCGTGGAGGGGAACACTCAAATGAGTCTTAATCATTTTTGAATGTCTCACTTCGGTGAGGCTTATAAATAATAAATATAAATACCTATATAAATAAAAATAAATAATAAATACATAAAAAATAAAATGAAATTAAAATAAAAACTATAAGAAGTTAAAAACTCTGCTAAAACATGGAATTCACCTTCAAGATCAAGTACTTCAACAGTTTAACCAGTTCAGTTTCAGTTCAGTGTTCAATTGATGAACTGACTTATAGTTGTCACAAAATAAAAGGCCCACTTTGACAGTTCGTGCCCATGAAGTTCTTAATTTTTATCAATTGAAAAGTTCTAAAGGTAATTACATTTTTCATTGACAGGTACCGCCCACTCGGCTAAGTGCTGTGCATAACGATTTTTTCATGTTGTCCATAGACTATTAATAATCAGTTAAGGAAAGAAAATATCGAGTCAGATATTTTTTTTTCAAGTCCGACGCGCACTTTTATTTTTATTTATTTTAATACTTATGTTTAGATTCTGAAGACTCATTTAATTATTCTTGTTGTTTTTGTGATTGAATGAATGTTATTGTAAAAAAAATATTAAGTATAAGTAAATTCGCCCTCCCCGGCGAATAATATGGTAATGTGCTATAACAACAGTTTAGGTTTTATTGCATTTTCGGTTATTAGAGCATCGAATACACATTGTAATTTTTTTTTGTAATTTTTGAGTGGATATTTATGAAAATACAATATTTCCCATAGGTCCATAATGAATATTACAATTTTATTCAGTTAAATTAGAAATACAATTTTTACACGAATAATACCGTAAACGATAATGCAAAGTTATTTTTTTCCGTTAGTATCGGTAATCGGTAATCGGTAATAATAGTCGGTACAAAAATTAGCTTTCTTTTGACATATAAATTATTGCCATGCAATCTACCTGCACTGAGATATAAGCATAAAACAGTTATTTGCTTCTCCTGTAAAATTTAGAATTTGCGATTACCATAATTATTCGCCGGGGACAGCGATTATTGACCTTTAATAACATTGTATTGTTTTAAACTAACTACAAAATCAAAGGTTAAGCTAATTTTTCTAATCAGAACTTTAATCCAATGCAGTTTACAACATACATATTCAAATCGATTAAATCCCCATGCAAACTGGATTCGATTCATCCTGAGTATCGAATACCGAATCTTATAGGTACATAACTAGTTACGCCACGAGGACAAACCTGGAGCGTCAGTGAAAAGTGATACATCTCGAGTTATATCACTTTTAATTTTTTTTCATAAAGAGGATCTATAAAAAATTATCTATCTTTGACTCTTATCCCCGTATCTCTAAGGTTTAAAATGAGCGAGTTGATTTGGAGCATAATGATATAACTGAACGTTTTTGTACCATTTCAATTGTGTAAAATAATACTTTTAAAATTATATCAAATTGAACTAAGCAATATTCAATGTATAATAATACAAATTGAATCAACGAGTTTTACACAATGTAAATGTATACATTAGAATTAGTACATTGTAATATAAGTACACTTCCATTAATATACATTTTAAAACTTCTTTACATTCGTTCGTGAAAAGTGATACAATTATAGTTGTACCAAAAACACAAGCTTATTCAAATATTTACATTATTTAAAATTAGGTGAAAAGTGATACAAATCCTCAGCGGTACTTACCTAGCGTACACCTCCCGCGATACCTACCCGCATTGAACACTGTGTGAACGGAGTGGTAATATCGAGGGTTTAGTGTTAAAACCCGATAAGTAAAAAAAACGAAAGTAGTTTTAATAGCCCATTAGAATCAGAATATTTTGCTTTTCCTAGTGATGTTTTCAGATAACCCTATTTTATGTGATATACTAACCAAATAAGCCAGTAAATGCATTATTAAATAAGAATTTATGATAATCTATGTAATATTTATTGTGGAGCTGTTCTGGCGTGAAGTACTGTCGCACCTGGCCAAAAACCAAAAAGTGTCTTGCGCATTTGTGGACTTGGAAGCGGGCTCTGAAGTCATTGTACAAGGGCTCCAGAGCCTGTGTTAGGATTAATGGTGCTTACACAGACTGATTTGGCATCTCAAAAGGTGTCAGGGATGTGGACCTTGGCTGTTCAATTTATTCATGTATAGCTGTATGAGTGATATGAAAGGGTGTTTATGTGGCATAAAAATGGGAGTTCTGCATGTTAAGCGCCTCCTATACGCCGATGACCAAGTGATACTTGCGTCGTCTGCGGTGGAATTGCAGAAAACGGTAAACAGCATGAACCTCATTCATGCTGTTTGCTTAAAGTGAAAGGTATGAAAGTAAATGCAAGAAAGACGAAAGTTATAGTTTTTGAGAGGAACCAAGAAATTACTGAATGTAACGTTATGATTAAAGGTAAACGTGTGGAGCAAGTGGCAGAATTTGTTTACTTGGGTAGTCTGTTTACGAGGAATGAGAAATACGATGGAGATATTGAAATGAGAGTGACTGCGGCAAATTGTGTGAATGGTGCACTGTACTCCTTCATGAGTGGTCAATCTGTGCTAAAAAGGCAGGCTTGGCGGTTCATAACAGCGTGGTAATTGCCACATTAATGTATAGGTGTGAAAGTTGGGTATGGCAGAAAAAGCATGAGAGTAGAGTGAACGCAGTTGAGATGCTATCTTTGCGGAGTATATTTGGAGTAAGGTTCGTGGATAGGAAGAGGAATATGGATATACGAGAATGGTGCGGCCTGAAAGAGAATGTTGTAACGAGAAGTGGGCAGGCAAACCGGCGTCGACCCCGCAGAGTATACACTGACCAAAATAAGGAGTTATTCCATAAAGGGCAGGTCAAAAGTACTTAAAACCGGCGGGCTTACATGAAAGGCTTAATGACAGTAGAGGAAGCTCGTGAAATATGTCAGGACAAAGGCAGATGGCGGTCTGTTAGTTGTCTCTGCGGGAAAAAGGCGTGAGCATTTGTATCTATGTATGTATGTATGTAGATATCGATCAGTATTGCCAAAAAAGAAAAGATCTAGAAACGATGTGCAAAAAAGAAATCATTCCCGAGGAATTTCATGGGTGGATACACAGCCTGAAAACATTCAACAACATACCTGAATCTGAAACCAACAATGATTAACTATTATAAAAGGATTATCGTGATTCACTTGCTTTTTGTTCAAATAATAAAGCTAATAATTAATTAATAGAAACATATTTTTAATTTCTGGGGTCAAACCCAATAAGTGAGTCCCCAATTTACTAATTACAATTTTATGCAAAGTTTATTATAAAACATAGACAAAATCATAAAATATATTATCACAGATATATAATTTTACTAAGTTACTAATAATTTGCATTAGTTTAATATATTTACCTATTTTTTATTGCCAGCAAACTTTATTTACGTTGGGTTTAACCACTCAACCCTCGATAAACTTAAGTAATATCAATATACACGCTGATTATGTTCAGTTGTATCATCTTAACCACACTTTGTATCAAAGTACACATCATATTTTTATAGACTCTAAAGGTGTCTAATGATATAAATGTGTTTTTTCTAACAAATTTGTAATTAAACGTTCAATACAACTCACTATTACTTAAATGAATAATATTTATTTTAGTACTTTCTATTTTTTCATTTGTCTAGAGCACAACAATAGATTGTAAAAAATTGTACCATTTATCACGAAACCTATAGAAAATGTGTAAAGTAAGATAAGTTAATTTGTATTAATGGTCACAAAATTGGTTAATAAATGTTTGATGTGTGTATTGATATAACTGTATATTTTTGTAAATTATAAAAAAACTATACATATTAATCCCCAAATTCAACCATAAAAACATTCGCTATTATGGTGTTCATTAATCGCAGTAGCAAGTTTTTATTTTAATTCACTGTAAAATGAATGACAATTTTTTAAAACTTTAAACTCGATTTTCTCAAAACTATGATTTTCGAGTTATATCACTCTTCACTGACACTCCAGACGTCAAAACGGGCCTTTTATTTTGTGTTAAGTAGGCATAACTAACTCAATCAAACTACACTATTACCGAATAATCGAGTTTTACTATCGATATTTTTCATCTAAAAAGGCTAAAATATCAAATAGGCCTATCGATACGATACTATCGATAGCTCAGAACGAGGCAAGGTGAGAATTTTATGCAATGTGCATTCTGCAATACTATCGATAGTATTGTTTTGCTCACGAAGAATTAACTATCGATACTATCGATAGCTTGTTGCTCGTAAATAAAAAGCTGTCGATACTATCGATAGTTCTATAGTGGCGATAGAATTATAAATAAATAAAATAACCCGATTATTAGTAAAGTCTATGGCAGGTACTTATCAAAAATGCGCCTGTTATAGTATTTCAACAAGCTTATAATTTATACCTTCATAATAAAATAATTGTTGAGATGTAACTAGGGAATGCAAATCTCGCGAGATTGGGGCTCAAACGAGATCGCATTCATAATCTCGCGAGATGTCCTCAATTTCGAGATCTCGCGAGATTGGCAGCTTTTTTGTGTTTTTTAGCAAATAATCACAATATTTTAATAAACTAGGAAAAATAATAAGAGAGATAAGTTTTATAATTATGATGAATATTTATTTTCACGATTTTTTTCAAGACATTGTTATAATTATGATAAATTTATATTTATTTTCACGATTTTTTTCAAGACATTGTTTGCATCAAACATTGTTTGACGTAGGTAACTGTCTACAATTTCTTAATAAACTTCTAAGTTGTGAACTTGGTGTACGTATTTTATCAAATGTACCTATATATATAATATATCTATACTTACTCATAATAGACCAGTGCCGATAGACTTTGAGACAAAATAAATTTATAGTAGGATGAAACCTGTTGTAAAAGGAAGAGAATATAATAAAAATGATAGGAAAAATAAATTACGGGCGATCTGAGCTCGGGAAGGGGGGAGGGGGGTGAGTTTTAAGGGTAAAAACGGTTTATCTAGATTTCCGGCAAAACTACAAGTCCTATGGAAAAAAGTTAAATGACAAAGTTGTAGGTAATAAAGAGACCTACAACTTTTCTATTTCCACTTTTTTCACATAACCTCAAAAAGTATGTGAAAAATTCAAATAATCAAGTTTTTGGTTTTTTATTTTTATCTTAAGCAAAACAAATTTGTTTTCCACGAAATTTGGTGAAAACTTAGCTTTTTATGTCCCAAAGACACTGTAATTTTTTTGATTTGAAATACTCTTTTTTTCAGCTTATTTTGACTAAATATCGAAAAACCACCCCAATTTTCAATCGAAAAATCTCACGTCAAAATATCAGCTTTTTAAAAAAAGACAAAGAGTTTTTTGTTCTTTGAAATCTCTTCTTTCTGATAATGTAAAAATATATATACATTGCTATGGTAAATGTTCTCAGAAAATGCAAAGAAGTAAAACTCGAATTCGAAATTAACATTTTTGTATTTAGTCATTTCCTCGTTGAGGTGGGATGAAAAGTTACATGTTGCACTATAACTTCATGGTTGCACTCGAGTGCAAAGATTTTTCATCTTGTGCTCTTTTGATTCCCTCGCTAAAGCTCAGGGTTCTATTTTCTTTCTACGTTCTTTTTTTTTTGGGGTCAAATTGCTTACTCTGTAAAGTTGATTCAAATAGACCTGCCATAGCCATTCTCGCCTTGTATCGGTCCCCTAATCTTTCTAATGTTGAATCTTTTCTGAAAGATCTAGATACTACTCTTACCTCTTTATCAAACTATAAAAATATCCTTCTCATAGGCGACATCAATATCAATATAATGGACATAGTTGAATCTAACAAATATTTAAGCTTAACTGCCTTGCATGGCTTCCTACCGACTCATTATCAGCCCACTCGAGATGGGAGGTGTTTGGACCATACTCTCCTGAAATCAGATCTAAAAGCAACGACTCTAGTTTTTGACTCTTTGATAACTGATCACACTGTAAATATGATCAATATTGAATTGCCTTTATGCCAACCTAAAACCTGCAATAACTTTGTTAAGGTGGATTACGAGTCAGTATTTCAGACCATTTTAAACATCGACTTTGGGTTAGTTATGAACACACTAGATCCTAATTTAGCAGCAGAAAGGCTGGTGTCAACCATTGGCTCGGTCATTGAAACTCACTCTGTTATTAGGTCCATCCCTTCCAAACAAAAAATCGTTAAGCCCTGGATAACACAAGGCTTATTACGGTGTATTCGTAATCGAGACTCCTTGAGTAGACGGTTGAAAATGGACCCTGTTAACCTTACCCTAAAAGTGACGTATCTCAGGTACCGCAATTTTTGTAATAAACTGTTAAAAAGATTAAAACATACACATGAAAAATTTGAACTGCTAAAAGCACAAAATAACCCCAAGGCCACCTGGAAAGTGATTAAAAATATTACCAATACTGAAAACCGTAAATCTTCTCCAACCGAATTACTGCGATTGAGATCTGACCCTGGGAAATCTCTGGATAGTGTAAATGAATACTTCTCAAGTATTGGCAGTGACTTGGCTCAAAAATTCGGTAAAGTGACACTCAATAACAACTTATCACCGAATGATAAGCCAGCGCTTGATTCCTTAGCACTGTTGCCAACTGATGAGGATGAAGTCGCGAGAATTGTTCGGGGATTGCGGAGTGATAGTGCCGCCGGATGGGATAGAATTCCGACACGATTATTGCAAAGATGCGCAAAGATCTTAGTTCCTGTCATCACACATATTTGTAATATTTCGATGTCGAAAGGTGTATTCCCCAAATCCTTTAAACAGGCCATTGTCTACCCCATTCATAAGGGTGGGAGCAGAGACAGTGTGAATAACTACAGACCAATATCTGTACTGCCTGCACTGTCAAAGGTCCTGGAGAAGCTTCTAAACATACGCCTCACAAATTTTTTAAACAAAAACAACATTCTCGCTGCGAACCAGTTTGGTTTCAGGGATGGAAAGTCAACGCAAGATGCTGTAGCCTCTCTCGTTGATCAAATAATTGACAGTCTCGACGCTGGTCAAAAATGTCTAGGCATTTTTCTCGACCTTAAAAAGGCCTTTGACACTGTCTCTGTTTCATGCCTTTTAGAGAAGATGGAGAGATACGGAATTCGCGGACACGCCCTCAGGATCTTTACTGACTACCTTGCTGACAGGTCACAATGTGTTAGGATCGATTCACATGTTAGTAGTAGCTCAGAAGTAAAATTTGGTATACCGCAGGGCTCAATTCTCGGACCAACGCTGTTTCTAATATATATTAATTCGCTATGCAAGCTCTCCCTACCTGATTGTTCTGTAATCACATATGCAGATGACACTGCTTTGCTTATCCGGGGTAGCAACTGGCGTGCCATCTTTAATCGCGCGGAACTGTGTCTGGGTAGAGTGATGAAGTGGTTGAATAATAATCTTCTAACCCTCAATTTGGATAAAACTAACTACCTAACGTTTTCGCATACAAGTGTAACACAGCCAACTCTCGATACCTACACCCTTAAGGCCCACACTTGCTCAACCAATCCAGATACAGCAACGGTCTGTGACTGTACCCTTCTGAACAGAGCTGCCAATATAAAATACCTTGGAGTCTATATTGATAACCATTTGACTTGGAAATTTCATTTAGAAAACCTGACTGCTCGAGTGCGCAAAACAATATATATTTTTAAAAAACTTCGTCACGCCGCCGATCTTGAAACCCTGAGAACCGTCTATCTTGCTTTAGGTCAATCCATCTTAAGCTACTGCATTTGTGTGTGGGGTGGAGCGCACCAAGGGTATCTCCTTGAATTGGAACGGGCACAGAGAGCTGTCCTAAAGGTGATGACCTGCAAGCCTTTCCGGTACCCTACGTCCCAACTGTATGATGACTGTAAAGTACTCTCAGTCAGGAAATTGTTCATCCTAGAAACCGTCATCAGAAAGCATGCTGCACTTGACTTTAACCACAACTTCAGGCGAAAGCGCCGCTGCCGCTGGTTCAAAGTTTGCGATACCCAAAACCACCGTTCCGCCCTGGCAGCTCCACACTATAAGGTGTTAGGTGGCCACCTATATAATCTGGTGAACAAACATTGCAACATTTATGAACTCCTTAAATCACAATGTAGAAGAAAGGTATTAAATTGGATTATGGATAAATCTTACTTGGATACCGAAGATTTTCTCAAGGTGTCCATTTTATAGTCCATACATTATACATGCACCCACATATATTATGCCTC
Organism: Lithosia quadra; assembly: GCA_963576445.1. Classification (NCBI taxonomy): domain Eukaryota; kingdom Metazoa; phylum Arthropoda; class Insecta; order Lepidoptera; family Erebidae; genus Lithosia; species Lithosia quadra. The sequence continues at coordinate 17,195,652 of OY754875.1, forward strand.
TTTCACACACAGACGCATGCATACACACGCAAACACACACACACCCACACAAATTGTAAATTGTATATTTATAGCTTGTATGCGCATTTTTATTGTTAAATAACTCCTGGGGCCTGGTTACCCACAACACAAGTTAAATCTTATCGTGGGTACCAGGGTGCTAACTTGTTTTTATGTCTTTTTATTTTAATTATGTAACATCTATTGATTTTTAATGGTGTATCTTTTTGTTGAATAAATTATTATTATTATTATTCACTTTATTTTAAATATAGACATATAAATTACATTTTTAAATATATAAAAAAAAATATACATTTAAAAATATAAAAAATAGTACCCCACCGGCATCGGGTACAGGGACCAAGCTACCGGTGGTTAGGGCTCCAGAGAAAGGAACCTCCTCACTATACGTGCCGTGTCGAGGAGTACTGCCTTCTGCATCAGTCCCTTAACCCAGCCACCCAACGTGAGCCTCTTTAGGTGTTGGTCGAGGCTCTTGGCAATCAGTCCGTGGACTGATACAACTATCGGGACAATGATCGCCGAATCCACATCCCACATGTCAACAACCTCATGAGCTAAATCCAAATACTTAATTTGTTTATCTTTTTCAGCTTTTATGAGGTTCTCGTCATGAGGGATGGTGATGTCGACAATCATTGCAAGCCTCTCTAATCGATCTATTACCACTATGTCAGGCTTATTGGCGACAATAGTCCTATCAGTGATAACAGATCGATCCCAGTATAATGTGACACGACCATTTTCGAGAACTGGGTCGGGCGCATACTTGTAGTATGGCACCTCTGCAGATACAAGATTGTATTTAAGGGCAAGTTGCTGATGTACAATCTTGGCCACTTGATTGTGTCTGTGCAAATATTCGCCGTTGGCAAGACGAGAACAACCGGAAATAATGTGTCTGATAGATTCCCCGGGACGGTGGCATGCCCGACATATGTCAACCGTACCATCTTTCAGAATGTACTTCTTGTAGTTGTTCGTCATGACAACTTCATCCATAATTGCAAAGACAAAACCTTCGGTTTCTCCGAAGAGATTACCAAACCGTAGCCAAGATACAGACGCCTTTAAGTCTATATCGGGCCCGTTTAAGGCCCGATAAAAGCGTCCATGTAGCTCTTTGCCCATCCATACCTCCCTGCGATCAGCAGTACTAAGTACTACAGGTTTGCGCCAGTTCTCTTTAGCCAACGCAAGAGGGGTTAAGCCATTGTCCACTGCGACCACATCACGGTGCATATCTGTATTTTTGTGTAAAAAGTATTCTCTAAGGTTGTATATCTCGCGGTTGTGAAGTGTCTTGGCATTTAGAAAGCCACGCCCACCCAACTTCCGCGGGATATACAACCTCATTACAGATGATCGCGGGTGATGCATCCGAAATGCGGTCAGCAGTGTACGGACTCTTCTATCCAGGGTATCTAATTCAGTCTGAGTCCATTTGAGTATGCCGAAAGAGTACATTAGGACTGGCATGACCCAACCATTGCAGGCGCGCACCTTGTTACCGCCTGATAGGAAGCTTTTCAAGACTTTTTTCAGGCGGCCAAAGAAGCGCTCCTGCAGTGCCTGTTTCATGTCAGAATCAGATATTCCTAACGCTTGCGACATACCCAAATATTTGTAGGTTTCGGTTGCAGAGATAGATTTGAGTTTAATAGAATCCGAAAGTATTAATCCCTCGGATTCCACTATCCCACCCCTTTCCACATGCATGACCGCACACTTGTCCAACCCAAATTCCATATTGATAGAGCTACTAAAGTTTTCAGTCATCTTTAGAAGTGCTATCAATTGTGAATTGTTTGAAGCAAATAGTTTCAGGTCATCCATGTAGAGGAGGTGAGATATAACTCGAGCCTCTCTCTGCAACCGATAGCCCAGCCCTGAATTCTCTAGTATCGTACTTAAAGGGTTCAGTGCTAGGCAGAACCACAGAGGACTCAGACTGTCCCCCTGGAATATACCCCTCTCAATTTGTATGGGTTCGTCGTTTGTCTGGCAACACCCTGGATAGCGGAGGACCGTCTTCCATTGCCCCATACATGACCTCAAAAAGGTCGTTAGAGTTGCATCAATTTTGTACAACTCTAACACCCTCAGAAGCCAAGTATGTGGCACAGAGTCGTAGGCCTTCTTATAATCTATCCAGCATGTTGCCAGATTTTTACGTTTACGACGCACCTGTTGGCAAATGGCCATGTCAACTACAAGGAGCTCTTTAGTGCCACGAGCCCCGCTTCTACATCCATTCTGAGAAATAGATATAATCGAATTTTTTTCTAGATGTGTATTAATTTTGACTCTCAGAATGGAGGTTAGAAGTTTATAGACCGTGGGTAAACATGTTATCGGTCTATAATTTTTGGGGTCCATAGCACTACCAGACTTAAAGAGTAAGTGGGTTATTCCTGTAGTTAGAAAGTGGGGTAGCACACCCGAGCTTACAGATGACTGGAACTGAGTTGCCAAACGAGCGTGTGAGCTACGGAGCCACTTTAGCCAAAAGTTGTGCAGTCCATCCGGTCCCGCCGACTTCCAGTTCGGCAACGACCGGACAGCACTTGCAACATCTTCGGCATCAATAACAATTGGCTCCATAACCTGTATATTCTCACACGCTTGTTCAACCTCTCCCATCCAATCACCTTCAGTGTGTATGACAGGCCTAGACCAGATGCTACGCCAGAATGTATTCGTAGCATCGGCATCCGGACGAGTACCGTCACACACACCTAACTCGGGTTGTTCCCACCTTCTATAAACCCACCTCTCGTCCTTTTGGAAGGTGCGATTCTGATTATACCTATCTACACGCTTTTTGTAGCGTCGTATCCGATTTGCCCATGCATAAATTTTCTGCTTCAGAAAGTCAATGCGCTCTGTGACACATGACACGTATTGTTGAGGACTAACGTTAGTCCCCAGAAACGCCCGTGTCACAAAGCGCATCACCCTCGGGCGTGTATTGCCCGATCTGAAGCAGGTTAGCTTGCCAATGAATGCCCTGGCCTCAGCAATACGACGTTCTATCCTGTACTGCCAGGCGGGAACAGCAGGCTTAGGTCGAGTAGTGGTTTTATTTAATATAAATTCAACTCCAGCTACTCGACACGCTGTTACGGCCGCACAGTACAAGATCGAGTGTGTATCACTGAGGTCTTCGCTATTATCCAAATACGTAGATAATAGCGAATCCAGAGCACTCACCAACGCTACGTTCTTTTTATTCATGGGCAAATGGGGCAAGCGAGGTCTACTGCTTGGCGTCATGTTTCGGTATTCCAGTATCGCATCTTCCAAAGTGCTCCTTAATAGATCATTATACTGGGTACTTACGGTTATAGTCTCACTTTCCTCCACCTCATCAGTGCGAACAAGTTGGTTTGAGCTCACAATTGTATTGGTTTCTTCCATAAGTGGTGATGAAGTGGGAATAGCCAGACTATTCCGTACGTCAGAGTATAGCCTCTCAAGTACGGTACTATCCAACATGTTACAACGTTGGATAGCCCGCACCTGGTCCGATAGTCGTTGTGCTGATACATTGAGGGCCGGTTCAAGTTCCTGAAACAAAGACAGTAAACGACTACGGTACGCAGTGAGGTTAGTTCCCAGCTCTGTAGCCGTATAATATGCCCGCATAACGTTTTCATTAATAGATGAAGACCATTTTATGCGGCGCACATTACCACCGGTAGCGGGGGCCCTATTCGACGCCGGTGGGCATTGGGGTCCTAAGCAGCCCGGTGGCCGGCCTCTCCCCGGCCGACGTACAGGTGTTGGCGACGTCGGCGGGGAGAAATACTCGTCGCTACTGCTGGAGCTCGACGTCTCCACTGTCTCAGCAAGGCAGCTTTGTTGTGGGACGGAGCTGTGCGACGAGTCCGGGGATGTTGTGTGTGCATCTCTTCTGCTCTTGGCTCTTGTCAGCATTTTTCACGGTTTATTTGTACTGATTTTTCTTCGGAATTGTTTTGACAATTAACTGTCATCTTCACTATTTTGCTTAATGGATAATATATTATGATTATGATTTTTATTATATTTATTGGTGTAGGTATGCATTCAAATACTTTTTGTTTGTTGTATTAACATGTATATATGGGTTTATTATATGATTTATTAAATTAAAATATTATTACAAAAATAGAACCGTCTGCTTGACTTTAGTGTTGCCAAGTTTATTATTATTCACTTTATTTTAAATATAGACATATAAATTACATTTTTAAATATATATAAAAAAAAATACATTTAAAAATATAAAAAATAGTACCCCACCGGCATCGGGTACAGGGACCAAGCTACCGGTGGTTAGGGCTCCAGAGAAAGGAACCTCCTCACAATACGTGCCGTGTCGAGGAGTACTGCCTTCTGCATCAGTCCCTTAACCCAGCCACCCAACGTGAGCCTCTTTAGGTGTTGGTCGAGGCTCTTGGCAATCAGTCCGTAGACTGATATAACTATCGGGACAATGATCGCCGAATCCACATTCCACATGTCAACAACCTCATGAGCTAAATCCAAATACTTAATTTGTTTATCTTTTTCAGCTTTTATGAGGTTCTCGTCATGAGGGATGGTGATGTCGACAATCATTGCAAGCCTCTCTAATCGATCTATTACCACTATGTCAGGCTTATTGGCGACAATAGTCCTATCAGTGATAACAGATCGATCCCAGTATAATGTGACACGACCATTTTCGAGAACTGGGTCGGGCGCATACTTGTAGTATGGCACCTCTGCAGATACAAGATTGTATTTAAGGGCAAGTTGCTGATGTACAATCTTGGCCACTTGATTGTGTCTGTGCAAATATTCGCCGTTGGCAAGACGAGAACAACCTGAAATAATGTGTCTGATAGATTCCCCGGGACGGTGGCATGCCCGACATATGTCAACCGTACCATCTTTCAGAATGTACTTCTTGTAGTTGTTCGTCATGACAACTTCATCCATAATTGCAAAGACAAAACCTTCGGTTTCTCCGAAGAGATTACCAAACCGTAGCCAAGATACAGACGCCTTTAAGTCTATATCGGGCCCGTTTAAGGCCCGATAAAAGCGTCCATGTAGCTCTTTGCCCATCCATACCTCCCTGCGATCAGCAGTACTAAGTACTACAGGTTTGCGCCAGTTCTCTTTAGCCAACGCAAGAGGGGTTAAGCCATTGTCCACTGCGACCACATCACGGTGCATATCTGTATTCTTGTGTAAAAAGTATTCTCTAAGGTTGTATATCTCGCGGTTGTGAAGTGTCTTGGCATTTAGAAAGCCACGACCACCCAACTTCCGCGGGATATACAACCTCATTACAGATGATCGCGGGTGATGCATCCGAAATGCGGTCAGCAGTGTACGGACTCTTCTATCCAGGGTATCTAATTCAGTCTGAGTCCATTTGAGTATGCCGAAAGAGTACATTAGGACTGGCATGACCCAACCATTGCAGGCGCGCACCTTGTTACCACCTGATAGGAAGCTTTTCAAGACTTTTTTCAGGCGGCCAAAGAAGCGCTCCTGCAGTGCCTGTTTCATGTCAGAATCAGATATTCCTAACGCTTGCGACATACCCAAATATTTGTAGGTTTCGGTTGCAGAGATAGATTTGAGCTTAATAGAATCCGAAAGTATTAATCCCTCGGATTCCACTATCCCACCCCTTTCTACATGCATGACCGCACACTTGTCCAACCCAAATTCCATATTGATAGAGCTACTAAAGTTTTCAGTCATCTTTAGAAGCGCTATCAATTGTGAATTGTTTGAAGCAAATAGTTTCAGGTCATCCATGTAGAGGAGGTGAGATATAATTATAATTATAATTATATATTATTATTATCCTACTATAAATTTCTTTTACTTTTTACCATTTTCATAGCTATCTGCACTGGTCTATAATAAAACTGTAGATAAGTCAATTCTGTACTTTGGATAATATTTACAAAATAATTATTGGGGGATGATTGGTGATCGATACCGATGCTAAAAATGAAATCAGTGATTTTTTTGTCTTTCTATCTGTCTGTCTGTCTGTATGTGCACGCATAAATCGCATAAAAACTGGCATAAAAAAAAAGGATGGACTACCGAAAATCCGTTCATTAGTTTTTCTGTCCATCACTTGTCACGATGGACGGAAAAAATACTGAATGGATTTTGATGCAGTTTTTTTCTTAGAAATGTTATGGTTAGACGAGTGGAGACCAGTAGAGTGGAAAGTGGAGTGGAGTGAAGAGTGGAGTGGAGAGTGGAGTAGTAAGTGGAATGGAGAGTTGTTTTATTAAAATAGACTTGGTGGCGATACCGACATCCACGCCGCGGGCGAAGCTGCGGGCGGAAGCTAGTAATAAATAAAAGAAATACCCAGTCTTCTCTTCTAATATGAAACAAAATCTTTTAGTAATGAAACAGTTCTTTTATAACAAAAAAACAACAAGAAGTCAAAACAATGAAACTTAAATTATCTAAGTTGAGTTCACAGACAGTTGACAGATCGTAACGTATTCGAATAATTTATGCTCGAGTGCAATCTCGTTAATCTCACGAGATCTCGCCCTATTTTCAGCCGAGATTAATCTCGCTAAAAAAGGTTGAGATCTCAGCCTTTGCCATTCTCAGCCAGATTGCATTCCCTAGATGTAACCTGACGAAAGGTAGAAAAGAATAAGGCTCAAACTTCGCTTGTTTAGTTATTGTTTTGGACCTAGATGGCGCTGCTCGATTTAAATGCAAGCTATCGTTTGCTTCTTCAAGAGCTTATAACTAGAAAAAGCTACAATATCTCTTCCTGATTGACGGACGAGTAGTTTGTTTTAAGCCAACAAACTATCGTACTTTTTGAATGTGAATTGCCTCGTACTGAGACGCTTCACTTATTATAAATAATAAAAACCAACCAACAAAAAACACCCTCTTCTCCCCCACTTCCCGACTCAGGTCGCCCGTAAATTATTTTTCCTTTCATTTTTGTTATTTCTCGTCCTTTTACAACAGATTTCATTTCATCCTACTATATTTTTTTTTTACTTTTTACCATTTTCAAAGGCTTCTGCAATCCAGAACATTAAAAAAATATAAATAAAGTATGATATTAATATTTACATTCATACTATATATTATTTAGTTTATTATTTATTATTATATTATATTATTATTATTATATTCTCCTATATTCATTTAAATATATATGCATAAAATAAAATTACATTTTTAAATAATATATCCAATAAAGAAAACAACAAATATATTAAAAAAAAAAAAATGCTCCATCGGCGTCAGGTACAGGGACCAATCCACCGGTGGTTAGGGTTCCAGGAAGAGGAACTTCCTCACCTTTCGTGCTGTACTTAGCAAAACTGCCTTCTGCATCAAGTCCTTCCCGCTGCCTAGTGAGAGCCTCTTAAGGTGTTGGTCGAGGTTCTTGGCAATGAGTCCGTGCACTAAACCGACTATCGGTACAATAACAGCATATTATACTTGTGTTGATATAATACTAATGTTGCAATTTTTATGCTAAGAAAATATGAAAAAAATAGCACAGTAGGTAGGTACCATCTTGCGAGTAATGGTAACGTTATTTAGAAATGACAGCTAACTTAGGAACTTTTTCATAGGTGGCGCTAGTTGTCACGCAGAGTGCACATTATTGCAACGGCATAATTTTAATAATTATAATGGTAACTATTAATTAATAATTCTTAAGTAACTGAATTGATTGGTGACTAAACTGTAGTAGTAAACTGTAACACTATAGTAACGTTACTGTAGTAGAAAGTATTTTTCCTAAATAGTAACAACAAAAATTAACAAATCTAAACACCGTTGCAAAAGCAAGAGAATACTATACTGAAATACTGTATGAAATTATTCAAAATGATGTTAATATAATAGACGGTTTCTTTTCGTAATGATAGTGTAACGTGCACTGCACAGATTTAGAGAAAAAAAAAATTAATCAAAATTAAATGAAGCCTAATGAGTAGGTATGTAAAAATTGTGAGCTCATTGAGTATTTGTTTGTTGTTGTAAAACTTGAATAAAATGTAAATAATTACGTCACTTAAAAATAAACTGAAAATCTGAAAATGATTATACACTTTTGACGCTAACTATACGTACGGTTCGGAGTGATATACATGATTAAATAACACGCAACATGCTTCAATTTGGTTCCAGAAGAGCTCACTAGATATCGCCCTAACGATGACGTCATTTTCATAACTGCGGTGTTAAGATTCTCCGCAACTTGGTTAGGTCGGCAGGATTTCAAAATTGAGCTAACTCTGGTTTCCCTTCATAACGCATAAATCTTTCGCCTTTTACTAAAGATTTCCGTGGAGGGGAACACTCAAATGAGTCTTTAATATTTTTGAATGCCTCACTTCGGTGAGGCTAAGAAAGAAAACAAAGAAGCTAAGTTACTCTTACTACTAATAGTTTACCAAATAGTTGCCAAACCAAAACGTTGCTTTGCTTTTGCTTGTTGTTGAGTTTTGTGAAATGATAAATGAATAATGACAATAAGAAGTATTAAGAACACTTGAGGCAGTATAATGGTCACCAGTTACCACACACGGTCCAGTAAACTTGTGCAAGTAATACTGGAACGTATGTGGCAAGCTACGTGCTTACAAAAACAGACAAGGGATAAATTCGGCCTAACCTCTTCAGTCCGGAATTAGTTGCAGCTAGCTAGCTAGCTAGTATTTACGGGATTGTTACCTTTACTGTGCAGTAATCATCAAAAGCCATCTCGACGGAATCAAATACCTCTTAATAGTGGGTTGTCACATACGGTATTACTCGATAGCTTACACCAAAACGAGTTAATATTAACGTGTGGACCGCGAAACTCAGAGCTCAAAGGCTCGCATTAGGCCGGCCGACTCTATGAAATTAAATAAAAGTAATTTCCTTCACACCTACTCGAAGCGAGCCGTCGAGTTTGACGTATTTTAATTTTTATTAAAAATCCTTTACCATGATGTCTATTACTATAGTAGTTCACGTATATTAAACATTATATTATTTCAGCATGTTTAAATGTAAATATCATAGTAGCGCCATCTTACAAAGACCTGGGCATTCGTAATGTACATTAGAAGGAAGGATGGCTAATTTTTATAGAATTCTTAATAGGTGGCGCTAGCTGTCAATAATGAAGTGAAAACCATCACCTAAAATACAAATTGCTCTTTTTAGTGTACTTAGCCGAATTGGAAAAAAGAAGGGTCTCTGTCTGACCTGAATGTTTGTATGTTTGTCAGCGATTATCTCGTGATTCACTGGTATTACTCGTACAATAGTTAACAGGATATTTACTATGGTTTGTTTTTTTTTATTGAGTATCCAATATTACAGCGCTGTTGCAAGCAAAATCATCACGGATGTACTAGTGTATGGCTAATACCAGTGAGTTAAATGACCATGTCAATCTAAAATCCTATATTATCTCGTGTTACATACAATATTATCTTAAGTAATAAAAAAAATATTTACATTAAAAGAAGGAGTATGTACAAAAAATAAAAGTTTAGGTTTCGAAAAATTCCTCCCCATCGATGTTGACTGTAACGTACCCAAAAGGCTGGCGGCAATACCACGTTGGAAGGCAATGCCGATTCTTCTTGCAAACAGAGACGATAGATGACTACAACCCACACGATGTTGTAAATTTCCAGGTTTATTATTGTCGACCGTGATTCCCCTTGACACCACTGGTGGGGTATCATTTGGTGGTGTCATGGGGAAAGAACGGAAAAATTTGCATCTCAGCTGTTGCTCAACATGCACTAAATATTCAATATAAAGTTGATAACCTCAGAATTTTGTACCAATACCTATAATTTTATTATTATATGATATTACAGTTTGTAAGCTGTGTATAATATTGTGTGCAATAAAGAATATTGCATTGTATTTTAAAATGTATATATAATTTAGGAAAGATACCCTACCATCATTTCTATTACTTACTACAGTAGTTAACGTGAGTCGTGATCATAATAATTTTATAGATGATTCAAGATGGTTTTCGAATATTATTGTATTGCGGAGTTAATTTATTAAACTCTAATTATACTCCACATCTAACTGCCGCACTCAGAAAGGTTCCTTAAATTAGTCCTAAATGATACTTAACTAATTATCATTAAATCTGTTAATTGATGAAACATCCCAGAGTCATAATTTAAGTCTACATTAGTTAATCACAACTTTAAGTTCTGTAGAGCGGTGCAGTGACAAAATCACAGTATCGATAGGGCATCGATAAGGCGTCGGTGTAGCCACACCTAAAAAGCGTTAACAGTAAAAAGTAGAAAAATAATATTAAACATTATTAAAAACTTTTATTTATAGTAATATAAATTACAATCCGTTCTTTTACTGTTAGTTTTTATGTATAGATGAAATTAAATACCTATTTTCATATACTGATAATAAAACATCTGGACTTTTTTATTCTATGGCATCACTGACAACTGCCAATGTCAATATAACCAACATCAAATTATTGTGCATTGTTCAACAGACACAGAAATAAAGGAATTTTAAAACGATATTGTTAGTTGCGATGAAAAATGAATTCTGTTTAATAATCGCAAGCGCTCGGAAAGTTGGTTGGATCCTAGTTCAGCACCTAAACAATGCCCTAAACGAAAACTTACCCCTAGAAAAGTGATGGTGACTGTTTGGTGGTTTAGCGCCCGGTGTGATTCATTACAGCTTCTTACCAAACGGGGTGAGCATTACTGCAGATGTACCTATACTGTGAAGAACTGAACACAATGATGAAGAAACTGGCACATCTGCAACTAGCATTCAATCGCTCGTCTCCGTTGCTCCTACACGACAATGTGCGACCTTATACTGCACAGCAGATGGTCTCCAAGTTGCAAGAACTGGGGTTAGAAGCTCACCGCATCAATAAACTGCCGCTGCGTTGGCAAAGATGCATTGATTGTATGGGTAATTACTACTTCGATTAATACAAATAAAAATACATGAAAATAAAATCGTTTAATTTTTTTCGTACATAACGGCAATTTCATAGGTAAAGACCTAATTGGGGCACGGCTAGCCACGAGGTGGGTATCCATGAGGATTTCCTCACGATAATTCTGTTTTTTAGATGTAAAAATCAATCCTTAAAAGTTAAGTAAGGGTTTTGTATCACTTAACTTTAAAGTGTCATTAGGGATGTTAATGAATCCTTAACTGACTCTGAGTGGTAAATTTTTTCAAATTTTACTAAGGAACAACTTAAGTATCCGTTAAACGTCTCTGAGTGCGGCAGTAAGACCGCTTTTAGGTGATTAATGTGATTATTGAAATCAATAAACAACATTTGTGACATTAATATTTAAAGTGACAAACTATTAACTTAATAGTCTCACCGAAGTGAGACATTCAAAAATATCAAAGACTCATTTGAGTGTTCCCCTCCACGGAAATCTTTAGTAAAAGGCGAAAGATTTATGCGTTATGAAGAGAAACCAGAGTTACTTCTCTTTTCAAAATCACGCCGACCCAACCAAGTTGCGGAGAATCTTAACACCGTCGTTTTAAAAATGATGTCATCGTTAGGGCGACATCTAGGGAGCTATTATGGAACTAAATTAAAAAAGTCCTATAAATCCACTCCGTACGTAGGTTCCCGTATGTACTCGTACTTATAACGCTTACTGTCACCCCGGCAGAAAAATGTTTACTGTTGTCATTATAGTCTTACATATCATTTATGCCCTTGCTTTCTGTAATAATATTGTTTAATATTGAGTTGATAGTATAATTTTTATTGTCTTGATATTTAAGGAAAATACTTCCTGCCACAGTAACATTACTAAAAACTATGTAAATGTTGTAACTTCAGCCCGTTTCCGAATGTTCGCAAACAGTTCTATATAACAACGAAATTAACTAATAAAACAGGGAGTCAAAATTTCTAATGGTAACTAATTTAATTATATTAGTTCGAATCATTGCAGTTTCTTAGTATTATTATGGAGATCTTAGAAGAAAGAGATAATATTTATTACATTATTACCTACATTGACACTATGATTCTGATTACATTAACTACTATAGTAATAGAAATTATGATAGGGGACCTGTGTTCAAAAATACTTTACTAGGACTATATGCTTGAATGTTTTATGCCTTGCTCAGAGCCACTGCGCAGCGGTGATTTTTGACTGGTTTTCACCTTTGCTTAATGAAATTCATTGAATGAAATGTGAAAAATTGAAATTCTATTAAACGTGTTTATATTTATTGGCGAAATCCAACTTAATCTGTCGATGGTTCTGTAATTCAGTATGAATTTAGATTCTAAATGTTACTTGTAGCAAGCGTGTGCAAAGGCGACCACTTGACATCACGTGAAGCCGTGTGCTTGTTTGCCACTTTAGTAGTGTGACTACTAAAGTGGCAACTCTAAGATGAAAACGGTGTTCTAAGCTAAATTTCTTAAATATTTACTTAAATACTTATCTATAGGGTATAGATAAGTATTTAAGTAAGTAGTAAGTTGATGGTACCTTTTTTATACTACCAGCGGGAACACAACACGATGGTTATTATTAACTTATTATGGCCGCGGTGTTCTGTAGGGCGGAGGTCCTACCCCAGTCGGACAGCTCATTTCGGATGGAAGATACCGTCGTGTCCTACCTCTTAAAATTCCTTTCTCCATGTGGAGATCCTCATGGATACCCCCCTCCCCGCGGCCAGCGGGGCAGGTTATGTCGGAATCTTACCGACTAAAACCGCACGCCGTCTAGGGTCTTCTGACGCCGGGGTGTAAGATGGCCCATAGGACATTTCCCTCGCATCCCGGCTATCTGATGATACCTAAGGATCCCTATGTGTGTGAATAAACGCGCCTTGGGTGGGTAGTTGCCGCCAATTGGCCAACACATACGAGCCGACGTAATCAAATGTACGTTTGCGACCTCGAAACCTATAAAGGACCTCCTCCTCTTTGAAGTCGGTTAAAAATAGCTCATCTACCTCAAATACTGTTGATCTATTGCAGTTTGTAGGTACCACGTCGTACATACCTACTGTGAGTGTCAAAAGTAGAATAGAACTAAATGTTACTATAACTGTATCTAGACTAAGGAAATTATTGTAAATAGCATCATAACATAACATAAACTCACGCCTATATCCCCGAAGGGGTAGGCAGAGGTGCTAGCACCCACATTTCGCCAGTTCATGTTTAGGTCCCAATGTATTGTATTGTATTTTGTATGTATGTAATGTAATGTAATGTAATTGTAAATAGACCAAAAAAAAAACAGCCCGCTGAGTTTCTTGCCGGAGTCTTCTCAGTTCTGGGCCGCGTTTCGAACCGGTGCCGGTGGGCCATTTGAAATATTTTTGATTTGGACGTTTTGTAAGTGCCGCATATAATGGTCTATACAGAATAAATGATTTAAGACTTTTGACTTTTTGATTTTTAGATGATCATTTTCAGATTTTCAAGATTCGTTTTTGAGCAAAGTACCTAATTATATTTCTCAGTGAAAATGGTATTTATGTAGGTACCTACTCAGTGGATCTTTTATGTTTTATTTTAATGTTTTTCATTTAGATATTTAAGTGTTAAATCTGAAAATGATCTTGGTTTTTATACCACCTAGGTGGCAGAAAAGCGCACCGTGTTGCCGTTGTCACCGTGGCTGGTTCTCGGAGGGCCGGCGTGGGGCCGTCTGTCACACTAGAAACCCTGCTGGTGCGGTGGGGCAACGTTTGCTCCGCCGGGCATGCCCCATTTTTTTGGGGTTCGATAGAGCTATCTTAAAAACCATCTACGATTTTTACGGAACCCAAGGCGAACCGTAGTGAAAGCCTTATACCCTGGTATTGAGACACGAGGTGGCATGCGGTTTAGTCAGTTCGAGTCCGACATATCCACCCCGATGGCTAATGAGGGTGGTATTCGTGTGTATATTAACATTAACATAAACTCACGCCTATATCCCCGAAGGGGTAGGCAGAGGTGCTAGCACCCACATTTCGCCAGTTTATGTTTAGGTCCCAATGTATTACCGTACGAAAAAAGGTGGATAAGTAGGGCGTCGACTTTACGACCAAGAGGTCTCGTTTTCCAATTGTAACCATTATCGACGTGAGCCCACTCCTGACACAGGCAATTTAGTTTAGCTGGAGGGGTAAGCAGGTATTCCTGCTAACCCCTCCAGCTTCAGCTTGTTGCGTAGCTTCAATATTTTGCGTCTAGACATTTGTTTGCATGCGCTTATTCTAGCTGATTTTATATTCGTTTTGGACCAGAAAGGGGGTTACTCGGAATGATATAGGTTACTTAATTATGATGCCATTTTGAAATATCCAAATTGCCTGTACTAGTCATAATAAAAAGTTAACTGTCTGTAATCGTTCTCACTCGTTCGATTAAAAACATTATTAGCGCTTTAAAAAGTCATTTTAAATTTTTAATGACAAAACCATTTAACCATTTGATAGTGCGTGTGCACGGGGTTATGTGTCAACTCGCCAAGCTGAAAACTCGACCATCGGCGAGTTTACAACTTAAAATTTCTTTGATGGTAATCTCGCCATCATTTTTAGGTGATGTTTTGCGAATGTGATGTTTTACGAATGTGGTCTTTTGAGAATATGGTATACAGCGACGGAGGCGTCGCAACATGTCAGTGCTGGCGCTGTTGTCATTCGTCGTTAGGAATGCGTTGTGATTGGTCAGTGTTCGACATTTTAGTAAAAAAAAATATATATTTTTGGGAGTTTACCTACATTAATAGTGCTCCAATCGATCCTGTTATCGAAACTGTGTCCAAAATATTTCGATCCAAAACGACTATAAAATCACCGTGTCATAATAATTTAGACACCAGTAATGGTAGAACGTGCTGAGCCTACTCTTATAAGTACTATAAGACCTTATTGTACCATGTTCTGACAAGTAAAGATTTTATTATTAAGTAGTATTCTAGTAAAAATAACAAAATTGAAAATCTCCAGAAAAGGGTGCCGATTGTGCTTAGTACAAATTACTGATGAGCTAAGAGATGTACGAAACAAAACTTGATGGGGCAGTAGAAAAATTTATGGACTTTTGATTTCGTTTATACTTACCTATAATTTCGTCCATCCAGGATTCATGTAAGTACATCTAAAAGGTTGCCTGTTAAGATAGATAATAATTATTGTTTTAACGACAAGGCCACCATTTGTACATAGCAAGTAAGTACATGTCGCCGGCCCCGGAGAATAAAATGGTAACCGACATTGCAATAGTTTTAGTGTTATGCCATATTTGAAGTCTACAGAGCCCAATACATACACTCAATTTTTTTCGTAATTTTTCTATGATTATTCATAAAAATAAAAGATAATATAATATTATTCGTCATACTTTTTGAGGAGCTCATTGACGTGAATAAAACTATTACAAACTATTGCCATCTTGGTTCCATTAAAAAAAATATTGTAAAAGCTATAACAATTGTGTTCTCGTACAAGAAAACATCGCTATGAATTGTAATGGCGAATACCATTTTATTCTCGTTAAAAAACTTCTAAGCTCATCGGCTAACATTACTTTAGTCAACAGTTTGTATTGACACTGAATGGTGCAATTATATCTTGCCATACTGTTCTAGCGCACATTTTTGTATACGGTTGAGGTGATGACACTATACAATCTTCGTGCGAAACTCTGGAGTGTGAAATTAGTTAGAAAGATATCTCAATAATTAATTAACTCCTCACAATATATTTTTTTTTATGTCAGTTACGTCAATATGACTTCACCTCGCCTGATGCTAAGCTAAAGGCAAAGTCTCAGTAAGGGCTGGTAAGGAATTCCAGGTCTTTATGGTGCGGCAAAAAAGAGGCACCGAACCGCTTAGTTCTTGATGGAATTGTTTGCACGGTATGAGGGTGATATCTTAGCCTTACACGTGTTGTTCTGTATAGGAAAGGAGAGGGTGAAACAAGTTGGTGGAGCTCATCGGAACATTCACCATGGTAGAGGCGGTAAAAAACTGCCAAAGAGGCTATGTCTCAACCTAATTGTAACGGTTCGAGAGCGTTGGTAACTTCAGGACTCCCAATAATACGGCCTGCACGTCGCTACAACCTGTCGAGAGCATCTAGGAGGTACTATGCAGAGCCATCCCAGAGATGAGAACACTGCTGCTCCGGTGTGAAAAACCGCCTCACTTTGTTCAAGAATCCGAGTTTCCGCGAGGCCGTTTTGATGATGCTCTCGATGTAGGTTTTATTATTCAGTTTGCAGCGAACATCCATGCCAAGTATATCTAGGTTATCCCGAAGTTCCGTAGAGTGTCCCGAAGAGTAACTTTTGCTGTAAACGCACAAGCCTGCGTCTTCTTGGCATTGAACTCTACCAGGTTCTCAGAGCTCCATTGCGAAATGTGATTCACGACACGATCAAGCTCGAAGAAGAAGCTGTTTATTTTCCCCTACGTTAGCCTGCTTGTTCACAGGGTGACCGTGATATCGTCCGTGTAAGGTACTATCATCTGCATAACAATGTATGCTGCTGACTGACAGCATGTCATTGAGCTGTGCGTTAATGATATGCTCAAAAACCTTGCACAGCACTGAGGTGACCGCTATGGGTTGATAATTGCTCGGGTCTTACTGATCCCCTTTCTTGTGGATCGGCTGCACATTCGCTTACTTCCAAGCTGGTTGCACTGCACCCGCGGTGTATGAGATGCGGTACTGGGGCCTTACTCCGAAAAACGAAAATATTCGTATCCGTTGACGTTTTGACCATTTAGCTACCCCGAAAGTGTTTCGTTTCGGATTTCGGATCCGTCTTCGATCGTTTGACATTGAGGTTGTCGATCGTTATCAGTACACCTCCTAATCCCAAAATACATTTGACGTTATCGCTGTCGTTGTTTGACAAATGGTCCGTTTTCGTTCGATCCGAAACGTTCTTGTTCGATTTTCAGAGTAAGGCCCCAGACGCGTCAGCATGGGAGACAACTCCGCTGCACATTTATGTAGAACTAACGCTGGAATTCCATCGGGATCACTGGCTTTTCGGACATCGAGTTCATCATTGCAGCACTGCACAAATATGGTGTTGCCTGATTAGAATATCAGGCATTACGTGGTCACAGTAGGTAGTGTTCGAGGCTGCATACCACAATCGTCGATCCGGGAATTAGCCGCAAAGAGATTAACCGGCAAGTCGGCTTTCTCCTGCGGCTCATGAACTAGCGATCCGTCATGGTCTCGCAACGGGGGCAGCGAAGGCTAGCAGAAGTTTGATTGCACGGCTTTGGCCAGGCGCCAGTAGCTACGGCTGTCCGTGTGGTGCACCACAAGCTCCTACCCAAGCCGCGCAATGCGCTGGGCATCCGCTTTGATATAAGCCCTCTTGCCTATCCTTGTGGCTTTGTTGTACGCTGCTTTAAACCGACCTACATTAGGATCGCGTTGCGCGGATGCTCTGGTCTAGGCGCGGTACGCCAACCCAAACCAGGGACGCGCCCTGCGGGTACCGGTAACATCAATGTAGAGGATATACTATTCTATAATCAGCCCATAGGATGTACGCATAGTAATCACGGAGTCCATCCCAGTCTGCTGACGAGTAGTGCCAAAGCCGTCGCTTCCCCTGCACAGTTTGAGGGGGCGCTACGATGCGCACCTTGGAACAGACCAGACAGTGGTCGGAGTTACCTAAAGCGGCACGCACCGACACACTGTACTGGTCTGGGTGACTCGTCAGCAGAAGGTCTAGCAAAGAGGGCGCTTGACCTGATATTCGGAACTAATACTGAAAGCCATACGTTTATTGAAAACGAAGATCAGGAAAACTAATTTTTATTTGCCATTTTTATTAGGTTTATATTTTATACTTTAACATAAATAAAGTCTGATTACCATAACCTTATTTTATTTTCAAAACTAGAATAACATTCCTAAGGTTGATTAGTCTACAATGGACATCCCGTATGAACCAGAATAAAATGGTAAGGTTACTTTAATTTTTCAAATTTAGCACAGTCATACGATTGAATAGTATTGCAATAGGATATTATACTATTTAATATATTTCTAAATAACGGGAATAAAATGGTAAAGGTACATTACCAAATCTCAATAACATTAGATATTTACTAACTTGTTAAATTGTAATTATATAAAATTTGAATAATGCAATTAAAGATTTATTAAATCAATATAAAAGCTTCAAAAATTAGCTTTAATTTGAACTTTTATTGGATTGTCTACGTCTAGTATTAGGTAAGTTATAGACAAAAAACGATTTTTTAATTTTCCTGGAAAGTTATGTTTTTGCGATTACCATTTTATTCGCCGGGGCCGGCGATGTGTGTACCATATTAACTATATTTGTGCATATTAATTGGTGTACTTACAGTAAATTTCACTTCTATTCTATTTTACTTTTTATTTTATTTTATTTTAATTTCATTGTGATTTAACTAATTTGACGCTGGATTGACTATACCCCGCCTGATGGTAAGCTCAGGTGGAGTCCAAAAAGTAGTGACTATCCAGACGGCCTTGACAGATGCTTTTTCACGCCCCTCTAAAAGAACCCGAGACTATAAGAGGAAGGGAACACGTGCGAGGGTAAAGCATTCCACTTCTTCATCGTACGACAAAGAATGAAATCACCAAACCGCTTGGTTCGCAATGGTATGGACTGCACCGTATGTGGATGACACCTAAGTCCTGCGCGTGTTGTTCGGAATTCTGTACCTACCATACCAAGATCTGCAGTTCGAATCTAAGTATACCTAAGACCAAACCGATATAATTTCATCATCTGTATCTTAGCTTCAGTGTCCCGGTTGCATCCAAGGCTATCCCCTCTGAGACCGGGGTTCCTTTACTCCTTCTCCTCTTTTTGGTTTTTACCTACGACTTTTATAGGAGCGACTGCCGTCGTCACCCCTCCAAACTTGGTAGGAAAGCCTGTGCCATTGGCTCTTCCGTTAATTAGGTGGTTGGCTGGGACCTGAAGGTCTTGGTAACACATACACCTGGTAAAATTTATTTAAACTAATTTTATTCTATCACAGATTTTATATTGATATTTAATTATCAAAAGGATAAATTACAATAGGAAGTGAAAGGAATAACTATATACAAATAAAAGTTTAGGTGTCGAAAAATTCCTCCCCATCGATGTCGACTGGTAACGTACCCAAAAGGCTGGCGGCAATACCACGTTGGATGGCAATGAAGGTTCTTTGTGCAATTTGATATTAGCTGATCTGATCTAGTCTGACCATTTTGAGAATTTAAGAGATTAGTAATTTGCTCATCTTCACATTTTGACCTATTGCACCACCTCTGAGATGTACCTATCGTTTTTCTAGCCAAAATTACCCTCATCTTGACAATTAAAAAAAAATGAAATTGAAAACATACTCTGTAGTTACATAACAATATAACAACGAATTAAGACCCTCCGTTCTTTTTGTAAACTCAACTCAGTTAAAAAATCCTGACAACTAAATTAATAAATTTAACAAGAATAAAACTACTCCATTTAAGCTACAAGTTACACATAGCAACATTCCATCTGAAACCTAAACACATTAGAATTATCTAACCCTTTAAAGTAAAAAAAAGTTCAAAAACCACACGGTCTACGCGGCTACGGGCTACGCGCTACGGAGGGGCGGAGGGGGGAGAGCGGGATAAAGGAGGCGGTGCCAGAGCCAGCCCTCAGCAAGCCTCGCGAATTGGCACCTCCGTAGCTCGCCGTGTCTCGTCTTACCAGAGAACGCCTCCATGCCAGTCGCGTTCCGACCATCGCCGGAGCACGTCGCGTGTGATTAAAAACAAACTCGTATCGTGTTTAGTGTTTGTGTGTGTCATGTTGGGAATAGCTGGAGCCTCGTGCTAGGTCATGTCACGAAGGAAGCAGAGCAACCCCAAACCGCTGAAACGTAAGTTCCTGGCAGTTTATAAACTTTTCATAACTTTTTTTCATAATTCGTAATTAGAACTAAAAAGTTTGAATTTAGTTCGAAGTTTTTTTAGTTAGTCAAAGTTCTAAATTTGAATTCATTTGATTGCTAGTATTTTAACTAATGTCATAACAGAAGTCAACACTTTTTAGTTTAAACTAACTTAGTAGGGACAAAGTTAAGAACTATTAATTTCTTGTTACGTTTGTGTTGTTGTCAATATTTTCTTACTTACATTTTATACCTACCATATGACTCAAAACTTAAATACTTATGAACTTTAATACCTATTAGAAATAAGAGCGTATCTTGCAAAACTTACTTGCGCTGTTAAATGGTTTTTAATACCGTTTTGTCGAAGGTAAGTACTGTTATTAATTTACACGTTATCATTAATAGATTAAAGACTACGTTTGTATCGATACATTCAGAACAACACAGTCTTTCGACTCACACATCAGTTATAAAAATAATTCAATCATGTTTAACCTTAAGGGTCACCAACTTCTTATGCTTAGCATTTGAACAATAAAATATTTTATAGTAGGTACCTACATACCAAACATTGAGATATGATACCTATGACCACGATAATAATTTGTGCTGTTAGTAGAACTGTCTGATAACATTTATATTCTTATCGGATATGTAATGCAATTAGGAAGTTCTCGAGACTATACATAATAATTTATTCATTGATTTATATTATACACGCTAGATAACTTTACAATGCCACTGAATTCACGGGTGAATAATTAAAATCTAGAAAATACAACCATAGCAACTAAGTTGGAGTGAAATTTGAATAAAGTTGACTTTATGACTTAATTAATTGAAATTCAATACCTATTCTTAAAATGACATGCTGTAGATACAAATTATGATGTAAAAATTATGCACAATATTAAATTAGACCCGCGAATAAATAGTCATGTAAATCTAGAATAAAATTAATTATAAATGACTATTTATCAATGTATAAAACTTTTTTAATTCTTTAAAAAAGTGAAGTTACAAATTGTAGATAGGTTATATTTAGAACCATCGCATTTAGTACTTTGATTTTCCGATAATTTGATTGACTTACCCATACCAATGTTAATAAATCAAAATCCACTTATATTAAGAACATGAACGAGCAGATGTAACGGCAGTCACTCCCTGAAAAGCCAATATACCAATTATTATAAGAGGATCCCGGGCTTGATTGAAAACTTGGAATGCAAATGGGAAATCACTCATAGGTTGATAAGGAATCCTAATCGTGTTGAACTGTAACTCAATAAAAATTTTAAACATTTTGACCTAGGTTTGTAATTTGTAGGTCAAAATATTTTTCTAGTAAGTGCTCTGGTTAGTAGGTGAGCTTGGTTGGATTAGGCTTAGCTTGCTGAATACTTAGTATGTATATATCGAATATTTTGTTTAAGTCCGACATGTTAGATCAGGTACAATAAGCCTTCAATAAGGTAGTTATTTGTTAAGTCAAATTACTTTATGTACTTACACCAAACTTCAAAATGGAGAGGCCTGGGCCATGTCAAACTATTTACTATATTACTTTGATGATTAAAAAGTCATTAAAAATCATACCAGTTTTTATTTGATGGGTTTTATGAAATAGTCATTTTCCACTGCGATTTACTACACTGATCCTGACGTTGCGGTTGCTTTTCGTCAGTCATGGTCACGGAAAAACTAAGTAGGTATGAATTACGCGTGAGTTTCTAACAGTTTCTTGTTGTTTTAAACTTGATATTGATAATCCCATAAATAATTGTATGTCACAACGCAATCTAAAAAAATAAAAGCCTTTCTCAAGGTTTCTTATTTATTACAAACAATAAAATTAATAACCAGTTTTGCCTAATAATAAAATATATATATATTTTTTCATTAAAATGCCCATAAACTGTTGTCAACACTTAAAAATAAAAGTATGTATAACAGATTACATTTATGGTTAATAAATTAAAATATTTACATAAAATTGTAACAAGTAGTAAACAAAATTCAATTCGATTAGAATTTTAGTTCCTTGAAGCTGACTTCTGTTATAATTTTAGTTAACTAAAACTCAAATAATTTATATTAAAAGTATCAAGTTACATACAAAAATAAAAATTCTCAGCTCATTTTACTCAATGAATATTGTTGAGTAAAACGTGAAAACTTAGTTAACTAAAATGAATTTTTACACATGAAAATCTATTTCATTTTCGTGTATAACCCACGTATACCAGCCCCGCTTGTCAGCGGGGCAGCTTTCGTTGGACTCGGGTTCTCTAACACCGGGGTTTAAGGTCACCAAAAGGCATTTCCCTCGCACCCCGGCCTATGATAACCGCCTCAAACGCGTCTGTTCAATTAAAAAAAAAGCAATCTCATTACAGAGAACATGTGATATTTATATTATAATATTTTTTTGTTTGTACCGTCCAGTCCGAGTTCGTTAAACGTTTATCAATAAAATTTATATATTCTTTGATTGTTTACTTATCATTAACGAAGATAGCTTGAACTCTAATTATTGTGGTAACGGCCCGATAAACTCACCGATGACGTTGGGGTGGCCGTGGGGAGAATGTGGGGGGAATGGGCTAAAGTGGACTCATGAATTCTTTATGGGAAAATATTCCCGTAGGGTGATGCGTCGATTATGAGTGACGTTATAATAGGTTAGGGATACGTTTAATCTACTCGTACCTTTGACGTAAGAAAGGGACCTGTCATGTTGTGTCAATCAGTTTTATAGATGCTAAGTGTAAAGTTGTATATTATGTTTCATAGATTAATTAGTTAATTATAGTAAAACTTACTAAATTTTGTTGAAATAAAAGCCGTAGAATCTACAACATTACAATGTGTAAAAATAGATCACCATTTTCTACACCAATCCTATTTGCATTCAAAGCTTCCAGTTTAGGACCGAGGGTTTCAACCTTACTTGCTGCTTAACCGACGAGTCTCTGGTGCAGGCTCTCAGGGTTGGGGGTTAGACGGCAGTCGCTTCCACAGAAACTTATATTATAAACTTATCCAGGAATGTAACGCGTGATAGTGAGGAATACTTGTTAGTTTCTTACATACTAGTTGACATCTCCATAGATAGATAAACTAGTAAAATGCTAACTCTAGTATAGATGTTCTATTTCACGAAGGCGGTTTAGCTGTCATTGTAGTAACACATCTATATACACAATTGCTTTTAAAAATGAATTACTTGCAATGCAATTATTGTTCTACTAGCTACATGAATTTCTTTTGACGGGACATGAACTTTCGCACACACATGTACGCGTATTTACAAGACACAGGTACTACTATTTAATTGATCACCCGCCTTCGTGAGATAGAATATCTATAATGTAACTAGCTGTTGCCCGCGGCTCCGCCCGCGTGGATGTCGAAATCCGTTTCAAAAACTATCCTATCTCTCAAGTTGGATCGAACTGCACATGGTGTGCGAATTTTATTATAATCGGTTAAGTGGTTTAGGAGTCCATTGAGGACAAACATTGTGACACGAGATTTATATATATTAAGATAATGTAATAATAAATAATAAACTAAATAATATATTATATAGTAAATGTAAATATTAATATAATACTTTTTTTTTTTATTGTTCTGGTTTGCTCTGGTTTAATATAAATTTTATGTAGAACTCAAACTGTACTTAAATTAAAATCCTAAATACCGTGTGAACATTAAATTATGAAAACAGAACGTGTCATCTTTTCCCGACGATTCATGACTTCACATGTACCTTTAATTGTATACATTTTTTTTATTTGTTGATTATGCTTATCATAAATAAACAGAATCGTTTCGACACATAGGTACCCGGCGTTGATTTTCAAGAAATTCCTATGAACATCTAACGTACAATTATATTACGCACTCGATAACCTCGTACGTTAATAGCAGGTGTACCATTTAGCAGGTGAGGTTGCCGTAATCTTGTATATACCCTTGATACACCCCTGACTACTCTCCTTTAGTGCCAAGTCTGAACCAGTTGGTGATAAAAAGGACCACCGGTATATAGAAAATATTCAGTTCGGAAATTGAAAACGCTTGGGTGACCGGATCGACCGATCAGTGCGGATAAGAATGTTGATAAACGCTGCCCCAGTTGTGGGTAGTTACCGATTATAAATATGCCAAGACCCTCTGTGTCTGACCCTCCGTGAGGAGATATAGCCGTCGGTCAATTGCATGAGAAGTTAGTGTCCTCAAAGTAAGTTGTGGGGTGCAGTCGCCATTGGTATTAGCTTAAAAGATTCCAAGTTATTGTTAACTTAGATCTGCGTAAAATAATAAACAAATATTGAACTTATCCTTTGAAGTTTATTGTTGTATAATTCATTATTGATTTATTTGCAATGTAAAGATGTTTTGTAAATTTGTTAGATTTCAGCAATTACTTATGTGAACTGTACACATAAAGTATAGAATCTGGTTAAATCAGGAGCCCTTTTTAAATTAGCTATCTAGTCTCGTCTTCCAATTGAGGCAGTCTTTACTAAGTATGTCAAGTAAATACTATACCTACCTATAATCTTTACGCAAGCAACAAGTAAGTTTTTGCAATCGTAAGGACAGTATGGCGACTAATATTTTTCTCACAACCTTCAATAAAGCTAAATTGTTTCTGTCAGAAATCTATTGTAATCACAGAACAAAGAAAAATCCTTGTGTATGTGCATGAACCAGGCTAAAATATAAAGAAATACTTCAAAAAATATGGTACTTATTTACTTAATTTAAAACTTAACTTATTTATGGTATGTAGTTCTGCTCTTCTTATATTTTAAGGTAAAAAGTCTGTGTGAGTGTATTTTTTGGCGACAGCTATTCCTTTGTATTTTTACTTAATTACTACTTCTATGGTTTTTTAATGTTCTGTGATTGTAATACTTTTCATTCGTGCAGGGCTATCACCCGCCGTCCTGCTGCAATCGAGGACACATCCCAAGAAATTATTACAAAAAGTACTTATATTTCCAATGATTTATTCACATCTGACAAGGGACATGGTAGATAAGTGTCCAGTCACCTTCAAAGTACTCGATTTAAACAATAATGAAGACGATGCGATAGCGATACTCACTGGAAAGTATAAAAATAACGATTAAATCTATGTTTACTTGAGCGCTTGATAAAGGGTCAAAGATAACGTATCTGCAGTTTACTTTCTACTTTAAATACTTGAAGCATTACATCAGAATGAACACTTTTGCAGTGCTTGATTTATTTTATATACTCACCAATGGTACAAAAGTCATGCATACAGAAGGTTAGCTTCACGGCTGAAGCTGGTCATAAATACCTATGCTACGCGAATATAGCTCTAGGGCTTACACTAATAAAAATTCTACATGAAATTAATTAAAATGTGGGTGCTAGCACCTCTGCCTACCCCTTCGGGGATATAGGCGTGAGTTTATGTTATGTTATGAAATTAATTATTACGGTGAAGTATACAATTAGTTACGTATTCCGAAAGGTCAGAATCAGCACTTTAAATTATCAGTAAAGATAGGTACTTAGTGGAGTTTGTAAGGATAAAAGATGGTGAAGGGCTAGTATCTCTGCCTACCCTGGACGGAGAGAGGTGTGAGTGCATCATTTTTCATTGGTTGCTTAAGATTTTTATCTTTCTGTAATGAAGAGTAATTTAAAAAATGCCGTTAAATTTTAGTTAAGTAAATTATTATTAAATTTTTGTATGACACATTGACACTCACGGCCATCGCAGAGTCCGACGCGATCCGAAATTCTTGTACGAAAGCGTCTAAGTATGCGTGGATCAATCCACTGTAGAGGTAAATAAAATTAATCGAAGCAAAAAAATATTTATTATGTTTGTAATTCAGACCAAGAAGTTTTCCACTCTTCGCAACACGAAGCACTGAATTTCTTCGATACCAAATGATTTTGATAACCCTGAATTTTTTTTTACCTTTTTAGTGAACATGAGTCATTGAACACTAAAAATCGAAATACCATAGACGAGATAATGGCGGGCATTACCTCCTTTTTGAAGTTGATTAAGTATACTAAAATCTTCTTCGGAATATAAAAAAATATTTTTCCGAAAACTGCATCAAAATCGCACGCGAAATATATTTGCGAAGAAACATACTTACATACAAACAGATAGGTCAAATAATGAACCTTATTTTGCAGTCGCTTAAAAAGAAATACATTCAATAATAAATACTAGTCTAAAAATATCAATCTAAGCTAAAAATACTCACGACATATCAACCTAAAGCCGTTATCATCCCATTTACTCTGAAGTGGTTAGCACTTGTATTTATCTGCCGAATAAAATCTGTAATACATGCACAATTACACTTGTTATCAGACGTAGCAGGATTGAAACATATCGCTCTGCACTTTGCAGGCTGTGATACAACACTATCGTAATAAACCATATGTGGGTTCTCTACGCTGCTAAGTGTAATGCTGATTATAATTTGAGAGATGTAAATGGCTCAGCACTTATCAATCTTGAAAGTGCTACGCGATTTTAATAAGCTTTTATTAACTGCACCTAATAAGTAGTTACTTTTAATTTTTCTTCATCATTATCATCTTTAACTACTTCATCATCATCAGCTACTTTAAAGATCCATCTATAAAATTGAATTCTTGGAATTCTTTACCAGCGCATGTGTTTCCTTCCTGCTATAGTCCAGGGTAATAAGTGGGGCGTGAAAAAGCATTTGATAAGGCCGTCAAGCTGAGCGCCACCACTGTAGCACTATCGGTGTAGGTATGTAGTGGTGACCCCCGATCCTGAGACTTTGCCTTTAGCTTTCCATCAGACGAGGTGAAATTTTGTTGACATGTCCAATAAAAAAAAAGAAATGTGTCATGTATTGTAGCTATAAGGAACATCCATTTGCTTTACCCGTTTTTAAAGTGCTAAGCGATTTTAATAAGCTTTTATTAGCTGCACTTATAGACACTTATGTTTAATTTTTCTTCATCTTTAGCTACTTAATCACCATCAGCTACTTTATAATTTCATAATAGTAAAGATTGAAGACAATAATTTAGCGTTTCTTGAGTCCACCCCTCCAACCTACTGGTACCCAACGGAGGCAGTATGGCCATTGGCCACACATTTTTTTACCCTTGTAGCCACTTAGCGAAGGCAATCATATAGATACCTACCTACTCTTATTTTTGAACTAGCTGTTCCCCTCGACTTTGCCCGTAGCATACTTCAACCTTGTGGCATCCATTTGCCCGATTTGTTAATACTTATGACTACTGCTCCGCTCTCTTAGGAAGTAGCGTGATGATACATAGCGTATAATCTCTCTCAATAAATGGGCTATCCAACATAAAACATATTTTTCAATTCAAACCAGCATTTCCTAAGATTAGCGCATTCAACCAAACACAAACTCGTAGCTCTTCCAAATACATTTTACTTAGACACTTCGTACTGTATAACTACCTTTCAGTAGATACGTGCATTAAATCTTTCCATCTCCGATGTCTCACATCCCAGAGCATTGTAAATACCAAAAAACAATGGTTACAGACTAAATGGCGTGTAATTCAGTCAGATGTGCGCAGGCGCATACGCCGCCATCATTTGCGTAGTGCGCGGCGGTCGGTTGACGCACAATACGCTTTGGTCTCGCCGCCATATAAGTCAGGTGACGTTCGGTTATGTTTCAACATGAATCTTTGTGTTTGTATGGGAGTATGGGAGTTATTATTTCCGTGTATATTGAGTTCAGTGATCTTTCATTATATTTACGACTAGCATATACCAACATGTAGTGACCAAGATAGAGAAAGGGATACTTAGATGGCTTTTTTATACCACTTAGGTGGCAGACAAGCACACGACCCACCTGTTGATGGGCGGAGAGCTATGATGGAGTGGGGAGTCTAGGAAGGGGTGGGAGGAGGAGGGGTACAGTGAGCTCTGGCTACCCTAATTACCGGCGGGAACACAACACGATGGTTATTATGGCCGCGGTCTTCTGTAGAGCGGAGGTACTTCCCCAGTCGGATAGCTCATTTCGAACGGGAGATACCGTCGTGTCCTACCTCCTTCTAAATGGTTCGGAAATGTATACAGGATGGATGAAAGAAGATTGACGAAATAGATACATGAGGCGAGGGTGAATGGGCAACCTGGTAAAGGCCGACCTAGGCGTACATATTCTAATCAGATCCAGGACGGCCGAAAAGCCAGGTCAAAAGTACCCGCAACCGGCGTGCGTGTATGAAAACAATTATGAAAGTTGAAGAAGCGAAAGGAGTATGCCAAGATCGTAGCAAGTGAAAGATGTTGTCTCTGCCTACCTCAATGGGAAAAAGGCGTGATTTGTATGTATGTATGTAGGTATGTATGTATGTAGCATTATACCTGCGGCTCCGCTCGCGTGGACGTCGATTTAATCGCATTTTTCGATTAGGTATACCTTCGGTTCTACTCAACCGATTGTGATCAAACGTGCATATGATTTTAAGTGTGACCAAGCCCTTTAAAAAAGAGTATAGCAAGGTTAAATAAATATTTTTTTGTAATGAAAAATATAACCCTCCTCCCTCACCCCTTCCTAGCCTCCCCGCTCCTTCCCAGCCCTCCTCCCTTACCTTCAGGGTAGGCAGCGCGTGTGTGACACCCTTAGTGTTGCACACGTTCATAGGCCACGATGACCGCTTCCCACCAGGTGGGCCGTGTGCTTGTCTGCCACCAACGTAGTATAAAAAAATGTTCCAAGAATTAGTTTTACAACATACTGCTACAGATAAAGTAATTCTCGGTAAAATTGAAGTTAAAATGAACTATTGCTCATGACTCCATGAAGGTGATACCGATTGGGGTCAACAGAGTTGTGTTTAACGCCTTATTAATAGAACCAATAAATAAATATAATATTTAAGTATAAAAGAAAATAAAGAATTTAAAAAATGCCGACTGCTGTTGAAAACGCTTAGAAAAGTTTGAAAGCAGGCGGTACCCATTAATTTTCTTTCGGTTTATGATTTGCAAAGGGGTACCTCCTGCTATCAAACTTATAAGCTTTTCAACAGCAGTTTGGTTGTTGTAGTTACAACAGATAACCGTTATATTTTTGCTTCTTTTAATTGTCTTCATTTTGGTACCCCACTCAAAAAGTTTGTGTGAAATATTTTTAAGACAACATACATTTTAGCACCAGAAATCATAATTATAATTTTTCACATTTCATGTACTCTATGACAAT
The DNA here is from genome assembly GCA_963576445.1 of Lithosia quadra. Lineage (NCBI taxonomy): Eukaryota > Metazoa > Arthropoda > Insecta > Lepidoptera > Erebidae > Lithosia > Lithosia quadra. The sequence continues at coordinate 17,224,915 of OY754875.1, forward strand.
CGGAAGATGCTTACCATTCATTTGAGACCTCATTCACCGAAATCCGTCCAGCCGTTAGGCCTATACAGGGGAAAAAAGAAAACTACATACATACATACGCGTGGATCACATTAACCTCGCTGGCGCAGTCGGGTAAAAAGTACCTGACCTATGTGTTATTCCAGACTATAAATCTATCCCTACGATTTCCGTTACGATATACCTAGCTATTTAATGCACAACCTGTGTGGCGTCATCAATTATCAAGTGTAATAAGTTGCAATAACATATGTAACTTTGGTGTGTAAGTACATTACAATCGCAAGACAGTGGCAATGGCTGGTATATTGGTAGAAAACATCTGATACGGCTGATAACGTTATCATAATGTTACGTTCGTATCGGTTGTTCTTAAAAATATTACAACCAGTTATCAATAAGTATTTCTTAATTGATTAAATGTTCTTCATTAGTATCTATACGAGCGTGAATTACACCCAAATCAGACGTACCTATCTATTTTTCGGATACGTCACAGAAGCGTAGTACTACGTTTAATGATTTAAAAAAAAATGATTTTAACTCCCTCAATCACTTATACAAAGGTACAATTTGATGGCATAAATTTGCCTCAAATTGGGCCTGGTAGGTACCACCGTGGGTGCGGGCCGGAACCTCCACGTGGTGCACCTGGGCAACGGAGGCGAGCAGCGCCTCCCACTCGCCACGGGAGACGCTGCTGCCTGCGGCCAATCCGGCCGGGGTGGGAGTGGCCCCCTAGAGGGCTGCTCCGAGGCTCTCCATGTGTCCCTCTGACTAGCAGATAGCACAGTGGGGAGCGAGCGGGGGGCGAGCTGATTGTCTGCGCGCCGACGGTTGGGTGACAGGACGGCCTCCTGTCACCCTACACCCCACCGTCGGCGAAGTGGCGCGATGCTCGCCCCACCCCCCCTGTCGGGGGGCCGAGGGGGCCATCTTAAAACCGTAGAGCTGGGGTGCGAGGGATATGCCCATTGGGTAACCTTACACCTCCGTTACTAAGGCCCGAGACGGCGTGCGGTTTTAGTCGGTTCGATCCCGACATAACCACCCCCCATGGCCGACGGGGGTGGTATCCAAGGGGATTTCCGCACGATAAAAAAAAAAAAAGGTAGGTACCACCGTGCACTTTGCGAAAAACCCTCCATAATAATTCAACCTCAGTTGAATTACGTTCAAGGTTCAGCAGGTGCATAGCCGGCGCTTAAGGTGGTGGTTGTCGCAGCACTTGTGGGACCAGTGGGTATTGGCGTGGTCTAAACCAATATCTGTGCTTTATCACGCAGTGCTGCGACGACAATCACCTCTTCTTTCATGAGGCAGTTGAAGGCCACCTTTATGTCACTGTCGGTGTATGTAATGAGGTCCCCCTTCCTGAGACTTTACCTTTAGCTTACCATCAGGTGAAGTCATATTAACGTGACTTTTACTATGCTACAATCCTACAAAAATTATAAATGTGAAAAGTTGTGAATACCGTTTGGATGTTCGTTACTCAATTATGCTCAAACGGCTGAACGGATCTGGCTGAAATGATTTAAACATCTTCACAAAATTTCACATTTTTAATATTAAGGGAGTAGGATAGATAAATTGAGATCATAGAAACAGAATCATACCGTATACGGAATACTTCCTTTAGCGAATTACTTTACCTTAAACTTCCTTACCTTATGAAACTTTAAGATTTTAGTAAGTTCCATGACATACCTATACGACGAATTCTATTAAAACAGGAAAAATAAGATTTCCTGTTTCATCGGGATTTTGTAAACAAATTCCTGTTTATATTTTGCACTTTATTGAGCGACTTAATTAGTGTAAGTCGCTCAATAATGTGCAAGTCGCTACACTAACTTTTGAATTAAGAACTCATTTAGAATTTGAATGCTTCGATAACTTACAGAAAGAATTTTATTATGAATTTAGTTTGATGATACTTTGACGGCCTTTGTGGCGTAGCGGTAGTGTATTCGACTGCTACGACGGGGCCGCAGGTTCGATTCCCGCTCAGTGCAAATATTATTTGTTTGTATGCATAATGTTTATTTGTATTGGGCTGGGTGGTTCTATATATAATTACTTATTATGTATTTTTTTTATTTACAAAAAAAAGTAAAGGTAAGTTTATCAGCGTTCTAGAACCCGTAACACAAGCTAGTTAAACTAAGCTAGGCAATCGAGGTACAGTGAGCTCTGGCTACTCTACTTACCGGCGGGAACATAACCCGATGTCTACTCCAAAAACCTACACTTAAACTATCTAAAGCATATTTTATCAAAACGCACCTCTTATAAACACCCCAATTGAAATATAACCCTACGTCGAAACCATCCCTATTATTTTTATGCAGTTAACCCTCAAAAGTCAAAACGTGCCACGCGTTAGCCCTGGGAACTAGGGGTGTCGGCACAATCGCGGAGGGTTGACGCCCTAACCGCTGACATATGGTCATAAAGACCGTAGCGATTCTACTGTTAACTACGTTTTAAGATAATTTGTTTGAATAACACTGATTTTTGTTTTAATTCTGGTATTTTTGCTACTTTATTGTTGAAGTGAAAAAAGTCATATCTATACTTCTATAATCTATACTAATATTAGCTGTTGCCCGCGACTCCGCCCGCGTGGATGTCGAAATCCGTTTCAAAAACTATCCTATCTCTCAAGTTGGATCGAACTGCACATGGTGTGCGAATTTTATTATAATCGGTTAAGTGGTTTAGGAGTCCATTGAGGACAAACATTGTGACACGAGATTTATATATATTAAGATAAGATTATAAAGAGGTAAAGTTTGTGTTTGTTAAATTCTAAGGGGTAATCTCGGGATCTACTGAACTGATTTTAAAAATTCTTTCACCAATAGAAAGCCACATCATTCGTGAGTGTTATAGGCTATTTTATTGGAAAACTGGAATTTACACCCGGGCGAAGCCGGGTCCCGGGTCGCTAGTAATAAATATTCTTCAACATTCTACACAGCGCTCTCTAGACCCAAAGTAAGCATAGCTTAACTAGCTTGTGTTATGGGTGCTAGCACGCGGATAAACATAACGAGATACCTACATTTTTTTTGTAAATACATACATATTCTACATAATATCAAAGACCATAATAACTAATAGTATTAATATAGCTATGATAACTATATGATTACTATTAGTTATTATGCTATACATATCCTACATAATATCAAAGACCATAATAACTAATAGTGATAATATAGTTATCATAGTCTTTGATAATATACAAATAAATACCCAGATCAATGCATACCAAACGCCACAGAGGACATAATAGTATAGACAAGATTCTGGAACAGTTTCTAAAGCCACTCAAGTCTAAATATTGACCGCAAACTGTACTAAATAAGGATAATATGAACACAGACAGTCAACAATTTGTTTTTAATATTCGCACATAGTGTATTAGTAATAATATTTTATCATATTTGAATCATACGCCGCGTAGTTCCCGTGCAACAGAACTTACGGAAACTTAGGTTTATTTTCATTATACCTATATTACAGGTAAGTAATTAAAATAACTTGTATAGGGCTAGGTCTACCACGAGACGCGCCGGCAGGCATTCGAAATGTGGTAGGTACTATTGCCGCATGCGATATTACTACACGACATTGTGCATTGGACGCAGAAGGTTAGAAACGAGGCCGTGCTTCAGCGTGTTCATTGCCTAGACTAAAAAAAAAATCTACAAGTAGGAATAGCAAGGGGGGCGGGGTTGCGTCGCCAAAAGGTTAAGTCTAGATACACTTATCTGAAGCACTCACACGCTTGAAGGGGTTCATGTATTATACACATAGATTAATACTGATCAAAAATTAAGTCTATTTCAAATGAAATCTTTTGACAATTCGTTTCGAAGTAATTTTTTTAATATTTTTTTATATTTACCAATAAAAAATCATTTAAAAAATTTGACTGTACAATAGGTTGTACATCAATACGACCGATTGTACCTACAACCAATTTTTTTATTGAAGTTTTGTAAAATTTTCAAGGTGTAGTTACAATTAGGAATATTGTATTGTATATATTTATCTTACTTATATACAGAACTTCGAGTGACTAACTAAAAATTATTTTTTTGACTACGATTTTGATAGATAACAATATTATTTTTCTACGAACTTTATCATCTTGATAAAAATAAATTAAGCAAGCGAGCGATAAGTTTTATCGATGGAGGATTAAAATCGCTCCACCAGTCGATAGCGATCTATCGATAAAAATAATGATAGGGACGCACACTAGCCTGCGTTATCTACGCTACCGACTAAGTACTACACCTGAAAATCAAATTGGATTATTGGATTATAATATAAATTATTATTATCTATCAATTACAAATGATGTTAGTCCGTGTTCACACTAACGTAGTGTAGGCAATTTTCGATGTAGATGTTATGTTTTGCTGAAAAGTCTGACAGCAATGTGTGGAAGATAATGACAGATTTTGTTGATAAATAATTTTATTTGTTAACATATTGCCGGCAGTATTATTTACTTATATTATTATAAAATTGTGAAGTAGCTGTGTGGAAATTGGAGATATTTAATAAATTCTACGGTTATGTTAGGTATATTATATAATGAACGATTCTGAACACAAAAATAGTCTAGTATACTTAATACAAAATACGTTTGTATTAGTTGTAAACATACTACCAATAATAGGCATAATATTTTCTGGTTTTCCTTAAGACTGTTGAAAATAAGCACAGTGTATTTTCATTTCATTTGTTTACAATTAATACGATTGTATCTGCGTCTATAAAAATCGATTAAAATTTAATGACTTTAGTTTGAAATAAAACGGTTTTTAACTAATAATTTTATTGTGATTTATTTGGCGTTATTTATTTTATACTGATCACTACTTTTATATGTATTGGAATCTCGGCTCTATATTTGGATGATTTCTCTGCGAATTGAGCTACGCATGCATGTCCAACTGAAATTTTCATCTATAAAAAATATTAATTATACAAATTCGATATTTTCGTCGCTAAATCCATTTCTAAAATAGGAACGCCTTCTCCCTGTACCCACCGTAAATATTTACTATCCGTGTAACCTGATCTATATCTAGTAATCGCTGAGCCCCTTTATCGATATCGATAAAATTTGATCGATCATTTCCAGATAGACATTTAGATAACGATTGTTATCGATACATGGAGATTTATAATTTTTACCTTTATTACTGGCTTAGAAATTCCGGGCTATGGTGATTTAATGTTCATGGTATATTTTATTATAGTGTTATATGGTTTATTTGAGAAATGAAGAGGAAGCAAGATTCGTTTTATGGTTCAAAAATATGTGAAGGTAAGATTAGATGATAAAGTGATTAGAATCGTAAGTTATTGATAATGTTATTTCGTTTTATAATATGTGTACGTGTGCGATACGTTACAAGATGGCGCTTACAGTTTTTGATTTTTAGCTTTAAATTGTGTGAATTATGTGTAACTAATGATTGACACTGACTGACAGAGTCTAATATTTGAAGTGAATAAGTATGTATATTGTTACACTGTATACTAAAATCTATGTACAATTTCATGTATTTCCACCTTGTTTTCGTTACTTTTTGACTGAAAAAATGTTCGCTTTATAATAACATTATATTATGACATCGGTGAGTACCCATCCTTACTTTAGTGAGTGGACTTATATTTTTATCGATATAAAAGTTAGATATAACTTTCAGGCCCTCCCCCTTCCCTTCAGGGTAGGCAGCGCGTGTATGAAAACCTTAGTATTGCACACGTCCATAGGCCACGGTGACCTCTTCCCATCAGGTGGGCCGTGTGCTTGTCTGCCACCTACGTAATATAAAAAAAGGTATTACGTCTATTTTCTTAAAAGTTGCAGGATCACACATTGCCTCTTATGAAATAGGCAACCCTATTATTATATACCCTAGAGGCGGGGTCATAAATGTAACTACATAATATATTATTGTCCTTAATTTAATGTTCTCTACTGGCCTATACTATAGAATTTCGATATCGTCAATGAGTTGTGGAGGTCAGATGGCAGTCGCTCCACAGCAAATATCGAAGTTAGACCGTTTCGTAGTTAGACTGAAAAACCGACTCCAACTAAGTTGAGAAAAGCCGCAGGGTTGATGATGACACAACACGGTATTCACCAGTTACAATTTTGATTAAACGTCGTTTACCGCAACGGATCAGATCGCGAAGTAGATTGGGTTTAATTTATTAACGTTCACATTGATAAATAGCGAGATGTTATCAATTAAAAATGTATGTCTCTTATGTACACGTGGGATGAAGATGTGTGGGCACCTTTCATTTGTTTGTTTTAACATTTCCTGTCACGAGATGGCGCTGTAATCAGAAAATAAAACGCGCTAACGTTTTGGGACTAGGCTTTCGTAGCAACTATTTCGTTTTTATTTCATTCAAAAGTTGTACACAAATACATACTTACTTAGATACATATATTCATGCCTTTTTCCCTCCGGTGTAGGCAGAGACAACAGACCGCTATATGCTTTTGTGGACTAACTGTTAATTACACCCAAATGAAATAATTATAGAATGGCGTACAATATTAATTATTTATTTATTTACTACGAATATGATATTTACATGGGGTGATCAGATAAACTTTTTTTGTCTATTATGACATTTCTGATTACTTGGTGTAGTTGTATATTATTAATCTATATGGGCAGATTTGACAGCCTCCGTGGCGTAGCGGTAGTGAACGCAGCCGCTGCGCAGGTGGCTGCGCAGCGGATGAATATGGGTATTTGCATTGGTCTGGTCGTGCCTCGGAGTGCACGTTAAGCCGTCGGTCCCGGTTGCCATTTAAACATCTATGGCAGTCGTTACGGGTAGTTGAAGCCCTAAATAGTCCAACAACAACGGTCTAGCTGCAATGCTTCGATATCACCTAATGCCACCAGTCAGTCGCATGGCAGTCGCTTCACGGAAAATATCGAGGTCCAGCCAAATCCGCAGTTAAGACTGGTAAAGCGGACCCCAGACTCCGGGAGCTTTGGCTACGACTGGGATTAACGCTAGGTTGAAGGAAGGGGGCGTATTTCTCAGACTCGAGTTTCTCCTTTGCAATAATTAATGAGAATTACAATTCCCGTTTTTGCCCTGAAAACATAACTATTATCGAATGCCCACATTCACACACACCTATTTACGTATTGATTTGTAAACGTTGTAAACGCATATCTGTACATCAGTAGCAAGCGATCTGCTGATAACAGCGTTATCATCACGCTATCCTGATACTATAAATCGTGGACAGCAATCATATACACTCATTACACGTGTAGGTCGCGATTATCTGTGTATACATGGTGATACCATATTTGGGTTTCATTGGTTGGATGGAAAAACGTCTCAGTTTTTTTTAACACGTCTAAATGACTTTACCTCGCCTGATGGTAAGCTAAAGGCAAAGTCTCAGGACTGGGGTCACCATCACATACACCGGATAGTTAATCGAATTAGATACGTACCTAGTTTTTTTATATCGGTCACGTCAATATTATGACTGATTTCGCCTCGCCTGTTGGTTTTTTTATATACCTATAGGACACATCAACTTGACTTCACCTCGCCTGATGGTAAGCTGAAGCTAAAGTCTCAGGAAAGAGGATCACCATTACATACACGTACCGTGTTAACAATGGGAACAAGAGGATTGTTGTCGTAGCACCGCGTGACACCCACGGGTCCGGGTCCCACTAGTGCTGCGACCACAATCGTTCCTAAGCTAAGAGTAAAGATTTTGGGGAAGTAAGCTTTTTTTCGTGCAGAAATCTTTAGAGATACCACACGGCTGGCAAGCGGGATGTTATGTCGACGCCATCTTGAGTTACAGTCTATTGGTTGTAAGGTGGAAAAGGCATTCCCCTCGTACCCCGACTAACCTTGCGCCATCTACGGCTTCAGCTACCCCTCGGGTATGCGAACTACATTATCTCCATCTTACCCCGGAGAAAGAAAAGTGGGAATTTAAAAAAACAACTGTTTCTGGTATGTATCTTACTTACGCACATATGCATTCGTTACTTTACTATTACAAATATGCACTTCAATTGTATTTATTTCAACTAAGTATTCCACAGTTTTTATACTGAAAATATAGATGTCGAGAACCGATAAACCCCTCTATGAAACCATTCTTTATAAGAAAAGAGTGTTCTGTAATCGCATTGGGTTCGAGAACTTAGCACTTGCAACGGTCACTATTTGCTGCATCTTAATATCAGATACTGTTGGGCACGGGTCTCCTCTCCTCTAACGAGAGAGCTGATAGGTTTACACCTTAATCCAGACACGCTGGCCTAATGCGGGTTGGTGGATCGGACATGTCCGTAGAATTCCTTCCTTTTTTTTTTTTTGGTTTTCCTCACGATGTTTATCCTTCACCGTCAGCAGATGGCAAGCCACGTGATTAGCACATATAAATTTCACAAAGGGAAATTCACATTGGTACTGTCCGGCCGGATTCGAACTCGATACCTCTGAGTAGTACCGCGTCTTATCCATTCAGCTACCATCGCACTTATATCAGATTCTTGAATAATTTTCTACCATTTTTCCAAGTTTGTTTTTCTAATTATTTTCAAACCCCGATCTGTGTCTACGATCGTATTAACTGGCGCCGATAGCGAATCGCGAGGGACGTGAGAATGTTTTTATCATCGCAGGCGCATCCCGCCCGCCATTACTCAGCGATAAGGCACGAATATTAGCCGACACTGAAATCTGATGCCGATGCTCCGATCAACCATTTTGACTTTCAAATGAACTGTGTGCTAGATCACTTATCTAGCCTTGCTTAGCAGAAACCTAGTAAGTACTCGATAGTCAGGGTGCAATAGAAAATAGATGCGGTATAGTTGCGCCAGCGCAACATAAGGCAATACACATATACAGTGCAGAGTTTTGTAGATAGTTAGCTACGCTGCTGTGCTCTACCAAGTTTTAGGCATGTCTGCCCCCGTAGACAAGGTGGCACAAGCGTAAATCGCGAACGAAAGAAATAGAATAGATCGACTAATCACACCCAAGCTAGTCGCCGGCGTATGATGCGAGCGATGGGATCACAAGCTTGCATTCCTTTTGCTAGCGATTTACGCTTGTGCCACTTGTCTACGGGCCGTTCAGTCGACCAGACGCGATTCAGTAACAAACATGCTAACATCTTCGCAAACTTTCACATCTATTCTCCGATTGACCGGTTCTACTTAACCAATTACAACCAAACATGTGGTAAATTTTGAGCCTAAGCAAGACCTTTCTAATAAAAAAAAAACCGCATCAAAATCTGTTCAGTAGTTTTTACGTCCATCACTAGCATAGGAAGTAGGATCTTTTACTTCCAAGATCTACACCCAAGTCAACCTCACCAGCAAGTCAAGACAAGGTATATTACTAGTGGCGGTAGCTTCCCTGGATGCTATTTTTTATACCATTTAGATGGCAGACAAGCACACGACCCACCTCATGGGGAGCGGTCATCGTTGCCTATGGACGTGTGCAACAACAGGGGCGTTACACTCGCGCTGCCGACCCTGCAAAAACCCTCTAATGCCCTTCTTGAAGAACCCCATATTGTAGACGCTAGGGAAAACCATGTTAGGGAGATCATTCCACAGCCTAAGCGTGCACGGAATAAAATTTCTTTCGTGCGCTGCAGGCGGTTAATAGTTAGGACATTTTAAGCTTGTTAAATAATTAACCACTTGAAATAATATTTTCGGTAGCTTGACTGTACTTTATTAAAAAAACGGGTGGAATCGGGAACTTAAATAATCGTCATTTTTAATGATACATTTTCGGGTTGAAACGGGAACGGGTGGAAACGACACTAAGCCAAACAGTTTTATCATCAGTAATTATATTAAATAATATTAATGTGAACATCAAGCACTTGATATGTCGCGATCGTTTGATAAACATACATACAGTGTGCTGTGTTTGTGATAAGCTGATACAGAATGGGATGACAAACGAGCCTTTCATTTAATGTTTTATTTCAACATACAAAGTTGGAAATTAAGAAGTATGTATTGATGACCTTTTTTCTCGTGCAGAACTGACTTGACCCCATGTAGAACATTAAGAAGTTGTATCATGATATTGTTGACAGTAAAATGTGACCAAATGAAAAGTCCAACAACAACAGTCTAGCTGCAATGCTTCGATATCAGCTAATGTCACCATTGGGTTGTGAAGGTCAGATGGCAGTCGCTTCACGGAAAATATCGAGGTCCAGCCAAATCCGCAGTTAAGACTAGTAAAGCGGACCCCAGACTCCGAGGTGAAAGCTTTGGATGCGACTGGGATTAACGCTAGGTTGAAGAAGAATTGTTGAAAGTAAAAAATATCCTATTTTATACTATTTTAGCATAAATACCAGCAATTAATTCCGGATTCAGTAACGACACGTTTGCAAAATGTGTGATTTCAATTCGATTAGAAGGAAAAATGAAAAAAAAAACTATGTTATTTGCCCAAGTCCCTTCCATCTCCGAACGAGCAGACGAAGTGTGACGCGCCACCAGTACATGGTGGCTATCCAAGTCTACGTTTTGGTAGAACGTTCATCATGCGTAGGTACTGCTAAAGATTAAAATGACTGAGTCTATGTTTTCGGAAAGCTGGATAATCTAGGAATCTTTAAGTCTAGAGTGAACAAGTTACTGCTAGGTAAACGTGCTCCACTGTCAACATCGCTTACCAACAGGTGAAATTGTGGTCAAACGCGAGTCTATTAACAATCAAAAAAATCAAACTAGGTATAGATCGTGAATTCGGAGTGTATCTCAAAAATATAAAATCAAAGTTCACAGTTAGTATAATCTTATTGTTTCCATAACAGGAGTTATGATAATTTCACGCTCAAAGATAATGTTGTGAACCGGTATTTACAATAGCGTTTAACTGATTAAGTAACAGTCATTATCTCTGTACTTGTGTACCTATCTTAATGTTTAGAAATTAGTCTATATTGATAATTTTCATATGTAGATAGAATCGTCTATGGTATGCTCGGATCCTGCATGTTGCTTAATTCTACCTAAATGTAGAGTTTGTCAGTTTATTTGCTACTTGTACTTGCTTTTGTGAGTAGATCACAAAAGCTGGCTGAGACTTAAAAGAGAAATAATAGTCTTCTTAGGGCCAAACTTAACCGCTGATCGGTGCTAATTTTATTTTTTGATATTTGTAGGTCGTTTGTAAATTATGGTCTAAACAGAATGAACGTTATTACGTGAAAATGTCTAGACAAATTAGGCTGAAATCAGAACAGAATAGATGACCTACATCATAATATAGGTACCAGCTTTAATGTACGTGCATACGTACCATGGGGTCGTTCGTCTTTCACACTAAGAAATATTCGGACCATGGTGTGAATCGCGGAATGGCCTCTTTTGAATTGGCTGTTTGACACCAAGATCAAAACATGGTCCGAATCAGGACTTTAAAAAGAGACGTCAATAACGCACCTATTAATTCTTTCCCTGCACCACCTTTGGTGGACTTGTAAAGAATGCCAGTGGCTTAAGTCCTCCTGTGAGTGTTCATAGAGTGTAATAAAAAAAATTAACTCTATACCTATATTAATTCCACGAAATCATCTCTAGAATTAATAGATCGACATCATCATTTCATCATTCTCTGAACCTTTTTCCCAACTCAGTTGGGGTCGGCTTTCCAGTCTAACTGTGATGCGGCTGAACTTCGATATTTTCTGTAGAGCGACTGCCATCTGACCTCCACAACCAATGCTCATTATGACCAATGGCGATATCGAAGTTTCAAGTTAGACTGGTTGGACTTTTGTGGGCTCCAACTACCCGTAACGACTGCCATAGATGTTTGTGTGGCAACCGGGACCGACGGCTTAACGTGCTCTCCGAGGCACTAACAAACTTGCGATAAATACACACATAACTTCGAAAAACATCGAAAAGTCATTGGTGTGTGCCATGGTGAACCTGGGATCGAACCCGAGACCTCGTCTCAGCAGTCCATTACCCAAACCACTAGGCTACCGCAGTCGTTAATTAATAGATCGACATCCAACTATAATGTAGCATGTAGGTACAAAACTGAGAAAACAAGAAAAGATCGGTCAACAATAATTAACTTTCCAACGTTGATAATCGTTATGATATAGTAGCATGCGTCCATCACGCATCACCTGTCTCTTTCGCACTCAAGCCACCGCTATTTCTGTCTCTTATCAGTATCGAAATTTAAAAAATAAAATAATGAGTAGTATCGCTATCGGCAGCATCCGCTAACGTATCAGTTATGATAACTCGGCATCTGGCTGTGTCAACGGTCGCTGATTTGTGCCGTTCTATGTACGATAATGCTTGTGTAATCTTCACTACATTTATATCTATATATTGGAGCGTGTATAAGCGTGTATAATGTATATATTATATGAGAGGGGCTCGTGAGTAACTGAGCAGATTATCACTTTGCAAAGTTATATATGCTGCAGTCAAAACTCTTAACCAGTCAAAAGTACTTTTAATGTTGTTTTTAACGTTTTGATCAATCACTTCAACTCACAACACAAGATCTGTTCAACAAACAGATCAAAATGACTTCACCTCGCCTGATGGTAAGCTAAAGGCAAAGTTTCAGGACCGGGGTCACCACTACACCGATAGTGCTACAGTGGCGTCAAATGCTTTTTTACGCTCTACACATGCGCTGGTAAAGAATTCCAAGTTATAGTGCGGCAAATAAAAGAGGCACCGAACCGCTTGGTTCTTGATAAAATTTCTTCTTCTTTCTTGATGATTGCACTGTATGAGGGTGATACCTCAGCCTGACACGTGTTGTTCTGTATAGGAAAGGAGAGGGTGGTATTAATTGGAAGAGCTCATCGGAACACTCGCCATTGTAGAGCCGGTAAAAAACTGCCAAAGAAGCAATATCTCTACGTAGCTTTATAGCACTGCTCATAAGTGTTTCAGAGCGTTATTTTCACCTCACCATTGAAACAAAATAGGTAAGTACTCTTATATCTCCGATAATATCAACTATCATACGAGCTTTTTATAGCCATCTTGGTTCTTATTTACGATCCAACACAGACTATTAAAAAAGCTCATTGTCGATACCAAATACGCACAATCGACCCTTAACTGTTAATCTGTGGTTGCGATAACCTTTGAACCGAGATAAACTTGTCAACGATAATCAGATACTGGCACACGTACCCGGTCCATGTAGTGATACGGCTGGGTGACTACATGACTCCGGTCACATGTCGCAGTGAACTCACTCACTACTCACTCTTAACTCATACTAATATCACAAAGGCAAAAGTTACTCTGTCTGTCACGCTTTCGCGCCTAAACCATGGCACCCGTTTTGTTGGAATTTGTTACGGGGTACTTAAGCTTGGTCAAGGACGTAGACTATTATGGCCATAATAACCATTGTGTTGTGTTCCCGGCGGTAAGTAGGGTAGCCAGAGCTCACGGGAGGGATTCTGTGCTGTCAGTACCGAAACGCTCTCTGAACCCCCCCCCCCCCCCCCAACCCCTCTCTTATTCCCTTCTACCAACAACTCCCCTTCAGGGTCGGCAGCGTGAGTGTGACGCCCCTGGTGTTGCATGCGGCTATAGGCCACAGTGACCGCTTACCATCAGGTGGGCCGTGTGCTTGCCTGCCGCCTAAGTAGTATTAAAAGGGCTTGAAGGTTCAGCAGCTACAGCATGGCGTTCGTAGATATATATTATCTTCCTTTTTCTTCAACCAATAATATCGCAAAAAAATATGGAGCAGTGAGGTTAAGTGACGATTTGTTTATGCGATAACTTTTTTCTGTGATTTTATTGGGAGAAAGGAGGTAAAAGAGCAAACAGGTGCCGGGCACCGAGTTGAAAGTCTCATTATGCAAATAGGTACAACACTAGATGAATATGACGAAACAGAAAGGAAACATAAAAAATATAATTTAAAAAATCAAAATACCCGACTGCGTAAGAAACTAATAAAAAAAAATGTTAATTAAAGAAATCCGTCCAGTGGTTTGGAAGATATTGAGGCAATAAAGAATCTTACAAACATACATAGGTACATACAAGATACGCGTGGAATACATAACCCTTTTTGGCAGTCGGGTAAAAAATAGGGCGTTAGAAACTAAATACATAAGTACTATACTTCAAAGAACACCATAATATTATAATATGTTAAAGCTAAATGTAACCGTATGTTCGTTTTCGTGTCTTATCTCGGCCACTCTATCGCTGAGACAAAGCAACTCGTGATGTAAGCCGTGCATTTGTTTTACAACCGGCTATCGGCTTGTTATCGGTAAAAATTACTTACATAGTAATTAGAATCCGGCTAGAATAGATTAGGTTTAGCTATATAGGTGGGGGTGAGTGGCTAACCTACATAGAGCGGGTCGCCTTACACCTCGGCGCTCGAAGACCCGAGACAAGGAGGAGGCGTGCAGCTGCGAACCACATGTATTTATGGAGGTAGGACACGACGGTATCTCCCGTCCGAAATGAGCTTTCCGACTAGGGAAGTACCTCCGCTCTACAGAAGACCGCGGCTATTATAACCATCGTGTTGTGTTCCCGCAGGTAATCAGGATAGCCAGAGCTCACTGTACCCCTCCTCCCCCCACCCCTGCCTAGACTCTCCACCCCATCCTAGCACTCCCCCCTTCCCTTCAGGGTAGGCAGCGCGTCTATGACAAACATCGTGAGGAAACCCACATGTCCTAGAAGAAATTCTAAGGACATGTCCGATCCACCAACCGGCATTAGGCCAGCGTGTGTGGATTAAGTTCTAAACCCTCTGAGCTCTCTCGTTAGAGGAGAGGAGACCCGTGCCCAGCAGTGGGACATAAATGGGTTGCTATCAGGCTTAAGTTAAGTATACGATATACCTACCTATCTAATTGGGTATTCGGTAGTTTGTATATAAACACACGAAAACACAACAAGTAAATACAATAAACAGAGATTCATTACGGTTATCTTATCAGTGAGACAGCCACCATTACGAGAAGTATCTATCTGCCCTTATCAGTACCTTATCGGCAGATGAGCGAAGAGCCAAATCGGTCCATCGTTAAAGATGACGTACGTTATAAATTCATATTTAATTATATATATCTAATTGTAGATAGATAGTTATTTATGGAAAATAACAATGATAGAAAAGTGAGTTGTATAGGTATATTTTTATACCACTCAGATAGCAAACAATTATAGGTCTTTACTAAAGGTAATTATAGGTATCCTACTGCCTAATATCATAACATAACATAACATAAACTCACGCCTATATCCCCGAAGGGGTAGGCAGAGGTGCTAGCACTCACATTTCGCCAGTTTATGTTTAGGTCCCGATGTAATAGGTGGCGAGCCTGTTGCCATTAACCTTCACATTAACATTTAAAATATCGTACTATTATTATAAAACTAGCCTTTAACCAAGTTTGATCAAAATCCCTCCCGTAGTTTTTGATCCATGTGTTCACATACAGACAGACAAACAGACAGAAAGACAAAAAAAATATTGATTACCTATTTTTTGCATTAGTATCGATCACCAATCATCACCCAATAGTTATTTTGTAATTCTGTATGTAATTTTGTATATTCAATGTACAGAATTGACCTCTCTACAGTTTTATTATAAGTTGTGAAATTTTGTGAAGACGTTTAGTATTTGTTACTCAATCACCCTCTAACGGCTGAACAGATCTGGCTGAATTTTGGTACAGGGATAGATTATAGTCTGGAATAACATATAGGTAACGGGAGCGGGAACAGTTTTCCACACTGGCGAAGCCGCGGTAAAACAAATATGTAGGTACCCAGGCAGAACAAGAACAGGAAATTATATATGGCAATGACTGGTTATAGTGGTTATGCCTATTCCAGCTCCTAATTAGGACTAGGGTATCTAGCAGATGATGATTAAGTATAGGTACATATATTAATATAATTAAGTTGTTATTATTCTATTATTATAACCAATTGTGGTTAAAATTTTAGGTACTAATAAAATAATTAAGACTTTGGGTAATTCATAAGCACTTCCTTATTAGTGAATAACCTATACTAATATTGTAAATGCGAAAGTAACTCTGTCTGTCTTTCTGTCTATCTGTCTGTTACGCTTTCAAGCCTAAACCACTGAATCTATTTTGATGAAATTTGGTACAGAGATGAACTAGAACTCAGGCAAGAACATGGGCTACAGTCCAGTCTACGGTGGTACAGTGACGATTTTTTTTACAATCTTGAATTTCACGGGTATTTTAGTTAATAAAACCATCAAAATTTTTACCAAAAAATTTAGATTTGTTTTAATAATACCTACGCATATGCGATGTCAGCTGAATGGATAAGGACGCGGCCTCTACTCAGAGGTTTTGAGTTCGAACCCGGCCGGACAGCACCAATTTGAATTTCACTTTGTGGAATTTATATGTGCTGATCAAATGATTTAGGTACCATCTGCTGACAGTGAAGGAAAAACATCGCAAGGAAACCCACATATTCTAGAAGAAATTCTAAGGACTTGTCCGATCCACCAACCCGCATTAGGCCAGCGTGTGTAGATTAAGGTCTAAACCCTCTCAGCTCTCTCGTTAGAGGAAAGGAGACCCGTGCCCAGCAATGGGTCATAAATACACTCGAGAGCAATGAATCCGGGTCACTTAAACGAAGAAACTGGTTCTAACCTACGCAGACCAGGAACGGGCAGAACCAGGTGTACCACAGCACGAGAAGACCGATACTTGGTGAACACCATGCTTCGAAATCGCTTTCTCATAGGAACTGAACTCACCAATCAGTTTCGACGCCTCGGAGGAAGTAACCCAAGTGCATGGACAGTAAGACGTCGGCTTGCTGAATCTAACTTAAAACCCCTTAGACCTGCAAACGGCCCTAAACTGGAGCGTGGGCATCGTATTTCGAGACTAAGATATGCCCTGTTTCCTATTTTTGTTTTAAGGAGAGATCAGCAGTTTTTTTCTTTATGTAATTTTGTGTTAATAAAATGTATGGTGACTCATATTTTTTTTACTTTCATTTAAGGAGTATTACATTGTCTATTAAATACAATTTATTGCATTAACCTATCATTTTTAGTTTCCGAGATTTTTAACATTCTTTAAGTGACCCGGATTCATTGCTCTCGAGTGTATATTGCTATTATAATACCTACACTTAATTAAACCAGCAAAATGGAGAAACAGAAACTCCTAACCTTCTACAGGGTAGGCAGCGCGAGAGTGACGCCCCTGGTCCACGTCCATAGGGACCATAGGCCACGGTATTCGCTTCCCAGCAAGTGGGCCGTGTGCTTATCTGCCACCTGTGATACAAAAAATTATTTTTCGTGTTTCCTTCCTCATACAGTCCCGGGTCCTTTAAGCGGGACGTGAAAAAGCATTTGATGAGGCCGCCAAGCTGAGAGCCACCATTGTGGCACTATCGGTGTTTGCAATGGTGACTCTCATTCCAGAGACTTTGCCTTTAGCTTACCATCATGCGAAGTGAAGTCATGTTGACGTGTCCGACATAAAAAAAAATAGCAGCATCATCATTGAAAACTTTAAGGTTATAATATTGTCATTTAAATTTCAAAAGTCAAACTTTTTTACCAACAGCAAATTGTACAGTGGTACATCGTAAAGAGGCCCAACCTCAACTTTCTGATGCTATCGCCTCCTATTACCTCCCGTGATTAAACAATGGCGGTGTAATCGAAAAAATAATTCGCCCAATTTGTCCAACCGCTTGACTGATGCCCGCCCAATTTATACCAACAGATAGAGATGGCCTGATTGTTAACTCGCTCCGAAGGTAATTAGTACTATTTGTTTTGGCCGTGTTATCGTGTCGGAGATCGGCCCGCGTATCGTAGAACAATGGGAACGTACCGGATTTCGAAATAATTTTATTAATTTGATTACGAAAAGAAGTGATAGTGATTTGTTGGACTAATTTATTTTTTTAGTGTTTTTTTTTTCAATTGTACTTTTGAATACTATTAGCAAGTTAATTGAATTAGTAGAGAAAATGTTGAATAAAATAATTTAGAATAAAATAAAGGTTTCCCATGCTACCTTCTCATGTTTTTGTCGGACCCCATACTTATCATTAGTCAGTTCCGGATGAGAGTAAAAATTTTTTGTTTCGTAAATACATAACTTGCTTACATTTAAGTAGGTATAGGTACATAGAATCATCCAGAACAAAAAAAAATAAGTAATAGATTTATTCAAGCATACAAATATTTGAACTAAGCGGGCATCGCATCGAGTGTATCCCATCTGCCCCGGTTTATATAATATTTATATGGGATTATCCTTGGTATGCCTGACAATAAATTTAAAACATTTGTTAAGGCCACCTTATGCAAAAAAGCATACTATAGGACTACTGATTACCTTGAAGACAAAAATGTCTGGCTTGAGCATGGTGCAGGCCCCTCCTAGAATGCTAAAGTGCTACAACTACATAATGCTGTAGTTGTGGCATTTGCCTACTACAAATATATTGATATTGTGGTAGGCACGCGACCTTTTTTGCTATTTTTTTGACATTAGTATATTTTTGACATTTTCAATTATTTTATTGTTTAACTTCGGTTAAAATTTATTATATATTTTTTTTTTTTTTATATACCTTTATTTATATTGACACGAGACCAAATGTACATTCGTCCATATTTAGTCTTAAGATATCTATGTATAACCTGACGTCTTAAAATGCAGCAGTGGAGTTTGTTGCGCCGTTTCTTCTCCACTAGCGCCTAGGAAGCGGTGGTAAACTTAGTATTAAGTAGTTTTTGACGTCAAAAAGATGTAATTACGTTACACTATTTTGAAAAATAAAGAAATTGAAATTGAAATTGAAATTACCACATCGTTTCATAAAAAGTAGCTTCGCAAGTCCAGTCTTGATGTTACATCAACCAGTTAGGTTATGAATCAGACTGGTAATTCGTTGAGACACCCGGCGCGGCCACCCGCGTTATACCGAGAACCACTTGCAGTAGGTATTCGGTTACACTAATCGAGTATTACTCTGTATCTGTAAATATATGTACTTAGATTTAATGTATGTTTGTACGTTGTGCTTATTGGTTAAGGAGTCGGACAATCAAGGGATCGCGTGTTTGAATAAGTCTTCCAATGCAAGAATCGAACCTTAGACTTCATAACAACACGCATTCATAAATCGCTACGTCTACCCACACCCCTAAGTCACTTACCATTTAAATCAATTACTTTTCCCCATGAAAACACTTCCAGGATATTCGTACTCTCAACTTCACGAGATTCACCAAAGAAATTGTTAGAATATAAACAAAACCTAATGTGCGATGTACGTCATTCTATTGCCACAACTTCTACGTTTCGAAGCTTGGCAGACTAATCAGGCGTTTCATCTTTCCTAAGCAATCCTCCAAGTGATCATCGCCAAGAAATTCTCAACCCTATAGCTCTCAACCTAGAGTATATTTCGCCTTCCAGGCTGTCTTTCCTCGACCTACGGCCTCGCGATCCATTTCATCTCTTCGAAGCATAAACTACATTATAGGCGTCAATTGTTAACAACCTCTCGATTCTCGTGAATCGATATGATCGATTACGTAGCTTATTTTCTCGCACTATTCGATTGTTTTATTCGATTCGAATTTTATTCGATCTACGCCGTAGGCTTAGCTTATGTGATGAGATGTTATTAGAGTTTCATATTTTTAAGAATTTATTTAAAAACGTTGTCCGTTTGTGTCCTTTGCACGTTAGTAAAATTAGACGAAGTGGCTGGACCAATTTTGATATAAAAAAAGTTAAATGCATGTCTGTGTTCACGCTCATATCTATGTTTATCATGGGTACAGCTATTAAAATATATAAAGAGTACTTAAACAATACATTCAACTTTTCAATAATCTGAAATTCCATCAAGTCAAATTAGTTGATTAATAAACAATCCAATGAATTTCAAAATCTTTACTCGCATTGGAGTGAAGATTTTAAATTGGATTGCTTACTACCCGACTGCCAAGAAGGGCAATGTTTTTTTCTTATGTTGACAAAATTTTTTCATTAACATAATATTTAACGTTTCAATTAACGATGAGACTATTAATATTATGTGTAATAATTGTCTGCCTCTATTTTAAAAATAAATGTATTATTCAGCTTGCAATGTTTTTTGTATTAAGTACTAGCAAAGATCACATTTTGAACTAAAATTTAAATCTGTATTTGTCAAAACGTAACATAATCTGTAATTTTGTTGTACCTAGCACATGCCTTCTAATACCTTGCCATTTGCTTGCTATTGACACTAATAAGACAATGTTGGTGTTTACACTGTTGATATGCCTAAATAAATAAATCGATTTGAAACTTTATAAGAATGTTACCTTACCACCTAATTAATTGATAACATTTTTTTTATGATAAAAATACAATGAAATTTAATAATATTGACATTAAAATAAAAACTAAAAACTAAACACTAAACAAAATAAATATTTACATGGCGTCAAAAAATTCCTTCGCATCATCGCTGACTGGTAATGTGCTCAGAAGGCTGGCAGCATTGCCACGCTGAATGGCAATGCTGTTTCTCTGTGCAAGATAGAGTCCAGCCTTCTGGTCACCTGTGGCGTCGATCAGCCGCTTCGCCAAGTCTTTGTAGACAAGGCGGGCACTTGGACCCCATGACCCCAGCGTCTCAACCCCAAACGGCTCAAAAATGTAATCACCAACTAAGTTGGAGTATTTACGCCGTTTGAGGTTTTCTGCAGATGCAGCAGCAGCGCCGGCACAGCTTACTGTGCTTGGAAGATGTGAAGGCGCAAGGGTGTCGACGCACGTTGCGTCCCACACCAAGGGCCTACCCATCTTCCAAGGCAGCAATGACATACCATCCGGTCTCTTGCCATCGTCACGTACCAGTCCATTAGGTTCACGAACGGCTGGCACGCCGGTGGTGACAAGAGCACGGCGGATGATGTCATTGATGCAGGCATGGCGCGATATTCGGCCTGCGCTTCTGCTGCATGAAAGGCCATGGTGTCCAAGGCTGTCGACGGCTTCACCACAGTGGCAATGATGCGGAGAAACACATGGCGCGCCTAGACGGAGGCAAGTGGCAAGGCGGAAAGTAGTATCGTCCAACATGGTACCTGTGTTGGACGATGGAAGTGCCTGGATCCAGAGCCCTGACAGATTTGATGCTGAAGTTAAGATTTGGATATTGGAATTCTTTAACTATCACTAAAAACCAAACATAGTCCAGTTTACGTCTGTGTAAGTACCTAACAATATTATGCCACGCTTCCCATCAGGTGGGGCGTGTGCTTGTCTGCCACCTAAGTAGTATAAAAAAAAATTTGAGGTTAAGATTTTGACACTTGTCTTCGATATCAGTTCATCTATGACGAATGTTAATAACTGTCACAAATTTATATTTTAAATTCTAAATCTATAAATTAAGGTTCAATATTGAATGGAGGGTCGTGGGTGTATTTTTTATAGGTTTATTGTTAAGGACAGTGTTCGTTTGTTTTGACAGTACGTGTTCGGTTACGGGTGACTACGATTATGAGATTGTGTGGAGCGTTTTAGATTGACAGATAATGGATTGGACACACAGGTGTGTAGATTGGAAAGTGTGGTAACTGTTGGGCACTTGCAATAAAATTCAGGTTTTATAATACACAACAATTTTTTTATTATGGATCCAATCGAATAACTGGGTAAATAATATTAAATTAATATCTTGGAATAGATAAATTTGCATCTTTGGGATATCACAACTTTTGGTTAAATCTCCGGTTCTACTCAAATAATTGCAAACAAAACAATATGCGGCAGATGTGGTCTAGCCATGGCCTTTCTAATAAGAAAAGTGCATCAAACGCCGCGCGCCGTTGAGTAATTTTTGAGTAATAAACAGACAAGGATTAAAAAAATATATTTTACGATTTAATGATCCAAGTATTTTTATAAATATCTCTAAGTACTGAATTTGACGGTAGTTTTGGCAAAGTGACTACATAATATTATGAGTAAAGTCCCTCATGATTACCTATGTAAAGTCATACAATGTGTCATTTCAATATTTTACGTGGAACAACCTAGCATCGAATTAATAATAAGGAAAAATTGCTTCATTTAACGTTTTTTTTTAAATATGATTTTAAAACGTAGGTACATTAACAATGCCTCATAATTTGAGGTTAAGACCATACATAGGGCTCATCCTAAATCTTACCTACCCGAAAATTATAGAACAGCTATAGGTATATCCCGTGACTTCGTCCGTAGCATACTTCGCACCCGTGTGGGGTAATTGGAAATTTTTGATCCAATTATTAGTTTAACAATATTGTATGGAAATTTGCCCGATTTATTGACATATATATAATATATTATGATATATTATATAATATATTATGATTACTTTTCCCCTCTCTAGTATCCAACACAAAATGAAATTTTCAATTCCAACAACGAGTTCTTGAGATTAGCGCGTAAAACCAAATAAACTCTTCAGCTTTATAATATTAAATATAGATATTACCCAGGTATGCTAGTCACGTGCGGTTTTAGTCGTATCAAGTTCGACATAATATGGATAAGAATGAGGATTCCCGTGCATAAAGAAAGGTAGGTTTGTTGGTCAAACTTAACGACCATGTGTCTGATTCTTACCGGGCATACATCGCTAGCCGTGTCCGGCTACAGGCGTATTTTTGTTCAGCCGTTAATGGCTCGATGGGTAGATAAGATAAAAACAATGTTTTAGTTTAATTATATACGTGTTTGTGTTATTCAACTATTAATGATTATTATTACGATGGCTACTTGGGTTTCTGTGCGTGGAGGTTTTGTTATAAAGTGTTAGCTTAAAGTTATTTAGGCAATAAATATATTATAGTTAGGAGTTATTGCCTGTGGCAACACATGATAAAATGGATAGTTAATTAGTAATTGATAGAGCAACACTACGGAGTACAGAATCGAACTGACGGCCTCTGTGGCGTAGCAGTAGTGCATTCGACTGCTACGACAAAGGCGCAGGTCCGATTCCCACTCAGTGCAAATATTTGTATAAATGAATATGTCTATTTTTAATACTACGTAGGTGGCAGACAAGCACACGGCCCACCTGATTGCAAGCGGTTTGTACAGTCAGTGGCAAAAGTCTATGATTATTGCACACATTTAAATGAAAATGGTGCATTATAATAAATTGTAA
The DNA here is from genome assembly GCA_963576445.1 of Lithosia quadra. NCBI lineage: Eukaryota > Metazoa > Arthropoda > Insecta > Lepidoptera > Erebidae > Lithosia > Lithosia quadra. The sequence continues at coordinate 17,248,263 of OY754875.1, forward strand.
TCAAAGTTTAATGATAGTTCAATAGCGCCAAATAAATAATGAAAGATCATTTTCATCAAGAACCAATAAGTGACTTTGCTTGTAAACTACTGTTCAAAATCTGAAAAGGATCATAGACCTTTGACGGTGACTACATCAATATTATTGACTGTCTTCAGTCTCTCGTTACGACTACTATACCTACGCTTACTATTCGATTGTAATTTCGTGCTTACCCTACTGTAGTCTGCAATATACAAATCATAACATAAATTCACGCCTATATCCCCGAAGGGGTAAGCAGAGGTGCTAGCACCCACATTTCGCCTGTTTATGTTTAGGTCTCAATGTAATAGGTGGCGAGCCTATTGCCATTAACCGGGCACTTATAAACCCGCGATAAATACACACATAACTTCGAAAAGCATCGAAAAGTCCTTGGTGTGTGCCATGGTAACCTGGGATCGAACCCGAGACCTTCGTCTTAGCAGTCCATTACCCATACCACTAGGCTACCGCGGTATTACGAGTATATAGGTACAAATCGAAACATAATTAATCTAAAGAAACACAGAATCGTGTACAATACGGCACAGATCGACGATATAGGCTTAATACTCACCCACGCACTATTGTCTAAAGTTGCGCGTTATTCTGCGCACGAGTTGATACGATCGAACAACAAAAACAGAGTGCGTCTTTATAAGGTCTGTGCGTATCATGCGATAGTCTGTATTTACTTATCTATTCTGCGTAGGGTAAGCAGAAATCTGGGATAGCTGTATTGAGAGCAACTGTAAGCTGGAACTAGTGTTACGGATTGTTACATAATGGCTGTGTTAAATCAGACTACGCACTATGGGACCAAACACTATTTACCATCTCAAAAATGGTTTTGACGAAAGTCATAAATCCATTGATCTTTTTATAGTTTTATACTCTCAAAGGATGGAACTTGCGTATTAATTACAAAAAATATACAATAAGTTAGTTTTAAGTATATAAAGTGAACCTCAAACCTGGGCATAAATAATTTTCATGCCAATTACATTACCGTTAAGGAAGTTCAAGACAAAATTATTCAGAAGTTTTCCAAGGAAGTATATTAGTGTTATACATCATTAGATAGCTTAGAATGTACACTATGCAACCACGTTCAGTTTTTGTAGAAACAAGAATTGTTTTATTTTTATTTTATTGTTTTAGTGAAGTAAGGAAAATTTCGATTTTGTTTATTTCAATTGGAGTTTTCATTGTTGCCGAAGGCTGCCGGTGTCAAGTTAATCGCTCTATTAGAGACCTTACTTATTCAGGAATATAAGGATAAAAAAAAAACTTGCGCGTTTTTTGCGCCAATACGGTCCGCCATTTTAGAATTTGGAAAAGTTGATATTGCGTCCAATCTTGCTACTAGGTGGAGTGGACATAAAACTGAAAAATACTGCCTATTCCTAGGATATAGAGCCTATTCCTTTGTGTTAACCTTGCGTACTTAAATAAAACATAGCCATTAAGTAGTTTTTGCCGAAAGAGTCATCCATACATCAATAGGTTTAGGTACATGCATATGGGTGCTAGCACCTCTGCATACCCCTTCGGGGATATAGGCGTGAGTTTATGTTATGTTTATGTTATGTTACATGCATATTTACAAAATTTCGCATTCAAAGTCAAAGTAAAAGACAAAAATCATTTATTCTGTACAGACCATTAAAAGCGGCGCTTACAAAACGTCGAAATCAAAAATATTTAAAACTAGAAGCAAATGGACTACCGGTTCGAAACGCGGCCCAGACCTGAGAAGACTCCGGCAAGAAACTCAGCGCTCTGTTTTTTTTTTGGTCCATTTACAATAATTGCCTTAGTCTAGATACAGTTATTAGTTTCAGTAACATAGTTGAGTGAACAGCTCATTTCCATTTTAATGATACATACTAGTAGAATGAATGAAGATATTATTACTATTACTATTAATAAATGAATATGTGGCAAAAAAATTAAATCCTAATAATGACTTCCTAATCTTCATCTATTCAATTAGCAGGTATCTACTTAGATACCACGTATCACTCTTGCTCTATGCAACTCAAAAAGTTTAGACAATGCTTTTAAAAATAGCCCAAAGGCTGATGTTATCTCGTTATGACTACATACATAGAATACTATTAGCGCGTCATTATTTTGCCCTTACATGTCAATGTTGCACAAACACTTATTTAAAAATAGTTGTGTTGTCAAAAAGTCGATTATAATCTTCGAAAATTATCGCGTAATCGCCCGCGTTGCGCCCGCGCCGGATGCCAAACCAAAGCTTTAATAACATGACTAAAATAATTTTACAATTGTCAAAATTAAAATCACCCTTATGCATATGGTAACAAAGGTTATGTTATATTATTTAACCTGTCAATCGTCGTTTGATTTGCTTTTGTGTCATAATAGCAGCTCACTACCTGTCATAGTGTGACATTTTCATAGATTGAAATCGCGCTATTAAATGGCTGACCGATGAAATAGTTGATAAAAATGTGGTTTATTTAAATGGTAGTCAATTTTTTTAAATCTAATGGGGCTGGGCATGGTAATACTATATTTAGGACTGTCAAAAAATTATATAGTATATTTTGCCGAGTCGTTAGAGGCTGTGAATAAAATACGAATATAATTGCGAACCACATAGGTTCGTAATCGTAATAATTTATTATTATTATACAAAAACCTATACCCATCTTTTATATGAAATAGGTATCTACCTACCTATAGGTATACACCCTTTTGTATCATTTCAGGCACAAGTATTTAGGCGAATATTTCAATGTACCTACCTACCTAACTATGAGGTAAAAATACGAATTCATTCTTTGGAGGCAGTTTAATAATAAAATTAGTCAAAATAAAAAGATTTTATCATTACTTATGGCAGGTGAGCATCTTATAAATAAATAATAACTAATTATTTAATAGTATTAATAATGATAGGTATTTGTCTCCATTATTCGATTATTATTATCGATATCATTATGCGATTCTTTACACCGTCTCGCCATCTATAAGTTTCAATTTAACTCATAGCTTACAAACTATCTAATAGAGGTCGCTATTCTCAATTTAAATTTCTTCGCGCCAACGATAATTCCTGACTTATGTGATTGCTTGCCTTTTGTTCAATAGATCGATCAATTTACGAAGCGTTGCAATGATTTAAAAGCTGGCGAAGGGTCGTGGCGATGTTGGATAGGACAGCTCAAGGGTTATAATTAATTTTTGTTTTTGTTGTTACACGCCTTGGACTACAAAACTAACAAATCATAACTTTGATTTAAATGCTTCGTAGATATTATTTATTTGGTCAGACATATTTTTGTAAGACTTTGTACAGTGAGCTTCAGAGAAAACGAACCCCCCTTGATAATGATATCATTATCAAGGGGGGTTCGTTTTCTCTGAAGCTTACTGTACATGACTGTTGGTGGGAATTCTTGTAAGGTTACAGGAGAAGCATGCTTTTATTTATTTTCAGTTCATATTCCTAAGCGTAGGTAGATAGGCACTCTACCAGCAATGCCATTATGAATTTACCCAGCTAAGGTTTTCCATAGAGCGACAGTCCTTTTTCAGTCAAGTAGACAGAATTTCTGTTATATTCTGCCTCCTTTAATGACCGAATTTGGTAGTTCACCTATTGTTTTTAATTTTATGGATACAACCTACCTACCTACTAACTTACCTATTCTTCTTCGTAAATCAAAGAACTTTGTAGGTATAACCCGGAAGAAGAAAAAATCTAAATGGGTTATGTCAAACAACTACAGTGAATAAGGGAATTAAGGGATCACATTCTAAATTAACTGCAATCGTTTATATGCAATAGGAACCACGATCAGTTTAAACTAAACTGGGATATAAAGTTTTACTTTAATGTAGGTATTTATGGAGTAAAACCTTTTTAAGATTAACTTAAACGCAATTATTTTCAGTGATGTAGGTATCTACCTAATCTGAACGTAGGTAAGTAAGTAGTAAAGACAATCATGTTTAACCCTTGATTGATTGATTGAAACCTTCAGGTGCAATTTTGTAGTTAAAAATACATAAGAGGGGTACTTAGAAAGGCAAATAAAATTTGACCGCCGATTATTTCTTTTTTTTTCTTCTTTAAATTAGCATAGATAAATACAACATTTTAAAGGAAAGAAAGTTATTAATGGTTATTAATATTATAGTTTCTATCAAAAACCAAATGAGGTTTTAAACAATTATTTAACAGGGAGTTTCAACCAACTATAAATAAATGTATGCAACCGAACATCAAATTTCCTCATGAGATAAAAAACTACAATTTATTGGAGAACCAAAAAGGGTTACAACAATGCTCCAATATTAAAATTGAACACATTCAGGGCAAGTGTCGGAATGCACAAAATAAGTAATAAGACAATTACTTGTTGGCAAATGTTTGCGATACGGTGGACCGCAATCTCACCATCGGTAATTTGGTAATAAAATGAAAATACGTTCGCCCCTTATCTATAATCCATTCTATATAAATATCCTTCACTATATAAACATTTAATAAAAAATTTAAAAGCATCTCAACCACCACTGCAACCGTCAAACGACTATAAACCTTAGCAACATACGATTGAAATCTTATAATTATTATCGAACGTTAAGTACTCGCTCAAAGGTAATAAGGATTAATATTGTCTGATCGTCAAAATAGTGTTCTCCTTGCGTGGATTCGTTCTGATTTCGCGTGGCTGCAAATTTAATTTTCTTTAATAAGCTCCTTTATGAGCGTACACTTGAAATAGATTCTTATTTGTATTGGAACAGAGTTAAAATTGGTAGGTTTTGGAGTGCAGTGTTGGAAGGCATGTATCGTGATAAAGAACATGTTTCATCGGTGCTGATGCAAGTGGAGATATGCGCCCCGCCCATGCTTTTTCGTGGTTTCTCCTAAGTAACAATGGGTTGATCTGCTAACTAAATAACGAGGGAGATGCATCTTGAGGAGGCGATGCAAGAACAATGTTCGCATTTATTTTCTTCTGGAGCTGATGGGATGGTTTGAAAACGAACAGGTTTTGATTTTTATAGCGGGATTGTTTGATGGAAAGCTAGTTTAGATTGTTGGTATTTCGTTCACGATGTGCATTATTGTATTACTATTGACGTTGTGCAAACTATTGAGAAATTATATATTGAGTAAGTCAGTTATAATCGACTAGCTGACCCACCCCGGCTTCGCCCGTGGCGTATTTCGAACCCCGATGCACCCTTTTTAACTCACATAACATGCTCATAATTTATCAGTTTTCCTAAAATGTATGGGAATCTACCAGAATTGTTCACATTAATGATTATTGCTCCGCTCCCTTGGGCAGTAGCGTGATGATATTCAGCCTATGACATTCACGGATAATGTGGCTTTCTATTGGTGAAAGAATTTTTAAAATCGGTTCAGTAGATCTCGAGATTATCCCTTACAATTTAACAAATATATAAACACACAAACTTTACTTCTTTATAATATTACTATAGATTAAAATCGTATAGGTATTCATCAAGTACCAAGTGGTTCGGTGCCTCTTTTCTTTGCCGCACCATAAGGACTTGAAATTCTATACGCACGTGTTTCCTTCTTCCTACAATCCTGGGTCCTTTAATCGGGGTATTTAACGAGGCTGTCAAACTAAGGGTCACCGTTTTAGCATCATTGGTGTCTGTAATGGTGACTCCATTCCTGATAATTAGCCTTAAATTTACCATCAGGCGAGGTGTTTGAATGTTTGTTACTCAACCACATTCTAACGTCTAAACGGATCTGACTAAAATTTGAAACATAACATAACATAAACTCCCGCCTATATCCCCGAAGGTGTAGGCAGAGGTGCTAGCACCCACATTTCGCCAGTTTATTTTTAGGTCCCAATGTAATAGGTGGCGAGCCTATTGCCATTAACCGGGCACTTATAAATCTGCGATATATACACACATAACTTCGAAAAGCATCGAAAAGTCATTGGTGTGTGCCCTGGTGAACCTGGGATCGAACCCAACCTCGTCTCAGCAGTCCATTACCCAGACCACTAGGCTACCGAGGTATATTTGATACAGGGATAGATTATAGACTGGAATAACACATTCACTACATTTTATCCCTGGCATAAGTTCCTATTGGAAACGAGAATGGAAACGGATTTTGACGCGGGCAACAGTCAGGGATATAAACTGAATATTGAGCAATATAAATCAAATAATATACTTATCATTTATATTATAATAACGGCTGGACAATGCTATATTTACACTCCTATAGGTACAAGATGTTATAATCATGAGGAAACTACAACACAACTGCAGATTAATGTCAAATACTAGGTAAGTAATACTCGTATACAACACTATCGATATATTGGATGTTTCATATTTATACACCGTTAAATTTGTGTTTTATCCTCCATTATAATTAAATTGGCGGCCATTTTCCTGTTTTTTTATCGGGCAACACTAGCTGTGAAGTTGTTTGTGACTTGGACTTGCGATTGTAGTTTTGATTCACAGTAAAATTGTATGTGAAGGAAAACCGCGCTGTACCTTTGTAACACATGAACGTGATTTTGTTGAACAATATAAGTAGTGTATAGGATTTCTATTTACTATTATAAAATTCTAAAGTAGCTGTGATTTTACATTGGAGATGGACTTTTCTTTGTTCTGTGGAGATATCCATACCTACATAATATTATAAATGCGAAAGTAACTCTGTCTGTCTGTCTGTTACGCTTTCACGCCTGAACCGCTGAACCGATTTTGATGAAATTTGGTATAGGGGTATATTAGATTAGACCTCGAGACATAGGCTATGTTTGGTCGCGATAGCCGACATCCACGTGGGCGAAGCCGCGGGCTAAAGCTAGTATGAAATAAATTATGAATAAATATTTTTAAGTTAAACAGTTTTAAATTGTAAGTATTGCCATCAGAACGAAAGACTTCTGTCAAATATCAGACAAATCAGACAACTGAAAGGGGTTCAAATTTCAATTACTAGATTTGACCCAAACAAACAGGTCGAGTTAAATAAAATTGTTTAATAATAAAAATACTTAATTGAGTTACGGTAAAACGAAAAATTCTAAAAAAATTTTTTTGAATTATTGTCTGTTTTTCGCGATGAACGCCAATACGTTGCGATAACCAACACACATGCGGGCGAAGCCGCGGGAATCGGCTAGTATTTTATACTTGAACAGACTAAAACCGCACCTGTCTTGGGTCTAAATACGGTGTGCGGTTTTAGTCAGTTCTTACCTAACCGAATAATTAAACTAATAAATTGTACATAACTGACCGATCGTATTGAGTAGAAATTAATAGGTAGGTAGGTAGTATCTCGCTTCGATCACAGCTACCTGAGACATATCAATTTTATATGACGTGCGTGGGCGAAACCACGGCCAAAATCTAGTTACTAAATATCAATGGCGAATAGTGAGCATTTTGATAAGTTTAAGGCTTGTTTAAGGTTAGATAGATTTAGCTTCCTGTATTGAATAATAGGGTGACTGTATTTATCAATGTCAGTTATATGGAAACCTATATGAAATAACTGTGCGATTTTGCCCGCATGGATTCAGATTTTTTTATATAGCACACGTCAAAATGACTTCACCTCGACTGATGGAAAGTTAAAGGCAAAGTCTCAGGATCGGGGGTCACCACTACATACACCGATAGTGCTACAGTGGTGGTCCTCAGCTTGACGGCCACATCAAATGCTTTTTCACGCCCCGCTTAAAGGCCCTGGGACTATAGGAGGAAGGAAACACGGGCGCTGGTGAAGAATTTCAAGTCTTTATGATGCGGTAAAGAAAGAAGGCGCAGAACCGCTTGGTTCTTGATGGAATTGTTTGCACTGTGTGAGGGTGATACCTCAGCCTGGCAGGTTTTATTTTAAGGTTATAATATTTTTGCACGGAACCCTAATTTTTTTCTAAAATAAAAGTAGTTACACCTTATAATATTACCTATCTGCCAGTGAAAATCTCCTCAAAATCGGCCAAGCCGTTCCAAATTTAAAAATTGCTTCTTTTATGTATCGTACATACACTTAGGTATATTCGTTGATTTAAAACCTGTTATTGTAATATTATAATTCACTTTCAATTTTATTTATTCGTATATTTTCCTTGGTCAGGCATTACGCGTGAACGGCTGGACCGATTTGGCTGAAAATTGATGGGGAGGTAGCTTAGAACTAGGAGACGGATATAGGATACTTTTTATCCTGCCACGGGTGAAACTGCGGGGCACAACTAGTATTATATAATATTTGTTTGTATGTAGGTATGTATGAAATATAGATTAGGTTCCTAGGGGTCGCTAGGATGATAAGTAACCATGAAAATAAAACGAGAAAACCCAGTAGCACCGAAATTAATATATTTACTAGACTAGCATAAATGTCTATGTGTAATTTATTAAAATATACTTTTATTAGTCTATTGAATTTTTATTGAGTTGTTATAGAATCTATGATATCTTTTAAGATAAGATAAGAGATTATATTTGCATACAAATATTGCTTTTTTATATTCTTAATGGTTTGTTGCCATTCATAATTTTTTTAAAGTGGTTAATAAAGCCTTTTTTTAGACAACAGTGTGGCTGTTTTTTATACCACTTAGATGGCATACGAGCACATGGTCCATCAGATGGGACTCTCGCTGCCAAACCATGTAAATTTTAAAGACCTTTTTGATACCTACTGGTCCCAAAATTGCAGCGACAACCATCACCTCAAGCTCCGGCTTTGCAACTTCTGAACCCTAAACGCAATCCGACCGGAGTAAGGCATTTCCCTCGAACCCCGGTTTTTTACCCCAGTTAATTACATAAAATAAACAATAATGTTGAAGCTTGAAGGAAAACCGTCACAATATTGTCAGCCCATCAGTTTGATCCGTGCTCCATTGATCAATGGTGTTCGACGCTATACAAACAAATTAGCGGCCGGGGCCCGACGCGATACTTATTAAGAAATGAATTGGAACTCGCTGCGTAGGGTTGGCATGTACTAGAAAACCGAATATTTTTAATTAATTTGTAATTTATTTTATTTAAGTATATTGCTAATCGGTAACGGAGTTCTTAAGATACAATATTTGGATAGATTTTTGAATAAACAATAAGAGCTTATAGTTGATAAACAACTAACGTATTATTTTAACTGACTTTAAAAATATTGACAAGGCATACACACTTTGTTTTCATCGTGCAGTTTTAAACACGACGTAGAATAGATTACAGTAATTTCAGTTGAATGTAGAATGCACAATTTTATTGCTGTATCTACGGTTTTTACACAATTTCACTACACAACTCATGCTGTATTTTTTTCGCTATTTAAACTGACTGAATGGAATTATGTTTTCTGCGTAGTGGCTGACTAGAGTGTGTATGCGTGCAGACTTGTACGTATACCTAAGCAAGTGGGACGACTCTAGTATTGTCCATTGTATTCTTTAACGTATTCCATCCACAGGTTCTATTCGTCCATGTTCCGAACTAAAATAATTATATCTAACATCTGCTTGAGGGGAGGGACAGCCCTATAGCCTGGCCCGTTGTGGCGCATATAAATTACGGATTTACACATAACGTTTCATTTTTCACAATCGGGTAACTGTCCACTGATATCACTGTTATTGTGATGGGAGATATTTTATATTTTTTATATAAAATGGATGTGGATTTATATGAGATTGATGAACTCCAAAACCGCTTGACCGATCACATTGAAGTTACCACGTGTGGAGTTTTTATTTCGAAAAATAAAAGGTGGATTGTAATTTCTTTTTTTTTAAATTTGTTTGATAAAGGAGTCATGTTTTTAGGATTCATGTAGGTAGGTATATTTGACCAAAAAGTTACATTAGCAGTGTGCAATAAAAATGTGCAGATTTGCTGGCCGTAGGTACCTATATGAGTTTCTTGATTCCAAACAGATTTCGATAAGTATATGGGGTATCGTTTGTTTCACGACATTATTCCAATTCTTCTCTTCTATTCGAGTCAACGGCTTTGCTATCAAATCGCCACACGTACAGCGTTTTCCTTTGCCAATTGACATCGCTTCAATGTTAAAAAATAGTCAAATATGGCGAAGCTATAAATAGCTCCATTTTTAAATGTGATTATTTGCCTGAATTAAACTTTTTCATCTGGCAAGACAGTTAAGTTCTTAATTTTTTTTAATTTCTTCTAAGATTTTCGCTCACAAATGAATCCAGAAGCGAAGGCTATAATTGTCTGAAATCAGAAAATTTGGGTACCATACCTACTTAAAATGAATTGTTTAATCGAGTTCATAAAATAAAGAATAATAAGTAAAGGAGCACTAAAATTATGTAGACCGGTATATTTGTTTTTATTTTATCATTTTAAATTTTAAATCATACGGCTGATTAAAAAAATATTTTTTTGACAATGACGTCATAACCCGTTTTAGAACTTATCGATTTGACATTTAAAACTTGATCGTATTGACAGTCTGCCCTATCTGTGTACAAATATTTAACATCTGAACTATAAATATGTACGTAACGTCTATGTAATACAATCGCAAAACATCATTAAGTTAACTGTTTAAAATTCGCGATGATGTTTCCCGCGCGATTTGTAAACATGGCGTTACATCCGGTGAGGCCGCGGCGGAAATTCGATCTCCCATCTTTGAGAGGGGAGGTGATGGAGTATGATCTTGCTGTGTCATTCTATATATTATTTAGGAGTAGACATTGTAAAGGATTTTTAAATATGAATGATTTTTGAATTTTATTGCGTAATTTTTTTCTAAAACCAAAATCAATAAGGCTTTGTCACGTAGTGCTGCGATGACAATCACCTCTTTGTTCATGAGGCTGTCAAGTTGAGGGCCACCATTATGTCACTGTCGATGTATGTAATGAGGACCCCCTTCCTGAGACTTTACCTTTAGCTTACCATCAGGTGAGGTGAAGTCATATTGACGTGACCGATATAGGTATATAAAAAAACCAAAAGACTGAGATTGAATTTTGAAAATATTTTTTACGACTATTGACCCTCAGGTTACTTTTTAAATTCAGAATGATGTGATAATAGCAAGCCATTTATGTCCCACTGCTGGGCACGGGTCTCCTCTCCTCGAACGAGAGAGCTATCTGAGAGTTTAGACCTTAATCCAAACACGCTGGCCTAATGCGAGTTGGTATTCCTTTGATGGTGATGACTTAACTACAAATAATAAATATTTATTAAATTACTTTAAACCGCAATAAATTGTCAATATATTATAAGTAATTGTATTGCCATGTATGTCATGTATGCCAAGTATGTAGTAGTGTTGTCATACTTCATTATAGCTCCCTAATCTTTGGGAAATGCCCGAGGTCAACGATATGTAATTAAGTTGTTTATGTAGTTTTAAATAATTTAAAATATCCTTTGCTATACGAAAATAACTTTACATATACTATAAGGAAAAATTGTATACCTATTTCTTAAGTAAAACTGGGTAGACCCATGTTTTATACATGGGCCGGCTTTACTGGGGAAAATACTGCCCTCTTTCTTTATATGCAGATACAGTCAACAAAAAAGCCTTTTTTATATTGAAATATATCAATAAGCTCGTCTTGTATCTACCTCTTGTTTTTTCTGCATAATTAACATTAAATAAGAATTTTTGAAGCTACTTTTACCGTTGCTATACCTTCTCAATTCTAAGGACATGTCCGATCCACCAACCCGCATTAGGCCAGCGTGTGTGGTTTAAGGTCTAACTAAACCCTCTCAGCTCTATCGCTAGAGGAGAGGAGACCCGTGCCCAGCAGTGGGACATAAACGGGTTGCTATCATACCTTCTCAACTGGAAGTTCGCTTGGGCCCAGTTTTTGATGGACTTCATACATTCAAATAGATATCTACTAGATAGAAATGTATATCAAGTTCTGTCTTACCTGGAAATTCAAACATAAAAAACATTTAAATGATAAGCAAGATACTTAACATTAAAAACAAAACCATCTCCCCATATTTTTTACTAAAAAAATAAGTACTTGGAGGAAAATCGTGTTACCAGCAGAAAAAATATAATTAAGCTAATTGGGAAAAGCGCATAAACGGTATTATAACTCAACTCTTAATGCCTTGGTCGTTTTGTTAATGTTCCTACATCGGATTGTGAAAAAAAGTTACAATTAAAAATATTTTCATAGTAATGACTTTGTGGAGGTTTTCTGTTGTGACTGTGAGCGGAAATGAGTTCATAGCCTAAATTCTACTGAATTGTGGTATCCACCATGATAGTGGATATGATGTGCAGTGAGATTTATTCTTTGCCATCATCTATACAACACTAATTAAGTGGTTCCCTATCCAGATGGTGCCACCTAAGTGATATAAAAAAACTAGGACTATTATACTATTAGTTATTCTGAGTTACTACTAATAACATACCAATATAAAAAATAAGAAAAAATAAGAAAAAATTTTTTGAAGTGATAGCCTACTGGTTAAGGCGGACATTATGATTGGGAAGTTTCGGGTACTAGAACTTCAAACAGAAATAGTTTCTAATAATATATCTATTTTTTTTCAGGTAAGTGTACCGAGCTGTAGTTTGACTTAACAACCCTCACAGTAATGTAAGTATTTATTAATTTTAACTTTAACACGAAGTTATATATTATTTATTTTCATTTAACAAATTGTTTTATAAATTTTACATAACTGCATTAAAAGGGAATTTTTGAATAATATACAGGCAACACCATAAAACGTTACACTCGAAGATTTTGATTTAAAAAGTCTGAATAAAAAATAAGAACTTATTTATCTTTTCACACTGGCAGTTAGAGAAATCCATTTCAAAATCGGTGCAGTTCATAAAACAAAGAAAAATTGAATTATATTATAATTATTTAAATTTCGAACAACCACAGCCCGCGAAACTCTTGCAAACGACTAAAATAAAAAAAAATTAAAGGTGCATTTTAGACAAAATTTTCTACGAAACAGGCTGCAAAAACAATTACGTCTTTCCACATGAAATCATTAAAAAAAAACACATACAACAGCTCAACAAACTTCGAACTCACAACATGAGATACCCCACTTCGTTTAGCTTAACTATTGTTCACGCCCGACGTCGCCCGCACATTATGCGCCGCATTTCAATTGTCTCCACAGATTAAAAAGTTTGTAAACATGTGAGCTCTTTTGTTGTTTATTGATTTCTGTGAGTTTTATTTGTTTGTAGCGTGTGTTGTTGGCTGTATTGTGAATGCCTTTTTATGCGATTAAAAAGTTAATAAAATGGGGTTTCATGTATAGCTTTTTATGAAGTTTGCTAGAAACAAAAATAGCTTAACTCCTTTAAATTTACGGATTGTTTTTGTTTTCAGCAACTTTTAAGGACGACTATATCATAATTTTATTTTTGTTTGAAGGAAACTTGAATATAAACATTGCCAGCAGTGAATAAAAGTTAATAATAAAAATAAAAATATTAATAAAAAGAATATTCAAATTATAGGTAGGTAGTGGTTGCAAAGCTTAATTGCATTTTGAATTACCTAGCTGTTGCCTGCGGCTTCACTCGCGACAAATTCTGACCCCGTTCCCGCTTCTCACAGGAACGTATTCCCGGGTTATTAGTAACCTAGGTGTCATTCCAGATCATAATCAAACTGTATGTCAAATTTTATCCAGATCCGTCCAGCCGTTTTCGTGTGAAAGTGTAACAAACATTCATCAATTACCTATCACAAACTTTCGCATCATAGCCACAGTCGTAGGCTTAGGTATACAGCTGGCAATTCTATATAATTTATATAAAACAACTAGCGGAGCAGCGTTGTCCTGGATACCGACTGCAGCGCCATCTTCCTGAATTTAAACCACCCAGGGCGCCACGCAAACGCATACAAAAAAAAACATACAAATCGGTCCAGCCGTTTAGGAGTAATACAGTGACATACACGAGTATAGTAGAATTATATATATAAAGATGAATTACAAAATAAACCGTACCTGTCATCGCCCATAATCTGTCTTTGCCCGAACACCTCCTGTCCCGGTACATCCCCTAATCCGGACGGCTCGTGCGGGCCGGCCCCGGCCTGCCCGGCGAGGAAATTAACACAATACGTGTGCTGCATGCAGAGTGGGTAATCGTATATGTTCAACAGCATACTGATTGTCATCTACTATGTGTTTTGAGGAAACATATATTGGGATATGAAATATAATACCTACCTACCTATTATACCTAGTACCAAATATCAGATAATTTCATACATCCATACTAATATTATAAATGCGAAAGTAACTTTGCCTGTCTGTCTGTCTGTCTGTCGGCTGAACCGATTTTGATGAAATTTGGTATAGGAGTAGATTAGACCTCAAGAATGAACATAGGTTTGGTCGCGATAACCGACATCCACGCGGGCGAAGCCGCGGGCAAAAGCTAGTACATAATATTCACGCGTTTTTTACGTTTTGGGGTAGTCAAAAACAACCTGCTTGACATCTGCTTCTGTTTTAGTCCACAGAATGAATTTGAAACTCAAAACTGACGGACTTGCATAAAAGGTTTAATGATAGTTAGAGAAGTTCAGGAAGTATGCAAGGACAGAAACAGATGACGGGCTGTTGACTCTGCCTACCTCGGAGGGAAAAGGCGTGATCGCATGTACGTTTTGACGAAATGCTTTTTTTTTTTTTTTTTTTTTTTATACCACTTAGGTGGCAGACAAGCACACGGTCCACACTGATGGAAAGCGGTTACCGTGGCCTATGGACGCGTGCAACACCAGGGGCGTCACACTCGCGCTGCCGACCCCGCAAAAACCTTCTAATGCCCTTCTTGAAGAACCCCATATTGTAGCCGCCAGGGAAAACCACTGCAGGGAGATCGTTCCACAGCCTAAGCGTGCGCGGAATGAAATTTCTTTCATACCTTACAGTACGCACTGCAGGCGGATGCAACGTGTGGGGATGAATTCCCTGCCTGTGGCGAGCGGTGCGATGATAGAAAGTGGCTGTAGGCATCATATCAAATAATTCATTTGAACATAAACCATTATATAGGCGGTAGAAGACGCACAGCGAGGCGAAGTCTCTCCTGAGGCTGAGCGGCTCCACACCGCCTACAAGTAGGGGATCGTCGACTATCCGCAGCGCACGTCTTTGAACCGACTCGAACGGGTCAAGTTGGTATGCAGGTGCCCCGGCAAAAAGGTGACAGCAGTACTCCATGTGGGGCCGGACCTGCGACTTATAAAGAGTAAGTCTTTGCCCCGCAGTGAAGTACTGCTTCGCCCTGTTGAGCACTCCGAGTTTTTTTGAAGCCAACTTGACCTTATCTTCGAGGTGACTGCGGAACTGGACGTCGCTGGAGATGTCGACACCGAGGATCCCAATGCTGGAGGAGATGGTGAGTGGTGTGTTCAAGAATTGGGGCGCTACAATAAATGGGGTTTTCTTAGCGGTGAATGCACAAACCTGTGTCTTAGTAGGGTTGAATTGGACTAAGTTAAGTCTACCCCAATCGGATACTCTCGCGAGAGTAGTCTCGATTTCAGACACAAGTTGTTCGCGACTTTCTTCCACTGCGGACCGAGGGAGGTTAGCCCGGCCCGTGTAAAATGCGTCCCCGGTACTGTCGTCTGCATAGCAATGAATGGAGTCATCAGACAACATGTCATTGATATGCAGAAGAAACAGGGTTGGGGACAGCACGGAGCCTTGTGGAACACCAGCATTTATGTCCATGCGGTCCGAGCAGCTGCCGTCAACGACGGCTTGAATGCTTCTGTTGGACAAAAAGCTGGCAATCCACTCGCAAAGTCCCTCGGGCAGTCCATAGGATGGCAACTTCGCAAGAAGACCTCTGTGCCAGACCCGGTCGAAGGCCTTCGCTATATCGAGGCTGACCACTAGCGCCTCACCCTTACTCTCAATGGCTTGCGCCCATCGGTGTGTGAGATACACTAGAAGGTCACCGGTTGAGCGACTGTGGCGGAAGCCGTACTGCCGTTCGCTCAATAAATCGTTTCCTTCTAGGTATCTCAGGAGCTGTGTGTTAATAACACGCTCCATTACCTTTGAGAGAAGAGAGGTGATAGCGATAGGCCTGTAATTGGACGGGTCTGTTCTATCGCCTTTCTTAGGCACAGGATGCACGAAAGCGGTCTTCCACGAAGCTGGGACTTGTCTCGTGGAGTAGGAAAGCGCGAAAAGTCGTACAAGTACAGGGCACAACTCGGGGGCGCACTGCTTGAGCACCATCGCCGATATGCCATCCGGCCCACTCGACTTCCGAACATCTAGGGACTTCAGCTCCCGCCGGACCACCCGTTGGGTGATTTTAACATCAGGCATAGATGCACCACACCAATGGATGTTAGGTGGTACGGCATTCCCATCGTTCATAGTCGAGTTTGACGCAAAGAGGCTACCTAAGAGGTCAGCTTTCTCCTTAGCGCCATGGGCCAGGCTACCATCGGGTTTTTGCAGTGGCGGCAAACAGGACTGGCAGAAATTTCCCTCGGCAGCTTTGGCGAGCGACCAGAATGCACGACTACCGGACGGGTACCGCGCCAGCCGCTCACCAATTCTGCCGATGAAATCAAATTTTGCCCTAGCCGTTGCTCTTTTACTGGACCTCGAAGCGGCGTTCAATTTCCGCTTCACTTCAGCTATATTCGGATCCTTGTGCGCAAGAGCCGTGGTCCAAGCCTTATAAGCAGATTGCTTATGAAGTCTTGCAACTCTACAAGGCCGATTAAACCACGGACGCTTACTTGCCCCCGAAGCGACCCAGCGGTTAGGAATGAAACATTCCATGCCCGCTAGAATCGCCTCAGTGACTGCTGTTGCACAGGGGCTAGGATCGTCTGAAGTGAAGCAGAGCCGCCTCCATGGTTATAGACGACTAAACCCTCCACAATTCGTCACATAAGAGTGACTAAGGCGAATATTCGTGCGAATGTAGCAAATATCCATAAATCGATTACGATACACCCCACTACGTTGTATACACGCAAATAACGAAGTGGGGCGCCACCATAATAATAAGCGTTTTAAAAATACCAACCAACTCTCAGATCTCAACAAAGAACAGGATTGAATCAATTTAGCGTAGAAGAGCGTACAACAAGGAGGCAGTATGAAGTCGTCCCGATAACGTCGCGATAACGCCACGATCACGTAACGCTATCGTCCGAGTCACATTGTTCGATATCAACGCAGTGCACTTTCGCTCGATACGCAGGGATGTGACGAGAATGCAAATGTCGTTAACAACATGTCTATTCTTTTTTTGTTTGCTATATTTTAGTTCCTAACAAGGCCCACTTTTGTTGAAGAATAAGCTAAAGCGAAATATAAAACATAATTAGTTACTCACTGAAATTTTGTCAAAAAAACTACATATACCTAATATAAGTATTCTTCACAGCATTTTATACTTTTCAAAATGTCTACGATGGCAAGTACTTATAAGGTGCCACCAGAGGTTGCTTACTAGGCCCACTCCAAAAATATGAATTGATTCCTATTAAAAACTTCCTATTAAGAACTATTACTTATGCGAATGCTGTGTAAATAGACTTAAATAGGTATCTTATTTGACACAATATGTCATACTATAAAACGTCCAAAATTTAAAACTGCAATAATATAGTGAACTATATTTATTCAATGCATTTTAATATTAATAAAATTGTTCCCTGTTCCCTATATTCCTTATTAATTTATCATAAAATGTATTGTTTGAAATGAAATTTCTTGGGCCGTGATCACTTTTAGGCCTTATTAGATGATGCATGAAATGTGAATGAAAGAAAAAATATTTTAATTGAATTAACGATAAAATCCTAATTACTAAATCTACTAAATTATATTATGATCTACTAAAAAATTAAGCTTATTAATCAAGGAAGTTAGGAAAAGTGTGATTATATGAAACTTTTGTTTTGTCTATAATATGGGATTCTTCAAGAAGGGCATTTGAAGGCTTTTACAGGGTTGGCAGCGCCACTGTCACGCCCCTGGTGTTACACACGTCCGTAAGCCATGTAAGGTTCTTTCGAATTCCTTAATTCGCCACGATAATTATTATTGGCGATTGGCGAAATGTGTAATTTTATATACTCCTACCTACGCCTTCAAGAATACCGCGTTTGCACTTTGAATGCATTGGTGGAGCCATCCAATAGTAGTATCAGGAACCAACTATAAGATTGATAGCTAATATAATATTGGTGCAGTATCGAATAAACATATTTGTGCTTTTAAAAGTTTATGAATACCATATATGACACATTTCATAGAATACTAAATAGTACACAGAATCCGCAAACTAACTGGCTAGAAGGGTTAACGGGAATATAATTAATTTCAGTTACTATTAAGTACTCTTTCTAGAAAAAACAGAAATACCGTGGAGCAGCGATAGCAAGTGTGACTGACCGGCATGGGGTTTGATTCCCTGTTCCGGATTTTTTTTTTATATTCTGCACTAGAAATTGCATATAACTACGTGTGGCCGAACATAGTTGGCGAAATTTGGATCCTAATACCGTAGTCCTTTGAGGATATAGATAGATAGATAGATAGATACTCTTTATTGCACACACCATCAGGATAAAAACAAACAAAGCGTATACATAAAAAAAAAAATTGTACAAAGGGCGGTCTTATCGCTGTTTGCGATTTCTTCCAGACAACCAGTATGGACTGTATTAGGAGAATCTGGGTAGTTAGTGGTGTACGCTAACTTTTAAAAAAGACAGAGAAAGAGAAAGAAAGGAATAAAAAAAAACAAAAAAAAAACAAAATAAACAAAATATTAAATACATTATATATCATTAACCCCATATCATAGCTTTCAATTATATAGGATATAGTGCAATTGCAAGCAATTTGCTACTAGCTAACTGGTTCTGTCCTATCAATATCAATAGACAATTTAGGCAAAGTTGACAACAAAATTATTGATAAGAATGATAATAACACCATTATCTATTATAGTTTTAAAACTTTGAGCTTTAATCCGGCTATCAATTTAAGTATATGTGTAAAACAGTGTAAAACCATCGTGAATCATTGGTTTGTAACAGAAGTTGTGAGTATTGATTATTACGTTCTTTTCTTACAGGCTCAAAGCACAGTTTGTGACTTTCTTGGGACATTCTGTGACAATTTACAAATGCCATAAGCAGGAGCTTACAGCCCTATAGTGCGCAAGTTACTTCGATAGTGCATTGTCCGCGATAAACTTGTTATTCGCTGATAAAGTGAAAGTGGCTATCTGGGCTTATTTGTAAATATACGCTTAATTAGTCATACAAAGGTGACACTTTCGATACCTATCTGTTTTTTAATTAATTAACCCTATTTCTCTATTCAATTTTCAGGACCATTTGTAACTTAGTTACAAGTTTTCACAGACCCAAACGACTCCAATTGTCTAGACTTCTAGAGTTTCGACGAGCTTTTCTTAAAATTCTGATAATTCTAATCAAAATTTATTGAATTTTCTATTAAAATATTAGGATATTCAAATTACATGCCAATAAGTGGCAAGGTCGAGCTGAGCTTAGATTAATAATTAAAAATATACCGAATAATATGCTGTACACCCATATTGAATATAAAAAATCGAGTTGTCTAAAAACAAATTTCTTTATTCATTTAAATTAATAAGTAACGCATTAAAAGACAAATTCGGAAGGCAATAAGAATAACCCATAAGAAAAGATTTTGGCACTTCTGTCATAATTTCGTTACCTATTTTTCATACACCATAAGTAATTCGGTTGGTTTTTACCATACAAAAGGATGTACCTACCTCTGCTTAAATTTCCATAATCGATGTTAAATTTTTCAAATTTAAAATTTACAAGAAATTTATTTATTTTATTATATTTGAAAAACATAATGATTATGGGGGGGTTAAATTTGGAAAAACGCTGAGTTTGGGAGGTTTATGAAACGTCCCTAAAAAGTTTAAGTTTAGTTAAATTAACTATAATGTCTTACGTTACTACAAAAACAACATATCAAAGGCGGCATTTAGCAGTGTTGTACCTTAAGACAAACGTCAGTTTTCGCTCTAAAGTGCCAATTTAAAGGCAACTTTGAAATCTCTATTTGGATTATAATATGTTACTCAACTGGTTATAAAACTTTAAA
Source organism: Lithosia quadra (assembly GCA_963576445.1). Classification (NCBI taxonomy): domain Eukaryota; kingdom Metazoa; phylum Arthropoda; class Insecta; order Lepidoptera; family Erebidae; genus Lithosia; species Lithosia quadra. The sequence continues at coordinate 17,268,492 of OY754875.1, forward strand.
TCATTTATGAGTTTTCGCATGTGCATATTTAGTGCTTGGAAATGTATAAGATATTGAAAGAAAATACTAAATAATATAACGAAAGAAAATTTTAAAAAATAAATTATTTTTACGAAATTATCATTCTATAATTTTTGGTTTCAATGTTTTTAAGTTTGTTAATGTACAATTCCATCTTCCCATAACTTGTGCTTGTCTGCCGCCTAAAGATTCAGGGGTAAGTATTTTTAGGACAATGATTTAATATGTTATAATATAAACTTATGATTGCATCTGGGGAAATTTATAGAAGCATTGACTACTGGTATCATTTCTCGGTAGACTTTGTATCTAGTGCCGATAACGTTATTATTGTCTCGTTTATTTTTATCTGCTGAGAAACTTAACTACACTCACTCACTGATAGGGGAAAAGAAATAATATTTAAATGTACCTTTAAGAAACGGACAAAGGCGTTTGACTGAGAATACTGTGTCAGAAATAGGCACTTTTTTTATATACTACTTAGGTGGCAGACAAGCACACGGCCCACCTGATGGGAAGCGCTCACCGTGGCCTATGAACGTGTGCAACACTAAGGGTGTCACACACGCGCTGCCTACCCTGAAGGGAAGGGGGGAGGGCTGGGATGGGGTAGGGAGGCTAGGAAGGGATGGGAGGAGGAGGGGTACAGTGAGCTCTGGCTACCCTACTTACCGGCGGGAACACAACTCGATGGTTATTATGGCCGCGGTGTTCTGTAGGGCGGAGGTACTACCCCAGACGGACAGCTCATTTCGGACGGGAGATAGGTACCGTCGTGTCCTTCCTCCTTCTAACTACACGTTAGTACATTCATGAAGATATAAAACCTATGAAGGGACGCGTTGAAGAATATAACTGACAACACTAGAATTGGCTCACTTGTTTATACGTATATCGGCACGCACACACTCACACGCTAGTCAGCCACTACGCGGCAAACTTCATTCGAGTTTAAGTAGTGAAAAAAGAAATACAGCGTGTCTTATGTAGTGAAATATTGTGAAAACCGTGGTGATAGCAAGAAAAAATATCCAGGAATCACATTTTAATTAATGTGGTAACACATTGCAGCTCATACGAAACACCTAAAAATGAGAATCAAGAAACTTAGTTCGCAACATACCAATAGATGGCACTATTCACATTCTATGTGTATAAAAGTCGCAACCAAAATCTAGTCACTCATAATTTACAACACGATCTACAATTTAAGTACACCAAAAGCAATCAGGTGTAACAAGGTTCCATTTAGGGGTCGTTAGAGGGTACCTACAGGATCGTTGTGTAAAAATCGCAATAATCTGGTGATCAGTTAAGGCGCTGGAATGGGATATAAATCAGTCGTATCAACGCCGCCGCCTCTGTCAATAGCTTTGAGGTGGCCCCCACGTACGATTTGTGTGGATAAGATAATTAAAATGCTTATTATTAGACCTTGCATTTGCGTGGAACCATCTTTAGCACAGTCTTTGGCTTAAAAAAAGTAGCTTAAGTTACGCATTAAAATATTATCTATCTGCCAGTGATAATCCCGTCAAAAACCGGCCCAGCCGTTCTAAGGTTAACTTAAATCAAACAGATACTTAGAAAGACAGACAGACCGGCAACTACTTTCTGTTATATATGCATCGTACGCATACTATGCACTCATAATATGCATTTATTTAAAACATGTTATTTTAATATTACAAATAGACACTTCAATTTAATTCATTTGTATAGACGTTATAGATTAATGGCCTCACAGTTGACCTCTTACTCACCTGCTGATATAAGTAATGATGTGGTAATACAGGACAATAAAACATGTTTATTTGGAAGAAACAAATTCATTCGAGACTTGAAGATTTCCAAATATAGCTTTCCGGAATCACAGACTCAGGCAGGGAGTTTGATAAAAGCGGTTACTCACACTAGATACACTATCTAGATTATCCCTGCTTGCCTACACACAGGTGGCAATTAAGGGCATCCCCAATTTTACACCCTAGATTGCCCCTGCGGCAGGTGGGGGAGTAGCCGCTCTAATGCATATATCTAAATATTATACGTTCAAAAGTAATCTCAAAGTTATACTGTAGGGGTCAAAACACACAACTTACTCCATCATCGTCATCATCATACCTTTCATCTCGGATCCTCGGAACCTCGGACTACTATATAATATTCTCTCTTTCCCCCACAAGTACTGTACACAAATTAATAAGCGTATCCACATTAATCTTTCGTCCGTATGAAGTCCATTATCGAGTGGTGGAGATCGGGTGGATAACGGTCATAATTTGCAATAAATATAAGGGCGGAGGTGTCGGCGCCTTTTGTTACCCGGTTCGATTCCTGGTTCTGTCGGTTTTGAGTGTAACTCCATTTTAGATAGCCGGAGTTAGTGTTTTGTGAAAAATTATTGTGATTTAATATTCAGATAATGGTTATATTGTTGTAATTACTCGACTGCGGCAAAACTGTTGGGTAAAGGAGTGTCATGTATTGGACTTGTATGTATTCTTATATAAATACATTCTCGCAATAATTTTTTATATCAGTTCCGTCAATATTTAACTTCTCCTCGCCTGATGGCAAATAAAAAAATCGGTCAAGTTTAATGATTTCAGCTACTAGCCGATTATACTGAAGAAAGGTCAGGCGTCACTTATGACTGTCTTCAGGCTTTTGTTACGAAAACTATATGGTTACTATTCGAATAAAATTTCATGCTCACCCTACAACTATCAAGTTATTTGTCACAATTTTTTAATATTGCATTTGGTAGCCCTAGGTACACCTGAGGTCGATAAAATATAAATATGAATTCCTAGATAAGAGTTTAGTGCTCTCAGTCTCGAGGTGGGCACAGATCAAGAGTTATAATTATCTGTGCAGAAAATACTTATACGAGTTTTGTGCCTTTTTTTTTTTTTTTTCGTGCGGAAATCCTCATGGATACCCACCCCGCGACCAGCGGGGCAGGTTATGTCGGACTCTTACCGACTAAAACCGCACGCCGTCTAGGGTCTTCTGACGCGAGGGTGTAAGGTGGCCCAAAGAGCATTTCCCTCGCACCCCGGCTTGACCCGGGCCATCTCCGGATTCGAGATGGCCCCCTCGGGTTTGGGAACCGCGTGGTTCCCGTCATACCCCCGGAATAGGGGGGGGGGGGGGGCGCGCTGTAGCGCGCCGCCGCCTCGGCCTGCTTCTGCTAGGGTGACAGGCGGCTCGTGATAAACGAGCGCCTCCCTAACGCAACTCCAGGGCAAGGTGTTGAACGCGTTGGCGATGTCCAGGGACACCGCCAGCATCACCTCACCCCGGGCAACTGCATCCTTCGCCAGAGCCTTCACGCGCATGATGGCATCCACGGTGGAGCGCCTCTGCCGGAAGCCGTACTGGCCATCCGACAGGTCCGGCCCCACTCTGGAGAGGTGCTCGACGAGGCGCTTCGCAATCACTCTTTCAAAGAGCTTGCACACCTCGTCGAGCAACACTATGGGCCGGTAGGCGGACGGTGAGTCCGCCGGGCGCCCCTCCTTTCGGATGAGGACCAGCTTCCCCGTCTTCCACAGTCTCGGAAACTGGCCCCGCTCCAAACATGCGCTGAAAAGCCCTCTCAGTCGGGGCCCGAGAGCATCGTCGTCCAGAGCTAGGACCCACGCTCGGCCTGGAATGCCGTCGGGTCCCGGGGCGGTGTTCTTGGCTTTGAGCCTTCGCACCGCCAGCTCTAGTTCTACCCAAGCAACCTCGGGTACGTCGTCGTCATCCACGCTGGGCGCCACAGGCGACCGAGGTGGAGTCATTTGCGGCGGAACTTGTTCCACCGCCCTCGCTGGGAACAGAGAGCTAACCAGTCCTCCGAGGAGATCTGGCTGGAGACACTGGGTCAGCGGCGGGGCCCATGGGCGCAGCTTGCCCCGCACCATGCGATAGGGCCGCCCCCACGGGTCCCGCTCCAACGTCTCCAACAGCTCACGGCGGGCCTCGGCTTTGGCCCGCCTTATCTCCACTCGGAGGGCCTTTCGGGCCTCCCTGTATTCCGCGTATAACTCCGCCTGTCGGGCCTCCGCATCTGCGGGGCGGCGACGCCTCCTACGGAAGAGTTTTGTGCCTACAGGGAGTTATAGCATAACTGACTGGCAACTAGGTAATTGTATTTTTATTATATTTTACGATATTATACACAACGCTATTAATATCTCCACTAAGGATAGTTTGTAATAATAATGTGTTTTAAAACATGAATTAATGTATGTTTGTAAACAATACACGTCGGTAGCTTAGTGGTTAATAAATCGGCCGGATTGAGAGGTCCCGGGTTCGTATCCTGGCTAAACATAGGACCAATAACAGTGAAACCAGTTTAGCTACTGGTAAAACTTGAATATTAGTTATTCCAGACAAAACAGAAACGAACAAATTAACGCAAATGTCAAGTCAAATAAATTAATATAAAAATTCATGAATACCAATTTTTGGAGCATTATTTTGTTAGCGGGCATCGAACTCAACTCAAGCAGCACAGCTACTAAAGCAGCAAACTCTGACAGTCGAACGGCAGACTGTTTTCGCTAAATTGGCGGGCATAAGGGCATAATAGAGAATTCAATTAATTTCAGTTACTAATATTTTAATTCACGAAGAAAAGACAAAAAAGTACATAAAAAGTAATTTTCTGAAAGAATATCATAACGCCGCGATATGCAAATAGAAACATTGGCAGCAACTCTAAATATAGCCTTATCAGTTATCAGTAAAGACTCCACAGCCGTGATAAGATGGCGATTAGATAGCCCCGATGAATATCACGCAATTCACATTTATTACTCTGAGGCTCCAGAGATAGGAATGTTGATTTTGAAATATCTTTCAGAACAGACAAACACTTCTTTGTCTTTATAAGAAATTCCCTCCATAAATAAGCCAGCTTGGCCGGAGAAGTGCCTTCGTCACGCCCTGGATAAGTGTCCAGGGGGTTCCCAAGTCCAATCTGCATACAAGGTTTGTATTTTAAAGCCCAGGGTTCAGTCTCCTGGTCTTTCTCTTGTCTTGGCATCTGTGAAGCGACTGCCGTTTAAAATTCTAGCTCCCAGAGAAGGTTTCATTGACTCTTAAATTTTAATTTAAGGTTTAATTAAATCGACATTATGTTTCGTAAGTAGACAGAAACCTAATGTTTCTATTTCCCTGGGAACCCTTAAGGAGTCTTGAAGTTATATTGATGGAAAAAATAAGCACCTACAAATTTCCCGTTTAAGTCTTTAAATTTTTTTTAGAATATTATGTTCACGTACACCTTATATTAGAAGGTTTGCTATCACACGTTCTCAATATTAACCTATGAGAATAACTATCACCTAATAAACTTCGCTTGGTGTCGATAAACACCCTTATCGGACACAATTAGCAGTTTTATCTCCAGAAGTAACAATACTGCTCTAAATTTTTATTGGTGAAAACTACTAAAGCAGCAAATTAACGCACAGCCTACTTAAAATACCTATGAAGATTGCCAAATGAGGCTCTGACACAGGCCTAGCCTCTTATAGATGGGAGATAAGATGACAGTCCTTGTCAAAAAAAGGTTAATTAACCAAATCCCATGATTTAAATTTGATTTGAAGGAGGTGTGGACTCTAAAGCGTAAACTTTGGACTCTACAGTAAAATTGCCAGGGAATGACGTCTGTCGTAGGTATATTAATTTATTGTCATATCTACAACGTGCAGAATCTTTGCCACTGCCAATAACATGCATCTCAATAAAATTTGTCAACACTTGTCGTTTCATTCCAATACACGGCTATTGGCAGTTACACCTGTCTACACGGTCAGGTATCAACCGTAACCGGTTCGAACTGATTTCACACGAATCTGCGGACAACAACTACTTTGCTATAATTGTTTATCTTCATGTGGAATTTTTTTAATTCACATGTAGGTATAGTTAGTGCCAAAGATAAATGATCATTTTAATAAATATTGAAATAAATAAATAATCTGAAGCATTCTACACAGCGCTCTCTAGACCCAAATTAAGCATAGTTTAACTGGCTTGTGTTATGGGTTATAGAATACGGATAAACTTACTGATATACTTTTTTTTCGTAAATACATACTTGTTATACATTATACAAATAACAATGTACTAACAATTAGGACTTAGTATCGCCTAATGCTATCGCTACAGATGCCAACACCTGCCTTTTATCGCCACGTTACACAGAGGGTTAAGCAGTAGAGCAACTTTGTAATCTAATGTGAGTTCGTACAGCGATAGAGCACGACCGCGCAAGCCTAAATGCGTGCTAACTTGTTGATTCGATGCGATACTACTGTGGCTGTGGATACTCTTTGTACATTAGAATGAATAGGAGGTTCTTAAAACTGTTTTAGTTTTTTTTAATGATTTTTGATCGAAAAAAGTGAACACCCAGGACGGGACTTGAACCTGCAACCAGACAGGGGGAATGCTCTGACTAACTGAGCTACCTGGACCCGTCATAAATGTTCGAATTTTTCCGATATATTCTACGGCTTAGGGCGCCGGTGGATCCCGATAAACAGGCTATCCAACACTTTTTTTAATAGTTAATAGGCCCGCGTTACCTCTATCTCACCTGATGGTAAGTGACGATGTGGTCTACGATGAATCACGCTTGCCTAGAAGGAACCTATTCACTCGTGACTTGAAAACTCCCAGGTTATAGCTTTCCGGAAACACAGACTCAGGTAGGGCATTCCACTCCCTAGCTTTCTAGCTAGGGAGTGGAATGGAATGGAAGCTAGGGCATTCGTGCGTACGAGCGGACACGTACCACAAAAACATTTTTTAAGCGCCAGTAATTAGACACACACAAACACAAACTCTTCATTTTTGTAGGTAATATACACAACAGGTTATTCATCAAAAACAATTTTTCCATTCGAACGAGCAGTTCCTGAGATTAGCGTGTACAAACAAACTCTTCAGCTATTATCATCATCATCAGCTATCAGATAGCAAGATTTAAAACCAACCAAGACAGAGCAAACCAGCACTCAAACATCTCACCTGTATATATCAATTAGAATGGAACTTAGCGCGATGTCTGCATAGAGTGCGGACTGTATCGCGACGGTTAATGGTGCGAAAATCGCTGATAAAACCCGCCCCCCACCACCCCGTTCACCCCCCGCCGTGCCGATTCACCCCTCACCGTTCACCCCCTCCCACTTGGTAGTATATCAGGGAGTTAGAGATCTGCGATTAGTGTAATTGTCTGGTAATAGATAATACAAGTAGTTCCAACTTTGGAGCGAATTTTTGGTTTTCGGTTTTAGGTTAATCTTTAATCTTGAATTAGCACGAACGGGTTAGCTAGGCTGGGGAAGTACCTTCTTGCTGAATATCGAATTTGAGTCGATGTGTGCTGCTGCATACGGTTTATGAAAGCGTTAGATTTAGGGGTGTTTTTCGCTACTCCCCACTTTTTTGTTATTTTTTTATCTTATTTCCCATTTCTTTACTTACCTACTTAGATCTTGCCTTCTACGAATGGTAATGTGTTACTTATGTTGTAAGCTAGTATAATCGTAGCAAGTCGAAAGATGTTGTCTCTGCCTACCCCAATGGGAAAAAGGCGTGATCTGTATGTATGTATGTATGTATAATACCTATAGGTTACAGCAACAAAATATTTTTTGATATTCAGACAGTCAAAAAGTTACCTACTTAGTTATTTCCAAAAGAGTAACATAATCGAATTCAAACTTCATACACTTACATGCATATTGGTCTACATAAGAATCAAATCCACTATTTAAGTCGCGGATTTAAAGAGGTAACCATTAGTAATGATGAATACCTCATATGGAACCACACACAAACTTTTCTCACCGATCCGATCCGATTTTTGCAGTAGGTATACATAGCTTTCCTGGTCGTCTTCCATTCGTTCAATCATTCCGCTATCACGCTGGCTATCAGAACGTAATACATTGTATCACATTTTCATAAGAGATTCATTTACCTTGAGTTTTGCACACCCTACCTGAATCTGTTTCCATTGTATGAAGAAAGAAGGAAAGAAAATTATTTTTATTACGGTATTATTGGCGATAAAACTGAACCTAATTATTTTTTTAAATGCGTAACCGTTGAAAACTGTTGAGCTGTGGAACTTCCACATTTTAATTGTGTAATCGCTAAAAATGCTGTTAAAGTTGTAGATGTTTTAAGAGTTTTGGTGTTAAGTTAAGTAAGAGTAAGAGTTGGTGGAAGAGTGCGAGAGGAATTCGCTACGGATACGTATTTCACATTTAAAGAGCCTAAAACCGCATACCATCCCCAAATGCGACTGCTTCAAATGTCGGGGTATAAGGTGTTCAATGAAATTTTGGAGCAATTAGTAGATATGCTAGGTAACTATTTCTAATGATTTAGACCCGTATTAAAATAAATAACATTTATCTCAGAGATATGTCTCAAACGTGCACTTGAGATGCCCTGCACCAAAGGCGCAATTCTCAGAGCATCTCAATTGCACGCTTGAGACATATCTTAGAAGTAAGTGTCATCTATTAATACGGGTCTTAGATCAGACAAATATCAGACGTATCCAGGTAACTCTGATCAGAGTATTCCCCCTGTAAGGCACTTCAAGTCCCGTCCTGAAGTTCACTTTTACCGATCTAAATAATTAATGAGCAAAATGAGCGCTCTTCTCGTGTCGTCCGACAATGGAACCGCGCGCACAGGACGGGCGGCTGGCGTGTGCGATAGCGCTACCTTTGTTCCGATCGCCTATCTCCCGCGCGAGCATCATACTAAATTATTTATCCTTTTCCCCCAAGGTGAGAAGTGAGAACTCATGATTATACTTTTTCGATATATATTTTGTTATTTATTAATTAAAAGCGTTTAGTAGTAGGTAGGCAGTTTTGGTGAGAATATTGTTTTAAATTCACTGGGTTGAGACAGTTTTTGTGTTGAAAATTAAGGAGACAAAGCAAGACTTCATGCTTCATGCATCACTGCCAAGACATAACCCATTTATGTGAGTAACTGGTGCGGTGGGCAAGAGAACCCCCAGTTCCCCCCTAGCACCGGGTTTCTCTGACCGCCACACCTACTAACATTTCACGCCCATTACCAGTCCGTGATGACAACTCAAACCTTTGGTGTCCCCACTGAAAGCACAGAATCCAACTAGTGAGCTCTGGCTACCCTACTTACCGCTGGAAACACAACACGATGATTATTATGCCCCTCTCTTAACGTCCTTTACCGATTGCAAAAAAAAAACAACTGACATCTAACCACAAACATCTGCACCCTTTCCTCCACATCCTCGATAATATCACTAGCTAACGAATTCCTTCAAAAGTCGATCATCGATTCCCCGTCAAATCGATTATATATCGAGTCGACTCTCAATGTCAAACAGATATCAATTACTATCGGAAGTGGAACTCGTTCCGCGGTTGCCGCAGGTGAGCTGATAACGTCAGGTGCTATCAATCTGCAGGCCCTTCTCAAAGTAATCTCGTATGAAATATTTCTCGAGTGATCTGGCGGGCGTAGTATCGGATGTCGGCAGTACAGCTTAAATCACAGATTAGGGAAGATTTAGTTTCTTTTGGATTTTGGAGATAAAATATTACAGATTTTTTTTTATATAACGGTCACGTCAATATGACTTCACCTCATACAGTGAGCTCTGGCTACCCTAGTTACCGGCGGGAACACAACACGATGGTTATTATGGCCGCGGTGTTCTGTAGGGCACCTGATGGTAAGCTAAGGTTAAAGTCTCAGAAAGGGGGTCCCCATTACATACACCGACAGTGACATAATGGTGGCCCTCAACTTGACGGCCTCATGAAAGAAGAGGTGATTGTCGTCGCAGCACTGCGTGACAAAGTGCAGATATTCGTTTAGAATATTTTATATTGCACCTATTGTGCATAAAGTTTGAGGTTCGATTCCTGGGTCGAGCGAATATTGTTAGGCATTTTGTCCGCCAATTGTAAAATGTGCATGAAGTTTTTTTGGTGAGGCAAATTTTAATAATTCGTATCACACACAAATAGCACCAGTTTAGCCCAATTGAGAGTCTATTTCCCCCGATTATTATAAATATTATGTGTAAATTACGATGGCTTGAGTAAAAAAAAAAGTCTTATAACTCAAAGCGCAGTGAGGGTGGGTTATTAGCACACAATGAAGGCTACATTACATTTTTTAAATCTGTGATCATTATCTCACCGGTTGTGATAATGTGATCGATGTCAAAACACGCTTACCAAGAAGAAATCTTTTCACTTCAATCATCGCTTGAATGTAGCCATAACTAAATAGATATGTCAACCTGCCTTCATCAATACATCACACGCAATGAATATCACGACACCTTTTTACAGCAAAACGAGTACATAGTTTATCTTATACCTTTAACACGCAATATTTCGCAACATCCAAAGAACCTCAGGTTGTTACCAAAGACGCCCATTAGAGTCGACCCATAAAACCTTATTCACCTAAGCCTATTCAAAAACTCACTCGAGTGATTTTTAAAACATTCCTTATTCAGTAAGGTGGTGTGATAGCTGCGTTATCGTCACGCGCAATTTGGTGGGCCTCGTTTCAACTAACTACCACAGCATCGTATCTATATAGAAGATCGTAAACTTTATATTTTTCTGTTGTTTTTTAATGTATGTTACGTTTTTAATGAGTGGCAGTGAATAAGCGTGTGGCCTGAATATGTCTGAATGTTAGTGAACAGTTACAGTCATTGCAAAGTTAACTTAACATAACATACATAACATAAACTCACGCCTATATCCCCGAAGGGGTAGGCAGAGGTGCTAGCACCCACATTTCACCAGATTATGTCTAGGTCCCAATGTAATAAGTGGCGAGCCTATTGCCATTAACCGGGCACTTATAAACCTGCGATAAATACACACATAACTTCGAAACGCATCGAAAAGTCATTGGTGTGTGCCATGGTGAACCTGGGATCGAACCCGAGACCTCGTCTCAGCAGTCCATTACCCAGACCAATAGGCTACCGCGGTCTTTCTAATTTAAATGCTTTTTCATGATTGTTTAAAAAAATACAGGTGATTGAATTGTTGAGACTCTATGGGTAACGTGTGGTGCATGGTCATGGGTGCCCAATCTAAGCAGAGGCCCTGAAGGCTAGATTTTTTTTTATACTACTTAGGTGGCAGATAAGCGCACGGCCCAACTGACGGGAAGCGGTCACCGTGGCCTATTGACATGTGCAACATTAGAGATGTCACACTCGGGCTACCGACCTTTGAGAGGGGGGTTAAAGAGTTTGGGTGGGGTTGGAGGGGAGGATTGAGTTGGATTGGATAGATATAGGCAGATTCTCTGCGTTTTGCAACGAGTGATGGCCATCAAGATCATCAGGGGTACCGCACGATTTCTCCCGACGTGGCGAATCTCCTTACCGGAAATCCAGGCATCTTGAATTTCTAAGGAAACCATGGAAATTCTGGAAGTTTCTGGAAATAGACTAAGACACGAATTATAGATTTCCAAATCGTCTGCAAAAAACATTTTTTTTGGATTTAAATTAAAGGCGCGAACCACACTAAAAATTTAGATCAATAGTTTATTATAAAAATACTGAGCACACTTAACATACGCTACGACATAGTTACGTAGGTAATCAATGAACAGAAAAATCTCAGCGTTTGGACAATTACAAGATAAAAAAGTCCGGGTTGTGTTGAACGTGTTTTAAGGTGTCTCGTTAAGGACTCAATTGGGCGTGATGCCTGATAAGGAAGCCAACTTGTTGTTGCGATGTGTGCTCGAGCTATTTTCGAGCTTTTAGGGTAAGTTGGTTAAGAGGTTAGGAACTATATTACCTTTGCCTTTTCGTTTAAACTTCTTAAAAGAATAAATTCACTGTGTAATTTTTTTTGTTTAAGCTTTGTGTAGGTATTTAATTTGTATGATCATTATGTGTTATAACTATTATTGCAAATAGATAGCTCATTGACAGAAATTGTACCAAATCATTATTGATTTATTTAAGAAGAACATAAATTGTTAAATTGAAATATAGAAACTGTTATCAAGAGTGTTTTATTATTGTCACTAAAGTTTGTCAATGGCGGGCTACGAAAGGAGGGTGGCAAGGTGGTTATAAGAGGATTAGAATGCACCTCTGCCTACACCTTTAGGTATACACGTTATTCAAAAATTGCTAGAAAAATTCAAAACACTGTGAAGCTAAATAATTGTACAACAAATACAAAATCCTATCCTACTAAAAACAATATAGGAATAAAACTATCAAAGCAAGCAATGTTATTTGCGAGCACTATACCTATATGGTATCTTATTCATATACGAAATTTCATTCAAATCTATCAAGCCTTTATAAAGTAACAAATAACCAAACAAAGTAACAAAATTTGATATAATATTGATTAGAAAACTACCCTCTTTTAACAAGATAACGTACACCTATTGTTACATTCTTCCTTCGCAATATAATTCACAGCCTCCGTTTATTAATAGTAGAGAAGCTCGCATACATACATCAAATTTCGTATCTGCTTATCTAGGTGTCAGGCGGGGTGGTGCCTTGCAACACGGAGATAACGGTTAAAAGTGAGGCTCGAGCTGTTTGTTGTAACGTATACTAAGTATGTACGTTATACGTTACTGATGGCCGTGTTTATTGGATTTAAAAAGGGTTTTCTTTGTTATAAACAGCTTTTGAAATTTAATTTCGAAACACTTTTTTTCTTAAAAATTATACATACTATGGCAACAAACTAAGACAGAGTTTTTAGCGCTTTTAGCACCAAAGGTTTAACTCATATAAGGAGTTAGTAGGAAAATAAAAAAAGGAAATTAAAAGAAGGTAAGGTTTTTATAACGATTACAAGGTTTTCATCTCCAAGTCCGGATTCCACTTAACGACTTTTATTTCTCCACTTCTCACGATCGTGGGCATCCATAGTAATGAGACTATAGGCACAGAACACCTCCAGTGGGGCAGGTTATGTCGGACTCTTACCGACTGAAACCGCACGCCGTCTAGGGTCTTCTGACGCCAGAGTGTAAGGTGGCCCATAGAGCATTTCTTTCGTACCCCGGCTTGACCCAGGCCATCTCCGAATTCGAGATGGCCCGCTTGGGTTTGGGAACTACGGTGTTCCCGTCATGGCCCCGGAATAGGGGGGGGAGGGCGGTAGACGAAGCATGGTAGAAAAAAAATAGTGTACTAATATCTACTGTAATCTTTTTAATAGCCTAAAAACTTTATAGGTTTTACGCAAAATTAGTACAAAAAACCCTTCTACCAATTAGAAGACTGAAGAAAAGTATTTAATTACGAAGAGCAGTGGGTAATTTGGTGAATTACAAGGTAATTCCCGCCAGGGGGCGTTAGTAGGTGATAGAGCGCCGCAATATCCGGAGCAACAGGCTGTCTGTCAAGCACACTGGATTTGAGATTCTATGGCCATGAAGATAGGGTTGATTTTGACTAGGATAAGCAGAGAGTGATGGTATAGGGCAATTTCGATGTTAAGTGTATTAAGGGTTTTAGTTTTTATTCGTTAAACTGCTAGTTTTGCAATGATGTTCAAAGCTTTTTTACTGGTTAAATCAATGACGTTTTTCAAAACAGTGTATCATTTAATACTGCCTAAGTGACAAGCAACCAGCTCACCTAATGGTAAGCTATGTGGTAGGTACAAGCCGATTCAGTTGCAACGTTTTCAAAACGCGTGATTTCAATTCTATTGAAAGGAAAACTGGGAAAAACGCTTCCTTATTTAGTATGATCTGTAAAATAAAATCTACTTACGCTTGCTTATGTAAGGTTATCAAATCTTTAAATTTTTAATTCGATTATGAAAAATCTTTTCAACATACTCGTATCTATGAGATTTCGTAAGCTTTGAAATGACTTTGCCTTTGGCTTACCATCAGGCGAGGTGAAGTCATGTTGACGTGGCCGACAAAAAAAAATACGTTTTAAAAACGTAATTCTACTGAAATAGATCCCAGAATCGGTTTTAGTGAAATAATCTCTGTTTATTCCCAGTTTTCCCAGTATCTAGTATCAAATATCACGGGTTACGTTTTCGGCAAGCAGTTGAGAGCCTTTATAACACTGTACAGCAAACATTCACGTTTATCGGCGAAGCCAGGCGCGATGTTATCTCCTTAATTATAAACAAACTGTGTGTAAAAATATGTCGGGCCCACATCAAGACGCACCCTTATCATTCTATGTAATTGATTCAGGTGTATTGTGGCATTGTTTCGCCTTGATGCTTGAAGGTAAGGGTAGAGAAGCTGTTTAGGGGGTAGCAGGTTTTTTTTAACCGACTTAAAAAAAACAGGAGGTTCTCATTTCGACTGTATGTTTCATGTTTGTCACCTCAGAACTTTTGACTGGGTGAACCGATTTTGATGACGATGAATGTGGTCCTATTTCAATTTGGTCCGTTGAATTTGTTTTTTTATTTATATTTCACGTCACGTTAACATGACTTTACCAACGGTAAAGTCTCAGGATCAAGGGGCACCACTATATACCGATAGTGCTGCAGCGGCGGCAGTTTTTTATTGGTAGATAACAAGCTTGCGTTTGACCACAATCTCACCTGTGGCAAGTAATGATGTGATTGACCGTGGAGTACGCTTGCCTAAAAGTAACCCGTTCACTTTAGACTTGAAGATCCTCTATGTAGCATGACCAAAAGGGTTTTAATTAATTGATGAATTAATTGGCATATCTGTAACCTCCTGCTATCAGAAAGGACAGCACGAGGGCATGCATCGGCACCAGGAAACAGGGGTGGCCTTGCGCGACAATACTTTACTATATCGATAAAATGTTTCCGTTTTATTTATCGATGTTTTTAATTATAAGGCTGCTAATCTATACAAAAAAACAGCTGAAAAGTTTGTTTCAACGCGTCTATGGAACTGCATGTACGATGTGAAAAACTATTCAATTCATAGCTCTTTTCTTAGGAAGATTTTAATAATAGATTACTTAGTACTTATAAAAAATTTGTTAAAGTCAACTTCTCCTCCAAGCTAATACACCTATGGATTGATGGATGAGGCCAGGTTGGTATCGGGCATCAGCCTAAAGTAGGTTTTCGCGCTAGTAGTCGCTCTTGTAACAGTCAAGGTGAACCAAATAAGTAGGACGATAGGAGAGCGTGCTACGGGCTCTCAAGTGCAAACTTCGAATGCAGTTAGGACTGATTGCAATGGGTGATATGATAATAATGATCTCCTTGTCCCAAATAACATTGTGCGAAGCTGTATCAATGTCATCAAAATAACCTGTATCTTAATCTTGCTACTGGAAAACATGAAAGTTACACAATAAGTCCAATTAAAAATTGGTACTGTGTATAGTATAGAGTCATGTCTTTGTTTGTGTGTGTACATATATCTGTGTGTGTGTGGGGCGTCGCAGTCGATAAGGATGTATTAGCACATTCCGCCGGCGAGCCACTGTATTTATTCTTATCCGGAATAAAGCAGGTTACACCCCTAGTGACGGGACTGATATCGATAGCGTCCGTAACCAAGTATCGGTTGTCAAGCCGTTGTGTTCTACAAGTGTCGATATTTAAAAATGGAACTTTAAGTAATTAATTATTTCGATAAGAATAATCTTTAATTAATGTTAATTACTGGATTCGTATATCAAAATATGCCTAATTTGGTTTGGAGTATAAGGAAAAATATTCTAAAGGTGATTTTATCAATTCCGTTGATTATGTTTTTCTACATGAGCCTGATATCGTTGAACAACCATTTATATATATCTGAGCTTCAGTTTGCTGACCTTTTTGGGATAGCCGAAGGGTTTTTGTTTTTGGAATTCATGCAAGTTGTTCTGGCGAAGATATATCTACCCCCTATGATGGGTATCAGAGCATTTTTTTGGGCACGGCACGTATTGTGTAAAATTTTTACAGTAAGTTTTAAATTTTTTCCTAAGTCCTATTAAAGCATTAAAAAGTTTATCAAACAAAAAATAAGAAATTAAAATAAATCTTGTATCGATACGCTCCCAGCCCTACTCTCCACCGAAGGGGGTGAGCGTCGCTTGGCTCTGTGAGATAGCGCCGATAACATCGCCGGGTGCCAACCCTGATAGTACGAATAATAATAATTTTATTATCGCGATCCAGGGTTGCCTCTTTGTTATTGGATAGTGAATTTTCGGAGTAATGAAGTGGCTATAGTGTTATTATACGAATGGCATTTTATTATTCGCTTAGAAATATATTATAAGCTAATCGGAAATTTCGTTTGCATCCAAAGCTTTTGCTTTGGAGCCCGGATTTAATCTTACAATACTCTCTTTTGCATTGCTTTATTTTGGTTTTTATGGAAGCGACTGCCGTCTTACTCACTCCGAGAGGAAAGGTGTTCCGAATTCTTATTTCTTATCTTTTATTTATATGTGGATCTCGTAGGTTAAGTTCTGAAGAACAAGTAGAATACATTTCTGCCTTCTTCTTCTTCAACCTAGCGTTAATCCCAGTCATATCCAAAGCTTTCACCTCGGAGTCTGGGATTCGCTTAACATCTCTGCCTATCCCTAAAAATATATACCTATATTCGCACCGCATAAGCACACATAGGTATTATTGCCATCTACCAGACGTGTGTGTTCACTGATAAGAATTTTTCAACTGCGAATTTAATAAAACTTTACCCAACATTTAATAATAGAATTGACACGATTGCACGCAAATGTACACCACCAAATCAAAGACACTTCTCTAAACAAGTTACTCCAATTAACCCATACAACACATCAATCAATCAATTAGCCTATCGCAGTCCACTGCTGGACATAGTCCTCTCCCAATGTACGCCTAGCACCCGATCCTCCGCCTAGCGCATCCAGTCTATCCCAGCTACCCTTTTCAGGTCGTCCGTCCATCGTGCTAGGGGGCGTCCTACTTTCCGTTTGCCAATTCGCGGTCTCCACTCTAGGACTCGTTTGCTCCACAGGCCATAAGTCCGTCAGCAGATGTGAGCAGTCCATTGCCACTACAACACAAACACATACAAACCATTAAACTAAAACACTCAATTGATACAACACATACATAAAAAAAAAAAATATAAGCAGTGACCGTCAAAAACCATCCTCGCATCCGGCTTAGCGGAGAGGGGAGGGTGGGCGAGTTCCATTGGGAGGTTGGGGAGGCACTCTTATCGCGAAGTCGCAGATTGAATATATTTCATGTGTGAGCTAATACGAGATCCCGAGCACTTGCGAGATATCGCACAGTTTTCCACTAACATACTTATGTATAACATATTATGTGTTTTTCGATTTATGCGAAAGATTTGCCAGCTTATAAAATAATATTAAAAAATAAGTAGATCTGTGATTTAATTTATGGTTGTGGTGATCAATGAATTTTGGTACAGGTTCTTTTACAAAATGTATTACCTACTATAATCTATATCAATAGGTGTAACTACTCCGATATTTTGTATTGATGGCGATCCAGCAATTTCGTTTTCTTATACTACGTAGGTGGCAGACAAGCACACGGCCCAACTGATGGGAAGCGGTCACCGTGGCCTATGAACGTCTGCAACACTAAGGGTGTCACACACGCGTTGCCTAACCTGAAGTTCATATTCACCCCACAAATTATAATTAGTGCTGCCCATGAGAAGCATAACTCCATCACTACTTCCTAGACAGGTTTACCCTAGTAAAAAATTAGCTGTATTTAAAAAATCTGGATATAGCCCAAATATAGCTAAGAAGCATCCAAAAGACCTAAAAGTACAAAAAAAAATACTATTATTTGTTTAGATTCGATGAACATTTAGGCGTATAATTTCCAATGGTTGTGAAAAATGTTTGGTAAAGTCATAAAATGCCCTAATAGAAAAATGTCCCAATTAAAGCATAGATGCGTAACTTACTAATTTATTGTATATGCCTAAGTACGTAATTTATGGTTTTAGAATAATTTTATGTATCGATTGACCTGAAGTTATGGTTCCACGTGTGTGACAAGAATATACAAACTAATTGTTCTCCATATCCTCGTAATACAATTTATAATGTGATTACAACAAATGTCACTTATCGCCATATTTGTTTAAACAATGAATTAATTTTAACCTTTATCTGACGTGGTTTTCGCCGTTTCGGTATATTTGATGTACCTATTTCACGGTAAATTACACTTTTGGCAACTAATACTGAAACGGGAGGTAGTTTAAATTTTTTTTATAATATCAGTCACGTCAATATGACTTCACCTCGCCTGACGCTAAGATTTTCCCAGCACGAAAAGGTGGTCTTACCTACTGGTCGTCGCCCTAGCAGAAATAGGCCCTACGGATCCCGCGCACTAGATTGCCCAACCACACAGGCCGATGTGACGAGGCACCGTGCGGTTTTGGTCGGTTCAACTCCGACATAATCCCAACGGAGTATCCGTGGGAATTGCCGCACGATAAAAAAAGGCCCTAAAGGTCCTGCACTCCTCGTATTAGACCCACAACATTGTGGTCGCTCAGTGTACATCTAGAGTAGCTACACCTGGTTCTCCATACCATAAATGGTTGACGCGATAGGCACCATGTGATTTTTCTGCTCGATCGGCCGAGAGCTGGTTTACTACCTTAGTAACAAACAACTTTTTATAGCATTATTGTTACATTTATTAAGGTAAAACTGGTAAAAGTGCCCGATAAGGATATTATCGACACCCGCGCGCTGTTCATTAGGCGATACTTATTCTCTTTGAAACATGGAGAATGTGTGATAGCGAAACCTCCTGATAAAAGAAGTACGGGTATTATCCTACCAATATATTTGTATATTAAATTTAATTTATTTAATTTAGTTTCTTTATTCAGACAACTATGGCCCATACACAAAATCAACAATAGTAATAATATGTTGGTAAAATTAAACACATTAAAAAACATCAGCATTATAAAAAACTGTCTTTTTTTACACTACTTAGGTGGCAGAGAAGCACACGGCCCACCTGATGGAAAGCGGTCACCGTGGCCTATGGACGTGTGCAACACTAAAGGTGTCACGCTGCCTACCCTGAAGGGAAGAAGGGAGGGCTAGGAACGGGTGGGGAGAGCTAGGAAGGGGTAGGGGGAGGAGGGGTACAATGAGCTCTGGATACCCTACTTACCGGCGGGAACACAACACGATGGTTATTATGGCTGCAGTCTGTAGGGCGGAGGTACTTCCCCAGTTGGACAGCTCAGACGTTTGACCAATTGTACCTTTCTTTGTGTTTCTGCGGTACACATTTGACAAATTTGATCTTCTTAAGTAAGGGTTAGTCCCCCGTTACATGTGTTAAGTTTTTTTTAATTGGCAAAGGTGTTCGATCGTGGTATCACCGATTGTCACACGCAGTTTATTAACTGATAGTTATTCATTGAGTTAGCAAAATGGCGGAAGCATGACATTGTTCCTTCTGATAACAGTGTCACATGTAGGTACCTACCGATAAGGTTGTAATTTAAAGTTATTGGATAATTTTGTTAAGATACCTGTAGGTGTGCATATAAAATAAATGTTCATCCAATACAAGGTACATCTTGAAAGGATAAGCAGAGTTGTAAAATAAGAAGGATATCTTTTTTTTATTTAGGACACGTCAAAATGATTTCACCTCACCTGATGGTAAGCTAAAGGTAAAGTCTCAGGACTGGGGTTACCACTACATACATCGGTAGTGCTACAGTGGTGGCCCTCAGCATGACGGTCTCATCAAATGCTTTTTCACGCCCCACTTAAAGGCTCTCTGTTGTACCTACATGTCTCTAGTTATAGATATTTAAAAAAAAATCACTTTTAGTCGACCCGGGAATCAACCCTAACAGTACATATCCAACAACAGCCGCACTCGCATTGAGAATTCAGTTTGAAACCGCTATGATAAAAGAGAAACTAAACAAATAGTGCCTACTGAAAATACAGGCAATCATTAATAATTCGGCACTTCCTTGTTATAAAACACTACAAGTAAAAAGTACCAACAGTGTGGCTAGACAAGGTAACAAAAGGCCGGTGCTATCTGGCGATCTGGCAACGTCCTCTTCTGGCGCGCATCGGTGAAAAACGTGAAAAGTGACCGCGATAACGTTAGTTTTGGCGCGAACGATACCGCCCTCGCGCGCCGCCTGCGGCTCGGTGTATCGCTATTATAGCGGTATGCTATCGTAAATTGGTTTATATATAATCTGTATTTCTTGTAAATCCAATAACATTATTAATAAATCGATACAGGTCGATAATATTGAAAAAAATAACGAATTTCTTGATAGTTTAGTCGATTGTTTGACTTTATTTGATAAATTAGTTAAGTATCCGAAGTTTACATGGACTAAGTTAAAAAAAAATTGACATAAATACGTTTTTTTTATAATACAGGTGGTTAACATGTACCTATTCTACCTTCAAACGGGAAGTAAGGCCTCGAAAGTTAATTTTTCGAATTCGAATTTCGAAATTTAAATTATTATTTTTTTAAAGAGAGACGCAACTGTATATTATAGCAATATGGCGGTTGGCGGTAAATTCCAAATACCCTCTATTTCCTTACCGCTACTCAAATCAATTTCATTTGTTCAAAACAGTGCCTTTATCGAGTAGTTTCCTTGAAGCCTTGCCCTGAGCACGATAGGGTATACGTGTGCAGTCCACTCTAGATGCTACGATAAACCTATTTTGCATAATACTGCAGATTTTTTTTCAACATCGCATACGTATAAACTTTGCGCGCTAATACTTGGATGTGTGGTGCAAGTTCATAAGAGACGGCGATTGCTAAGGGCGGTCTAAATCGGTATCAGTGCGAATAGATTTATTATAGCGTCTATGTCTATCCAGCATATTACTGATATCACGGTATTCTGCTATCTTAAAACGGTTTTATTTAACTTGACCTGTTTGTTTGGGTCAAATCTAGTAATTGAAATTTGACCTCCTTTCTCTGATTCTGACTGGTCTAATATTTGGCAGAAGTCTTTAGTTCTGATGACAATACAATTTAAAATCGTTTAACTTGAAAATTCTTTTTTTCACAATTTATTTTATTTTGTGATTAAAACCTGCGGCTCAGCTGTATCTTCTATAGTTCTTCAACTCGATTACAACGTCTTCTACCGGGTCCAACAAACTTTAACATGAATTTCATGACCCTTACTTCTACTTTCATACAGCCAGTCATTCCCATTGATTTATTTTCTGTTTTCTGCCACACATTTCTGCAATCAATTCATCGTTTTCTGCAACTCACGCCGATATGCAATATGACTACACGCCCGGCGTAAACCGGTCAATTGATATAACGAATGCTTCCTTTCGGAGATCCAATTATTATGTTTTAAATCTTTTGGAAAGCTGTAAATGATAATAAGCTGTGCAGTTTGAGTATGTGATAGAATTATGAGAGATAGTCGTATTAGGTACAATATTATAATGAAACAGATAATTATATATCTTCTTTAATCGCTATCGCTCGTGAGTTTAAACCACGAGGTCAACCTCAGGTCGCGCAGTCACGTCGTAATGATATTATAATGTAATTTAATTTCGCTTTTTTTCTCTTCTAGGTAAGTAGGCCACCAGAACTATTACAGCTGGAAGTTTCGGAGTGACCAACATTCAAAATTTGTCGTTCAGGTATTGTATACTGGTCACACTGACCAAAGGTAATACCTATATTTTTATATTGGATTTATTTTTAGATGTTGACATGACTGGCATGCTTTATTATCGCTACACATACACAAGGTGTAATTTTTTTTTTTTTTTACACCCGCTTAAATGACCCGGTACTGTAAGAGGTTTCCTTCCCTTTCTTACGTTTTTTATGTATAAGTACTTCAAATAATTGACAGAAATAATTATTTTATACTACGTAGGTGGCACACAAGCACACGGCCAACCTGATGGGAAGCGGTTACCGTGGCCTATGGACGTGTGCAACACTAAACGTGTCACACACGCGGTGCTTACCCTGAAGGTAAGGGGGTAGGGCTAGGAAGGGGTTGGGAAGGAGGGGTACAGTGAGCTCTGGCTACCCTACTTACCGGCGGGAACACAACACGATGGTTACTATGGCCGCGGTGTTCTGTAGGGCGGAGGTACTACCCTAGTCGGACAGCTCATTTCGGACGGAAGATACCGTCGTGTCCTACCTCCTAATTTGGTTTCCCTTACTTTTTTTAGTCTACGAGGTTAATTAAACCCTTTATCTACTTCATTTAGGTTCTCAAAACATTCCTACCAAGAGATAATCCGTCACAAAGACAATGAAGTTATTTTTATTTGAGATTCTCTCCTTGTCTTTAGACATTATCACGCACACATTCTAACTTCTAAATATATGTAAGTGTTGGGAGGGTGTACTAGGGGGTGAGGGCACCCCCGGTGTACGGGGAGGGGGTGGCACGCTACAAACACAGCAAAAGTTCACGTCCGTCTTATCTCATCTGTTTGACGGATTCCTACCGACAACGCTGCGTATTCATATTTTGTGCAGATTAGTTTGGAGATACAGAGGTGACTCATTTGTAGGGTAGAGTTATTGTGCGGAGGTAGGATACGATGGTATCTCCCGTCCGAACTGAGCAGTCCGTCTGGGTTAGTACCTCCACCCTACAGAAGATCGCGGCCATAATAACCATCGTGCTGTGTTTCCAGCGGTAAGTAGGGTAGCTAGAGCTCACAATCTTCCCCTTCATTTTCACCTAAACTTCCCATCCTTCCCCCTCCAGAGTCGGCAGCGTGAGTGTGACGCCTCTTATGTTCCACACGTCTACTCGTATAGGCTACGGTGACTACTTCCTATCAGATGGGCTGTGTGCTTGTCTGCCACCTAAGTAGTATATAAAAAATGGTTTCTAAGCTATGAAGGTGATATATATGGGCTAATCTGTCTTATATAGGTGGCAGGTCAAATTTCGCTATATTATTATCGCTACGAATACCGTATGATCGGTTTACAGCGATCATCCTTCTGCAAAGTTTCAGCTGGATCTGGGGCCTTACTCTGAAAATCGAACATGAACGTTTCGGATCGAACGAAAACGGAGCATTTGTCAAACAACGACAGCGAAAACGTCAAATGTATTTTGGGAGTAGGAGGTGTATTGATAACGTTCGACAACCTCAATGTCAAACGATCTAAGACGGATCCGAAATCCGAAACGAAACACTTTCGGGGTAGCTAAATGGTCAAAACGTCAACGGATACGAATATTTTCGTTTTTCGGAGTAAGGCCCCTGTTCAGCGGTTGTCAAGTGATACTCGAACATCGATAATAACCTGCAGACAAACAGACAATGGTATCGTTTCTAGTACCCAATATACCTAAATATTTTTTAAAAAATATTCAATGTATAGTTTCACCTTGCTATAATTTTGTTATATGCATAGAATAAAACAGTCAATTTTTTCATACTACGTAAGTGGCAAACAAGCACACGGCCCACCTGATGGGAAGCGGTCACCCAAGCCTATGGACGTGTGCAACACTAAGGGTGTCACACACGCGTTGCCTACCCCGAAGGCATGTTTTTTAACTGTAATTAAAATGACATACATTACAAAATACCATTTCTAAATACTTCTCTACAATCGCACACTACTCTTCGCCGCCCAAGATCGTCGACTCTCGCTACTGATAACGCGAGCTATTTAATCACAGATAACATCTGTAGGGCGGGCGGCGCCTTATCACCGCCCGCGGCCGGCTTATCAACACCCGCCCAGCGTTATCGCTACCGTATATAAATTCTTATCCAGCTTTCAAGGACGTCGCGTTATTTTCTTCATACTTTATGCTCACTTCAATAAAGCTACAAGATTGCTTTGTCTGATTGATCGCCCTGTATCTTGGAGTTTGTTATGCGAATTTGAACTCTAAAGACATGAGGAAGGTCAAAGATGTGTGAGTGATTGGATAGTTTCTTATAACTAAAACAAATAGTTCATTGGCAAAGCTATAGGACAGGGTAGGCGAACCTTTATGCATCAACGTGCCATTTTTTTCTAAAACATGTTTTATGGGGTCACTGGCGTGCCATCAACACTCTTTATGAAATAATGTAAACAAAAGAGGTATATTTTTGATTTTTTTTTATTACACGCATAATAGTACATTAAGATACAAGGGAGGTAAGTTGAAAATTACGGCAGAGGCGATATTGCTAGCCCGAGCCGTAGGAGAGGGTTATAAGAAGCCGAGGATAAGTAATTTTCATACCTCACGAGTGTCATACGTTTTATAACATATTTGAAGACTCCGTAGCATAGGATCATTCTCGTTAGATCGTTATAAAATACCTAAACACATTTTTACACAAGTTTTATGATCGGCGACGTGCCCAAAATTTTGTGCCGCGTGTAACCAATGGCACGCGTGACATTGGTTCGCCTACCCTGCTATAGGATGTTAGGGCACTCAGTAAGAAATTTGGCGCCTAAGTTCACTTAATTCAAATAGACATAACATATATAAACTCACGCCTATATCCCCGAAAGGGTAGGTAGAGGTGCTAGCACCCACATTTCGCCAGTTCCAATGTAATAGGTGGCGAGCCTATTGCCATTAACCGGGCACTTATAAACCTGCGGAAAACAGACAGACAGACATATTTTGATGTACGTAAGTATCGTGTAAAGAAGTGGAATGCTTTACCCTCGCGCATGTTCCCTTCTTATTATAATCCCTGGTTCTTTAAGAGGGGCGTGAAAAAGCATCTGAAAAGGCCATCTGGGTAGAGGTCACCATGGGC
The DNA here is from genome assembly GCA_963576445.1 of Lithosia quadra. Lineage (NCBI taxonomy): Eukaryota > Metazoa > Arthropoda > Insecta > Lepidoptera > Erebidae > Lithosia > Lithosia quadra. Next base: position 17,293,339 of record OY754875.1, read on the forward strand.
ATCCCTTTTTGACTTCACCTCAACCATCAGGTGGAGCGATTTTAGACTTTAACTGTACAACGGTAAAGTCTACAATTAAATTGCCTTTTTTTGAGTCGATGGCGAGGCCCAGGTGTAAATTTTTTCGCTACCACCTGTGACGTCACTATTAGGTATTATTAATTTATTCAAACCAAGAAGTACAGTGCTTAATTGAGTTATTATTATTACAGCCATTAAGGAAAATGTTGCTACCAAATCAATATCATTACGTGAAATATAATAATACATTTTACGAGGGTCGATAAAGGTCATTGAAATTAAAACCTTGAACTTTTAATTTCACGGGTTATGATCAGGTTTAGTTAATTTTTAACCGACTTCAAAAAAGGAGGAGGTACACAATTCGTACGTTATTTTTTTTGTATATGTATGTTACGCGATAGCGGCGCCAATTATGGATGGATTTTGAAAATTTTTTTTTGTTTGAAAGAGGCTACTTCTGAGGTGGTCCATATCCAGGGTATCAGGATCTGATGCTGGGATCTTGGGAAAATCGTGGGGAAATTATCAAATTTACGGCATAAATTTTATTTTTGATGCCTTTGTACATAATAAACCTCATAAATATATATAAGTAAAAAATATTAGTTAGTGAAGTGGTTTTTTTAAGCGTAGTTATACCTAATTATTGAGTCTCCTTGTTACTCAATACATAACCTCTTTTTTATGCCGTAGTTGGGTTATAATATCACCATTATAATAGTTACTGTATGTAATATCCAGGTTTTGATTTGCCAACGACCTCTATCCTCCATGAGCGTAAGCCTCAGCCTCTGGGAAGTCTGGGAGTAATATTTAGAGCCGCCTGTCCGAGACTGCGCGCGGTTTTAGTCGGTTCGAATCCGACAAACTGCCACCGCTAGCCGGTGATGAGGGGGGGGGGGGAAGGACATTTTGATTTCCACTCGAAGACAAAAGCCAAGATCGGTTCGCTTCGCTTTTGTCGTGCCTTCCTAAGAAGAATTCTGTAAGGTTCTACTGGATCTGCTAGATCTGGATCTACTGGACCGATTTTGAGCAGCTAGTAAATAATAACAGTATAGAGTAAAAAAATAATTAATTGACTTCGTACATTTTTTTATACTACTTGGGTGGCAGACAAGCACACAGCCCACCTGATGGGAAGTGGTCATCGCGGCCTTTGGACGTGTCCGACACCAAGGTAAGTACTGTATTTTAAAATCAAGTTGCAATTTCTAACTGTCAAATTCATCTACCTACAAAATAATAACTGCCAGTGCCACAAACCAACATGGCTTCCACTTCTTCCACACACTACATACACGCATTTAATTTGTCGTACATTTAAAATGTTAATAAACACACTATCTATTTCCTGTTGGTTAAGATACGCTCGATTGTATCGGGTTAATTAGAATTATCGTAGACCAATTATTTATAAGTACAGCGCTTATCGCTTGCTGCCATTGTGTTAAGTTACTACGTGATACACGGCTCGAGCGTTCGGCTAACATATTCTATAGCCAGCTAGTAATTAATTGGATGAGTGGTTTTAATTGTGTTTTGCTTGTTCACAATAGTCGTGGATCTGATAATAAATAAGCCAAGAAAATAATAATTTTAACTTTATATTTTATTTGAAACTAGATTTACCCGCGACTTCACCGGCGGCGTGGGATAGAAAATTTGAAATCATATATGAATAATAATGTATGATTTAAGTCATTATCAGTTTTGTGGAGAAGAGAAGAGATTGCATTTTGTCCTGAATGCTATATAGGTACATTGATATTTTAACAAAGCACCATCAGCATTTCACAGAGATACCTAAATCTTTCGATTATTATTTTACTAGCGACCCGCCCCGGCTTCGCACGGGTGCAATGTTGATACTAAATTAAATACACTACAGAAAAACTATGAACGTTCTAACCGCCGCACTCAGAGACGTTTAACGGATACTTAAGTTGTTCCTTAGTAAAATTTGAAAAAATTTACCACTCAGAGTCAGTTAAGGATTCATTAACATCCCTAATGACACTTTAAAGTTAAGTGATACAAAACCCTCACTTAACTTTTAAGGATTGATTTTTACATCTAAAAAACAGAATTATCAAATAGGTATCAGGTCTTTATCTTTTTTTTTCGTGAGGAAATCCTCATGGATACCCACCTCGTGGCTAGCCGTGCCCCAATTAGGTCTTTACCTATGAAATTGCCGTTATGTATGAAAAAAATTAAACGATTTTATTTTCATGTATTTTTATTTGTATTAATCGAAGTAGTAATTACCCATACAATCAATGCATCTTTGCCAACGCAGCGGCAGTTTATTGATGCGGTGAGCTTCTAACCCCAGTTCTTGCAACTTGGAGACCGTCTGCTGTGCAGTATAAGGTCGCACATTGTCGTGTAGGAGCAGCGGAGACGAGCGATTGAATGCTAGTTGCAGATGTGCCAGTTTCTTCATCATTGTGTTCAGTTCTTCACAGTTTACATCTGCACTAATGCTCACCCCGTTTGGTAAGAAGCTGTAATGAACCACACCGGGCGCTAGACCACCAAACAGTCACCATCACTTTTCTAGGGGTAAGTTTTCGTTTAGGGCATTGTTTAGGTGCTGAACTAGAATCCAACCAACTTGCTGAGCGCTTGCGATTATTAAACAGAATTCATTTTTCATCGCAACTAACAATATCGTTTTAAAATTCCTTTATTTCTGTGTCTGTTGAACAATGCACAATAATTTGACGTTGGCTATATTGACATTGGCAGTTGTCAGTGATGCCATAGAATAAAAGAGTCCAGATGTTTTATTATCAGTATATGAAAATAGGTATTTAATTTCATCTATACATAAAAACTAACAGTAAAAGAACGGATTGTAATTTATATTACTATAAATAAAAGTTTTTAATATGTTTAATATTATTTTTCTACTTTTTACTGTTAACGCTTTTTAGGTGTGGCTACACCGACGCCTTATCGATGCCCTATCGATACTGTGATTTTGTCACTGCACCGCTCTACAAAACTTAAAGTTGTGATTAACTAATGTACCCTTAAATTATGACTCTGGGATGTTCCATCAATTAACAGATTTAATGATAATTAGTTAAGTATCACTTAGGACTAATTTAATGAACCTTTCTGAGTGCGGCAGTAAGTATATAAAAACATAGCGGCCCGCTCCGACTTTGCACGGGCATAAAATATATATGCCTATGTCACTCAATGACAAAATACCGCCCGCCGCAAACGCAAATTTTAAATTTGTAATATCTCCGAAAATATTTGTTTAATTTACATGCTGTAAGGAACCATATTGATCTATATTAATTGCACACTGTATTTAAGGTACTTAATTCGATAAGGATTATTGCCGTATTGCTTAAAATAGCTTCGTAAATAAGCCATTTTTTCACGTAAAAAGTAAACAATAAAAATGGTTAATGTGGGTTATCCCTAAAAGATAAACATATACCATCGCGGACTTTTTTGTAGACCTTTTTATGGTGTACAATACTGTAGTACATTAATTTGATCTAATTCGTAGGGTTTAGGCAGCGTTTTTGCTAAATTGCTAAATAAGCCCAAAAAAATAGGTTAATTTACGACATCACGTTAGAAACCTCTAAAATTAGCAATGTTGCCTTAGTATATGATGCATGTATTATACATATAAACCTTCCTCTTGAATCACTCTATCTATTGGAAAAAACCGCATCAAAATCCGTTGCGTAGTTTTAAAGATTTAAGCGCACATAGGGATATAGGGACAGAAAAGGCGACTTTGTTTTATACTATGTAGTGATTAATCCTAGTTATTAGCAAAATTTCACTATTTGGTCAAATATTGGTCACACTATAAAGTCTTAGTATGATTATTACAGTTTATAATTGCAGGAAATCACATAATTATACTGGTTCAGCCATTACACAATTCAAAAATCGTAACCAATAAAAAAATGCAACAAATAAAAATAGTGCACGATAAAATAAATGCATTATTCTGCTTTTGTATGGCAACGCAATTTCTAAATTTTGTATAAAATGTTGCACTCCTCAATTGTTTGTGTGTAGTCATGATATACCAACAGCGCATTCCTGATACGTGCTTATGTACAAAGTTTCCTTGACACAGAAAACTAAATAATAAATTACTTGCATTTACTATCGAAGGGCTCACGGTGTAAATGTCTTATCAAGATGATAGCAGGTACAATATTACAATTTAAAATGCAAAAGTTACTCAAAAGTTTAGCAGGAAAAGCTTGCTGACTAATTTCCTTCCTGTTTAACTAATGCTTTTTAGTCAGCTGGGCCCATTAGTACTTGGTCCGTGGGCCCAGTTGACATATTTCTTAGGTAAAGTGGACCCGCTTGATAAAATAAATGGAGATTGGTTGGATTTTATCCAATCCCGTAATCATTGGTGTTATGACCTGGAGAAAGTGGAACTTAAAATTCAATTTCTCCAGAAGACCTGAAGATGTACTCTGGAGTAGATTTACTGGTCAAACTTAATATTTATAATTCAATTCAATTTTTTGGTGTAGCAAACTATGCAGATATTGTGGACAAATCTCAATTATTTGGGGTCAGCACGACATGTCTTTTTTTTCCATACTTTCCTCACGTCATTTTATCATTCATTCCATCCCTTGCTATGTTTTTTTTTCAACAATTCATCTATCTTTTTTTAGGCATTCCTTTCCTTTGAAGTATCTATATCTTATACTTTGAAATTTTTGAAATGCTTATCATAAATTGAAAGGTCTAAACCAAAGGGCTACAAAATATTTTCTCCATACATGATTAGTCCCAAATTACATAAAGTTTCCTAATAATAATTCCATAGATTGTAAGTAAGTCTAAACTATTATTCGCCACTAAACTCAATAACTCTAAAATAACGTATTATAGGTACTCCATTGTATACCCCACTGTAATCACAAGACTAGTAGAACATTACAAAGGTTATATACATTAAAAACGTATTTTCTTGCACATCAATTGTAAATTGCAACGCTTGAACTGAATATATGGTCCATAAAAATGCTAATACTGTAATGCGAATGCACAATTCTCTTGTATGTAATTTGCCATTTTGGGCACTAAACTGTGCTAGATTTGTAGCCCAAGGATTAAGAGGTTAGCGGAATCGTTCGATTACTTCTCCAGCCCCCTTAGACAAGTGGCACAAGCGTAAATCGTTTTCTTCTTCAACCTAGCGTTAATCCCAGTCGCATCCAAAGCTTTCACCTCGGAATCTGGGGTCCGCTTTACCAGTGTTAACTGCGGATTTGGCTGGACCTCCATATTTTCCGTGAAGCGACTGCCATCTGACCTTCACAACCCAATGGTGACATTAGACGATATCGAAGCATTGCAGCTGGACCGTTTTTGTTGGACTTTTTACAAGCGTAAATCGCTAACGAAATGAATAGAATAGGTCGAACAATCACATCCAAGCTCGTGATCGCGCCGCGCGCATCGTACTTCGGCGACGTGCTTGAGTGTGATTGCTATTCTTTTGGTTTTGGGAGTGTTATTACAACGTTACCTTTAGCTTTCCATCAGGCGAGATGAAGTTATATTGATGTGACTGATATTTTTTTATTGACTTATTATAACACGACAAAAGTAGGTAACGATTGAGCAGATTTCAAATTTAAAAATATGAATCAAAATGATTAATTTTAATCAACAATTTAAAACTAAAAAAATTATGCTCACTAATTTTCACTAAAAATACGAAGTACATTGCTCAAAAGTTAATCTTAAAAATCTGAAAATGGTCATCTACTTTTTAGACGCTGACTGTACAATGTACATTCTGCACATAGGCAAACACATAGAGCTATTATGAAAGGCAAACCTTTGTATGTATGGCGAGCTTAGGTGGACTTCGTAGAACATACACAACACTGATCAAATTCATGATATTGAAAATTGGCAGATCAGTGGCACTCGAAACATCACACATCTCCATTTATACACACAATTTATTATATCTAAATATATTTACAAATATATTCAGCACTTTAAATTCAAATGAATTCATTTATGAGTTCATACTTTGTTACCGCACGTTTATAAAGTGACGGAAGCTATATTTATTTAATTTTATGTTGTAGCGGTTCATTTTAGTAAGTGGCAATTAAATGGAAACGCTTAAAAAGTAATTATCAGTGCCTGTAGATTCTGGACTAGCCCTACTTATGGTCAAGAACTCACTCTAACAGAATATAAATATTAACTACAATTTTTTTGGAAGCAATTTCCATTTTCCTTAATCCAGGGACTTCAATTATATTGTTTTTAAATCACAAAAATCAGCATCCACGACGGAGATTGAAACCGGGACTCTTTACTGGAAATCTGATCTTAGAAATGAGGAAATCCGTAGAAGAACTAATTTTGCTGACATAACCCGTAGGATTAGTAAGCTGAAGTGGCAATGGGCCGGCCACGTAGCACGAAGATCGGACGGTCGATGGGAGAAAAAGATTCTCGAATGGAGCAGCACCAGCAAGCGTAGTGTGGGACGGCCACCTACCAGAGGGACTGAAGATCTAGTCAAAATTGCTGGGTCTCGTTGGATGCAGGTGGCAATGGACCGGTTGTGATTATGTGATCTGAAATTATAGGCAAAGTGTTACTTCACTTCAAGCGCAGTGTGGGATGGTCACCTACCAGAGGGACTGAAGATCTAGTCAAAATTGCTGGGTCTCGTTGGATGCAGGTGGCAATGGACCAGTTGTGATTATGTGATCTGAAATTATAGGCAAAGTGTTACTTCACTTCAAATTGCAAGTTTTTCTTTTTCCAGCCTATCCGCGATCGCTTGTGGCTTATAATACTATAAGCTGTTCATTTGATTGCAGTATTCGTGAAAAATGTTGATATTACGTGTAAACCGATGTATTAGCCAACATAAACGACACGAGCACGACACGACTGGTGAAGTTTATTGGCCATATTAAAAGCATATGTTGAAAATAATTTCGCGTAGGTAAATACTCTCTGGAGTTCTCTTGGATTAAAATATATTAAAATTATCGTGACATGAAATTGAGGCAAAATGGCAGATGTTCTCAAAATGCATCATCATCTATTGCAGTCTATTGATGGACATAGGCCTTTCACAATTTGCGTCATAGGTCATGTTTCTCCGCTCTCTGCATACAGTCTATCTTAGCCTCACTCTTTAGGTCATCAATCCATCAGGAGTACATCCTTCCGTAATTGAAAAGATTGAGAAACAGAAATATAACTGATTTCGAAGATACGACCTTAGTGACACTTACTATTCAAAGTATTCAATAACAGCGTCTAAGTCCCGGCGTTGCTCCTGTATTCTCTACCGCAATTCCAAACTTAAAAGAATATTTGGCACTAAGGACTAGTCCGTTCAGTACCAGCACGCACCTGAGGATCTTGGAGAAGCCCCATACACACATCAAAACAAACTTCTTGGACATAAAGTTGAAGTTATACAAGGCAACTTTATGATAATCGTCGCGTAAATAGCGCCCAATAAACTGCGTATCCGGGTGCTATATCGAGGAGGCGCTTGCCAAAATGTCGATGTGCCGCCATTTACTTGTGCCAAAAAAACTTTACAGTAACTTATGTGCGTTTAACATACGATGCATAAATTATTATGGATTTTTCGTGTCACTTTTTGAATGTAAAATATAAAAAACTGCCCGCGATTTCGATGCCCTTGTGAGGCAGTAACGTGATTACATAAAAGAGATAACTAATTAGTAAATTCTATTAGAAGCTAAATGATATCGGAAACCTAAGCTGATGAACAATGTGAGTGCATGATAACCAACCTCTACCTAACCCTTCCAAGATAAACAAGCGTGATTAATTGTTCATAATATGAAAAAATATAAAAAAAAATCCCATCAGGTGGGCCGTGTGCTTGTCTGCCACCTACGTAGTATAAAAAAAATACCTCGTTCTAGCTCGCGTGGGAATATTTCGAATTTTTAAGGGTAAAAAGGCCATGAGGATTTCCGCACGGGAAAAAAGGCATTCATGGCCGAACATTGCACTGTGGTAAATAATAAAAAGAATAAATAATAAATATTCTACGACATTCTACACAGCACTCTCTAGACCTAAAGTTTAAGCATAGTTTTATGGGTTCTAGAGTGCGAATATACATAATTATGTAATTTTTTTGTAAATACATACATATTATACATAGAAACACCCATACCAATGCAAATAGACATATTCATGCATACAAATATTTGCACTGAGCAGGAATCGAACCCACGCCCCCGTCATAGCAGTCGAATGCACTACCGCTACGCCACAGAGGCCGTAAATTAGCCCTTCACAAAAAGCGTCTCGCGTTATCTGATAAGGTCTCAATACTAAGGTCTGGCTTTTATTTGATAAGATTATGCTTACGTATATTTTTAATTCACTGATAGATTATCTGCTGGCGATGGGTTTGGCGCCAACTAATGGATGCAATGGGGTTGGAGGTGCTTGGCTACACTCGGGGTGTCTCGGCACCTATTCTTTTAACACGCTTTTATTAGCTTGGTATGTTTAAATGTTTTATGTATTGTTAACATGGTACGTGTATGTAATGGTGATCCTCTATCCTGAGACTTTAGCTTCAGCTTACCATAAGGCGAGGTGAAGTCAAATTGACTTGGCCTATTTAAATAAAAAGATGTAACAGAATCTTTAATCTCGCTTTTGGAGCACTTCAAAATGTTAAACCACTCCTTTTTTGAAGTTGGTTAAAAAGCGGTTACCTATTTTAATATTACAAATAGACACTCTAATTTTATTTATTTTTATAGATTGTATAGATTTGATAAATAAGCAAATAAATCTTATATCGTTTTACATACCTACCTAAGGCCTCCAAAACAATCCATAACACAGACTTAGAGTAGCAAAACTTAAGCTGTATTGACATTGACATTTATTTTATTATTGTACTAGCGGCCCGGGACCCGGCTTCGCCCGGGTGTAAATTCCAGTTTCCCAATGAAATAAGTAGCCTATTATGACACTCAGCAATAATGTGGCTTTATATTAGAATTTTTTAAATCGGTTCCGTAGATCCCTATATTACCCCTTACAATTTAACAATTATACAAACACACAATCTTTACTTCTTTATAATATTAGTATAGAAAACTTTAATACACTCGAGAGCAATGAATCCGGGTCACTTAAAGAATGTTAAAAATCTCGGAAACTAAAAATGATAGGTTAATGCAATAAATTGTATTTAATAGACAATGTAATACTCCTTAAATGAAAGTAAAAAAAATATGAGTCACCATACATTTTATTAACACAAAATTACATAAAGAAAAAAACTGCTGATCTCTCCTTAAAACAAAAATAGGAAACAGGGCATATCTTAATCTCGAAATACGATGCCCACGCTCCAGTTTAGGGCCGTTTGCAGGTCTAAGGGGTTTTAAGTTAGATTCAGCAAGCCGACGTCTTACTGTCCATGCACTTGGGTTACTTCCTCCGAGGCGTCGAAACTGATTGGTGAGTTCAGTTCCTATGAGAAAGCGATTTCGAAGCATGGTGTTCACCAAGTATCGGTCTTCTCGTGCTGTGGTACACCTGGTTCTGCCCGTTCCTGGTCTGCGTAGGTTAGAACCAGTTTCTTCGTTTAAGTGACCCGGATTCATTGCTCTCGAGTGTATTTCTACGCCTACAACTATAGTAGAATATATTATGAACAATTCAATAACTTAAGAACTCAATGTACTTACAATATTCATTGAAATAAATATTCAATCATAAATATAGCAACATACCTGTAGCTCAAAACTCTAAAATGAGCTCCTCTATGGTAAGGCTAAGTGGCAACTCAGCAATTTGCAAGGTCTGCACTATCATTGCGAGCGCGTAGACTGCCGCCACTACCTTCTGCGAGCTAGTAATGCTCTATAAGGATCTGGGACTCCCGGAAGAGATGTGGAACTCTGCCGGCCCATACGGTATCTCCAGCTATGGGCATTTCGAACACATGTGTTCTCTAGCCCAACCGAACTGAACTGCCAGGTTCCCAAACCTTTTTTTTGATGTGCGGGAATCCTCATGGATACAACCCCAACCTATGACTAAAACCACACACTGAGTATTAACCGCACACTGACCATAAAGTATTTCCCTCGCACCTCGGCTTGACCCGGGCCGTCTCTGGATTCGAGATAGCCACCTCGAGTTTGGGAATCTGGTTGTCCCCGTCATGCCCTTGGAAAAGGGGGAGGGGTGACGGATTGCAGTATCTAGCTTTCTCTAAATCTGTGGTGTACAAAGACCTGATAGATTGCTATCTGTACATAATTTATTGGCATTACTAGGAATCAAAAGATAATAAATCTAGTCAAATACCAAATGATTGGAGGTCATGAACGACAGCTTTAAAAACTTATCTAGCGATTTGTTATTTGATCAAATAATATAACTGGTAGGAAATGATATTAAATTTTGACACTAAGTCTGATTTGTGCAGAAAAGTTGTTAAACTATGCAGTCTTCATCCGTATTAGCTTCGCACAGCTTAACACATTCCAAGGTAGTGACCCTTAAAGCTATACATAAAATTAAAAATGTAAAATTAATTCTCTGAAGATTACAAAAATAAATCATAGTTTACGTCAATATATTTATTTATTAATTTATTTCAATGTTAAGATATCGCAGCTATAAGATAATTTGGCTTTAGTTCAGACATTCCGTCATTTAATAATCCAATAAATTCTTCATTCACTCATTCAATTATTCAATCATTCAGTCATTCCATCGTTCAACCATTAGGCTTTTAATCATTCAATAGTTAGTTTATTGAAGCTCTTAATCATTCAATCATCTTACCTCTGTATAATTAATAATTAAAAACATAACTTTACCTCATGAACATACTTGCTTATAGGTACAAGTCGGCACGCACACATTCACACACTAGTCAGCCACGACACGGCAAACCAATGGTATAAGGCAGCAAATGGTATAAAAACCGCAATGACATCAATAAAGAAAACCGGGAACGCTATTTCAATAAAATTTAGGTAACACGTCGCAACCCAAAATTTACTCACATGGTTAGCCATCACTATCATTGTCTTTGGTGTGTTCTATCCATAGATTTCATTTATACTTTCTTAAACTTAGATTTAAAGGGCTCTACCAACATCCTTGTGACTTCAACCAACTTTACCTGCAAGTTGATGCACCTTTTTTTTAAACTTCCACTTGTGTCTTTCACCAGGGTATACCCTAAGATGGAACTCCCCAGGAGCCCTGTGAGACTTCGACCACCAGCCACAGTACAGGTGGTCTCGCTGTGAAATTTTGAGGCAACCCCTCTCCTTTTAAACGGTGCACGCGTGGCACGTTACCTTACCGTCTCGGGCCTGGTTCTGCTAGAGCGACGGATAGCCTTACCCCTCGTCCTCAGGCCGTTGACCGAAGCTGGCGCAGGCTTTCGTCTTTAAAAGATAATACAGCAATCACTCACGGGAAAATAAGGCGCTGCGCAAACGTGTTGCCGACACGGCACACCGCCACAGGAGACCGTAGTTGCTGTGAGCCGTATCGACAATCGGACACAGTTGCCGGTTCCCTGTCACCGACACGGCACACCACAAGAAACTGTAGCTGTAGTTGCTGTATCTGCTTGTTTTCCGTAGTCTCATGATGGACGTTTGTGAATGTTGCTTGTGTCTTCAACTGACGACTTTTAGTTTCCAATTACCGACACCGAACACTTTTTGATCGTCCTGAATATACCTAGTGTTAAGTGGAAGCAACTGGACTCACGTATGCGCAGGGAGTTGAATGATTTCATACTTGTTCTATAGAATTCAAATATTCATCGGTAGCTTGTGTCGGACACAAGAAACAAAAGTTTCTACGTTTGCACAGCGCCTAAGATGTTAGAGGCAACGTTGAAATCGCTATAAGAACGTAAAAAATAGAGTAGCGCTCTGATACAGTTTAAAGTGCGTTGTAAAGTGTAGTCCAGTGTTTTTATAGTAGACATTATTTATGTGATAATCTCGTCTAGACAAAATACAAACCTGTTTGTTACTATACATCAAAAATGCTGTTTTAAACTAGTTGTTAATGTGGAGTTTCCTATATTTCTAACATTACCTTATATGGTTACAAGACATAATAAGTTTTATAGATACCATCAAAATGTTACTAATGGCGCAGATTAGATTGATTATTACTTCTAATGGGGCTCCTAAAAGCTCTATCTTAGTAGCCTCTAAGATAAATAAATTTGTAAAGTAATTTTTTTATTGGAATAGTAGCCCAAACTACTAGGTAGTATTCAATCTATCTCTTCAGTGCGTCCACGTCGGTAATGTAATGGCCAAGATTCGAACCGAGGACCTAGTTATAGAATATTTTTAAGCGAAATGACTAGCTAGTATTTACCCTAAGCCATAGAGACCATTACTTTATAGAGTAAATTATAGTGTAAAAAATAATTCGAAAGCTTGCCAACAGATGGCGCTGATCGAATAGTTCACTCGCGGTGAAAACTTCGCTTAAGAATCTGTCTCAAAAATTTCACCCGACAATATACAAGTAGCAATAAAATTATGTAAAAGTTAGTAAAAATTACTTGTTTAAAACTATCAGATTACACGTAAAACACTTACATAATAACTAAATCAAATAAACTTAAAATACAAACACGAAGTATTAATAAACGGACAGTTTCACAGATAGTGATCAAATAAAAATCTCGTAGAACAATATTATCGGTCGTCGAGCAAAAGGGTGTAAAGTAACATAGCGTGAATAACGCGTGGAAGCGAGACGGGAAACAAAAAAGCAAAAACCACCGTCGCGAGCGCATGTACCAGAAAGGGTTGATAAATTCTACTGCGGCGATTTGTCTAGTATACATTGACGGGTACATACGTCGTTCGTGTTAAAGTGAAAGAATAAAAAACACGATGGTCAGTTAATTGTTTCGTCCAGTCGTTAGTATTGTGTCTGCTATTGTGTAAGCTGTATTTGTTGTAACAAATCGTTCATTGTTTAAAGTTTGAAACACTAAACGGTATGCGGTATCGGTATTCGATCTGGTATTGGATTGTCGCCATTATTTTCTTGTTTACTGGGATAATAAATTTTGTTATACGTATTTGGTTTGGCGTGGGTGGTTTCGATTTTATTTATTGAGTTTGTTATCGATTTTCTACGATTTACTTCTGTTTTATTACGATTTCGGTGTTTAAGATAAAATTGATTTAAGTGTGCTAAAAATTTTTTTCTTTATAAAAAGGCAATAAGGATAAAAATACTAGTTTACAGTATTGAAAGATTCTTTTTATGTTAGACACGTCAACATGACTTTACGTCGCTTGATGGTAAGCTAAAGGTAAAGTTTCAAAAACAGAAAGGGGTACCACTTACTACACTGATAGTGCTACAGTGGTGGCCCTCAGCTTGACGGCCAAAAAATAAGTATAATTCCGGGTCCATGCTAATCCTAAGCAGGATTTTAGGAAAACATCAGTAAGATAATAGTAGGATAACCACGCTAGGATAATTACGCTTACCATCAGGTGGGCCGTGTGCTTGTCTACCACCTAAGTAGTATAAAAGATCACAAGTTACTACATATACAAACTTCTTTAAAATCAAAACAATTCTCACAACCGAATACCCAGAACTAAAACATCAGTAGAACGATCCACAAAATAATAGTACCCGATATAACATTGTCCCCAAGAACCCTTCAAGAGCACTTACACCTTTATTCAATCAACCAGATCTGATCACTTGTAACCCGATCTCTACAAAACGGTTGACCCTATAACAAATGTGTTAAATTGTATGTGTGTATGAACACTAGAGCCTTTGTTCTCCGATGGCTATCATTCCGAAGGTATGAGGTGTATCTCGGTAGCTGCCATGACAAATGGGAGGCTGCGCCCACCCAACTCGCCCCGGGATATGGGATCTATTAGCGTAATTTCGGTAGTGGTAAGTTGTACATTGTTTCGAATAAAATTGATGTTCGAGAATAATCCAGATTGGTAAAGATTTATTTGGAAAAGTTGATTGTAGTTCTCTGAATTAGATGTTTTTGTTTAGTCTACTTAATAATAAAGATTCCTAGCAGTTTATAAGATAATATTGAACAATTTCTTAGAGTGCTTATAAAAGCAATGTGTATCAATTTTCATAAAAAAACAACATATACATAACATAACATAACATAACATAAACTCCCGCCTATATCCCCGAAGGGGTAGGCAGAGGTGCTAGCACCCACATTTCGCCAGTTTATGTTTAGGTCCCAATGTAATAGGTGGCGAGCCTATTGCCATTAACCGGGCACTTACAACCTGCGATAAATACACACATAACTTCGAAAAGCATCGAAAAGTCATTGGTGTGTGCCATGGTGAACCTGGGATCGAACCGGAGATCTCGTCTCAGCAGTCCATTACCCAGACCACTAGGCTACAAAGACAACAAAAAACAACAATGGTCATTTAAATCGTCCAGGCGGTAGGTATATAAATTAAGTAGTAAAATTTAATATGAATTAATTTTACGTTAAAATATTGTTTTATTTTTAAGTTATCTCAAATACCCGAAGTATGTTGTATTTGGTATTATTATATTTACACAGAAGATGCACAGATTTTTTTCGCTATAATATGCCTGTGTATTAATGTGCCTGAGTATAAAATGTGTATTGATTAGGGTATCAGTAAATATTATTTCTTTATTTCTTTCTTTCGAGAGTATCGTGAACTCTTGTAAGTATATTTATTGCCTTTTCTTCAGGTCATCAAAGCAGCGAATGACTGAATCTCAAGCTATTCTTGCTGTGCTGTGATTAGATCTGACTACTATCTAGAATAAAACATATCTAAGATTTTCTCCCTATAACCTTATAAGTAGACAAGTGTATATCTTGCCTCCTTTTCTAACACATGTCAGATCTCTACTAACCGTTATTGTGCTGTCTCTTTCCTTTCTGGTGTTATCGCAGTTGGTGATCTTGTTTAAAGTAATAGTATCGGCGTTCGATAGTGTTTGGCCATTTTTCTTGTGAACAACAAAGGATGAAATCGACCGTGAGCTGCACGTGCTACCGCGGTTTATGTTATAAGCGAAAGCGGAAATCTAGTAAATATTATCGAATACACAAGTCAAGTATGAGTACCTACTATTAAGGCGTTAAGCAGACGGCGGCGGCGGGGCGGGCAGGTCTTTTTGACCGCAAAGTAATAACGACCGCGTCTGCCCGTCGATGCCCGCGACTGCCCTCACTACGAAAACTAAGCGCTACAAGTGCCCGCCGAGCACCCACAGCGCCGTCTTTTTCCGTGTGCGTTCGTTGGTAGTATAGGATTCCTTTTGCGCTATCGTTCGCGGTGAAATTGACTGGTCCTGCCCGCGCCTCTGTCTGTTCGATGCCTAAAACACAGTGGCTCTACATTTTTGTGCTAAATAATCCAAAATCTCTAGATCAAGGTTTACTGATTTTTCACGACACTTCGAACATCCACTTTTAATTGTTACAACACTCAATTTGATGTATTCAATATCATTGTCAATCCAGAATAGCCGCTGCCACAAAATGGTGGTACACATCTTTTTAAAAACCCTCCATATAATGGGTATCAAATAAAATGGGGCGGGCGACTATTGAAGTATAGTGCACCACTATACCTACATTTTTCATTTATCGTTATTATATTCATTTTTATTTTATAGGTAGGTATCTAAAAATATCTAGTAGATCATTTAATTATGCTGTACTAACTAACCCAAAGACAATGTTTTTGTTCTTTGCAATCACGTACTCATGTAGTAGAAACCAAATAAACAAATAAAAGCTGATTAATGTATACTACGCAGTTTGATTTAAGTATAAGTTCAATCCCTTTCATAGATGCATTTTGTTAGTATTTCACTTTTCCTCTTTCATGAGCCTTACATTCAGCTTACCATCAGGCGAGGTGAAGTCAAATTGACGAGTCCTATGTATATATAAAAAAAAATTACGAGGTGTATCCTCTATTTTTCCCTTAACGGGGTCGATGGCACTTGATTTGTGTCATCTGTCCCGGTAAACATATCAACGGACCAGTTAAAATTTTTTTTTCCCATGTGGCCCGGTACCGGGCCAAGTCACCGGGGCAGATGGCATACACCCAAATAATGTATCAACATTGTGAAACTCGCTCCCCGCTTGTACCTCGAGCCTCATTCCACCCGTAGTGGGCGACACGTCACCTCCGCCCTCTGTCCGTGTTTAATGATTCACTCGATGCAGCTGATTACTCCACATTATATCCTACAGCGTGTCCCTATACAGCGTGTTCTAATAGTGGCTATTATCATCTTGTTAAGAAAAGACGAAACTGATCGGTTAATGATGAATTCGAGATTTTGAAACTCTTGGAAATGGTGGGCACTGCTTTTTGAACTTCACCCTACCATCAGGCGGGGCGCAGTCAGTCTGACGGACTAAATATGAAAAAAAAATTGTCTTCAAAATTAATTTTGTTTTTTTTTTCTTTACTCATAAACACTCATTCACTCATTATATTCACTTAATCATGTATTCACTCACTCAATTATATTCTCACTCACCTATTCATAATCTATTTAATCACTAATGAATTCAATCGATCTTTCATTTATTATAGATTTATTTGTTTTCTGTCATTTGAGTATTTAGGTTAAAATCGGTTTTTGCTTAAATATTGTTACATGACCGTATCAATTTATTACCAGACAGGTTTCCAATTTTGAGAAATGATTGACTGCGGCGCGCCCAAATAACCGGATTTTTAAATTATCTGTATACCGAATATTATATATAACATATTATTTAACTTTAACACTAGGCGCACACTGGGCGACACGCAACAGCGACAGCTCGGCCGCGACGACTACTGCGGCCGAGAATTTCATATATTTTGTTCTAAGCTTCGCACACTTGGCGTCAGAGACGCGGAGTCGCGACGACAAGCTAGGAGATTAGGGCTATTTCGCCGTATCTAGTGGCGCTATGAAATTGTCGGCCGCTGCCTGTCCTCGCCTCTAGTCGCCGAGCTGTCCATCAGGACATAAGGGTTATGTGCTGAGCTGGGCCCTTAGACAAGTGTTAAAGTCTAAATCACTAAGGAGTAGAAACGATTAGGTCGACCAATCACACTCCAGCTCGTGATTCCACCGCGGCGACGAGCTTGGATGCGATTGGTCGACCTAATCTATTCGTTTTCTAAGCGATTTACGGCGTGACACTTGTCTACGGGGGCTGTCGTTGTCACCGGCTCTAGACGCCGAGCTGTCGCTGTTGCCTGTCGCTAAGTGTGCGCTTAGGGTATGATTCTGACCTTATTAGAATATTATGCGCGTGTACAATATCTATGTTGTATACTAGAACTATTTTGAAATAGGGTAGGTATATCGAATTTCAAATACGACACATGCCAAACAATAATAAAAAATAATGGCTACAATAAATTAAAATTGACACGAGAACATTTTTAAGAATATATTTTAGGTAACTACTGTTGCTAATTCGAAATTCCGGGTTAGATAGGAATCTGAATCTGCTTCTGTTCTTTTTTTCCGTGCGGAAATCCTCATGGATACCCACCCCGCGCCCAGCGAGGCAAGTTATGTCTGACTCTTACCGTCTAAAACCGCACGCGCCGTCTAGGGTCTTCTGACGCCTGGATGTAAGGTTGCCCATAGAGCATTTCCCTCGCACCCCGGCTTGACCCGGGCCATCGCCGGATTCGAGATGGCCCCCTCGAGTTTGGGAACCACGGTGTTCCCGTCATCTGCTTCTGTCCTTACATATTTCACGAGCTTCCTCTACTGTACTGTCGTGAAGCCTAAAAAAATAGTCAATGTGTTATTCCAGACACAGGAATTTCGGCTAGATCGGTTGTGCCGTTTTTTTAATATATAATATTATACATAACATAACATAAACTCACACCTATATCCCCAAAGGTGCTTCCAAGGTAAATTCCAAGTTTTTGTGTTACGGCAAATTAAAATGTATGTCACTCAATCATGATATTTTTAATAAATGATTGAGTGACAAACATTTTTACAAACTTTCACAATTACCAATATTATAAGTAACATCACTATTTTATTTATGTGCGTGATTGATTTATAGGAAAATCAAAAACGAATAATATTGCAATAATTATATACCTACCCCTCACTATGCACGCGTCCCACCTGTGGGGCGAGCACGAATTTTCTTTCATATCGAGTTCGTAACGTGTGCGACAAAAATGTATGAAATTTGTACAGCGGCGCCCCTATCGTGCGTAAAAGGAACTGTACAAATCTCATATAATTTCTATCACACACGTTACGAGCTCGATTCCAAAGAAAATTCGTGCTCGCCCCTCTGATGGAAAGCGGTCACCGTGGGGTATGGATGTGTGCAACACGAGGGGCGCGGGCGTCACACTCGCGCTGCCGACCCTGTAAAAATCCTCTAATGCCCTTCTTGAAGAACCCCATATTGTAGTCGCCAGGGAAAACCACAGCAAGGAGGTCATTCCACAGCCTAAGCGTGCGTCTATAAAATTCCTTTCATTCCTCACAGTGCGTATATAAAATTTACTAAATCTAATAACAATGTTTTGTCAGAGTTTTTGATGTAGGTTATAGACTGGTTTTAGTCGGTTTGATAATGACATAACCATCTGATCGTTAGCGCTGAAGAATACACGTGAATCTCAACAATAACTTGATGGCATATTTATGTGTACTTAAATTAGTATAAATAATATCGAACGGTTGGACCCCTGCAGGTTATGGAATATATAATTTAGAATATTTATTTAAATTCAGTTTAAAGGTTGATAAAGTGTCAATCGTGCGGTACCGACACGTGTCATACTGAGGGGCCCTGTTATTTCCTTGTCAGAACCTATGGTCAGAACATTGTTTCTTGTTAATCATTTTTAATATGTACACTGGTGCCTGACTGGTGCAGAGGGCCTTGATAGGTACCTTTGTGGTTCAAAGGTGTGGTTATCTCACTTTCTAGCCAATGTTTCTTTTTTTATGTAGGACACGTCAAAATGACTTCACCTCGCCTGATGGTAAGCTAAAGGTAAAATTTCAGGACCGGGGGCCACCACTACACATACCCATAGTGCTACAGTGGCGGCCCTCATCTTGACGGCCTCATCAAATGCTGTTTCACGCCCCGCTTAAAGGCCCCGGGACTATAGGAGGAAGGAAACACATGCGCTGATAAAGAATTCCAAGTCTTTATGGTGCGGCAAAGAAAAGATGCACCGAATCACTTGGTTCTTTGGCTGAGCTTGGCATTGGCATTCGTTCGGGTCCGATTGATATGCAATAATCATTGAAAATCATTGGAAATAGTTAGCATGCAATTGCTTAAAAATTTCATTCAAAAAATTAATCTCATTACACTGTCATTTTACTTTTCCTATACCCGTAAGGCCTAGGCCACACTTGGTAGATCTTCATTCGCGGATCCTCTGCCAACGTATTATTAATTATTACGTTGAAGATCTGCCAAGTGTGGCCTAGGCCTTACGGGTATAGGAAAAGTAAAATGACAGTGTAATGAGATTAATTTTTTGAATGAAATTTTTGAGCAATTGCATGCTAACTATTTCCAATGATTTTCTGATCGGAAAAAATGATCGATGATGAATGAATGATGAATGAGGAGGATGAAAGAAAGGAGACGGGAAACGGAGAAAGGGAACAGTTGGTCAGAGCATTCCCCCTGTAAGGGACTGGACACGGGTTCAAGTCCCGTCCTGGATGATCATTTTTTCCGATCAGAAAATCATTGGAGATTAATTTTACTACCGAACTCTAATACTACAATGAGAAATTACTACGTTTGCCACAGTACTCATCTAAACAATCTAAGTTATCACCCTATGTCATAGTAGTAATTGGTATTCTCTATTCATGCTAATTTTATCAGCTATAAAATTTAATTGAGTAATATACTTTTGATAAAAAAAACATTTGCATACACGTTCCAAATCTAGACACACGTACTAATATTACAAAGCGAAAGGCCGAACTTTGTGAGTTTGTTTATATGGACCCACCTTTTTTTTTTTTTTTATCGTGCGGAAATCCCCATGGATACCACCCCCTTCGGCCATCGGGGGTGGTTATGTCGGGATCGAACCGACTAAAACCGCACGCCGTCTCGGGCCTTAGTAACCGGGGTGTAAGGTTACCCAATGGGCATATCCCTCGCACCCCAGCTGTCCCCGAGCCATCTACGGTTTTAAGATGGCCCCCTCGACCCCCCGACAGGGGGGGGTGGGGCGAGCATCGCGCCACTTCGCCGACGGTGGGGTGTAGGGTGACAGGAGGCCGTCCTGTCACCCAACCGTCGGCGCGCAGACAATCAGCTCGCCCCCCGCTCGCTCCCCACTGTGCCATCTGCTAGTCAGAGGGACACGTGGAGAGCCTCGGAGCAGCCCTCTAGAGGGCCACTCCCACCCCGGCCGGATTGGCCGCAGGCAGCAGCGTCTACCGTGGCGAGTGGGAGGCGCTGCTCGCCTCCGTTGCCCAGGTGCACCACGTGGAGGTTCCGGCCCGCACCCTATATGGACCCACCTAATGGGAAGCGTTCACCGTGGCCTATGGACGTGTGCAACACTAAGGGTGTCACACACGCGCTGCCTACCCTAAAGGGAAGGTGAGGGGGCTATGTTTGCTGTACTCTTCGGACATACTTTTAATGAAGTCATAATTTCGGGATCGAACCGAATAAAACCACCCAGGATCCCATTTATATCATAGAAAGGACTTCTTCAGGACCCCTGGGAGACTTTGACCCCCAGTCATAACACAGGTGGTCTTGCCGTGGAATTTAGAGGCAACCCCATCTCCGTTGAGACAGACACACGGGGAACACATCGCTCTACTGTCTTGGGCCTGGTTCTGCTAGAGTGACAGGTAGCCCGATCCCTCGCCTTTACTGTACTTACACTATAAAATTTGCAAAAATAATTTCATCATTAATATATGTACCCATTAACTAACTACTCAAACGGGTCACGTGAACAAATTCATCAAAGCATGTCCCGATAGTACAACTAGTTTTGCGATCAAATTGGTCTATGGGTCCGACATATTCACATCTTCCAAGCACAGTGAACTGTGCCGGCGCGGCGCTGCTTCTGCGGAAAGTCTCAAACGGTGTGAATACTCCAATATTTCTACAGGGTGGAATTTATTGACCTTATCTGGAGAGAAACTACATTCTTTTATTTCTAAAAAGAAACAAATCAACAATTTAAAGATTTTCGAAAAATTACGGGTCACACTCGGTAATCGAAACTGTCCAAAGTCAAAGTCAAAAATCATTTATTCTGTATAGACCATTTTAAGCGGCACTTACAAAACGTCAAAATTATAAATATTTAAAACTAGAAGCAAATGGACCACCGGTTCGAAACGCGGCCCAGACCTGAGAAGACTCCGGCAAGAAACTCAGCGGGCTGTTTTTTTTTTTGGTCTATTTACAACAATTGCCTTAGTCTAGATACAATGTTATTTCGAGTAACATAGTTGAGTGAACAGTTCATTTCCAAGCTTCTTTATCATCTAAATAATCTTGAATTTTATAATAAGCTTTTTGGGAGTTTTCTTTTAACAACATTTTTAAATTTACTTACATGTAAATCTCTAATTTCGTTTGGGAGTTTGTTAAAAAAGCGTAGGTATACAGTTACCCCGGAAAGAATTACCTACTGATTTTTTGGAGCCTACTATCACAGGCTACAAGATTGTTTTTGTGCCTGGTATTTATATTGTGCCTATCACAAAGTCTTGGAAATTGTGAAAAATTATAAAAAAAAACCTGTACTTTTATGAAAATTAGAATACAGCATGTCTCGTATAGTCAGATGCTGAAATAACTGTAATGACAGCAATAAAAAATATCCAGGAATCACATTTTAATCAAATTTGGGCTGCCACCCGAAATTAGCAAACGAGTCCTAGAGTGGAGACCGCGAATTGGCAAACGGAAAGTAGGACGCCTCCCAGCACGATGGACGGACGACCTGAAAAGGGTAGCTGGGATAGACTGGATGCGCAAGGCGGAGGATCGGGTGCTATGGCGTATTGGGAGAGACCTATGTCCAGCAGTGGACTGCAATAGGCTAATTGATTGATTGACCTAAAATTCACTTACACATGGTTAGCCGCCCTCATTTTTGTGACACAGAAACAAAAAGTTCATGATCGTAGTACTCTCGACGAGGTGACACCCGGAGGTGTTAGAAGCGGACGTCAAAGTCGCTCCTAATGGCTTCCATGTGTACATTTAATTATACATTATAATACTTAATTACAGACTCTACTTAGCCCTATATGGGCAGAGACTAGATAATCTTAATAATTTATTCATTTATTTTTAATGCATAAATTTATGTAGTAATCTATTCTTGTTCAATTAACTTTATACTGATAAGAATCATAATAGGACCTATATATTACGTATATAATGAATAATTTACGTGTCGCATTCTTGTTGTAACCATCAAGAATGTTACAGCATTTTATGGTCGTTTAAGAGCCGAAACGAGGTAACTTATAAATAATAGCGACACATAAAATAGCCCAGTTATTGGACTGATTACCATAATCTGCGCAGTTGAGGGATTTTTATCGGCGTACTTTTTGTCCCCCATTATAGATCACTTACCTTAAAATAACGTACACAGTGGTTCAAAAGTATCGCGTACAAAATTCCCCCGAATGACCGAGGACATTCTATAAACTGGTCTATTTTTTTTATACACGGGCAAGTGCCCGAAAAAAAAAAGTTACTAGGCAGTGTTCTCTATTTCTCTGGAGTAATTTTATATAAATAACATCACCATCATTTACCTGCCCTTGTGCCAATTATTTGGGGTCGGCGCAACATGTCTTTCTCCTCCGTACATTCTTGTCAGATGTCATCTCTTCAGATATTCTCCTCCTCTTTCATGCATTTCATCTATCTATTCTTAGGCCTACCTCTGCACCTAAAGCCCTACAATTTTATACTTAGAATCTTATTAACAACATTGCTTTCATCTCTTCTTATAACATGTCCATATTACGACAGTCGCTCGCTTCTCAATTTTTTATTAACTGGTGTAACTTACAAACAACACCATAATCACTAAATATTTGCTTCCATAGCGTGCAGTTTACAATTCCCGGGTCACTACTTTTTGACGGCCTCTGTGGTGTAGCGGTAGTGCATGCGACTGCTACGCAGGGGGCGCGGGTTCGATTCCCGTTCAGTGCAAATATTTGTATGCATGAATATGTCTATTTGCATTGGTCTGGGTGTTTCTATGTATAATAAGTATGTATTTACAAAAAAAAAAGTATATAAGTATGTTTATCAGCATTCTAGAACCCATAACATAAGCTAGTTAAACTAAGCTTACTTTGGGTCTAGGGTGCGCTGTGTAGAATGTCGTAGAAAAAAAAACAAAAAAAACTACCTACTTAATGATGCGCCGTGTGTGTTGAGTCCGTAGCAAGTTCGGGAGAAATTTTATTCAAAATTCAGGAATTTTTGTCCTCTGAGGACAAAAGTCCCTTGTCTGTCCGCACTGCGTACACGAGGACTTTTTGTCCATGAAGTTGTAACAAAGTTAGAATACAAATAATATCCAAAGTGGCTATAAATTAACGGTGTATAAATCAATATAATTGTAATAATAAATCAAAAACCCATGACATAAATACACTATACATTACACACAAACACTATAATTATGTCAAAACATTCCTGGGATGTTAATTAATATAAAAAAAAATATGTGACTTATTTTAAATAAATTATTATTATAAAATTGTACAACAGCTGTGTCTGTACATTGGAAATATAAAAAAAAATTGTATTTTGTTATACGAATGATTCTGAATACGAAAATATTTTTTTTGGAATTCTTTCTGTTTGTCTCTTTGTGCGTGTTGGACGCTAAAACTACTGAACGTGTTTCGATGCGGTTTTTTCTAATGGTCTTGGTGAGACTTAAAATCTTCGCATGTTTGATCACAATCGGTTAGGTAGACCTAGAGATATACCTAGTCAAAAAACGGGGAAACTGACTTTCACGCGGGCGGAGCCGTAGGCATATACTAGTTTTCAATAAATTTCGTGAATTTTATTGTACATTTCGAACATGACATAATGATAGGCCGATTTTTATTGGGAATATTGGATATGTTAATCTACTCTTAAATTACGAGGTTTGATGTATGCGATGTTATCTTTGTTTTAAGATTATGGGCAAAAAATGGTAAATGAAATTTTTGTAGGGTCGTTATGTTGTCAGATCAGATCCAGCTGTTGAAAGAAAGAAAGAATAACCTGTTTTATTGTGGATACATAGGTACATATACGAGGAAGTTATACAACACATAATTATTATGAAGATAGGGAGACAAAAAAAAAATTAAGAATACAAAAAACAATAGTCGGCGTTAACAACTTGTCAGCAGAGCGAAGGTGACCATTTAACTTGAAAGAACAGTGTCTTCATGATATAAAAAAAAATACAAACAGGTCAAGTTAAATAAAACCATTTAAAAAGGAGATCCCCGTAGAGTACAGCCCTAACTTCAGTCGCCTTTTGAGTTTATCCCACAGAAGGGTTTCCTTGTTTTCTATTTTTTTTATTGGACACGACAACATGACTTCACCTCGCCTGATGGTAAGCTAAAGGTAAAGTCTTAGGACAGGAGTCACCACTAAATACACCGATAGTGCTACAGTGGTAGCCCTCAACTTGATAGCCTCATCAAATGCTTTTTCACGCCCCACTTATAGGACCCGGGACTGTAGGAGGAAGGAAACACATGCACTGTTAAAGAATTCCAAGTTTTTATGGTGCGGCAAAGAAAAGAGACACCGAACCGCTTGGTTCTTGACTACTTCGCCGGAAACAATCTGCGGTTAACACCGTTTTGTTCCATGCTCCTTAAAAAGTCATTAATTAATGAAAAGACTTCCTACGCCCGATGAGTCACCGAGGAGTCAGCGCCGTCAGATCGAGTCCAGATACATGCATGTTCCTCAGCGGACACGGAGCGAATAACACTCGATCGGGACCAATTTCGCAAAAACTACACAACGCGATCCGTTGTTCAGATAGGGCTGGGTATCGTCCGCAAAATCATTCCGAAACATACCTATAGAACGATAAATTTAAATCGGAATTATGTCATTCTGTGTTTTCTTATGTGTAGGTATAGCACGTTAATATGACTTCTCTCAGCCACATGGTAAGCTGAAAGTAAAGGCCACCATTATGAATGCCAACAATGCTACAGATACCGGCACGTAAATTGGCCCGACGCGACGCGTCATATGCGCAAAGGTCGATTTTTAGGTCGCGGGAGACGCGGTTGCGCCGTCGCGGACATATGATTGGTCCGTCACTTGACGTCACTTGACGAACCAATCAAATGTCTCCGAGAGTCGTCTTGTAGCGAATCAACGTTCCGTTCGTTCGTACTTTGAATCATTTGATTGGCTCAAAGTGCTCGATGCGCGAACTTACCCCAAACCTGGCCAAGTAACGTGCCTGTATCTGTAAAATGATGACCTTAGTAGTTTGATAGATGCTTCTCATGATCCGCTTACAGACCCGGGGCGGGAATTTGTTTGAAAACTACCAACTTTTAAACTTTCGCGTTCCATGATGTACCTACTAAAATGTAAACGGGAATAACGCGATTATGGTGTTTGAAGTACATTATAGTACAACTATATATTTTTACTTTCATAGTACGAGTTAGTAATAGGAACCTCCCCATGGGTTGGGGGAACGGGATTAGAATTTCACGCGAGCAAAACCGCGGGTGATACCCAGTCTCTTAATAACAGTGTTT
The DNA here is from genome assembly GCA_963576445.1 of Lithosia quadra. NCBI lineage: Eukaryota > Metazoa > Arthropoda > Insecta > Lepidoptera > Erebidae > Lithosia > Lithosia quadra. The sequence continues at coordinate 17,319,295 of OY754875.1, forward strand.
GTTTAGCAACTAGCATAGCGTACGGGCCGAACACACAAACGAAACCGAAAGCGAACGTAACTTTCTTCTAATATTCGTTACACAATTTCGAATCGAACGCATGTCAAAAACCCGTTGATAGTTTTGTCTGCTATCGGTACCGGCACTGCGCGTATCGTACCATCTAATATTATTCTGGGAACGGCCTTAATAAGTCACTACAGAATGTTATCTCTACCATTTTATCGGTTCAGCTGATAAGATCTCTATCCAATTAGCCCCACAATGCAATATGGGCCGTCTCGACGTTATGACGATGTGTGTTTTCAGTTTTATGGCTTTTGGTAGCAAGTGTATAAAAGTGTTATAAAATTATCTTGTTATGGCGAAAACTTTTGTGAATAATAACAAAATCAGGACTCGAATTGAATTGAAAACAATTACAAATCAACCGCGTTTGCGCATTGATTACGTAAAAAAAGCATGCTGAGTTTCTTACCCCGCGGCCGCGTTTCGACCCGTTGTTCATTTGCTAAACTAGTCTTTAATATAATTATTCTTTTTTATCCAAGAAAAACTAAATGTAGGTTCAAAATCATTATGGTCCTTCGAGCCTTTCCCCAACTATAAGGTCGATCTAACTAAGAAGCGGGCGAACTTCGATATTTGCCGTGAAGCGACTGCCTTTTGACCTCCAAAAACAAGGTAAATTGGTTGCCAAGCAGGAGAAACAGTTTTCAAAAGTTCTATTGAAATAAAAATCTCGGGTCCTTTAAGCGGGCTGTGAAAAAGCATTTGATGAGGTCGTCAAGCTGAGGGCCACCATTGTGGCACTATCGTTGTTTGCAATGGTGATTCCTATTCCAGAGACTTTACCTTTAGCTAACCATCAGGCGAGGTGAAGTCATATTGACGTGAACACCATAAAAAAATAAAGAAGACTTCGGTAGCTTCGGTATCATCAGGCGAGGTGGAGTCATTTTGACGTGTCCTATATAAAAAAAAAAAAAAAAAAAAAAAAAAAAAAGCTCAGTGGTTAAGGAATCACACTTATGATCGAGAGGTTCTGAGTTCGAATCTTGGTCAATACCTACACCTACAGACATTAACTACAAACACAAGCAATTTTTGTAGGGTCGCAAATAACTTCAGTTAAAACTAGTCTAAAAATCCGGTAGAACCGTCTGCCTACCTTCCTGAGTCTGTGTTTCCGGAAAGCTATTATAACCTGGAAGTCTTTAAGCCAAGAGTGAATAGGTTGCTTCTAGGCAAGCGTGCTCCATCGTCGACCACATCATCACTTACCATCGGGTGAGATAGTGGTCAAACGTGAGCCTATCGTCTATAAAAAAAAACAGTTCCGCTAAGAAAAAAACGGTTCGTTGTAAATTAATATTATAGATTTGAACAAAAATGAAGTTCTTATGTATATTTGATCAATAAAACGCAAATAAATTACGAATTGGCTTATCTAATTAGACCATAATCTTATCTTGATAGATAAATATCATTTGAAATATTTTTTTTGTTATTCAAATCCATGCGGTACATTTAGTTAAAGCGCTACTTAAATTTTATTTCGTTTGAGAGGTAAGTAAAATTATCAATAAACATTTTTTTATATAATCATACTAATATTAGATGTGAAAGTTTTTGAGTATGGATGTATGTTTGTTACTCTTTCACGCAAAAACGACTGAACGGATTGAGTTGAGCTTTATTTAGTACAGGAATAGATTTTCATCATTCTCTGAACCTTTTTCTCAACTCAGTTGGGGTCGGCTTTCCAGTCTAACTGTGATGTGGTTGAACTCCGATATTTTCCGTGGAGCGACTGCCATCTGACCTCCACAACCAATGGTCATTATGACCAATGGCGATATCGAAGTTCCAAGTTAGACTGGTTGGATTTTTGTGAGCCCCAACTATCCGTAACGACTGCCATAGATGTTTGTATGGCAACCGGGACCGACGGCTTAACGTGCTCTCCGAGGCACTAATAAACCTGCGATAAATACACACATAACTTCGAAAAGCATCGAAAAGTCATTGATGTGTGTCATGGTGACCCTGGGATCTAACCCGAGATCTCGTCTCAGCAGTCCATTACCCAAACCACTAGGCTACCGCGGTTATCTTTTACAATATTAGTAGTATACTATAATTAGAACAGTGTTATTTTGACATTCAATTAATTATTAAGCTGGAATCGAACCCGCGACATAGCAGTAGGTAGAGCGTTCTAACGCCACACAGGTCGTTGAAATATACGATAAGTATTAGTGATAGTTGATACTTATATCTATGCGATAGTAGATACTTATCGATGGGATATTAGATATTTGTCAACGATATAAGCATCTCGTGTCTAGTTCGTCACTGGATGTCAGTATAGCTGATTAAGAATACCTACCTATATTTATAATTAAGTATATGGATTTGATATTTTTGTTAATAAAAAATATGTTATGTTATTGATTTGGATTTTATTAGCCAGTGATTTTTGAATATTGACAATTTAAAAAAAAATGAGAATGCGATCGAACCTACTAATATTTTATTCGTTCATGTAAGAACGGCTGAACAGATTTAGATGAAATTTGGCACAAAGATAGATTATGATTTGGAATTCTAGACGAAAATTCCGAAAAATAATATTTTTGTGTTCAGAATCGCCGAATTTTTGCCGCTGACTATACGCTAGAAATTATAAATATAAAAACTAACCCTATGACCTCATTCACAAGAATGACTCTTGCTTGCATAATGCTACCGCTTTGGTGCCGAGTCGGACGCAGCTGGTTTATTGAGACAAAATAATATCGTATTCGTATATTCGGATAGAATATTTTATTATATTATTTACATTTTTATTGCGATTTATGCACTTAATAAATAAGTTAACATGTTTTTTATATGGAATCATTTCAAAAATGTTAATGACTTACAAACTAGTTGACTTGTCCGGAGTTCACACGAAATAAATCGTAAGTACTACCCGTTCGCGCTAAATTTGCCGCTGTCAAATGACCTGGGTATAGCGTTGTCTCACTGAAACTAGAACTGAGTGAGTGAGACAACGCTAAACGCGTGACAGTTGGCAGCGGCAAACTTAGCGTGAACGAGTAGTAAAATAAAATGAATATCCCGATTTTACGGACGGCAGTCTCGACATTTATCGCAGCGCTACCGAATTTGGTCGCTAACTCGTAGCGACGCAAACATAACGATATTTGGTAGTCCCTACTTTCCAAACTAACGATTTTTGTCGGTATCTTAACGAATATCATCGCAAACTTAATAACGATTTATCATTATCTCCAATTTCAATTTCAATTTCTTTATTTTTCAAAATAGTGTAACGTAATTACATCTTTTTGACGTCAAAAACTACTTAATACTAAGTTTACCACCGCTTCCTAGGCGCTAGTGGAGAAGAAACGGCGCAACAAACTCCACTGCTGCATTTTAAGACGTCAGGTTATACATAGATATCTTAAGACTAAATATGGACGAATGTACATTTGTCTCGTGTCAAAATAAATAAAGGTATATATAAAAAAAATAATAATAATATAATAAATTTTAACCGAAGTTAAACAATAAAATAATTGAAAATGTCAAAAATATACTAATGTCAAAAAAAAAAAAAATAGCAAAAAAGGTCGCGTGCCTACCACAATATCAATATATTGTAGTAGGCAAATGCCACAACTACAGCATTATGTAGTTGTAGCACTTTAGCATTCTAGGAGGGGCCTGCACCATGCTCAAGCCAGACATTTTTGTCTTCAAGGTAATCAGTAGTCCTCCATATTGCTGACCATCTCAAATGTACAGACTACCGTTTGACGCAAGAATCGTTACTGCAACCGATGTTTGTCGCTATCTTAGCTTGTGATTTCGGTAGCAAAGTCGTAGCGATAAACGACGAATGGTGTCTGGAATGGCGGCCCGTACCCTCTGGACTTTGCCCTTGCTTCTTACCATCCAGCGGGGTTAAGTCAATAGACGGACTGAATATAAAAAAAAAAAAAAAAAACGTCGAGACTGCGGCCCCAGCTTCACCTAATAGGTACATTAAAATTACTAACCTTAATTTAATAGCTAAGAAGTCAGGCCTACGATTGAGAGATCCTGGGTTCGATTCCTGGTCAATACACTACCGATATTAACCCACTCCTAACACAAGCAATAGCTTCACTGGAGGTGTTAGGGGAATTCTAGTAATTTTGGTTACAGATATAAAAAAAATTGTAAGTATATTGCAATTTTTAGCTTCGATTACCCTCTTTCTTTAGCGTGTGGATAGAGGGCAGGGGGGAGGATTAAGACGAAGTCGAACCGACTAAAACCGCAACACGTCACGTCACATCGCGGCCTGCTTGACCAGGAAATCTGGTGCGCTCTAGAAAGGTTACATACCTACTTAAAAAAAGTTGTATATTGTACCTAATGTTAACCTTTGAATACCCTTCATGTTATTCTTGGAAACTGTTAATCATCACACTTGATGACGTCACGAAGCTGGTGGTGACCCAACATCGCCACAGGTAATTTGATCGCGCGATTATCAGTTACATCTCGCCCATCGCATAAATAAAGTAGTGGTAGCAAAAAAGTTACAATTTTTTGTTGGAGATTAAAATGATAATAGTAAAATATTATGTTTATAATATTTGTGGTATGTGAAAATATCATTTTGCGCTATTTATGTAAGCATTTCGTTTTTAATTTACATATATTATATTATTTTGGAACAAATTCCTATCTATTAAGAAAACCAATCTATGTTATTAAAATGACAATTAGCTGTGTCTTTATATTGAAGATATTAAAAAAAATAGTTTAAGTTAAATTAATTATTACTTTTTAAGTTAGAACCTAAGGTTTTGGTCTGCCTCATGTTTGATTGCAATTGGTTAAGTAGAACCTGAGATATCACCAAATATGAAAATCGACCTAGAGAGAGCGCGGGCGGAGTCGCGGTCATCAGTTAGTACCTACTGAATAAACTTCGTAACTAATAAAATCACTTAATTTATTAGATAGGTGGAAATATCGCGATGTATTTGTTAACAACGAATATTGAAATTATAATATAAATATAATTAGAATATAACTGTAATTACTACCTGAGTCCGTGTTTCCGGAAAGCTATAACCGGTTGCTTCTAGGCAAGCGTGCTCCATCGTCGACCACGTCGTCGCTTACCATCAGGTGAGATAGTGGTCAATCGTAGGCCTATCGATTATATAAAAAAATGGTATTCCACGTAATCCCAGCTAAGCTAAATTGCTTGCTGAATGTGTTGCCAAAATTGCCGTATTATCCACCATCGGTCGCTGTACGGTCATTCAATAGTGAAAAACATGCGCATTTCTGTTATAACCATACACCATATTAGTTTTATTATCTGTGATAAAGTATATTATTATTAAATTCATTGCCTATTTTTGCTGACGGTACCAACGCACCTGTGAGGGGTATGGACTGCGAGGGGGGGCGTAGATGGTAGTGATAACGTATCGATTGACCGCCTATCGCTCCATCGAGGAAATGAAACGCATCAACTTGGTGGGTTTAGGTACCTACCTACCTACCTGCCGTCAGGTCTGTGGCTTCGAGATATTTATTAGAGTTTTGTAATTTTAATGAGTAATACTAATCATTTTGATTTGATGGGCTTAACTGTGGTTTGATTGGTGGAAATCTGGTATAGATTTCTATTTACCTTTAACTACTAATAGATCTGTCGGACCAATGACATGAAAAAAAATCTACTTTGAGTTTATTTAGCTGTCAACAGTAAAACGTGATTTATTAGTAGGTACCTATTGACGTTTTTGAAATATACCTTATATTTTTTGAAAAAATAATTGTATAATACAGTGAACGACATCTAACTTGGCAAGATTTTGGAGTAGTGTGGGCCTGTGTGGGCCCCACTACTCCAAAATCTTGCCAAGTTAGAATGCCGGGCACAATATCTGGCAAACCAAACAACCAATGAAAGAACTGATTAAATATGAGTCCTTTGAGTTCATGATTTTAAAATCCATGATGAACATTTTCAAGATTTTTGCCCCTACCTAGTACCTACACAAGTTTATTTAGACAAGATAAAAAACTGGAATGCCCTACGAACACTTGTTTCCTAATATCTAAACTTATTGAAGTCGAACTTCAATGGATAATATTCATAGAAAAAAATCTTGTGACAAACTTATGAATTCATACATACACGCAACCTCACGCAACGTATGTTCTCATAAATCTCAATCTTTCTATACAATGACAGAACATTCTACTCTATGGCCGTGTTAACCATGAACAAAATATTGTTTGAAAAAAGTAAATTAAAAAAACTGTATCCACCAAAGAGAGAATTTATAACTTTTTAATGTTTAATTCATTTGTTGAAACCATGTAATCTGCGTTACATGTGACTGTAATTTTAAAACAATAAAATACTTTGAAAGTTTAAATTACACGGACAAGGTTGCAATTAATAGTCATTATGTAAATTAAATTTTAGTGCCATTGTAAGCAATAATTTGATATGGAGATAAAAATATGAATACCGTAACTCGTGATAGATACTTATCTAGACGGTCAGACAAACAGGGAAATATATGTAGAATATTCATGTAGTGGCAAATAAGATTTAAGCTTTACCTTGTGAGTTACTAACTGAACAAAAAGCGGTGTTGCCTTAGTGGAAAATAGATAGGGAGCGTAGTGTGTTTTAGTCGGTTCGATCCCGACAACCGCTTCACTAGCCCTGATTAGGTGGTAGCCGTTGGGGATTTCCACACGTAAAAAGAGAGTACTAATAGATAGGGGGGCGTAAAAAATAAGAATAATAAGAGAAGGCGAAATGTGGGTGCTAGCACCTCTGCCTACCCCTTCGGGGATATAGGCGTGAGTTTATGTTATGTAAGAGTAAGTAAGTACTTATATATTTGGAAAATGAGAATATTTTAAAAACGAGAGTTCTTGCATTTTTCGATCTTATGGATCACCCTTCACGTATCAAGCTAGCAAAACTATTTCTATATGATAACACTAGCCATCCATTTCAGGAAAATACGATTAGTAGTATTTTATTTACTTAATATTTTTTTAGTGCGAAACGGCACACCAAAGAATAGTTTCTTTTAGAAAAGTCTTGGTCAAACTTAAAATCGCCGAAATTGTCTTAAGTAATAACAAAATAAATTATTTACATTAAAAAAAGGAGCAGGTATATACAAATAAATATTTTGTAAGTAACGATTTACAGAATAAATGAATTATTAAAATATAATTATGACTAATATTAGACGATCTAACCGTAAGTAAGTAAACATTTGAACACAAAAATAAACATGTAGTTACAGAATTACTACATACATATCAAACAGTGAACTTACTTTTGAAGTAGCTTAAAAACAGCGATAAGCGATTTTATTTTCTTACAGTACCTACTTATAGAAGCGATTTTATTTTCTTACAGTAGGTACCTACTTAAAGAATCTATACTTACTTAATGAAGCTAATAAGAACCACAGAAACGAACGCGACCACACAAATCAGTGTGAAACAGCCAAGAATTTGACACCCAAATGTATCAACATCGGAATTCTGTAACCACATGTCGCCGGCATTAAGAGTCCATTAAATACAAGGTACAGATTAATGTTTTATCGGCCCTTATCATCACAGACAGAGGCGGGTTGATTTATACTCTGTTATCAGTGCATATGGCCGGCGCCATCGTATCAAACAGGGCTTTCTTTTATGAATTTTTCGAGAGTAGATATGATGTACTTAGCGGCTTCTGTTTGTGGAACTTGGTGGGGCTGTTTATTTTTTATACCACTTAGGTGGCAGACAAGCGCACAGCCCACCTGATGGGAAGCTGTCTGGCCTATGGACGTGAGCAACACCAGGGGCGTCATACTCGCGCTGTCGACTGTAAAAACCTTCTAATGAAATAGTATCTATTTGTTAGTAATTTTGTCAATGACTATACATTGGCCACGGTAACCTTCAGGTGGGCTGTTTTTGTGCTTGTTTGCTACCTTGGTAGTATAAAATAATAGTTGGATCACATAAGATCTAATCAACGATGACCTCTGCTGCGTAAGAAGTCGCATACAATATTAAGGTCATGCTCTATCGGTGAATCGAATCTATCGAAATAAAATATACGCAATAAAGCTCTGCTTCTAAGTTTGATGATTAGTTTTTTTTTTATGTTTACGCCGAATTATCCCCGAAGGGGGTAGGCAGTGACTAACATTCACATACCACTCAAATTCAAATTCTTTATTTGCGAAAATCCAGTCGTAGAAGATGTCTATCATGCACAGTAAAATCATTTAAATTATTAACATTGAAGAATACTACATACTTACATCAAATCGTTAAAAAAATAGGATTAAAATTGATTTTGTTTGAACTTCTCTCGTGACGATGTAGCCATCATGGTGTAGTAATTAATTTTACGGCTATACCGCTACTTACGGAGAGGGCTTGAACATAGATATCGCTTTTCGACAAGGCTTACTGCGTTCCCCCCCCCCCTGAACTTTTGAACTGCAGTTACATTTTATTTCTCAAATACAATCGCAATTATATTGAATATTATAAAAATTAAGAAAATTAAAAATGCGATGATAGCTGAATGGATAGGGACGCGGCCTCTACTCAGAGATATCGAGTTCGAATCCGGCCGGACAGTACCTACCAATGTGAATTTCAATTTGTGGAATTTATATGTGCTAATCACATGATCTACCATCTGCTGACGGTGAAGGAAAAACATCGTGAGGAAACCCACATGTCCTAGAAGAAATTCTAATGACATGTCTGATCCACCAACCCGCCTTAGGCCAGCGTGTGTGGATTAAGGCTTAAACCCTCTCAGCTCTCTCGTTAGAGGAGAGGAGACCCGTGCCCAGCAGTGGAACATTAATGTTAACATACCTATGTTTTTTATGTGCTATTAATTACAATCGATAGAGTAAGCTCCGTGAATAAACAAGCAAACGAAATAAAAAACTATATTATAGGTACCTATCTTTTTTTACGTAACATGAATTTTTGACAACAAAAAATAAGGAGCTCAATGTCCCCTGTGAATTATACTCAAATGCAAATTCTATGGTTATCACCAATTTCTCTACCTATATACCAAAACCGGCCGCGTTACGATATGTAATTGCATTCCATATTGATTATTTGAGACGACGTTATAACTCCATTTCTAAGAAATGATACGAATCGAAATAAAAGGTCAACATTTAAATACTCGATTCTAATTAATTGCCATTGGAACCATTAGATAATGTATAACGCCATATAAGGCACTGATTTTATCTTTTACAGTTGTTATTATCATTAAGTATTTACTTGTTTTTCATGACGTTTTGTAAGTGCCGTTTAAGTACGAGGAGGTAGGACACGACGGGATCTCCCGTCCGAAATGAACTATCCGATTGGGGTAGTACCACCGCCCTACAGAAGACCATTCATAATAACCATCGAGTTGTGTTCCCGCCGGTAAGTAGGGTAGCCAGAGCTCACTGTACCCCTCCTCACCCACCCCTTCCTAACCTACTCACCCGTTCCTAGCCCTCCCCCTTCCCTTCAGGGTAGGCAGCGCGGGTGTGACACCTGTAGTGTTGCACACGTCCATAGGCCACGGTGACCGCTTCCCATCAGTTGGGTCGTGTGCTTGTCTGCCACCTACGTAGTATAAAAAAAATTGCGATATATTTTAGAGGACAAAAAAGTCTATTTATTTTATACTACACATCCTACCTGATGGGAAGCGGTCACCGTGGCCTATGGACGTGTGCAACACCAGGGGCGTCACACTCGCGCTGCCTACCCTGTAAAAACCTTCTAATGCCCTTCTTGAAGAACATACGGAATAAATGATTTTTAACTTTGACTTTGACTTTGACATAAGTTTATTAGCTATTGCCCGTGACTTTGTCTGCGTGGATGTCGGTTATCGCGACCAAACATAACGAACAACTCGTCCCTCATGAATTTTAAAATATTAACATAATAAAAATATAATAATTATGTAAAACAAGACGCCCATTAAAAATGCACAATTCATAACTCAAAATTGATTACAATATATGATATTGTCGGAAGTTTTCGTAAATATCAGGCATTGAAATAAAACTAGGATTTGTAAAGGACTCTACCATGGCGAGTGTTCCGATGAGCTCTACCAACTACAACTCTCCTATACAGGACAACACATGCAAGACTGAGAAATTACCCTCACCTACTAACAATTCCGACAAGAACTAAATTATTTGGTGCATTATTTCTATGCCACACCATAAAGACCTGCAATTCCTTACCAGCTCACGTGTTTCCTTCCTCCTACAGTCCCGGGTACTTTAAGCGGGGCGTGAAAAAGCATTTGATGAGGCCGTCAAGCTGAGGGCCACCATTGTAACACTATCGGTGTATTAATAGTGACCCCAATTCTTGAGACTTTACTTTTAGCTTACCATCAGGTGCGGTAAAGTCATATTGACGTGCCTAACATTAAAAAAAATGTGTTATAACGAGTATGTTATTACAGTAGAACCCGTTTAAGACGATCACGCTTAATACGATTTCTCGCATAATACGCCACTTTACGCCAGTCCCTGCAACTTGGAGACATATTTCATACATTTCTTAACGCTTAATACGATTCGCATCCCGTTTAATACGCCCGCGAGCCCTTGTTACAATATGACAATATGACTACAATTAAGCGAAAGGCATTGTCACTTCAAGAAAAAATTGAGATATTGAAAGTATGTATCTACCATTTAGAAGAATAGAGAAGAAATTAAAGAAAAATAAAGAAAAATACAGATTGGGAGGTGTGCAGAGAAAAAAGCAAAAGGTAGGAAAGTTTGATAAATTGGAATTTTTTTTAGTGGAATGGCTTCATCAAGCACGAGCTTCAAAACTGCCCATAAGTGGCCCCATTATATGCGAGAAAGCCCGTAAGATTGCTGAAAGCTTACAGATCACTGATTTTAACGGGATAGATCGTTTTAAAAATCGTTTTTTCCCTATCCCGCATAATACGCTTTCCCGCTTAAGACGCGTTTTTGGTAGGGTCCCTGAGAAATCGACTTAAGCGGGTTTTACTGTATTATCATTGAACCCGACGACGTATCGAATAGTTTTTAGCAGCCCCTCATATCCATGGTTCCTGAAAGGTATCCGAAACTTTGGCTATAATGTAAATTATAATAACCCTAAATAAATCGCGATAGAATTAATTACAACTAAATTTATATTAATATTGATCACATTTTTCAGAAAATAAGGTCACACCGGTCACACGAATGCTCTTTGCCTTCACGATCTTCCTCGTTCATTGATTTGTTACAAGCTTTTTTTAAATTACTCTGTTGTTCGTTTGTTTGTTTATATGTTAGTTTATCAGTATGGGCAGCGGTAATGCCGTGAATCCAATTACTACACCACGATGGGCAACTCGAGAGAAGAAGAAGTATGGGCACGGAATTACTAATAGTATCGGGTATATTGTTCGTCAATCCGGCGCAATATGTGGAACCAAATTGTAATACCTATTCTACCATCACTACATTACCTACCTAGTACCAACCATATTTCAAGCTAATAAATTTCATTTCATTTCATTACGTAGGGTTAAATCTTGGAAACCATTTTCTGAACAATATATGGTGAATTGCGTTTCTAAGGTGACAATAATGATAATATGGTAGCAGTATTGTGACGCCCCCATTCATAGGCCACGGTGACCGCTACCCACCAGGTGGACCGTGTGCTTTTCTGCTTCCTAAGAGGTATAAAAAATAAAATAAACAATAAGTATATGTCTTGTTATCGGAACGAATACCACTCGTGAAATGAATACCAAAACAAGTTTATTATAGAATGCATTATGGCTTTACATCCTGGAGTCCGAAGACCGGAGACGGCGGCGTGCGATTTTAGTCGATTCGAGTCGGAAATTGTCACATTACCATCTCAAGGCAAATAACCTAAAAAATTTAATAGTAAGACTCAACATTCACAGTATCACTTAAACTTAATCGATGATAAAAGATAAAAGTTTTGCTGGAAAAAAATAATGGTTTTTATGTAAATGAACGTTGCACAAGATGGCAGATAAAATGTAATCGCAGACAGGGATCGCACACTAGCGCTGGCTTTGTGTGCGTTTAGTGATGTGCTAGGGTACCGATAACGAAACCGCTTGAAAATAAACCAATAAAACGGATATCCGGTTTCAAATTATTTATTTCGTTCGTTGATCCTAATATAATATGCACGATTTGTACACGAACCGTAAAAACTAAAATATTTTTTTTATCCTAAGTTATTGGCGTAGCATAACAAAATCGTTATTCATAGTTTTTACGACGTATAATATGCCTACATAATGTTGAATTAATTCTCGTTGTTTTTTTTATTTGAAGTCTTTAAACGGCAACCAAAAATTATTTGTAAATACTTATAATGATTCCTAGAACTAGCTTGCATATAACTTCTTAACATTTTTCCAATACCAAATACTACTAACGAAATATTTTTGGAGAATTCTTGCATGAACCTTACCTCTATATTCGTGTTAAAAATTGACGGTTAATAAACGAGAGATAGGATTGAAGTGGCAATAGATCTAATAAGTGCTGGCTTTTAGGGTCATAGAAGATGACGGGCTTGCTAATGGTCTCACTGCCATGAATACCCAAGACCGTGCGAAGTGAAGGACTAAAATCCGGAAAGCGAACCCTGACCTGGCTCCATAGTGAGAGCCTTTGATGCGACCGGAACTAACGTAAAGATGTTGATCTGATGACCATAACTGTGTTTGGGGGAGAGAGCGAGAACATTCAGTAAATTTGATAGTAATCAAATACGAAAACCAATATATAAAACTATGTGAGATGTATGAAAAGCTAACAGATCCCATCACTACAGTTCAGCCACCTGCGTCCGTATCTAGTAAATCATAACCTTGGCAGTTATCGACGATCAGCGCCGAATCTTATTCTGCTATTAACTGCATACTTCTACCGTATATGTAAATATAAGTCACAAAAAGTAGATGTTTTGACATAATACAACTATTATTAACATATCATTAAACAGAGCAATTTACGACCGTTTAAAACCACATCGGATTTGAAATAAAATAAAGATATTATTTTGTACACTTTCAAAAAAAATGGTTTATGTGTCAATTAGAATACTTTATTGGAAAAAATCAAGAATAAGTTATTGATAACAGATAAAAATGTGTTATCGACCGATAGCCAAAACTTAGTAAAAAACTCCTACTCTAAACTATGATATCATATCCTGCATAGCATTATAAATTATACTTCGACTACCTACACGTGATTTATACTATTATTGAAATTAAATTGGAAATCGTTCCACTTTACATATCGATTGAGATGGATTTGACTAATTCCAATTTAATAATCATAATTATACTTGGTAATGTTTATTAAATTCACATTAATATTATTAGTTGTCTATTCACGGTTTAATTAGGTACTAATCCGGTAAAAGGGTCAGCAAGAAGCTATAAAACAAGAATGACCCCTACTCAATGTTCTTAAATTATCATTTTAATAAGATCATTGCTCTTGGATCAACAATAATGATGTTGTTGATCAAAACAGCGAGTCAACTTTTAGTGAAGTGCCTACTTGAGCCTAATCTATTATTCGTTTTTCTTTTCAGGTAAGTAATAACATCGTACAGCTCTACTGTTCAAAGCAAATAACGTTTCATATTATGAGGGTAAGTAGAATAATACAAAAATACAAAAATATATTGTTCTGGTAAATACTTATTTATTTTCCTTTTTTTAATAAAATTTTGCACACATTTCCTATAAATTTAATAATAATAATCTTCATTTGTAAATAATAATACGGTATAACTTACAGTTGTTATAATACATGGTAGATGCACTGCAATGAAGATCAACATAACACACAAAAAAACACAAAACTGAACATCCAGGACAGGACTTGAACCCACAACCAGTCCCTTATACGGGGAATACTCTGACCTGACATTTGTTACGAGCTTAAAAGGCTTATCGTTGGATAATTTTATTTTTAATATTCATATTTAGCTTCGACTTGCAAGAAAGAAAATTATGGTAAATCGGTGAAAATACGTCTGCACACTCGGCACCCAGGTCTATCGAGCACGAACAGTAAACAATAAATCGATGCGAGTATGGTATTTACTTATTGTCTACTAAGTGGACGGCTGCAAAACTATGAGACCACATAACAATTTTTTCTCAACCGTAGCCAAGTTTCAACATCACAGGGGCTGCTATCAAAAAATCGCCGCTAGACCACGTTTATCGCACACAGCTTTTTTATTTGACATTTTATACAAGTTTATTCAAACAGCGATAATATCGCTGACTCTTATCTTTCAATGCAACGTTACCGCGAGCCGGGAGTGATAGCATCTGGGGCCAGCCATTGCTAGTTAAACCAACCTGATAAGGGATCATGTGTGGCTGTGTGCGTCGGTGTATGTACGCCTCGCGCCAGTGTGCCGGGTGGGGCGTACGGCGCGGTCGAGTCAGTCACTCACTTTACGCGGCAAAAGTATGACGGTTGAAATGTCGTGCGCGCAAATAAATAACAAATAATTAAAAACTAGTGTTGTGCTGTGTGTATTATGTTATTGTGGTTGCGGTATCTGAAGCAGCTGGAAGGAGACACGCCACCAGGTGGCGTTGGCGACTTCAAAACAATGTGTAAGTTTGTTTACATGTCATGTCACCGATGGATACCAATGTTTATTTCTGATTGCTTTGTTTTCTACTTTATCTGTAGACACTAAAATTACCATAATATTGATCATTTTATGGTTTAGAATTGATTTATTCTTCTTAACGTCAAGTTCTCTCAAATTTAGTTAATTTCTATAATATATACACCAGAAATCGACTAAATATTGATAGAATTACTACTAAAATCGACTAAAACAGTAAAATTTCACTGTATTATCCGCGTATCTGACAGAAATGTTGAAATAACTAGCAGTTACCGTTTCTAACCTACAATGCTGTTGTTATCTCTCAACTTTGACTTTTTACTTGTTGCTCAACCCCTAAAAATGACTAAATACTAACAAAAATGTACTAATACAGGAAAATTTTACCACATAAAAGATAAAGAATGATACAGCAAGGAATTTCCAAGTTACAAAATAAAATTAACTCTTCGTTGATTCATAGTTATTTCAATGAAGTATTTTAGCGATATCTGTAGGTAAACAACTCATGAACTTTAATTTTATTTTGTGGAAACAACAATGGTTTGTTTGTATTCAATTTTGAACACTAGAACAATGAGAATTATTCATGTAGGTATTAGTTACTGACTCAAAACCTGTTTAATTATCTCTCCTACTTGAAATAACGATGTATCACATTTTGGTTTATTATATCCAGTGTTTCTAGGCTAATGAGTTCCTGTTTAGTCATATAATAACTATCTGGCATCGACAGCTGATACCAGGATACAGCTGATAGCTGAAAACATACCTATTTTATACCCCCATACCTTAATTCCTCTTAAAATTACGATTGTAACTTAAGCGGTTATTTATTAAAAAAGGGACTGAATGATGCACCTCACGTCTTAATTTTTTTAAAATATTTTTTCTTTTTCTGTTAACTTTCGAGAAACATTGTACTGATGTTGGTGTACTTAACTGTAGTATCTGTATATTGATTTGACTACCCCATAAAACCATATAATACCAAATAGTGATGTGCCATAATATCGGTGTGCAACGATCTCATAACTGGTTTTTTACGGTAAGTTTAACCAAAAACTGTATTTTCATTAGTTATCAATATCAGGATAACAACGCTAATAACACATGTCATAAAGTTTGAATTAGTTCTCTGTGGATACCGACTAACAGCGACCAGTTTTTGATTTACATAACATTTTCGATCATTAAATTTTGACCCATAAGGACAATATTGGTTGTTGTAATACGTTTTTATAACGGTCATAAATTGTACCTACAAATATAACGTAAACAAGTACTACATCTGGGTGTATGTATATTTGGAACTCGTTTTCTCCGAATTTGCGATAAGAATGTCGTTAAGATTCCCACTGTTATCTCTCTTGTCTGATAGCCTTTACAATGATACTAATGTATTATATAGGATTTTTATTGCACTGTAGATACATTATCAGGGCATGAACGAAAGTAAATCATTGATAAAAACATAATTATGGTTATATACTTCTCATGTTTTCACCGTATAATCTGCAACGGACTTCAAATAACTGCATCCATTTTCGATTTTCGTTTTGTTCGATTTTTTCTTCGATATTTTTCGGAAAGTCTTATTTTTTGTATTTTTTATTAGCTTAAAAAAAATCCATAAAATATTTGCAATACTATGACAAACAAAATGTAAGTACCTATAAACAAATTTAAAAATAAAGAGAAACAAAATAATAATAGTATTTTAAAGACAAGAACAAAAATACCAAATGAGATACCAATCTTATAGCGACACACCGTAGAACGCAATTTTTGTTTTTATTTTTTAAACACCGAACACGTGCGGTTTATTTGACAGCTTCTGTCAATGTCATACTGACGTCTGGTGTCTAAAGAGTCTGTGTTTTTGTTTGTTCATTTGGGTGTTCAAGTGAACACTGTCTCTACAAGAAATTTTTACTTCTAAATAAAGGTTGATTTGAAATTAAATGCAAATTTGGTATAATATTTTTATGGTTTTTTTAGGTTTTTAGGTCGTACCTATTTGTTTTCTTTTTGACGTTTCACATGTACCATTTTAATGGTCTAAATTTCTCAAAGAAAAATAATAATAATAACATAACATTTAACTATTAAATATATAAAAAATAAACGAAATAAAAAATACTAAAGCACTTTATACAAACTCACATTACCAACCCATTTTTTTTAAATAGCTTCCACTGATAATGTGCATAGTGTAAATAAAAAAAAACTATCCATCAGTCCCTTGGCATTTGTACTCGCGATAAAAATGACGTGTGCTCTCAATGGTCCCAGCCTCCCGATCTCACTGATAACGCGAGGGAGAAACCTTATCTGTCCTCCGATTCCACGTTCATTATCAAATCGTGAATGTGTGCTACAGAACGTGCAAGTGTGCGTGTAACATATAAAATATCTATGTGTGTTAATGTAGGGTGTGCCTTTAAAATGTCTTTAAAAGCGTTTGAGAGTTCAAGTTATAATAGTTATTGTGTGTTTGCTATACGATTCCGTGAAAAGTAGAGCTGTTGTTTTCAAACTCGTAGTGTTCCGTGGAGTGTTGTATACATGTTAGATTTCGATGATGCGATTTGATCGTAACAATAGCGTGTCTGTATACTGACGACCTCCTTGGCGTGGGGGACGAAACATTCGAATGTTATATCGGAGGTCGCAAGTTTGATTCCCGCTCAGCTCTAAAAAAAATTATCCAACTTAGTTGGCAGACAAGCACACGGCCTACTTATCAAGATCAAGATGTTCATAACTTTAAGAAAAGTATAACACAAAATGATACAAATGATTTATGTAAAAATATTATATGTAAAATATTATACATTTGAATTAGGTAACTAATTACGTTTTAATCGAAAAGTGTTAATTTATACAATTTCGTATCTATTAGAGATAAGCTGCTGTTTAGATTACCGAACTATTTTTTTTAGATTACAGTAGTATAATTTTGTTTAACTCTTAAGTGTGGGCAGGCTCAACATTCGACAGGGTTAGTTGCTCTAGTGAACCTAAAATGACTGTGTGTGGGGTAAATTGGATAGTTTTTCTTGGATTTAAAATTAAATTCTTTTGGCTGTATGAATTCGATTGGAAAATAGGTACAGGGTCACCATTTTTTTTAAGTTAGACACGTCAACATTTTTTTTTATTCATGATAAGTGACGATGTGGTCTACGATGGTAAGCTAAAGGTCAGAACCGTGGGTCACCACTACATACACTGATAGTGGTGCAGCTGCGGCCCTCAGCTTGACAGCCTCGATAAATGCTTTTTCACGCCGCGCTTAAAGGACCCAAGACTGTAGGAGCAAGGAAACACATGCGTTGGTCGATAGATGCGCAGTAGTACGGCTAGTAGATGCACCAACGAAATGCATCTACTGTCAACAACGGCATATGCGCTACCGCCAGAACGAAAAGTAAATATTAAAACATTCAAGACCTTCGGCCTTTGATATTCAGCATCACCTCTAACTCAAATGCCATTTAATTATAGACTTTATTTTAATGAAATCGGAGTCTCAAATTAGATGGCATAGTAGGGACTTGCTTTAATATAAACAGAATCAAAGACCTGATCGTTGATCGTGCGTTTTTACTACCACAAACCATGTTCCGTTAGATTGGGTACCCTACGCCCACGATTTTTTAAAAAATCTACATGTCAACTGTCGTAACATTACTATACGCACATATAACGAATATTAATTCTAGCTATTAATGTAAAGCTAATAACCCCTGAATTAATGAATAATTAACTAATTTTTTTGGTATTTACCAATTTTAAAGTTAAAGAGTTTGTTTGTTTTGGCACGCTAATCTCTGTGACTAACTGTGATTTGAAGAAATCGTTTGGCTATTGTTTAACCAGTTTTTAAGGAAGATTTTAGGTTATTTTACATCATGCTACGACTCTTAGCAGTCGAGTTATAAAAGTAAAGATTATAAAGGTGCGTACGCGCGCCCACCCGCGTAGAACCCAGCACGACGGCGGGTAAAACCGCGGGGTACAACACTATTCTCTCACAAAAATATATCTTTTGATAAAAGTATAGATAGTGTTATGTTAATTTTCTGCTAAATTTACCTAATTTAGATAAGTAGGCAGTAACCTCAACGTAATTAAATGTTAATTGGTTATTTAAAATTTTTCTTAGTGGTAATTAATTATTTTTTTTAATTCTAATATATCATATAATCCTAATATATATTAGTAGGTAATTAAAGTTCGAAAGCCCATGGTGTATTGAAAAATAAAATAAATTAAAAAATCAAAATGAACTTTGTTATAGGTAAGTCCAATTAAATGCACTTCCTGACGTTAGGTTGAACTCAAATTAACACCAAGCCATGTTTATGAACTTTACATAAGACGAAAAAAACTGTATTATAAAAATCGGTACCTAAGTACCTACCTACATTTTTTTTTAAATTCGATGTTTAAAGAAAATTAAAACTGTGAAGTAGCTGTGTCTGTATTTTGAAGATATTAAAAAAATACTTGGGTTATGTTATATGAACGAATATGGATCCAATTTTTTTTAATTCTTGTCTGTTTGTACGTAATGGTCGCAAAAACTACTCAACCATTTTCATACAGTTTATTTTGTAGGCCTTGGTCCAATTTAAAATCTTACGAAGTTTTGATCACAATCGGATAAGTAGAACCGTAGATGTAGACAAGGAACGCGAAAACCGACATCTACGCGAGCGGAACCGCAAGCATAAGCTATGATTATGTTTGGGCTCATTTGATTTGTCTGGTTATGCAGTTACCAGAAACTAGAGATAGCAAACCATTTATGTCCCACTGCTGGGCACGGGTCTCCTCCACTCTAACGAGAGAGCTGAGAGGGTTTAGACCTTAATCCACACATGCTGGTCTAATGCGGGTTGGTGGATCGGACATGTCTTTAGAATGTCTTCTAGGATATGTGGGTTTCCTCACGATGTTTTCCTTCACCGTCAGTAGGTGGTAAATCATGTGATTAGCACATATAAATTCCACAAAGTAAAATTCACATTGGTACACTGTCCGACCGGATTCGAACTCGATACCTCTAGAGAAGGCCACGTCCTTATCCATTCAGCTACGAAATGCATAAGAAAACTAAAAAAAAAATTAAATGAAAACTAAAAATTCTCAATTAATAACAGTGAAGGAAAACATCGTGAGGAAATCCACATGTCCTAGAAGAAATTCTAAGGGCATGTCCGATCCACCAACCCGCATTAGGCCAGCGTGTGTGGATTAAGGTCTAAACCCTCTCAGCTCCCTCGTTAGAGGAGAGGAGACCCGTGCCCAGCAGTGGGACATAAACGGGTTGCTATTATTATTTAAGTTTAACGGATTATCACACGTAAAATCCAGCGATAGATAATTAATTTACGTCACACATCACAAATTTGTGCTCAAATCCGTCGACTCGTAGCGTAACACTCATTAATATACACATCAGTTGACTCAGAGGCGCCATATCGCGAGTTTTTATTTTATCAATTCGCGCAAATGGGTCAGTATTCTAGATAAACTAACGTCGAACCGTGACGCTAATTCTTTGATTGTTTGATAACAATTGGCTTCTAGTAGTATTAATTCATTGTTTATAGCTCATTTTCCAAGTTTATTTAAACAAATAAATAAAAAAGTGTTAGTTTGTAATATTATAAAATAACAGGTTTTTAATCAATGCATATGAATGTGTGCAGCATGATAAATTTATCCAATAAAAAAGCAATCTTTATTTTTTTTTCTCTGTATGTTTGATATTATTAGGTATAATCTCTGGAGAGACTTTCACGATTTGGACGTGACTTTCGCTAAGGGATAGGTAATTTTATAGGGTAGGTATACGGCTACCTTAATTTTGGAGAAATCTCTAGATTTCTATTCCAAAATTAAAGTTCCACTCACACACACACACACTAATATCCAGATATATACCGATACATATACATATTTTCAACACACGAGATTGAAATGATACCTACCTAACAAAACTGTAAACATGCATATTATGATAATTTAAATGTATAATATGCACTTTATATGTATAATTTCGGTTTCTGCCATTAACCGCTGTGCATCATTATTATAAAATATATAAAATAAACATATTTTAATTGGTTGTAATAAAAAAATATACATGTAAGTTGAACATCTTAAAAGAACACAAAGCGATACCTAGGTACCTAGTACCTAATGGAGCACGGCCAATTTTACCAACTCCTTGTATACCTAGGTTAAATTTAAAAATAATAACGAATTAATAACCCATCAATATCACACTTATTTTTTCTAAAAAAAAAAGTAGGCTCAGATATAATCATGAGTCTATGCAACCCAAAATGAATAAATATTTGAACAGCTGGAAACTACACTCAAGTATAAACTTTAATGAATGAGCATTCATAATGCTCATTTAATAATTTGTAATTATCATAATTAATACACTAAAGTGTTGAATTACTTATAATTAATTCATATCACACTATCGATTTTCGTTTATAATGTGTGCCAAGCGGGTAATAAAAATTAATAACCTACTTTCGGTAGCATACAAAACTATCATGTTACACGTGTACACTGACTCTTATTGAGTTTGGTGATATGTACAGTCAGCAACATAATGACTTGACAGTACATCTGTGTTATGGAAGGTAAGTACTTCATTCCACGCTCGCTCAAAATTATCTCCCTGCTGTGGATTATCCAAGTGACTACAATATGGGGTTCTTTAAGAAGGGAATTAGAAAGCTTTTCAAAGGTGTTGCAAACTAGGCATGTGCGAAACATGTCTTGGAGCGGATTGAACATGGAACGGTTCCTTATACAGTCGGCACCATGTTCAGGAACCATGTCCGCGGACACGTTTCCCGGACATAGGTAGTTCATGCAATCCACGCTGATATAACATGTGCAGATATATATGAAAAGGTTCAATTTTTTTTATATAGGTACTACTGAGGTAGCAGACAAGCATGTGTTTAAGTATATAGTTAATATTTAAAATGAGATCAGTTCAGAACAATATTTGCATTTTCCTTTTTTTGAGTCCTTTTGTTCAATAAAATGATCCCAAAGTATGCTGATTTTTCTATGAGATGGCATTTTCAGATGAAGTAAATAATTAGAAAGTTCTCAAAGCCTTATTATTTTCGAAATAATTGTCATAAGTAAATAAAAACTGAACTACCTAGCTATGTGCAAAGTAAATTACTATTTAAATCTATTCACTTACTCACTATAGAACTCAATAAACTATTATTACTTATCAAAGACAGTGTAATTTGTTAAAAATAATTGGAAAGTATGGTGTAAATAAAGTATTCGGAACACGCACGCATTCGCAACTAATAAATAAATGCACCTAAACGCTAAAATACGAACGTCGCCGCAGTCACTGCGCAAGTAGATAATTACGTAACACGAAATGCGACTCGGTCCGGTTCGGCTGCTGTTCGCAAACCCGAACCGCTCCGGCCGAACCTGCACATGCACATCGGAGTATACTCCGCGCCCCGCGCGCCGCGCGCGCTCCATTCATTCCATGCTCCGAGTTCGCTTACTCGTTCCGGACATGAACATGGTGGAACTGTTTAGGCGGAGCGGTCGGATCGGAACTATATAGCTCAGGGAAAGGACATAGTTCCTGGAGCTATAACGGTCCGGAACTACTCACCTCTATTGCAAACGTTCATAAGCTGTAGTAATCAATTCCCATTAAGTGGGCCGCATGCTTGTCTACGACCCAAGTGGTATAAAAAGCTGTTGGCCGCGTCCTCACTCATGCACTGATCCCATGATCCAAAGAAACCTTCCTCTAGTCCCGTGGCCTTTAAGCGAGGCGTGAAAAAAAGCATTTGATGAGGCCGTCAAGCTGAGGGTCACCACTGTAGTACTATCGGTGTATGTAGTGGTGACCCCGGTCTTGAGACTTAACTTTTAGCTTACCACCAGGCGAGGTGAATTCCTATATATAAAAAAAACCTGGACTTTTACAATCTTTCGCATATATAGTGGATAGTACCTATACGTTGGAAATACCTCTCAAAATATTTAAAAAAACATGACATCAACTTCCTTATCCGAAGAGGCGATAAAAATTACTACTAGGCATTTAGTTAATTAAGAATCAATGAAGTTAATATCATTGCCGGAGTCTTATCTCAGAGGAAATATTAATAATATCGCCCGTCACATACCAAACCCATTTATGTCCCACTGCTGGGCACGGGTCTCCTCTCCTCTAACGAGAGAGCTGAGAGGGTTTTAAACCTTAATCCACACACGCTGGCCTAATGCGGGTTGTTGGATCGGACATGTCCTTAGAATTTCTTCTAGAAAATGTGAGTTTGATGATTTCCTTCACCGTCATTATGATCAAATCATCTGATAAGCACATATAAATTCCACAAAGTGAAATTCACATTAGTACTGTCCGGCCGGATTTGAACTCGATACCTCTCAGTAGAGGCCGTGTCCTTATTCATTCAGCTACCATCGCTTAAACCATACATGTCCATAATCTATTAGTTCTGCAATAATATATGGAAATTCCCGACATGTTTACATTATATGGTTACTGCTCCGCTTCACTGCGTAGTAGCGTGATGATATGTAGGCTATAGCCTTCCTCAATAAACAGGCTATCCAACACAATACTTAAGAATTTTTCAATTCGAACCAGTAGTTTCTGAGATTAGAGCGTTCAACCAACCAAAGAAACTTTTCAGCTTTATAATGTTCAAAGTTTATATTCCCGGAGACTTCCCGAGTATCATTACCCGGTGTCTTGGAGGGATACTACTGTTGATCCTGGTGTGCAGGAGTTCTGTTACAGTAGTGGGAATGAAGGTGGGATTAGTCCTGATAAAAAAACACTTGGAATAAAGGTGTGTATACGCATTTCTTAATTATCGAACACAAAAGATTACACACAGAAGTAGGTACTTAATTTTCATTAGGGCAATAAGGCAGTTATTATAATGAGATTAAACATATATTTACTTTTTCAAAATTAAAACTAAGAAAAGTGTTTCTCGGCAATGGTAGATATTATATCTGTATGTTAATTTACCCATTAAAATATGCTATAATCGTTAAGATATTTTAATTCGATAACTCTGCTTCGATAGTCAAGATTAAAATATCGTGAGGCCTCAAGATATTAGATCTCCGTACTTTATTCAATCTTGATAATACCGAGACGTTTGCAGGGTAACATTTATTGAGGATTGGCAACACTGTAATGCTGAAGTAGGTACGAAAAGTGTTAGACGTGGATTGATGATTGATTCTAGATATTATCAAGGTTCGTATCGCGAGATCTTAGCCATCAATATTTCAAATTATTTTACGTTTTCGAGAAAGTTTAAGCCGCACTCAGAGACGTATAACGGATACTTAAGTTGTTCCTTAGTAAAATTTGAAAAAAGTTACCACTCAGAGTCAGTTAAGGATTCATTAACACCCCTAATGACACTTTAAAGTTAAGTGATACAAAACCCTTACTTAACTTTTAAGGATTGATTTTTACATCTAAAAAAATAGAATTATCGTGAGGAAATCCTCATGGATACCCACCTCGTGGCTAGCCGTGCCCCAATTAGGTCTTTACCTATGAAATTGCCGTTATGTACGAAAAAAATGAAACGATTTTATTTTCATGTATTTTTATTTGTATTAATCGAAGTAGTAATTACCCATACAATCAATGCATCTTTGCCAACGCAGCGGCAGTTTATTGATGCGGTGAGCTTCTAACCCCAGTTCTTGTAACTTGGAGACCGTCTGCTGTGCAGTATAAGGTCGCACATTGTCGTGTAGGAGCAACGGAGACGAGCGATTGAATGCTAGTTGCAAATGTGCTAGTTTCTCCATCATTGTGTTCAGTTCTTCACAGTATACATCTGCAGTAATGCTCACCCCGTTTGGTAAGAAGCTGTAATGAATCACACCGGGCGCTAGACCACCAAACAGTCACCATCACTTTTCTAGGGGTAAGTTTTCGTTTAGGGCATTGTTTAGGTGCTGAACTAGGATCCAACCAACTTTCCGAGCGCTTGCGATTATTAAACAGAATTCATTTTTCATCGCAACTAACAATATCATTTTAAAATTCCTTTATTTCTGTGTCTGTTGAACAATGCACAATAATTTGACGTTGGCTATATTGACATTGGCAGTTGTCAGTGATGCCATAGAATAAAAGAGTCCAGATGTTTTATTATCAGTATATGAAAATAGGTATTTAATTTCATCTATATATAAAAACTAACAGTAAAAGAACGGATTGTAATTTATACTACTATAAATAAAAGTTTTGAATATGTTTAATATTATTTTTCTACTTTTTACTGTTAACGCTTTTTAGGTGTGGCTACACCGACGCCTTATCGATGCCCTATCGATACTGTGATTTTGTCACTGCACCGCTCTACAAAACTTAAAGTTGTGATTAACTAATGTACCCTTAAATTATGACTCTGGGATGTTCCATCAATTAACAGATTTAATGATAATTAGTTAAGTATCATTTAGGACTAATTTAAGTAACCTTTCTGAGTGCGGCAGTAAGATTGTTATCTATTATGCACACATTAATATATTCACGCCTCTTTTCCGTTGAGGTAGGCAGAGACAACATCTTAGCATTTACTACGACCTTGGCATACAATTTTTGCTTCTTCTGATATCTATTGTAGTATCTAAAATTTCTTGTCAAAATTTGGAGTCGAATTTTGAGTCCTTCAGGGTCGGCAGCGCATGGATGACGCCATTGGTGTTGCACACGTCCACAGGCCACAGTGACTGCTTCCCATCAGGTGGGCCGTGTGCTTGTCTGCCACCTACGTGGTATAAAAAAAGTACTTTCATCGTAAAAATCTGTTATTCTTCCTGAAGTTATTCCTGAAAGTACCTACTTGGTACTTTTGAAAGATTGCCACGAGAACGGGTGTTATGTAACACCCATGGTAAATTTATATTAAAAAAATAAATTTTCAAGACCAGACTTGAACTGGAGAGAGTCCATTTCTAGGCAGAACACTCTTGTTACTGAGCTATCTGGGCCTATGTTTCCTTACGAATAACTTCTTCGTGGCAAGTAGCCGAGTAAGTGACCGTTCTTAGTACGTAAAGTACATCTTGACTAGTCGGTTTTTGATGGAATACGACCATCTGTGGCAATAGTTACGGGTAATTAGAGCCCTTAAAACTCCCCAGCCTTAAGAAAAAGGCGAGGTAGAGTACCCGCAACCGATGTGCATGCATGAAGACAATTAATGAAAGTTGAAGAAGCGACAGGCGTACATCAAGATCGTAGCAAGTGGAAAGATGTTGTCTCTGCCTACCCCAATGGGAAAAGGCGTGATTTGTACGTATGTAGGTATGTGTAGGTTTAAGTACAGAACTTCGATATTTCCAATGGACTTAACACCAGTTACTAACAGGGACTCCATAATCTTTCTTACGACTTTATTAGTTTAAAAAGCTGTGTTTCTTACATTTTATATTTATGATCTGACAACGAACCGAAGTACGTGAATAATCGAATCGAGGTCAATCTCGTTTAGCATCGATTTACGCGCAGTGGGCCGGCCGACTCACGCGCACGCTAATTGATTCCCGATCGCGAGGGGCGGGGCGACAGAAAGGTCGCGGGGTACGAAGCCGTTGACGGCACTGTGAAAGTTGTGAGTTGAGATTTCCAATTCAGGGTTTGTGAATGGTGGAGCTTTTGTTTGTATCGATGGAACAAACTACATAACATAACATATAACATAAACTCACGCCTATATCCCCGAAGGGGTAGGCAGAGGTGCTAGCACCCACATTTCGCCAGTTTGTCTGGTGTAATAAAGCCTATTGCCATTAACCGGGCACTTATAAACCTGCGATAAATACACACATAACTTCGAAAAG
Organism: Lithosia quadra; assembly: GCA_963576445.1. Classification (NCBI taxonomy): domain Eukaryota; kingdom Metazoa; phylum Arthropoda; class Insecta; order Lepidoptera; family Erebidae; genus Lithosia; species Lithosia quadra. The sequence continues at coordinate 17,346,037 of OY754875.1, forward strand.
CATCGAAAAGTCATTGGTGTGTGCCATGGTGAACCTAGGATCGAACCCGAAACCTTGTCTTAGCAGTTCATTACCCAGACCACTAGGCTACCGCGGTTATTTACTAAAGTTTTTTTTATCAAACAAACTAAAGTTTACGTTTCGGCCATACATATTATTGGAATCAAACAACTCACTAACTCACTTGGACCTTGGACCCATAATATTTGAGTCCGTGGTGTTTGTGCTGATTCATTTGATATGGGTTCCAAGACCATGTGTTTTCTTCCTCCTATAGTCCCGGGTCCTTTAAGCGGAGCGTGAAAAAGCATTTGATGAGGCCGTCAAGCTGAAGGCCACCAAGTAATTTATGACAGATGGCAGTAACTTCACAGAAAATTAGTTTAGTTAGACTGAAAAATCGATGCCAACTGAGTTGGGAAAAGACTTGGAGGATGATGAAGTTGAGGAGCAGCACAGATACAGGGGGACAATGGCCAATGACAGCCAACAGGGGTGGTTATGTTAGACTCGCTCTTACTAAAACCGCACCCCGTCTCTATAAGTCAAGAGTCGAGGTGCAAGTTGGTCCAGTAGGTACCTATAACTCCTTCACAAATCGGCTATTTTAAGGGCCATCTATGGGATAAATGGGTACCACAGGGGGTCTCATAATATGTCGAGTTTCGAACTGCAACTTGACCCAATACCCAGGATAATTACCTCGCACCTGAACTAATTCTGGGCCATCTATGGGATAAATGGTTGCCACAGGGGTGAAGTATACCACGAGCGAAGCTTCTGGGCACAGCTAGTCTTATATATAGTTACCTAAATAGAAGTCAATGCTCACACCTCTTTATTTATCTACCGTCGATACGATAAAACGCTCTACAATAGCGCTATTTTCATATACGAACAGTATCTAGTCACTAAATCAAAGATGATATGATAACATTCTCTCGTGTAATTACGGCCCCCCTCACACCGTTTCGTCCTAGCCGCGTAGCTGGTCTGTTATCACGATCACAGCGTCGCGGCGTCCTTATCGAACGCAAGCTCTCCATCTCAGATAAGAATCTGGTGTAATAAATGGAAGGTGGATTCGAGCGTGACGGTGTGATACGAGGACGTGTGGTGGCGAGCTGTGCTGCTGTTGGGTAGGTTACTGACACGTGTGTTTTCTAAGAAGAAGGATTTAGACGATTTTAGGCTGTATAAAAAATCGGTGTTTGTAATGGTGAATCCCATTCCAGAGACTTTACCTTTAGCTTACTATCAGGCGAGGTGAAAAAAAAATGAGTAATTGATTAATGTTATTGAACAAGTATTTGCTCATAAACGCAGAAAGGAAGAATTACCTGGTGGCTTCAATATGGAGTTCTTCAAGAAGGGCATTAGAAGGTTTTTACAGGGTCGGTAGCGCGAGTATGACGCCCCTGGTGTTGCACACGTCCATAGGCCACGGTGACCGCTTCCCTTCAGGTGGGCCGTGTGCTTGTTTGCCACCTAAGAGGTATAAAAATAATAGTGAAAGAATTTGGTGGATGCCGTATATGGCGATCCTACCATGAGCGCCGAAATCCCAGGTAATCGGATGAGTATCTGGTTCTCGAGTTGGAAGGTCAGATGGCAGTCGCTTCTATTAAAGTGGTGTAAGCCAAAAATGATGCTGTTGGAAGAAGCTAGAGAAGAAGAGCTTAGCTTCTTACCAACAAGCGGGGTGCAGTCAATTGACAGACCAAACATTAAAACTTTAAATGATTAGTAGGATAAGAAGTAGGGAATACGATAGTATAGGATTAGGTACCAAAAAATAAAATACAAATTACTTACAATATTATTTCAATAGACATTCAATCTCAGAGCAATAAACCAACTTAGGTTAGGTTAGGTTATTTGCTCTGAGCATTAAATGTTTATAATCTAAACTCAAGAAATATTTGCCAACATTCGTAACTGATATCTTCAACAAGGAACTTATAGAGAAACATTCACAGTTCTTACACTGGAAGTCGTCGCGACTCCCTCACACCCCGGTACGTGGGGTTAGGGGGGTATTTTATCGCCGAAAACGCGCCCGATCGCGGCGCGATTCGCCCGCGCGATACAGAGCGATTGTTCGCCGCGATAACGCCCGACATGCCTGTATCTTTATAAAGGAGGTTTTTTGTCCGTAATCGCCTGCAACAATCTAGTTTTAATGACTTTTTATAATAGGTTTACGCGAACGGAATATTTATAAGTTTTTGTTTCTTATTTTTGAATTTAAAACTTCTGTTAACTAATTTTTTTGGGACAATTTTTTGGTGCAGTTGCTAATGATAAATTGTTGATTTAATATTAATAATTGTATCAAAAATAAGAAAATTGTTTCCTTCGTTCAATGGCTCCAACGGAGCCCTAAACCGGAAAATGTATCGGAGAATTTCGAATATCTAGGATGTGTCCAGTTAACTGAATTGACTGGTGGTTCACACTGGTCCCGGGTTCAATTCCTGTCCTGTACATTCTCGAAGTTGGCTTAGCCCCCGGAGATTTTGATGGGACCCCAAAATCATCTCTAATTACGACCATTGGTGACGTAAAACTTGAAATTGTTTTCAAAATAAAAATATATAAAGTAGTAGCCACTTTAACCTATATTTTGTCAGTATATATAAAAAAAACTCAAAACGAGGTCTCGGGTTCGATCCCAGGTTCACCATGGTACACACCAATGACTTTTCGATGCTTTTCGAAGTTATGTGTGTATTTATCGCAGGTTTATAAGTGCCCGGTTAATGGCAATAGGCTCTACATTGGGACCTAAACATAATTTGGCGAAATGTGGGTGCTAGCACCTCTGCCTACCCCTTCGGGGATATAGGCGTGAGTTTATGTTATGTTATAAAAAATATAAAAACCATAAATCATATACAATCATTCGATCTACTATATATGCAACAACAGTTATTCTACAAACAAAAACTCTAACAAACGATTCTTATCGCAATAATTTAAAATGTAACACTACATACGCCTTAGACCATACACAAATAGACAATATACCATAGAGAATAATTGTTTTTTTATCTAACACCGCCATACGGGTGGTATCGGATGAGTGCTGATAACGTCTTTGCCCCTATGCGTAGACTAGACACAGATTACCCTATCAAATATGCAACAATTGTGTGGCAAATATGGCATAGATATGCATACAAATAGATATATAGAAGGTTTGTTTTTTTCCTGTAATGAAATATATCTATATCTATCTATAGTATTATAAAATTGTAAAGTAGTTGTGTTTTTTCATCGGAGATATAAAAAAAAATACTTAGGTCATGTTATACAAACGATTCTAAACACAATTTTTTTTTGGAATTCTTGTCTGGTTGTTTGTTCGCGCATGGTTTGGAACTTTACCAATATTAGTTACTTTAGTAATATTAGTTACTATACTAATATTAGTAATCTACTAATATTCGTTATTTTATTAGTTTCAACGATTTTTAAATACGCAGTATTTTTTTTTTTCACCACATGACAGTGTGTACATTAATCAACAGATGGCGTAACTACACATTTAAATATACAGGTTGTTCCGAAAACACTCAGTTTAGTAATAGGTTAGCAAAGTAAAACAAATGATAATGATTAACAATCAATATGCTGTTTTAAATGAATTTATTTATATATCGTAGAATTGTTTTAGGTATGTTGGCATTTTCGGAAGTGCCAACCGGCTAACCACCTCATATCGATAGGAAAGCCAACGCTAGAGCTTCGTCCAACCATCAGCAATGAGTTTTTATGTCAGTTTTATTGTATACTAGCTGTGTCCTGCGGCTTCGCCCGTGGTATACTTCGTCCCCGTGGCAGGATAAAAAGTATCTATGCCCTTCTCCTAGTTCTACCGCCCCATCAATTTTCAGCCAAATCGGTCCAGCCGTTCACGCGTGATGCCGTGACCATGGGAAATAAGGATTCATTTTTATATATAAAGATAAACTTTCCATAAAACTACGAAGGCATACTTAATAACATAGGTATTTTCTATTTCTCAACCAAGTTACCAGCAGGTGGTCTGTACTGGTTTATTAATAGGTACCTTAAAAGCATAATTTAATAATAACATTGATATTTAAATGAAGAAAAATGTTCAACAATAGTAGATTCAAAAGAAAACACCATGTACACAGCTTACCCAATTTACAATAGCGTAATGTTTCACGATAACGCTTGCGACGTTTCCGCGAGCGATACGATAACGTAGCGATAACGGTACGACACCGGATTGTGAACGTGTGTTGTGGTAATTAAGTGCTGCTTTAAACTTTTCATATTTTTGTGTCTGGCATTTAAGGGGTAGCTATAATATATCGTGTTTTTTTTTTTAATTTTAAAATTTTCTTTTATGTCTTAAATAGAAAGCTAAATACATTACACATGTAATTTATATATTAAACAAGTTAATTACATAAATGAAACCAATTATTAAACTTAAATTTTTTGGTAGTAGGTACTCGTAATTTAAAATTTAGGTAGGTACTCCCCTTTGTTATCTACTACTACGAGTATTTGCCTCTATAACTGAAAGGTAGAAAATGTGAGTTAAGCTCGACCTGACTCAAATTTAAGAAGGCTGGACTCTATCTTGCCCAAAGAATCAAGCATTGCCATTCAGCGTGGCAATGCTTGATTTATTTATAATTATTTATAATTTTCATTGTATTAGTAAATAAATTAATTAATATAAAATTTCAATAAAATGGTAGAAAAGACAAAAAAGGCCGTAAAGCTCGACTTTGTGTATAGTTTGATGTACAATAAAGAAATAGGTTTTGTATGTATCAACTCTTCGATGCCATCTTAGAGTCACGCTGAAATATTATTAAAAAAAAACATTTATAAACATTTATAAAGACAAAAACATTGAGTCAATAATAGCGAACGACATCTTTATACGGGCGACATGTCGTGGGCGCACTCACGATGCGACTTAGGTGCTATAATAAAATCGCAAGCGATCTCCGAGCGTTAACAAGCTAGCGCAGACAAGGCGATTCGATCGCGCCAATTTGTACGCACGTCGCAGTTGGATTTATTGAGCACGCGAGGAACGCTTTTTGCGAGATAGGTAGAGTGCGGCTCATAGGTGGCCCTGTCGCGGATTAGAAGTCGTGGCGTCTGAAACAGGCTTTATTTTGCGATGTTTTGAAGTGAATTGCGATTGGTGTGTCCACGCCTTTTAGTGTAGTAAAAATGTTTGGATTTATGCATCAATTATAAAAATTCTAAATACCGGTTTAAATTAAAACACTCTATATTACCTAAGTCTTCCAATAAGCCTTGATATTTGGTATTCTTCAGGTGAAATTGGACAAAAGCTTTCACTAAAATTTGAAATTGTTTTAGTTTCTTCAAAATTCAAAATTGAGATTCATTCTCCAATTATTTTAAACCAGCTGTTGCCCGCAACTTTTCTGCTTCCTATAGCAACGAATCCCAGCGATAAAAAGTAGCTTATGTGTTGTTCCAGACTACAGTACCTAGGTATATCCCTGAACTAAATTTCAGACAGATTAATTATTTACCCGTTAGAGCTTGATTGAGTAACAAATAATATCAAAACACCTTCAAAAATTGTCGCATTTATAATACCTACTAAATAGAATATACGTACATAATGTCTCCTTAACAATATACTTACAATAAAATGCCAAACATTTAATAATCCACACTACATAAAAACCAAACAAAACAACAGAAAACTTTGATCAATTTCTCTAAACCAACCATAATCCTCGCCATGTTTCACACCTCGCAAAAAAACAACATCAACTCTTGAACAATTCCTCTAAAACAACGACCATTCCGCCAATTAAATCGTGCGAGTTTACAAGTGCAGCGCTCACGCCCTCTGGTGGAGTGAAATATAAACGTAAAGGTGCGCGTGAGTCGATCTATCGGCACAGCGGAGCTATCGGAGCGAGCGATCGCGACTCGCAATATCATTATTGTACCCCCCACCCCGGGTGGGGAAGGACTGTCGCCGACAGCTGGGAATTGGGATAAAATAATTGTTTTGTAAGTAGTAGTTTTCAATATTTGGATCTAGAACAGGGATAAACATATTTTTAAAATCATTATAACAAGAGATACTTCCCTTATAATACCCGCATCATCGTTAAAAACCCTAAGAGGTTCGAAAAATGGTAGGTTATGTTATGTAGGTACATAATATATAAACCAAGACAGTGCAGTGTAGATACCTACGTCATATTTTTTACATAACAATATTTTTACATAAATAGTAGTAGTAGGTACTTATGTATGAGATAGGCATGTGCGAAATATGTCCGGGAGCGGATCGAACATGGATTGGAACGATTCTTTATACAGTCGGAACCATTTTCAGGAACCATGTCCGCGGACCGAAAAAAATTTTTTTTTAAGCAATAAGTACAGCTCAAAATTTTTGGTATTATTTGGTATAATTATTTCCGAATTTAGGAAACATTCATTAGCTTGTAGGATATATAAGTAGTTATTGTTAGAAGAAACATAGTTAATCGTATAATTATATTCTTATAACGACTATTAGTCTTTAAACAATGATTTCGACCCGTTCTATCTATTACGGAAACTTGATAAAAACTCACAAAGTCATAATAAAATCTGTCCCGTAATCAAATGTGTTTATTATACGTAAACTTGTACCGATCGCTATCTCTATTCTAAGAAACACATGATTTCCATTTTAAGAACTTCACAGAATTACACAAATCGTAATGTAAACACTTATATTGGATTTTAGGTAGAGCTATTTATTAGTCGTTATTCTACTAATACTATAAATATGAAAATTTGTGAACATGTTTGGATGTTTGTTACTCAATCACGCCATACTTGCTGAACGGATCTAGCTGAAATTTGAAATAGCAATAGATTATTAGATTATAATCTGGAATAACACATACATACTTGTTATCTATGGGATAGGTTACCATGGAAAGCGGAAACGTGAAGAGAATTTCAGAACAGCATCAACTAGTTGTCTCAAAATAATTACCTAGATATAATGGGGCCCCACTAAGATCCTAGGGGCTCAAGTCTACCTTGCTTGCGAAACTAGGTTCTGGTATTCATCACGAGATTGGAGAGTCAGATGGCATTTTGCTCCCGTGTAAACCAAGATAAGCCACATCTGGGTCTGTAGAAAAAGAGATTTTTTTTATACTGCGCAGGTGGCAAGCACCGCAGTCACCTATGGACGTTTGCAACACCAGGGGTGTCACATACGCGCTGCCAACCCGAAAAGGAAGGGGTCTAGGAAGAGGTGGGGAGAGGAGGGGTACAGTGAGCTCTGGCTAGCCTACTTACCGGCGGGAACACAACACGATGGTTATTATGGCCGCGGTTTTCTGTAAGGTTTTATTACCTACTGTTGATAATATCACATTATGTGAGCGATAAACAGACTATACTCTGTCTAATTTAGGATGATAAAAATGACAGTTCATGTCTATGAAGTCTCGTATTTTTTTAACAAAGTTTATATGAAGTTTATACCCCTAAAATTATGGTAATTCATAGACAAGCCCCGCCCACTTGTCATAGAGAAGCGTCTTGCAAAAATATAGCACAATTGACTGTACACAAATGAATCGAATGAATCGAATTGAAAATAATTTATTGAAATTATTAAGTACTTATACTACTAAAATTTTTGTGATATAATTAGCTAAATATGATACGAAACGTAAATACTATACCATAAAACTTCTCTTTTGTCATCCCGAAGTAAGTGACCTAAAATAATAAAAAATAAAAAGTTTTGTGTTTTTGTGAATATCGATTCCATATTCTACGGGAACGATAATCGAAAATCGAATGATTCATTTTCGATTATACTATATGGGCTACCTTTTCAGAGCTGTCATTTTTATCATCCTACATTAGACAAAGTATAGCAAGCATTTTGACAGTCTATCACATTCCGCAAAGAAAAACATCGCAAGCAAATTCTACAATCATAACTAAGGAGCTTCATAAAACAGCTAGACTCGACTGTACATTGAGATAAAGGCTTAAAATGTAAATGAGACGTGTTGAAAAAGTATAAGATTATCTCTCTATTAGGTATAAATTAAGGGAGCCGGAATGAGGTATGCAGTACAATTATATTGTCACGAATATGCCGATTCTGGTCGCACCTGCAGCCGCAATCGGCAGTGCGATCGGTTTGCGCGCACGCTAACTTGACGCGTCGGTTTTTTTGTCTTTATGTCTTCAGAATTATATTTCATTTGTGATTTTTGGAACAATAGACGATGTTTTTAAGTTCTATGATTTATCACTAGAGGCGCTACTTAGGTAGTTAGTAGTAGGTACGTTGCAGTATTGGAATAAAATTATACATTTTCTACCAATTTTTAATAACTTTGTCCGTTGTGATCAAATCTTGCAAATTGAATTTGACTCAATTTTTCGTTTCCGATTGCACTGAAATTTTGCATGCACATAGTATTACATACCTGTACCCGCAATTTCAGATTGTAAGGCATTATTTTTTTAAGCGGAACCCTAAACCCCATACAAATCAGCCCAAGCATTCCAGAGATTGCCTCTTTCAAACAGACAGACATACAGTTTTGTCATCTGTATGTCTGTCTGTTTAGACAAAAATATATATCGTAGATAATACTCACTTGCATTGATTTAAAACCTATTATTTTAATATTACAAACACTTTAATTTTATTTATTTTTATGGATATAGATATCGCGTGACAATGCAATATAAAGCTTGTTTTACAAAAAGCTCGTTTTTCTAAACTTTTAAATGTTTATAGGTACCTAAGAGCCGAAATCGTGGCTATTTATCTCAAAATTTAGCCATGTAGTGTGGTTGATGATACGTGTTAGCATGTATATCCACTAACACATATCACCCAACACTAAACAAACTTTCAATTTACATGATGTCTACACCATTTTTGAAATAATTAATTTCATGAACTACCTATATACTACAAAGGCCACTCCTGCACCATCTTTATATTAAATCTTTTTTTTTGTAGTTTTTAGTTCGATCGTGTTGTCAATATATTTATTTGTAGATACTCACACAATACATATCACCAACACTTATCACTACACTAACATCAGATGAAAAATAATATCTTATTTCATAATAACCGCATTCGAGGCTTTCCCATAGGATCCCAGGGTTAGCTTATTCCTCCTCTTCTTGCTTTGGGTCCTAATCCAAGAAAGAAGAAAGCTTGCACCAAAGCCTCGTCCTTCAATCAGCAGTTGTGCCGTACCTTTGGCCCTGAAGGTTTTAGTTAGACCCCAAAATCTCTAGTTACCATATTTAATATTCTGTAATAACAACCAACACTTTCTCGATTGGAATTCATTCGATAAGTTACCGTTTAATTAGGTACATACCGATATTTCTTGCTTTCAAAGCCATTGAGACGTCTATCCGTCCATTTGCATGGTTATGTTTTTCAATTCATTAGACTTATTAGTGTTGCAAAGAGGTTTATGACATGAATAATAAAAAATCGACTAAAACTCCTAAATTGACTATTAATAGTAATGAGAACCATAAATCGAGGTCACGGGTTACGTTAAGTATCCAACACTAGCCATGTCCCATGGATTCACTCGCCATTATCACCTTAATGTTGTTTTCGTAACGGGGACACGGTGGTTTCCAAACCCGAGGGGGCCATCTCGAATCCGGAGATGGCCCGGTTCAAGCCGGGGTGCGAGGGAAATGCTCTATGGGCCACCTTACACCCTGGCGTCAGAAGACCCTAGACGGCGTGCGGTTTTAGTCGGTAAGAGTCCGACATTACCTGCCCGCTCCCCGAGGGAGGGGAGGGTATCCATGAGGATTTCCTCACGAAAAAAAAATGTTTCCAGTTACATTCGAGTTCACTTAGGTAGGTACTCTTCACTTTTAAATTGGCTGACACAGCCACCTGAAACCTGAACCTGAACACCAGAGACGCTATGTGTTTTAGTCTGTTCAAGTCCGACATGAACGCCCCTGCTGGTTGTGGAGGTAGGATCTGCGGGGATTTCCATACGATAAAAAAGTAAGTAATGAAGATTAAAAAAATGTGCATTTTTTAACAGGTTTAACTTTTTAAATTTTTATTGAGCTCCGTCATGTTGGTAGTGTATAGAGGTACTATGTCCAGGACGTTAATTATTTCCATTTCGAATTTACATAGCAATAGTGTCATGTGCCAGGTACACCGATAGCCGTACACGTGCCAAACATATCTAATCTTTTGTTTTAATATAACGACTTCGACATGCAATAACGTTATTTCATTTATCACCTTTTTTATGTACATTTACCCTAATATACATAATATATCATTTAATTATACATTGACGATAGCTGTCTCAGTTGTTTTTCATTTACTAATTCTTAGAAATCATTGATTTTTTTGTATAAAACTCTGATTATATTATCTACATTTAGCTTTGAGACACTATCATACACATGATATACCTAATCAATAAGGTACCTATTAGCATTCCCGACACATCGGTCATTTGGGAGACACAAGCATACGTCATCACCAAATATTGTTACCAGTAGAGAACAATGATACTTGTATGTGAATCCGATAAAATAATGAGGTTTTAATGAAAAATTACTACATTATAGGTTAAAAGGTTAAAACCTAAAATTTTTCATATAAAACGATAAAATAATTAACTTAAGTAGTTTATTATATAGGTATATTTTTGAACAGAACGATGACTGAATATGTTCTTAGATTCAGTTCTGTTGCAATAAATTAGCAATTGGATAGTGATGTACCAAAGCATGTGTCACGCCCGGAATAACATACTTACCTTATTTTCTAGGACAATAAACATGCTTAAAAAGTCACAGATTTTTTTTGTATTTTAGAATTAATATTGATGCAACTTAGAATATTCGTAACGAGTTTTAGATAAAACAAAATTAATGATAACTATCTCAGTGATTCTTCATTAACAAATTCTTAGAAATCATTGATGTTTTTGATACAAAACTCTCATTATAATGTCTAAATTTAGCTTCGAGACATATTTAAAATAGTCGCACTATTTTTAGTAAAACATTCAGTTTTGAATAAACAACAACCGCGGTAGCCTAGTGGTTTGGGTAATGGATTGTTGAGACGAGGTCTCGGGTTCGATCCCAGGTTCACTATGGCACACACCAATGACTTTTCGATGCTTTTCGAAGTTATGTGTGTATTTATCGCAGGTTTATTAGTGCCTCGGAGAGCACGTTAAGCCGTCGGTCCCGGTTGCCATACAAACATCTATGGCAGTCGTTACGGGTAGTTGGAGCCCTCAAAAGTCCAACCAGTCTAACTTGGAACTTCGATATCGCCATTGGTTGTGGAGGTCAGATGGCAGTCGCTCCACGTAAAATATCGAAGTTCAGCCGCATCACAGTTAGACTGGAAAGCCGACCCCAACTGAGTTGGGAAAAGGTTCAGAGAATGATGATTCAGTTTTGAATAAAATTTCTTATGAATGTTCTAAGTTGCATCGAAATTTCAGTTTGCACCACGTCATCCCCACGCATAGCAGGCTGCTTGTCGGCTCTCTACGTGTCCCTCTGACTAGCAGCGAGCACAGTGGGGAGCAGGCAACGGGCGAACTGCACTCAAAATTATAAAAGGGGCAAAAAAGACAGTATAGAACCTGTTGGAAATGGAATTCAATGTATCGAAAACAATGGAAAAAATTGATTGAATTGATAGAGTCTAAAAAAATATTTAAGTATCGATACATAATTCCACTGCCGACTGAATCGCATCACTAGCATAACTACGAGTACCCTACGTAATCGGTAGGCTGCCTCACCATATTTTATTGTGTGCCAATTAAAATTATTGTCCCTTCCGTATGCTTTGTGAGAAGTTGGTCTGGCTAGAAACGTATTTGAGTTATAGTGGCCATGTTTACGTAGGTATGGAAGGAAAAATAATTGAAATAGTCATTTAGAAACTGGTTTGTCTTTATAGTGCAATCTGTGGTATTATTGATAGGTCTGTTGTGAAGCAATTAATATTGATAGTTCAATTATTTATTGACAGTTGAAAAGTATGTTAGTTAAGTATAATAAAAGTATTTGTATCCTGTCTGTCAGTCGTGTGAGCACGTTTGCCGAGAAACAATCAATTGACTCTTGATTTGTAGAGTCTCTACAAAGCCCAAACAGGCATTGCCGTTATGAAAATTTCTGTAGCAGTATCAAGTCTGAAACCATGCCTAGAGACGAAATTCTTAGCGTTCCATGGATTCACCGTGTGGGTGCCGGGTCCATCGTGTAGCAGAGGGAGAAACTCCGAGCAGTTCCCAGGACTTCCGACCTAGGTGTAGGTTTAAGGAGGCCCCCTTACATACAGACATAAAAAACTCGTCTCCGTAAATATAGGTCAAAAAGTAGATGGTGGACTCTTTGGGAACATCATCATAAGTATGTTAGAGTAGTTCGTCATTGCGTTTGAGACTTTCATGTTGAAGACTGGGTTTGTTTACTACTTCTACTTCTTTAGATTTGACTTGTGTGGCTTTCATGAGAGCGACTGAAGTTCAGAGACAGACTAGTCCATCATTTTACTGTATACGACTTATAGCCTACTTATAGATACTAATTCTGGTTCTAGGTCTACTAGGTCTAAAACTGGTTCCTAAGGTTATCAAATGACAGACCTAAATTTTGGCAATAAATAATATTATGTGGGTAAAAACGATTTAAAATTAAAATAATATTTTGCTAATATGCGTTGATCATATGATAAGTATGTATATTATAGTAATAAATTACATTTTATTAGAAGTAATATGGATAAGGAATGAGACTTCCATTCATCGGTGTTTTGATCAACTTTCATTGATCGTAATCATGGATCAACTTTTTAAATAATTATAGGTATTATGATAATTTGTACGTTTCCGAATCTAAACTTTTTCTAAACTGAACACAATCAAAAATATAACATCCAAATCTGTCGGTCTCACTGACAGACTCATTTTCATTCATATCTATAAATGTCTACTTTAAATAACTTAAAATCTGTAAATCTCGGAAATATTTGTTGTATGTGGGATTCGACCCGGCAATATATATAAGGATGTAGCCGGTATTCGCGAAGTTAACTCCTGCACTATCCTGGCATCTGTCTCCTGCTTTCCTGGCACTGTTTCATAATGCTATGAATAATTTAAGAGGTCGACTCACGCGCATCTGGTTCCGTTACCGATCGGCGATTGCATCGATTTGCGGAATTGCTCAGGCAACACACGTGTGAACTGAACTTTTGCGACAACGCCATCTTCAAAACTAAAGCAACTTAAAAACCACATTTATCAAAGAAATTTAAACTCTAAAGCAAGACAGATGAGTCCAAAATGTCTTGAAATATTTTCGTAAAAACCAGTACCGCTAACATCCAATCAATTCCAATTTCAAATTACATGTAGTTACGTTCTATTTTCAAATAAACTCTACCCTTTAGCTTTCAACCAACCTGCTGCTTTATTGTAAGCAATTAAGGTTGGAATTTCAAAGAAATCTTTAGGGGTTTTTTATGACTACTGGTTATGGAAGTTTACGTTGGCGGGAAAGCAGGTTGCGTACGCGCCGATAGCCATTACGGTGTGGCTAGACGGTGTACAGACGGTGCATGTCATCGGAATGTGACTTGAACTGCAATCAAGTGGTAATTTTAAAGATGTAAATTACATAGGATACTTAAGTAGCTTCGGAATGAAGTATGTCAATTATGAACTAGCTGCTGCATGCACGTTTGAGACATATCTCAGAGTTAAGTGTCATTTACACTTTTCATCAGAAAAATCGAAACACCTTGCAAGTTTATGTTTTTTAAGATTATCGGAAAAATATTTATATTAGGGTACTGGCACCAGTAGTCAGCCTTTTAGTGGAAAGTCTAACTTCAAACTCGTATAAAAAAATATTAGAAAGATTAAATTGAAAATCTTTTATATAAATTGCGTTACACATTTATTAAACTTTGTTACAAAATTAACAAAAATTACAAAATTATCCTTTAATAATATGAAAAATACGTTTTAACAAAATAAGGCAATTTTCACCAGTGCTCAGCCGCCAAAATCCAGTAATCAGCCATACTGCCACCAGTGGTCAGCCTCTCTTGAAATCAATCAAATATATAACTTATACCTACTTAAATCAATCTGAAAATTCTTCAGTCATTAAAAAGTTTCAGTATTTAAATAGTTTTCAAGTTTTTTTTTCACTTCTAAAAGTTTTCGGCGATTAACAATTTTTTGCAGAAGCTTGAGTATGTATGTATGCAGGAGCTCCTGAAACAGACACCTGTAAGGAAAATAATCCCTTACAGGTTTCTGCTTCAGGAGATTCAGATGATTAAGTATGTTACTGAGAATTTTAATTTTATTTTATTATATTTCCACAAAATCACGGCCAGTTCTATCTGCTTCTTCAGTTATGTCATTTAAATCTTCCAATTTCCTTTTCCTTGTACATTTTACTCTCAATTTCTGATTAGAATCATCATTTTCCTTCTGTGTAGTCTCCTTCACTTTACTAGTTTAGAATTTAGAGCTGTTTTATTTTCTTTTTTATTTATCTTCTTTAATTTTTGCCTCTGTAACTTTCTTTCCTGAATAGCAGTTAATCAAGTGAATGGGGCGCTGCATAAATTTATGAGCAGTCAGATCGTGTCTAAAAAGGCACGTCTCACTGTACAAGAGTTCTCGTTCCCACACTTAGGTATATAAGGTAGGTAGTGAATGTTTGGTGTGGCAGAAGAAGCATGAAAGTAGATTAAATGCTGTGGAAATAAGAAGTCTCAGAAGCATAGTTGGAGTAAAGTTGATGGACCGAATGTGTAACAGTGTGATAAGGGAACGCTGCGATGTGGTTCAAGATGTCACTACATCCCATGCTTTGAGTTCCCATGAACCACATCGCAGCGTTCCCTAGATAGAGAAAGGAAGGATTGAAAGAACATTGACGATACAGATATATGAGGCGAGGGTGAATGGGCAACCAGGTAAAGGCCGACCTAGGCGTACATATTCTAATCAGATCTAGGACGTTTTGGAAAAAGATCAGGTCAAGAGTACCAGCAACCGGCGTGCGTGTATGAAAACAATTATGAAAGTTGAAGAAGCGAAAGGAGTATGCCAAGATCGTAGCAAGTGGACAGATTTTGTCTGGTCCAATGGTTTCCCAGACCAGATTATCCACTGGGAAAAAGGTGTGATTTGTATGTATGTATGTATGTATGTTTAAAATAGCCTAAAAGAAAGAAACTGTATAAAGAAACAATTTAAATATAGACGACTGAGCACTGGGTATACTTTCTCCAGTACTCAGCCATGCAACCAACTTCAACTGTTTAAGTGGCCGACTATTGGGTTTTTGACAAAACCGTATATGGTATGGGTATACCAGATTAAAGGATGGACTCTGAACTTTAAAATGATACTAATATAACTGTAAATAAAAAAACAGCGTTAAAACCAGTACTCAGCCAGGGGTGGCTGGGTACTAGATAATGCATATACAAATGGTACCCAGTATTCGGCCGCCTCATTATTACTAATTCTTAAGAAGAACACGATACTTTTTCATTGATTATGATACCAAAACTTTTAATTAATGGGAATGTTAATACAAAGTGACTTAAAACTGACAAAAAAATGAGAAATAATAACTTCTTTGTGAACGCTTCCACTAACAAAAAAATGGCGCGCGCGCCGCGTATCGCCTCGTCAGCAGACGACGTCGAAATAGACTAATATTTAAAATACTTCGCAGCCACTTAGCTAATAATTTTGGAATTGAATCGACTAATGAAGAGTCACAGAACCAATTTAAAGTAATTCTATAGGTTAGTTTCTATTAGAATGCTATTTCTATTGGTTTTGAACCAAAAAAGGCTGAGTACTGGTGCGGGGCTGACTACTAGTGTCGGTACCCTATTATATTTAGGAATATATATGTCAAATTTCGTTTAATAGTGAATATTATGAGCATTATGAGGTTTGAAATTAATGTTAATGTTCTAAATTCAATTATCATCATAAAATAAATACCTAATTTGTGTACCTATTGTTTTCAGATATCATAAAAACTAAAGTGTTTCGATTTTTCTGATGAGAAGTACATTTATACGAGCCGTATACTCTAGGATAGACTACAAACAACATTAAGTTTTTTTAATAATTAAATATTGTTTTATTTTTCATATTATGATTGTGATATGACCTCTGTAAGTTGGAAACTAGTTAAAAACCTGTTATAGCTGGTAATTGGCTAGACAAACTTTTTGTATAACTGTATACCTACCTACATTTTATTTTGATATCTATCTATCATTAATTGCAAATTAGTTGTGCCTGTACACAGATATTTAAAACAAAAACTTTAAGCAAAAATGAATGATCCTTTAAAACGATTCTTGTTGGCTTTTCTATGCGATGGACGCAAAAACTACTGAATTAATTTTGATGTGGGTTTTTCTATTAGAAAGGTTTTGGTTAGACTTAAAATCTGCCGTATGTTTCATTGTAATCGGTCTAGTAGAACCGGAGATACGACAAAAAAAAACGATACCCGATCTCCGCACGGGCGTAGCCACGAGAATTAGTTAGTATTATATATTTTTATGACAAGTATAATTTATATAGCTTACTAGCGTACCCGCGCGCGGCTCCGCCCGCGTGAATGTTGGCTATCGCCACCAAGTGTTTTTAAGCTGAGGGTCTGCCCGTACTAACTTTCAATGTCTATTCCTTCGCAAACAGTGTTTGCAGCTAAACGTATTCATTTCATCTCGAGTTAGCTATCAAATTCTTCAAAGTGCAGTGCCATGCATCGCGGCTAAAGCCAGTCTATTTTCCATCATTGTCCTTTTTCATTGTCTTCTGTCAGATTTTATGGGGATTAGCTGGGATTAGATAGCTGCTCTGGCCAAAGTATGTGTGACTCAAAAGAGGTCCTTTGAACCCTTTCATCATAGTTGCATTGCAATTTCACATTCGATGCACTATTTCAAATTAGTAAACATTATTTATTTCCGAAAATCTGATTTTATTATTAAAATCTTGCTACAGACATTGACATTTGACAACCTGATTTAACACTCAAAACGTTCATGAAACTAAAGAAAGAGTATATAATAATAAAAACCTAACTCTGGTTTCCCTTCATAATGCATAATAAAAACCGGTCAAGTGCGAATTGGGCTTGTGCACGCAGGATTCCGTATCAAATTGGGTTGAGGGACGAAATTAACTTTACTGCAGCGCTTCTTGGGTTGACTGACAGTCATACATTTTTTTTGGTGATGTGGTTAATATTTACGCTTTCCGAACTTTCACCTTTACTTATGCTATAAGATTTTACTTTCTGCAAAATATCTGGCTTCTAGCCCAAAGAGAAGTACCATTTTTTTCGTGCGTAAAACCCCGTTGGGCTTCACTTCTACGGAGCCAACGGAGAGGTTGGTATGTCGGACTCCTGCGAAGTAAAATCGCACGGTCTTTCGTCACATCAGCCTATGTGATCTAGAAATCTGGTGTGTCCTAGAAAGGATAATTCAGAAACCCCAACCGGCTCCGGCCACCAGCACTGGCGACCTCGACGTGTTATTAGGAATCTATATTCCCTCTTCTCTATAAAAAAGCGCACGTGGAATTATAACGCCTTGCCACCTTGGGTCTGCATCTGCTAGGGTGACGATTAGCCTCGACCATCACCCTAGGCCCGCACTCATGGAGGACGGAGATGATTCTGCGAACTACGCCGCCTGGTGCGCCTTCATCGGCACAGGAGAGTGTTATCTCTTACTGCCTCGCAAAAAAGCGGTGACGTGCCACATACTCTCTATGGTGACCATGGTCGGCACCAGGGCCCTCACCATGAGGCTTACCCCAGCAACGTCTGCTTCAAGGACATGGCGTCACTCTATCCACTCTGGACACTCTGCAAGTGTATGAAGCGGTGGTGTGCCCACTGAGCAGCCCCGGCAACGGTGGCATTCAAGCGTCAGCTCCCGGCCTCCCGGTTGCGGTGCAGGTGACTCACTAACGTCGCCGAAGGTCACCTTAACGACCTCCATCCTCCATGAGCACAGGCCTGGAGATGGTAGGTCAGGCCACCTGTTAGTCGATAGTGAGACCACAGTTTGAATATTATGCTTCGTGTAATGCCAAGTATTATCAGCAACATTCCTTGATCTAATTCAACTTGATGCCTATACGTGTTCCTAAGAAAGAGGTCTTGGCAGACAGACAGACGTACAACTAAAATATACTTTAAGGGTTTTATTTACCTAATCAGGCACAGAACCCTAAAAATTAATTATTCTATTTACTTTTGAGTAAAAAGAAGTAAAGGATATTACTCTATGAAAATTTAGACAAAGTCACTTTTAGTTCCTGTTGCTATGACAACTATTATAGATGGCGATAAAAACGTCTGCATCATCTAATTTTCTTTTTATTACTATATTTCCTGAATGAATCATATATTTTTAATTGTGTTAAAAGCTGTTTGAGGCGGAGACAAATCCAATAAATCATAGATCATGAAAATCTGTTCAGCCGTTCTTGAGTTCTGGCAAAAGCACGTTTTTAGCCCTTTTTAGGGCTTTAGGGTTCGAATTTCAAAAAATCCTTTCTTAGTACACCTCTACGCATCAAAACACACATATTCTGCAAATTTCAAGTCTCTACGACCAGCGGTTTAGGCTGTGCGTTGTCTCTAGGTCAGTCAGGACTTTGAATTATATAGTATAAGAAGATATACTTGTATATTTGTAGAACTCGTTATATTTACATATGACGAAGTTATAAATTATGCCCCAAATGTAGACAGCTTTCACGTTTTTTTTAACCACGATTGCCTTGTTAATAACTTTAATTTAGGTTGTATGTGTGATCTTGAGGTCCTAAGTTCGCGCGGAATAATTCGCGGGAATGGGGGTGGGATTGGTTACGATAGCGTTTTTCTATCACCCGGTATGTTAAAATAGAAGTTACCAGAAATAACTATAGCTAAAAACATGTATTGACTGTAAGGAAAAATTAATTATATACAGTTTAGTCCATCGATAGTCCGATAACGACTGAGTCAGTGCGCGTGAGTGACTCAACGATGCGCTGATAGTCCCACGCATGCCAGAACAAAGATATCACTGATTCCTCACCGAAAGGTTATGTTGAGTCAATAAATAAGCTATTTATAATTATTTGAAATCAAGGAAAAAATTGCTAAAAGGTGCGTAAGTACAGTTATTAAAAAGCTGAAAATAAAATTTAGGAAAGTTTAAGTACCTAGGTGCCCTGAAAATTACAAAAATAATCATAAAACTATTTATGTACTAAAATCTGATCATTTTATGTCCAAAATAATAGATAAGAGAAAAAAAAGGAGAAAAGTAGGTACTTATAAAAAAATTGTGACGTTCAAAAAATTAACCTCAACAGTAGCGCCATCTTTTTAAACATGAGTGGCGTTAAAAAAACCGATATATTAGAATCGCAAACATCCGTCCATAAAAGCGAACCGTCATAACTTACATTGCACACAGATTGTAATATAACGATAAGGGCCGACGATCCGAGATGTATGCGTTGTCACGGAGCCCGCCAATATCCGACGGAGGATTGAAATATCTGACCCGTCTTCTAGCGAGTTGCTGCTAGGGAGCCACGGGTACATATGTGCGGGGTTTGATAACAATTATTTGAATATAGAACGGAAAATAAAATATTATAGCCAATCAGATCACGCAAAATAGTGACGTGACTGGTTATAATTTTCAGTACAAAATAGGCCTGTCCTGACATTTCTCATTTGGGATGATAATTTTTGACAGTTTACGATTAAGAATTCTTACAAAATTTATGAGCTAGACTGACTGACTAAATAAAAATGCGAGTCAAAACCACCATTGCAGAACAGATTGTCTTATTAATAAAATTTGACTCGAGAGATTTGTTATCTTTGATTTTTGTAATGATTTTAGATCGCAAAAATTAAACATCCAGGAAAGACTTGAACCCGTGACCAGTCGCTTACAGGGGGAATACTCTGATCAACTGAGTTATCTGAACATTTCTTAGATATTCGAAATCCTCATTACGAAAAGTTAGCATACTAATTACCTACTTAAAAATTTTATTGAAAAAATCATTTTGTATTGTTATATACTCGTAGGTAATCCACATAGCAAAACCATGCAACTCGATTTTACTTGATTCTAAGTTCTATGACAATAATAATATAGATATAATTGAATAGATTCATCAATCTACACTTAATAATATTATAAAGAGGAAAGATTTGTTATTTTGTTTATTTGTTTGTAACGAATAGGCTCCGAAACTACTGGACCGATTTCAATAATTCTTTCACCTATAGAAAGCTACAATATCTGGGAGTAACATAGGCTATAATTTGTTTTCAAAAAATTAAGGAATTCGAAATCCACGCGGGCGGAGCCGCGGGCAACAGCTAGTGATTAATGATTATATACTGGACATCACTAGTGTTACGTATCAAAATTATCATTCTCATATTATTATCATAAAACAGAGTAAATGTCAGTTAGTAACTAAACGCGTTGCGTCCACATAATTTTTTATAATAATATATATTATAGGTTGAATTTAGACATTCTAAATTCAAATGTATGTATCACTAACAAATACTAAGAATTGAAAAGTAAATGAACTCTTAGTGTATTAATTTATTATCAAGATATTCTAAAATCAAAGATAGACATCTTTGACGGGCTCTGTGGCGTAGCGGTAACGCATTCGACTGCTACGACAGGGGGCGCGCGTTCGATTCCCGCTCAGTGCAAATATTTGCATAGATAAATATTATGTCCATTTGCATTGGTCTGGGTGTTACAGTACTATGTACAGTAACTATGTATGTATTTA
The DNA here is from genome assembly GCA_963576445.1 of Lithosia quadra. Taxonomy (NCBI): domain Eukaryota; kingdom Metazoa; phylum Arthropoda; class Insecta; order Lepidoptera; family Erebidae; genus Lithosia; species Lithosia quadra. The sequence goes on from OY754875.1 coordinate 17,367,012, forward strand.
CAAAAAAAGTTTATAAGTGTGCATATACACACTCTAGAACCCATAACACAAGCTAGCTAAACTATGCTTAGATACTTGCCTGATGAAGAAAAGAAGAGTTAATGTCAGTTAGTAACAAATTGCGTTGCGTCCAGTGATGCCTGGGTATAATCATAAACTCGTAGGTTTATGCCCTGGCATTTTGGGCATAAATTATTGCCCGAAGTTAAATGGCATAAACCCATCACTTATTTTTTTAATCTGTGCATTATTAGAGTGGTAACTGTGGTAAGCACTATTGAAAAATTTTGGGCATAAATTATTGCCCGAAGTTAAATGGCATAAACCCATCACTTATTTTTTTTAATCTGTGCATTATTAGAGTGGTAACTGTGGTAAGCACTATTGAAAAAAAAAACAAAATGCTTTTTGCAACATTATGGAATTTTATGACATAGATACTGATTCCACATTAATTCCAAATTCAGACGTAGGTATCACTAACAAATACTAGGAATTGAAAAGTAAATGAACTCCTAGTATTGTAATTTATTATCTAGATATTCTAAAATCATAGCTAGATATCAATAAAATTTGATTCCGCAACCGTTCTCCTACGAGCGATTCTCAGAATTCGAATTTTTTTATCGTAATTAACTTTTTATTCATTTTTTGTCTGATTACGTAAAAAGTTGATTAACTATTTTTAATATTAATAATAACTAGCTAATGGGTGCGATATGCAAATGGTGCAATATGTACCTATCTACTTACCTATCTGCCAGTTTTTTACGATAGCAATCTTCACGGGCAAGTGCACATTAACTTGCTAAACTTTCATTGCAGTCACAACAATGTCATGGGAATTTATTTATAAGGACAAACAAAGGTAACCTTTTTTTAAATCATTAAAACATAATCTCTAGTTTGCGTGGGATCGTAATGTCTTTGGTCAATTTAGTCGATTAATTTATTCGATTATGAATCAGCAAGATTCTTTATCGAATAACTTAGTCTACTTCACGTGGTTTGGGAGAGGTGGCAAGATAGTCCCAGAGGTGGGCAATAGTCGCCTGAATAGTTAGGGCGTTTGGTAAATGACCTCCGGACTATTCGGGCATACAGATTTTTTGTTCACACTTGGTGCCAAGGGCTTCTAGACAAAGAAATATTCTACCAGTGGAATCACTTCGAAGCAAAGTGTCAAAAGTCCGAAATGTATGGAACTGACACGTGACACGTGCCATGTCGATAAACCATGCCACTTCCATACATTTTGGCCTCTGACAATTATTTGCTTCGTAGTGTTTTCACTGGTAGAATGTGACTTTGTCTAGAGGCCTAGATTTGCTGAAGAAAACTATAGGTAGGAACCCAATTAGTTACATACGCAGCTCAACTGAAAATAAATATGACTTTCCAATAACAATTTCGCATACAAACTGACGTCCGAAATACATTTTTCGATATGAAAAGTAACAAAATATTGAATAACATTAGTATTGACGCGTTGACAAGATCTGACTCCGCAATTTCCTATTCCGTCCGTCCATCACTGGCGGCCATGTTTATTTATTTCCTTCTAACATTTCATACACTATTTATCTTTGATATCGGTTCATATATATGGACTTTTATATTTTTAGGCTGACAACATTTTTTTCCGATATACATGTTTATGGACTCCTTACATTTTTGGAAGGGGAGAATCTGACAAGTTCGTGTCTTCAACATGCACAGACTTTCTGTTCTGACTTTTTTTTTATTAATGGCTTCTATGCGACGCATTTTGCCACAAACAAGTACCTATTATAATTTAAATATGAATGTATTATGCAGCGTTTTCGTCATTTAGTCACAGTCAAGTCAGTTTTCCTTCATAGTCTTCCCCAGTAAAAAGTGGAGACTTTACTATAGGCTTCTGTATGGAGTTTAGGAATCAACGTGGAAAAACACAATTCATGGGTATATACCTACTACTTTCCCAAACTCGTGCACTTTACTCTAGTTTTAGAAAATTTTGCAATGCCCCGATGTGTCTTTTTCTGCGTTGGCGCCAAAACTCTTCTGTATGTTTAAAAGTTGGCAGTTATTATTAAAAAAAATCACAACGCGACATTTTTTGACAATATGCATTTTAGCGCTAAAAATCGACCCCCATATATTTTTAATTATTATCATGTACTCAGAAGATTTAACTATAGTCTGAAATAGAACATCATAGATTTTTTATCCCGGTAATAGGATTCTGTGTATTGCGGAACTAGAACTAGGTACTAGAAGATGGAAGACCTGACTAGGTACGAGTCCCGGACCTAATTCAGCCTTTACACCAATTTTGTCTGATAAAAAGAAATCTTTTTAAAATGGAATTAGGTCACGGACTGGTATTCAAATCTTCCATCAAAATATTTCGATAAGATTTATGGCCACCGTAATCAATGAATAAACACCGTGATGTTTCATTCACAACTATTTTGAATAATGAAATGACTGACTTAAGTTATTATATCAACACAAACCTGTTTAGAATCGAAATTATTCGTGTTTAAAAATTTACATAATCTATGTTAGTTTATTGTCCAATATTGAGATAACGATTTTTTTTTTCATTAAAAGTTTGTCATTGGTATGCAGTTTTTTTTTATTTAGTTAATGCGTGATGTATAGGGGTCAAGATCTTTGTATCCAAGACATTCTCACCTATAATACAGTGGGTTAAGTTAAATGAACTATTTTACCTATAAATATTTTTCCTTGTCTAACGTAACGTAAACTTGTTTGACGTGAAGGTTAAGTAGAACCGGTGAAATGACCAAAGAGCGATATCTAACTTTCGCGTGGTCGGCGTAAGCTGTATATAAAAAAATATGTATTATAAATATTTTTGAAATCTTCAAACAAATACCATGCAAGTTAACACACGTGCCCTGTATGTCCTGATTGAAACCGGCCGAATCATAACTGGTTGTCTCAATAAGGCTCTGGTACGAATGCTATAACTACATTTTCACCTAAACTGCTCAAAAGACTTGATATATTTCTACCCTTGCACTGATTCTGACTGATTCTATCTAATACATTTATGAACTGAACCAAACCAACCCTCCTAAAACGCAAATAAATGTGTTAAAACGTATAATATTAATACAAAACTTACATTTGATTGAACTTTAAACAGATAAAACAAATTTGAAACCAACCTAGCAATCATGGCGGATCACAACAAATTCAAATTTCGAAACAAAGGAGCATCGTTCAAACGAATGAAGTGAACGAACGAGTGAACAGATTGAGTGAACAATATCTTATTTTGCAATAATCCGCTAGGAACTGTGGTAATTTCCTGAAAGAGATGAAACAACGGCTTCAGTACCGTTTAAAACACAAATGTTTACAATAAGCGATCGTTTTTGTATGTAAAATAGGATATATTAGATGACGTAGCTGCTCCGTTTTGTTGCTGCTCCATCGATACGTTTAATTTGTTTCGTGAGACATGACGAAATGAGATTAGGGTTAGGATTGTGTTGATTTATTATTTAGTTTCACAAAATATAGGTTTGTTTACAATATTTAATACATTTTCAGAGAAAAGCGTTGAAATAATTAGTTTCTGTTGTAATTTTAATATTTGTTACACAGATACTGGATCAGAATAAGTAAAAGTATCTGTAAACAACCTTGAATGCAAAAAGAAAAGTAGTATGATCATTAGTCATAATTGAGTATTTGAATGAATCAGAAAGTCTCATAATAACAATATAAATTTATTGCTTTGCCTACTTTAGCATTACTAATCCTATTTTATTTTATGATACGCTAATTTTCGGCCCCGGTTAGTGCCTTGCGGCATTCCTCTAAATTTCCATTCTTACCGTACTAGGTGTGGCCCATGGTTTCACCCGGTTTGAATTGTATTCCTGTTACTGCTACTCATGGAATTCAGGAATAAAAACTAGCCTGTGTTATGCCAGACTATATTCGCTCTCTGTATCAAATTTCAGCCAGATCCGTTTAGTGGTTGAAGCGTGATTGAGTAACAAACATCCAAACATCTTCACAAACTTTCACATTTATAATATTAGTAGGCTAGGAAGTAGGATTCACCGCCAAAATTGATTCCAAATTACAGTTCCAATTTTAAAAGATCAAATTATGCATTTTTGACACGTAGGATTCGGCAAACGGCCAAAGTTTTTTAATTGCATTGGTAACAGTTATTGAGCCTAGTAAGTGTATAAAAGTCTGTATACGCATAAAAATTGGAAACTATATAAGAAATACTTTTATTTCTAATCAAAACAGACAACTGAATGCATACAAATAATTAAAACTAGTCAATTTGTCTTGTGAATAAAGACGCAAGAAGTGGCAAGTTTCTTTGTGTGGCGGTGGATTTATCGGCAGCTCTCTCTCGGGCCGGCTTCATTTCCTGCGCTCGCCTCTTGTCGAACTTGTGTAAGCCCGCAAGTCAGGAGACCCAGCGGAACATAGAATGAGGACCTACCTATAAGGGCTACCTAATAGGTAATGTAGTACAAGCCGTGGCTAGATAGATAGATATTATTGTACATCACATAAAGTTTATTATTTTTTTTATAAAAAGTATCGATTGCTAAACTTAAGGTCATAAAATTGTGTATAACAGATACACAATTTCATGACCTTAAGTTTGGTTTAAAAAAGTTCTGAAATATATCGAGATGAAATTGCTGCTAATTCTATTGTTACATCTCTAAACCAAAAATCTGTCCTTTTCTATCTGATAATGAAAGAAACAGATGCAATTAGAAAATTTTAGAGAATTTTAAGTTTAGAGATGTAACAACAGAATTAGCAGCATTGAGATTTAAATTAAGAGTTTTTAGTTAAGTTGAGTAAAATTGCACGACTGAATCGAAACCAATATCTGACATAACACTACAGAACTCTAGTCCCCTATAACTTGTACCACACACTAAACACTACAATGCGAGAGGATAATCACATTGTTTTGTTTTTGATTCATTGCACTTTGTTCCCGTAAACTTGGTATTTATTACGTTTCTTGCACCGATCGGATATTTACATGTTGGCGTTTGAAACAAGTGTTATTTATGACGCGTTTATCGCTAACCAACTGTTAATAGAATGTCTGTCTCCAATTTAGTGCTACACTTTCGATGTTTCGACGTCTTAGTTAAATTTTATTAACATTTTCAAACGATAATTTTTTTTATTTTTTTACTTATATAATGATTAATACACTCTCATCAGAAAAATCGAAACACCTTACAAGTTTATGTTTTCTAAGGATTATTAGAAAAATCAGAAAAAAATGTCAAATGTCGTTTGTTTATTAGTGAATAATAATATGAGGTTTTTAATTCTAATATGAATGATCTAAATTCAAATATCATAAAATAAATATTTGTGTAGGTACTGTTTTTTATTTCATAAAAACTAAAGTGATTCGATTTTACTGATGAGAAGTACGAGTATATAGACCATCCATATTCCACCTCAAGGCGTTTAAGTTTGTCTGGTGGTAATTACATTTTATATAATAATACAATAAAAGCATTTACAATATTACAATTTAATTGTTTTTCTGTACTTCTTAGCAAAGAAAGCAATATGTAGGTTTTGGTGTCACTTAACATAAAAATGATTTTGATGGGATAATGTCCTACAATCAGAGGTACGGAGGGGTCTTAAAAATTATGTTTAAATTAATTCATCATCATTAAGTATTTGTCTTCATTCATTAAGAAAATATATTCGTTAAATAAATAATAATATGAAAAAGCATTTATTATCTCCTTCAACGTTTTCATAATATTAATAATCGTTAAGATAATCAAATTATAAGCTGTGAGGACGTTGGTATCTGCACTTTTGTTTGCGATCCATGAACCATGAAGCCTAAATCATTATACACATAGGTATTCGCTGGTATGTATATATCGTGAAAATTAAGTTTAGTTAAACGGATTTCCGCTGCTGAAATCCATTTGCCTCGGCATTTAATACGATGAAACTCTTATGTTCAAACGAGGTTTGTATTATTAACGTTTAGTTAAACTCACGTTTGAACACCCGTTTTCACATTTATAATTACATGATTTAATCTTGTGTCAAAATTTTTGGTAATTTTTACTGTTTTTGTCAAAATTGTATTATTATATTAAGAGTTCTTATTTGTTTCTCTATTTCAGGTAAGTAACAAGTTCCCTGGACAATGAAGACAAAAGTGTCTGTATTTAATACATCAACATGAGTTACACACCTCTTCTTAAACGTAAGTGACATAAATATAGACTAGGCATACCCCAATTTTTTGTATACCACTTAGGTGGTAAACAAGTGCACGGCCCTCCGTATAGGAAGCGGTCACCATGGCGTATGGACGTATGCAACAACAACAAAATGTACAATCTTCCATTGATAACCAATCGAATTGCAAGGTGTCAAAGTAAAAGACGATCTATTAAATGGTAATACGACACATAATAGACCACACTTGACGAAATATTAAAGATCTAATGGATACTCACCAAGCTAAATTGCACTTTATTGCGTGACTGCTATAGTTGTTATTTAAGTAACTCTGACTTGTATTAGATAGGTACCTATTTCAAGCTAGAATGAACTTTGCAATCAGCTATTCATCTATGAACTTGCCTGTGGCAACTTTACTAAGTAATCAAACTGCATCGTTAGCGACTTGTATTTATTAAATCATAAAATTATATACTACAACAAAATGTCAAACAATTCTTAGAATTTTCTCGTAACTACTACTGAATAACACCGTGGGAATATTCTAGCATTTATTTGTTACTTGTGCAAGCGCGGTTAGGATCTAATCGAGATATTAATCGACCAACTAGAGTGACGTTATCGACTGCACACTGAATGTAATGTTAAACTTTGTAATGCCACTAGCAATTAGGAGTTTACGATGAATTCTAAATCATTAATTAAACTAATTGTACGACAAAGAAGAGAAGAAGAACTGACAATTAAATCAGTGTTTTTTGGTTATAATATAATTAAAAAAAACTGAAATTACAATTTGACCTTGTGTTAATTTTATGCTTTTAACGTAAAAAGAAACGAATAGGTCGCCTCGACCGGGGAATTACCGTTTTGATTAAGACGTTATTCCAAGAGGTTCTGAGTAAAATGGATGCCACGAAGTGAAAGAGAAAGATCTCTTTTTTGATTTTTTTTTCTTGCGAATTTACCACGAATTCTTTTTTTAATTTTTTTTTCAATAAAGGCTAAGTAATTTCGACTTCAAGTAACAGGATGCTATATTTCATGGGTTTCCACTTTTTGTTCTCCTTTGTAAGTTGATGGCAACAGGAGACATATATCAAAGAAAGTTAAACGCCATATATGCGTAGGATGTACCTAAATGACCCGTGGAAATTCAATAACTTGGGACACTTTAAAAATAGCCAATTTATTAAATTATTGCAACAATTATAAATTAATGTCTATCAAAAATACTCGTATTTGGACTCCTGATTGGGTGTCTGACTTACCCACAGCAACTTAAACTGACTACAAGTCCCGTACAATCAAAAGTGTCGTCATTTTGGGGCCCTATGAGGTCTATCTGTAGAAGTGCCGTGAAGACAAAATTTTATACGTTTTGGCCACATCCAATCTGATAAAACTAGGAATAGCTTTAGGTGTTCTCATTTTTTTTCTAAAAAACATAACGGTTAAGTTGAAAGCAAAGATGCACATCACTAAGGGGCTAACATTGCAAAAGTGGAGTCCTCTTGTACCAATCTAAATCCACACAATACTAATTGTCGAATGAGCTCTTGACTGATCGTCTGGCGGAGGCAGATTAACCGCGCTCAGCCTCTTCAGGCCGCATCGAGATGGTACTTGAAGGTGATCGTATCATGGACTTGCGCTTTCCAAGCCTGGCTGTGAGAAGTTATTGATACAGGGCTGAGTGGAAGAAATCTTTTTGTGGCTTTTGGATAGGGGAGAGGTATATATTTTATAGGGTAAAGCGATTTATTAAAGAAATCAAAAGCACTCGAAACCGGCGGGCTTGCATGAAAGGCTTAATGGCAGTAGAGGAAGCGCTTGAAGTATGTTAGGACAGAGGCAGGTGGCGGTCTGTTTGTCTCTGCCCACCCCGGAGGGAAAAAGGCGTGAGCATATGTATGTATGTATGTGACTCTTGAATAAAACGCATTGCTGTCAACGACGTTGGGTACTCGATGGAACTAGTTAAATAAATAAAATAGTCTACGACATTCAACACAGCGCTCGTTAGACCCAAAGTAAGCATAGTTTAACTAGCTTGTGTTATGGGTTCTAGAAAGCAGATAAACTTACCTAATTTTTTTGTATACATACGAATGGACAGGATAAAAACGCATTCACATTTCTCTTTCCAAGATAGAGACTTTTAGGCTTTTTAGTCATATTAAGATCGTTTAGTTTTTGTAACAGTAAAATCAGTATACTATTACCATTGCGTGTTCTAGTATGATGGCGCTACTTATCACATAACACTATTTCAAAGATTACAAGCTCCATCTTTGCCAATGGATTGCCTTTTTTAGGCGTTAAAAAGTAACATAATTTAATTTCTTGCCTACAGAAGATTGTATATAAAATACCTGTGGTTCGGTGCCTCTTTTCTTTGCCACACCATCAAAACCTGGAATTCTTTACCAGCTCACGTGTTTTCTTCCTCATACATCCTTCCTCATACAGTCCCGGGTCCTTTAAGCGAGGCGTGAAAAAGCATTTGATGAGGCCGTCAAGCTGAGAGCCACCATTATGGCACTATCGGTGTTTGCAATGGTGACTCCCATTCCAAAAATGTTGTCTTTAGCTTACCATCAGACGAGGAGAAGTCATGTTGACGTGTCCGACATTAAAAAAACTGCAATACTGTAAACACTACTTGAGACAACAAACTTACTATTCATGGATGAATCCATTATATTTCCGATTTAACCGGCGGATTTGAATTTATAATGCATCAACTACAATGTATTTTGCCGCTACATTATCTACGAATTTTGATAATCCGTTTTCTAACTAAACCTAATCTGGTTTCCTTTGCACGATTTATTATTAGAACCTGAAAGTGTAGGTATCAGCAGTATCTCTTGTGCACACAATCTCTGTATTATCTATGCTTGCGGGTTACAACCAGTTGACAAACTGCACTACGTGATATTGCAGCCATTACTCCTGGTGATTCATATCGAGCTCCCACACCCCCTGAACTCCCGTACACACCACCCGGCTCTCTGAGATAACGGCACGCCCAATATACCGATTAAAATTTAACCTGTTTACAAAAAAGTATAGGAACTACCGCTATTGTGTTATGCGATGTGTTTTTGTTTACCGAGTGGAAGTTATGTGGACATGTTTGAACACAACTCTCTATTCTAAATCTCCCGTAGTTCCTCATAAATAAAGATGGTATTTTGGTATGGGTAATGGACTGCTGAGACGAAGTCTCGGGTTCGATCCCATGTGCACCATGGCACACACCAATGACTTTTCGATGCTTTTCGAAGTTATGTGTGTATTTTTTTTTTTTTTTTTTATACCACTTAGGTGGCAGACAAGCACACGGCCCACACTGATGGAAAGCGGTTACCGTGGCCTATGGACGCGTGCAACACCAGGGGCATCACACTCGCGCTGCCGACCCTGCAAAAACCTTCTAATGCCCTTCTTGAAGAACCCCATATTGTAGCCGCCAGGGAAAACCACTGCAGGGAGATCGTTCCACAGCCTAAGCGTGCGCGGAATGAAATTTCTTTCATACCTTACAGTACGCACTGCAGGCGGATGCAACGTGTGGGGATGAATTCCCTGCCTGTGGCGAGCGGTGCGATGATAGAAAGTGGCTGTAGGCATCATATCAAATAATTCGTTTGAACACAAACCATTATATAGGCGGTAGAAGACGCACAGCGAGGCGAAGTCTCTCCTGAGGCTGAGCGGCTCCACACCGCCTACAAGTAGGGGATCGTCGACGATCCGCAGCGCACGTCTTTGAACCGACTCGAACGGGTCAAGTTGGTATGCAGGTGCCCCGGCAAAAAGGTGACAGCAGTACTCCATGTGGGGCCGGACCTGTGACTTATAAAGAGTAAGTCTTTGCCCCGCAGTGAAGTACTGCTTCGCCCTGTTGAGCACTCCGAGTTTTTTTGAAGCCAACTTGACCTTATCTTCGAGGTGACTGCGGAACTGAACGTCGCTGGAGATGTCGACACCGAGGATCCCGATACTGGAGGAGATGGTGAGTGGTGTGTTCAAGAATTGGGGCGCTACAATAAATGGGGTTTTCTTAGCGGTGAATGCACAAACCTGTGTCTTAGTAGGGTTGAATTGGACTAAGTTAAGTCTACCCCAATCGGATACTCTCGCGAGAGTAGTCTCGATTTCAGACACAAGTTGTTCGCGACTTTCTTCCACTGCGGACCGAGGGAGGTTAGCCCGGCCCGTGTAAAATGCGTCCCCGGTACTGTCGTCTGCATAGCAATGAATGGAGTCATCAGACAACATGTCATTGATATGCAGAAGAAACAGGGTTGGGGACAGCACGGACCCTTGTGGAACACCAGCATTTATGTCCATGCGGTCCGAGCAGCTGCCGTCAACGACGGCTTGAATGCTTCTGTTGGACAAAAAGCTGGCAATCCACTCGCAAAGTCCCTCGGGCAGTCCATAGGATGGCAACTTCGCAAGAAGACCTCTGTGCCAGACCCGGTCGAAGGCCTTCGCTATATCGAGGCTGACCACTAGCGCCTCACCCTTACTCTCAATGGCTTGCGCCCATCGGTGTGTGAGACACACTAGAAGGTCACCGGTTGAGCGACTGTGGCGGAAGCCGTACTGCCGGTCGCTCAATAAATCGTTTCCTTCTAGGTATCTCAGGAGCTGTGTGTTAATAACACGCTCCATTACCTTTGAGAGAAGGGAGGTGATAGCGATAGGCCTGTAATTGGACGGGTCTGTTCTATCGCCTTTCTTAGGCACAGGATGCACGAAAGCGGTCTTCCACGAAGCTGGGACTTGTCTCGTGGAGTAGGAAAGCGCGAAAAGTCGTACAAGTACAGGGCACAACTCGGGGGCGCACTGCTTGAGCACCATCGCCGATATGCCATCCGGCCCACTCGACTTCCGAACATCTAGGGACTTCAACTCCCGCCGAACCACCCGTTGGGTGATTTTAACATCAGGCATAGATGCACCACACCAAGGGATGTTAGGTGGCACGGCACTCCCATCGTTCATAGTCGAGTTTGACGCAAAGAGACTACCTAAGAGGTCAGCTTTCTCCTTAGCGCCATGGGCCAGGCTACCGTCGGGTTTTTGCAGCGGCGGCAAACAGGACTGGCAGAAATTTCCCTCGGCAGCTTTGGCGAGCGACCAGAATGCACGACTACCGGACGGGTACCGCGCCAGCCGCTCACCAATTCTGCCGATGAAATCAAATTTTGCCCTAGCCGTTGCTCTTTTACTGGACCTCGAAGCGGCGTTCAATTTCCGCTTCACTTCAGCTGTATTCGGATCCTTGTGCGCAAGAGCCGTGGTCCAAGCCTTATAAGCAGATTGCTTATGAAGTCTTGCAACTCTACAAGGCCGATTAAACCACGGACGCTTACTTGCCCCCGAAGCGACCCAGCGGTTAGGAATGAAACATTCCATGCCCGCTAGAATCGCCTCAGTGACTGCTGTTGCACAGGGGCTAGGATCGACTGAAGTGAAGCAGAGCCGCCTCCACGGGTACGAAGCGAAGAATTCTCGCAATCCGTCCCAGTCTGCTGACTTATAATGCCAAACCTGCCGCCATTTAACTGGCCGAGGAGGTTCTGGCCGTGCGAGAGGCACTTGCGCCCGGACGAGGCAGTGGTCTGAAGTACCAATAGGTGCTTCCACAGTGAGTATTTATCGCAGGTTTATAAGTGCCCGGTTAATGGCAATAGGCTCGTCACCTATTACATTGGGACCTAAACATAAACTGACGAAATGTGAGTGCAAGCACCTCTGCCTACCCCTTCGGGGATATAGGCGTGAGTTTATGTTATGGTATGTTATGTTATTTTGGTATGAATAACGTGGTGACTCAATGCCTCATCTTTTGCTTAATGGTAGGCAGATCGTTTTGTTTTTGTACCTACATGCTTTAATCCAAACTTGTGAATACAATTTGCGGTAGCTGTGTATACCTAAACATTTATCTACTAAGATCTGGAATTCTTTACCAGCTCACGTGTTTCCTTCCTCCTACAGTCCCGGGTCCTTTAAGCGGGGCGTGAAAAAGCCTTTGATGAGGCTGTCAAGTTGAGGGCCACCATAACATAGGCTTACCATCAGGCGAGGTGAAGTCATAGGTATTGACGTGACTTTAGAATTTTGTGAAACAGAGAATAACAATATTTATTTGCGAGAGACATGGTTGCAGGTTGTTACAGTTAATTAATTTAGTGCACCTAAGTACAGTAGGTACAAAATGTCTCAACTACGAGTATAATGGTGTCCAATTATATTATAAAGATATTACAAAAAGAAAACATTCAGTTGAATTGTTAATACGAGTATAACCTGCTTCTTTTTAGAAGTCAATTAAAAATGACAAAAACAACAAAATGATAAATAAAAAAGAATACCGAACCATAACGAAAGCTTAACGACCTCTGTCTTGACTGGCAGCCAAGGAAGGACATTTAAAAAACGAATGTCAAAGTGACATTTATGAGAGCGCGCCAAAACTATACTGTTGACAAAGCACCGGTGAGCCGAAACAATCAACAAATTCACATCATACAAACGGATCGGACATTTATTGTTCGCTATCGTTACATTCCACCTCTGTTGTTTATAACAGAGACGCCCAATTTGCTATGGAGGACTTTTTATCTCGTTTTTTGCTATTTTTTCGGTGTACGTCGAACAAAGGCGATATGACAGGTCTCAGTGTAGGAACGGTATCGGTAGTCGGGCACGACGAAAAACGAGAATAGAGTAATCGAGCAATCGAGTAAAAACAGAAGGAGTGGGCGCGCGCCCATCGGCCCGTGACAATTGCATCTGCAGTCGAATTGCAGACGCCATGTTGGATTATTGCGCACCTCTATTTCGATTAAGTCGCCCTCCCCGGCGAATAATATGGTAATGTGCTATAACAACAGTTTAGGTTTTATTGCATTTTCGGTTATTAGAGCATCGAATACACATTGTAATTTTTTTTTGTAATTTTTGAGTGGATATTTATGAAAATACAATATTTCCCATAGGTCCATAATGAATATTACAATTTTATTCAGTTAAATTAGAAATACAATAATACCGTAAACGATAATGCAAAGTTATTTTTTTCCGTTAGTATCGGTAATGCCTTTTTACAATAAATTACAAATTTTAATAAAAAATCATCAACTGGCTGTAATATTGTACATTATATGTAATTTAATTAATTAGTACTGTATTATTTGATGAAATATTGTATTTGCAATATAATATTACTAATAATCGGTTGACACTTATATTGATGAATAGTATTGCAAAGTTATATTACCGTAGATACTACCATATGAATTTCCCCGAATAATATGGTAATGTTCATTTACCGTAAACATTTTTAGCTCCATATTTACCTGAACAATACTGTAATGCATTATTACCGACCACGACAGCAATGGGAATAACGCGAATAAAATGGTAATGATACATTGCGTACTATACTTTTTATCTACAATTTCAGTAAAATGTTTTTCTTAAATAACTTTATTCCAATAACCTATTTAAATAAAATTAACATAGGAACTAGTCGGTACAAAAATTAGCTTTCTTTTGACATATAAATTATTGCCATGCAATCTACCTGCACTGAGATATAAGCATAAAACAGTTATTTGCTTCTCCTGTAAAATTTAGAATTTGCGATTACCATATTATTCGCCGGGGACAGCGAAGTGTCTCGGCAGCTTTGCTTTTGTTTTCAATATGTATATTTTTATGTGCAATATGTGTTAGTGTTTTGATTGTCAGTCCTTTTTTTTTTCATAAACCAAATTTAACTTTATTTAATTGTAGTAACAAATATTATGCCTACTTGAAGCTCTTATTTCTGAGACTAATTACGAGTATACCTATAAAGAAGGAATAAAGTCACAGTTTCTACAAAAACCGTTTCAAAAACATGTGTAAAGTATTCACGGATTTCAAAACGCGATATCATGTTACAAAACCTTTCTCGGAAGGTTCACGCTTGACAATAGTGGTGTGCCTTAAAATATTCTTATTTTAATCGAGTAGGTATATCGAGGAAGCGAGTATCGGGCGCGCTCGTGTGGAATATAGATAGTGACGGACGGTGGACGGCCACGAACGATACGATAGAGGTGTTCTACGCCAGAAATCTTTTCATATTTTTCAATTTTCGTCTAGTTTTGAACATATGTGAAAGTAGAAACGTCGTCGCATTGTTAGAATTGAGGTTGTTGAAATACCTGGGACTGTTATTCCATAATATATGTTAGCAACGCAATTGCTAGTTGCTTCGAATATAAAAAAAACATTGTTTTCTCCCCAGTCCATCTCTTTGGTTACAAGTCAAAGTAAAATTATTATTGAAAATTTACTGAAAGTGCTAATAGATTTGTAATTACGAAGTTACAGGATGGCATTGAGGTGACGTTAACCTGCAAGCAATTTAGCATTAGATTAAGAAGATTACCAATAAAGTGTCTCATAAGTAACCAAAATGAATCGATTACAAAAACTGCACTTTGAAATCGAGTTACAGACTACCAATGTACATGACGGTACATGATGACTAGATAGGTACAATTTGAAATTTAGAATCAATCAAACGGAATTTTGACATCACGTCACAGCTTTGACATTTAAAAAATTGGAGAAGCATTTGGTTCGTGACGTTGGCAACAAAAGAGCGCCGTCACCAGCGATGGATATGAAAATTAAAATCTCGCGTTAGTTGGCGATGTTGGCAGTGGTGACGGCTGTCGGGGCGGCCGCATTGCCAGTTGCCAGTTCGATTTCAGGCTTGTTCTAAATATGTCAACACTTCTTTGTTATCGTGGGACGTGCGCACGGAAATGAAAGTCCATCGAGTAGACGCTTCTATTATCGATACATCGCATATTATTGCGCCAGTGCGTTGTGTAGCAAATTAACATATTCAGCGGAATTATCTGAACGATTAATTTCATATTTTGTTTTTAATTTCACAAATTGTTGACATACGCCACATTGGAACGCGTCCGTTATATTCCTTCTCAAGCTAGTCATTAGGTATATCGTTTGCCTGTCTGTATTGTGGAGTCTAATGCCAACTTATTTTTTGTATTTATGTTGGACACATCAACATAACTTCATCTCGCCTGATGGTAAGCTAAAGATAAATCTCGGGACCGGAGGTCACCACTTATATTTTTTATGGACCCGCTTTTGTATCAAATAAACAACATTTCTGGAAACTTAATTCAACAATAAATACGGCACTTTTTAACAGACTTACCTATAGTTATTTTTTTTCTTTTTTTCATTTATTTATATAGCAGGCTAATTATAACTCGACAATTATTATAAAGGCCTCCATAATTAGATGCCAACAATGATCTAAGCCAAAATTGTAATATTCAGTTTGATAGCTTCATATTTCTTTTCCTGCGCCCTCTAATTTGATCTATTATTCTCAAAATAAAAATAGCTAAATACCGGTGCCTATATGCTTTCATGATATCTAAAGTAACTATACCTATATTGATAACTATTTAATATATTACTTAGCATAACTTACTAAAACGTTATCAAATTATACACATTTTTATTTAAAAACCAATTCATAATCCAAGCACTCAAAATGATTGACACTCGATTATGCACTACTTCCACAAAAGTAAAGGATAATAAGTATTCTAAAGAAATTAATTTGACTGACAGTATCCTTCAATGACATCGCACAATGCTTCAACTCGCTTCATCGTTAGAAAAAAAATACCATCGCGCAAAAATTCCAATTTCAAACTTCTATTCGATAATTCGCGGAAACGCGAAGAAAACTTACATGAGTGACGTATCACTGTGTGCCAGGCTACGAGATATCCGCGTATTTACGTACGTACCTGTCGCCGTTCTCGTCAAGCTAAGCTTCCCGCTCCATTCTGTGCTCAGTTGAAAAACTTTTCGACTGGCACGTGTGATAGCGACATTTGCACTCATAAAGGCAGTCTATTGAAGCCGCACCACGCGACGTTTTCAAGCTCTCCGATTTACACGTTTAGAAAGTTTACTATAAACTAAGATTAACTGGTAGGTACTATAATAAATTGAGGCATACAGGTATAGGGTCCAGTCGTATACCCGAAGGTGCGTTTATACCTGAAAATTCAAAGAGTGGAGGAAATAGAACACTCCGTAAAGACTAAGAATCGGATGTTAATCTTTCCATTCCTTAAAATTTACCATTAACGACTATCCAACTTAAAGTCCAGCTTAAATTAGGGAGCAAATTACCCAAGTCCCAAAGGCCTTTTCGTGGTAAAAGGTATGACTCTACCATCTATCAAAAATATTCACTTCTGAGTCCTGCATGTAAGTTTAACTTGACTTAGCTATATCTATATCACAACAAACTACATAATAAACACGAATTTACGAATATATTTTTCTCATACAAAAAATATGTATTTTTTGACGTTCGCCTGTGTATCGTCACACGTCACCTGTCCGAACAGATTCCGATCGCGATCCACCGACATTATGTTTGCTCAGTCGTCAAAATTTCTTTTGTCCACAAGATAAGCTTCGCACCAGTGTGCGACACTAGCTATCGCGGCGTAATTTTTTAAACTAATGTACCGTATCGACTGACTAGAGTGGGGTGTTATTGTTTGATATCGTTTGTCGAGTTTATGTTTTGATTAATTTACGTCAACGTTGCTAGAAACATAAAATAAAACATAACCTAGAATTTGAATAAATATTATTTTACAAAATTCTACACCACGCTATCTAGACCCAAAGTAATCATAGTTTAACTAGCTTGCGTTATGGGTTCTAGAATGCGGATAAATATACTTAGATAGGTACCTTTTTTTTCGTAAATACATATCTATATAAATATTATACATAGGGTCAACCAGACCAATTCAAATAGACATATTCATACATACAAATATTTGCACTGAGCGGGAATGAACACGCGCACCCTCTATCGTAACGAAAAAAGAACACATGGTTTGAAATATCAACTTTAAAAAAACACGAAATTTATATATAATATTTAAGATAACGTGGGCCGTGTGCTTGTCTGCCACCTAAGTGGTATAAAAAAAAAAAATAACGTCTTAATTACATGACGTTTGAATTAATTACTTTATCAATTCACATTAAAATGGTTACAAACACAAAACGAAACATATTTAAAAAAACATATTATTTAATTAAATCGCATTGCAAAATACCTCCTTAATGAGATGCTTGACTTTCGAGTTTATTTTTTAAATAATTAGTTAGTATGTTGCTATTAATTACTATGGACACACAGTACCTAACCAGATTAATAAGTTAATTAATTAAAATTTTAACAAGAAAATGTAAAAAATACCATGTTATTTAAAAAAATTACGCTAGGTATCACATTCCACCCGAGGCCGGTCACACCTCGAAGCTAGAGATGGCCCGAATCAACTGACATGCGAGAAAAATGTCTTTGGGCCACCTTGCACCCTGGCACTAGGACATCCAAGACGTTGCTCGGTTTTATTTGGTTCGATTCCGAAATAACCGCCACCGCTGGTGATGGGGAAGGCATCCACACGAAAAAAAGGGCATCACATTCCAAAATAATAGTTTAAAATAGTTTTTCGTTGGAAAACCTATCAAAATCATGACGTTTCTCAAGTGCCACTTATTCAACAATCTGTTACATGCTTAAACAATTCGTCGCATACAAAATATAAACATTACTAAACCATTGTTCACCGATAAATAGTGCCTATCTACTTCAGTATCGTAACATGAGTTTTGATAAGCTAATATGGCGTACAATGCGACACGAAACAGAACAGAAGGTGGAATAAAGTATGTATTACCTACGGTTTTGCAGTGTTAACGGTTACCTATTTCTTCACATCACTATTTCTACAACGTTTACTATTTTTGCAATGTTGAAAGCTTTTTCTTCACATCACTATTTTTACATCGTGTTTACGGTTTTTCCTAAGAAACATCACTAAAACATAATAGTGTGGTCCCCACCTCAATCATTGTAACTTATTGTAACTAAGTGTGCGGTCTCGACTTCGTTCGCGTGGACCAAAATTCGCGAGTTAATTGTTTTTTTTTAACTTATTCTTTTTCCCACAGTACACACGCCTTTTTTAAAAGAAACATTCTTAATGACACACTTGAGGCTAAAGTACTTACTTTAAGATAATTTTTTATGTAAGTATACGTGGTAGCATAACCGTTATTACAAAACGTGGGCTAAGAATCAAAAATGTATATTTTTAGCCCAAAAACATACTAATTACCAAAAAACTTGTTACGTACCTAACAAAAAACATGGTAAATATCTTTTCAACTATTATAATAGTACCCACTTAATTTGAATGATCACGTCAATCTAAAATTCTAGTACAAACATTATTCAATTTCGGATAATTTAGTCTATTATTAGATTAAGTTTTGTAATAAGAGGGTTTCAAGATAGGAATTAAGTTGAAGATATTGTTTTCTTTATGTACCACTTCAGTCCCTTACATTTGGCTGCACTAGTTAGCAAACTGAAACAGTTATTCAACGGTGGCAATGCTGATCTGAGATCTGAATAAATATTGCAGTAAAAAAATTGCATCACGTATCCGATTTTTATCAAGCAAATGCCATATTTTTACATACCAATCGCTTATGTAATGATAAAATCTACACAACACATAATAATAATTCAGATTGCTATCAGCTATGTAATCCGGCGTGTCGTACGATAAAAAAGGGAATCGTAAAAATCGCGCTCGATTAAGTTTTTATCGGTTTTTTCCGATAAGAGTTGCGCTTCGACGAAAGCAGTTAGTGAGTGGTTGATTGTCGAACCGTAATACCGTCGACATAGTGCATGTGATTGTGTGTTAGACGATAGGAATTTACGGTTGGTTTTTTTTTGCTAAATTTTACCTACAAAAATATGTTTATGTTAAGTTAATATTTTATAGGTAGGTAATGTTCATTTAAAAAAAAATTTTTTCTTTGTTTATTTGTCCTCTAAGCATTCATTATGATTGCAATAAAACTTTGTTATGTTATTGTGCGCAAATCCGGGTAGGTTGCCTACTACGTACAATTTTTTTTTTGCATTAATTAGGTAGGTATATTTTTTTAAATCATCATCCGAACGTCAATCCCAATTGCACTGAAAAATCTAAATCGATGATATAAGGTCAAAAACAGATGCAAATGTGCCGAAATATCTGATACTCAAACAAAATAAAAAACACGGTTTAATAAAAAATTATGATATCTAGTAAAATATTTTAATGTTCAGAATCGTTCACTTACCTAACCCAAGCATTTCTTTTTAAATATCTCTAACTTTATACTCGTGATACGGTTTTAGGAAACGACCATATTCGGTATACCCGTACGCGTACCTACTCTATTTTGTTTTGGGTATACTTAGTGGCGTATAACGAATTGGGAGTCAGGAGGGAACTCATACTCACTTCGTATTTATTTAGAGTAGGTACTTAGAGGGAGAATATCGTCGGGCAGGTAGGATTATGTGTTCCGTATAAGTAAATAAATAAATAAATAAAATAAAATAAATAGTAGGTATGGATATAAAATAGACACATACCATATTACTCGTATGCTCTGATGATTAGTCGCTGGTAGCTGATGGATAAGGACGCGGCCTCTTCTCAGAGGGAACGAGATCGAATCCGGCCGGACAGTACCAATCTGCTGACGGTGAAGAAAAAACATCGTGAGAAAACCCATAATCCTCTAGAAGAAATTCTAAGAAAAAGTCCGATCCACCAACCCGCATTAGGCCAGCGTGTGTGGATTAAGGTCTAAACCCTCTCAGCTCTCTCGTTAGAGAGGAGACCCGTGCCCAGCAGTGGGACATAAATGGGTTGCTATCACACTACGCTCTGTACCTATCAATTCACTAAACTAATACAGTTATCTGCTCAGTAGCTTCCAATGGGAATTTTGTAGCTGTAAAAACCCGATATTTCAATCATCTTAGATTAAGTATTTACGATCCGTTTGATATACGAGACGTTATTTGTAAAACGTAAATAACGATATACCTGAAGTTAATCAGTTAATCGTTATCACTTGGTAGTAGGCAAATAAAATATATCTATCTATCTTAGATTTGTTCGTAATCAGTGACTGAGGACAGAGCAAACGTCCTCGGAATGTGTTATCTCATAGATAATCGTGGAATATCAAATAAACTACATATTATCTATACTATTATACCTGGAATTGTAAAGTAGCTGTGTCTGTCTGTACATTGGGGATAAAACGATTCTGAAAATATATATTTTTTTTTTGGAATTCTTGTCTCTCTGTGTGCGAAGGACGGGAAAAGTACTGAACTGATTTTGATGGGTTTTTTGTTTGAAATGCCTTGGTTAGACTTAAAATCTTACATGCGTAAGATCACAATCGGTTGAGTAGAACCGGAGATATAGTCAAAAAACGCGAAATCTGACGTCCACGCGGGCAGAGCCGCGGGTATAGACTAGTTAATTATATTTGTGAAATAATAGAGTAGTGTGTTTTGAGTAGGTATAGGTACCTTCTCGAAACATCAAAATCTATAAACTTTGATCATAAAAACACACTAATCTTAATTAAGTCCAGCCATATTCCAATTTAGATAGGTATAATAAAAGTAACCTATACGTTTTTCCAGACTTTAATAATTGATCCCTTTACCAAATTTCAGGAAAATCCATTCTGCCATTTTTTTATATTAAATACCTACATTGATTAGACCAACCCGGACAAAATTTTTACTGTAATTTCTCTCTATCTTGGATTCTAATCCCTGTACCCCTGTCCCTACCAAATTTTAGCCAAATTCGTTCAGTGTTAAGATCATGGTTGAGAGTGACAAACATTCAAGCATTCAAACTTCTTCACAAACTTTCAAATAATATATAATATTCATAGTAATTAGGGTAAAATAGGTACTTAAATCATATTTGAAGCGTTTTTATTATAATTACAATCAATCATGAGACTAGATTGCACAGGTCATTGCAACTTTCACATCCGACTCTAAAAATAATTGCACATTATACAAAAATAATCGCAGCATGTTTTATATGTTTATATTATTATCTGTGTAAAATACTTGTATTTTTCAGTAGCAACAGATAATAGATGTACAACCGCTTATCACCAAATATCGCATCGCAAATATGTAAACATTCGCCATTAATGCAAAAAATATAGATAGGGAAATACCTACGTTACTGATAAAATATAATCACTCATTTTTTGACCGACTTCGAAGAAATAGGTTAACAAATAGGCAGTTTATATTTTTTATGATGTTTATATGCACAATGTCTATAACCACACTTCGCTATTCGCCTATATTGTATTTGTGGCAATTCTTATAGATGACTAAACCCTCCACAATTCGTCATAAAAGAGTGTCTAAGGCGAATATTCGTGCGAATAAAGGCGATTAGCGAATAGTGAAGTGTGGTTCCACCATAATGATATAGACAGATTTACAAAATTCTTTTAGAAAGACATTTATTCCGAAATGGTCCCATTTAAATTTCGTAAAAATTTGATGAAAAGTTTCGGAGACAGGCAACGGAACTCTTCAATAAATGGCAGTAAATCAACCGCGATTGCTGCTATCGTGCATTTAGGCATTGTTTATGCAATTTCGTAACATAACATCACGCCTGTACGCGATAAATAGGCTCGCAGACGTATCATATTCGATGCTACCTATGTGTTAATTCGTCGTTTATGCACCGATATGCTTTTGAAATCGGTTTAATTTTTCCATCGAAAACTGCTTGTATAAATGGAAACTTGACTGCTTCAACTAGAGGTACAATATTGATAACTGCATTCAAGAAATTTTAATGATATTATTAACAGTTAAACTCTTTTTCACTTATAAGCATAGGCATATTTTAAGAAAATTTAATAAGTAGGTACTAATTGCTTCAAAATTTCACTGAATTTAAAGTTTTCGTTTGTGGCTACGTACTCGTTGCGACCTTTAAGTTTCTTTTTTTATATACTTAGATAAACACAGACTCCGGCAAGGACCCTTTTACAAAATTAGGTACCTACCCCTACGACCCCTTTATAGTACCTGTTCGACCTAAAAACTCCTTTTTATACAGGTTTGTTATATAGCAAAATCTAAAAACCAAAAACTTAGGTATCCAAATCCCAATTTTCATCTAAATAGTGAGATCTATTTCTAAGATCGTCGAATAGTTACCAACTTCCAATATTTGCACAGTTTGTGTACAAACATTGGCCCCAACCACCGGCAGCGTGCACTTTACCGATTTTCGCGTGTTACGGAGCGATAAGGTCGATTTCTTTCTTATCTATACCCCCCACCGTCTGCACCACCCCCCTTTCGATACTGATAACTAACGTGTTACTGGTTACGTATTGTTTTGTTTTTCAATCAATAACTGTTATGTGTATTGGTAGTACAGAATTTCACTTCACTGGATCAGTAAACATTTTGAATTTTCTTACCGATCTAATTTCTGTTTTTATAAGGTTTAAGGTCACTTACTGAGTATTAAAACAACTACCTTACAATTCGTAAATTGTAAGTAGTACAAAAAAAATTGAGACCCCAAATTCTGCATTAATGAGCTTTTAAAAAAGGCTACGATAAAAGACTTAATAGGTATGTAAAAAAATAATAAATTTTTGTTTTTTAAATTAGCCGTTAGTGTAGAAATGTGAGAACGAAAATTATTTTTTAAGAATGAATAAGAATTGTCCTTAAAAACTTTATAAAAATTATTTGCAGTTTAAGAATTTTAATGTCATAAAATTTTGACTTAGACTACTCGTACAACAGAGTTTTCCTAAAACGATCTTTTTTCTTCGCTTTATTATGGATCAAAACATTAATATGTTAATAATGTTATTAATTGTGTAGAAACATACCTGCAACGAAATTATCATATTTTTAAGGGATTTGTGATAATAAAGATACAAAATATTTAAGTGTTCAAACTAAACGAAAATAATGTAAAATAAAATAACACATAAATACATAAATATAATGTGTCAAAAAATCATCTGCGTACTTAATTCCTTTTTTTTAACCATGGAAACCCCACAGGCACTGCTCACCGAGGCTAACCAGTGAAGTGATTTTGTTGGAACCGGACCGACTAAAACCACACGGTGATCCATCACGGGTAGGTACATATTAGGGGGCGGGGATCTGGGTATACGCTAAAGGGAATTCCCCAGGAACCCCACCAGGCATTAGCCACCCACCGTGCAGCAGGCGGCCTCGCCGTAAATGCAGGGAGCCTAATACCTACCCCCATTTGTAATTACGTACCGCTTGATACCTAATTTTCCCAAAGAAAAAATCAATTAAAATGGGGGGTAGCCGCGCGCTTCAAAGCGGTAACACATACAACGTTGCTCTGCTGCTCCATAAAATCGAAACTGGAGTGAAATGTTGGCAGTTGGGGAGGAAAAATATACCATTTCATAGACAGTGAAACAGGCTCTGCCGTGCCTTGAACAGTATTGAAATCCGTGAACATACTGAGAAGTTCTCATCGTTTTATTTCACATCGTCTGCAAAATTATTCAAAACCTATATATGTGAGGCGCATGAGTCATCAACAAAATAGATATAGCGAACGTCCTTCGGTCGGCTGACATCGTGTCGCCAAGGACGATCGTAACTCATCGGGTGAAGTCGCGCACAATCGCCTGCGCAACGGAACACGAAGACCCACGAGTGCGGCGACCAGGCAAGCAGTGAGTCATTCTTTGCAACCGCGTCCCATTAGTGGTGAGTCGAAGAACAGATTCCGGTGCAGATTACCTTTTATGGTCATAAACCTTGCAATCATCAAACACACAAATAGTACCATCATTTGAACAACATTCTACTAGTCAAGATAGCTGAACAGTTAAGGCGTCGACGCTTGAGCCGCTGCTACTCGGTTCGAATCCTAGGTACCAGAAATTTTATGACATTGTTCTTAACATAACATAACATTGTTTTTGGTCATTTTTTCATTTTTTGTGACAACATTGCAGTCTTTTCTGTTGTTTTAGTTAATGTAATTCAATTTATTTATATTATTGTAAAGGTACACGTATTTTGAATGAACTTGACCCTTACATTGCCTTGCTTTATTATAAATTTATTTGACATCTTTTAATTATTTCGAATGAATTATTTCTATACATATAAGCCAAGTTATAATTAATTTAATTGCAATTATCCATTTTTAGTAATATTTTATTTTGAAATTGCCTTTCATTATTATAAATGTATTATAATTTCATTTGACATCTTTGTCAAACACAATTTTTTTTTATTATATCAAATCATAAAAAAAAAAATATTGCAATGATCAATTTATTAATGTATAATTTATTTTTACAATATTAACTATAGCGTATAACCATAGGTACTGTAATACCTACTTAAAATGAGTTCCTCAACTGTCCCAGTGTGTTGCCCCCACTGCCCAGGATCTTCACGCACTTTTAGTGTGCATGGACTCAAGGTCCACATCGGCCGCAAACATAAAAACCTGCAGCAAACAGCGCCCGCTTGGACTGGCGCTGATTCTCGACCGTCCAGTCAGCAGAGTCAGGTGCTCCAGGGGCCTGGCCCTTGTCCACTGGAGAGGGTTGCCGCTTTGAGGGCTTGTACGGCTGTGGTGAAGCATATTCCCAAGGGCGCTCGGAACCAGGCGGCGAGTCGATTGTGCGAGGTCATCGACAGGTGTGTCGACAGCAACGGTGTTGATGACTGGGGGGCACTCCTTACTTTTGCCTATGGTGCCCTGCGAGTCCCTTCGAAGGACGCGCCGGGCAACATGACAACCAAGGTGAAAGCAAACATACAGTCATTCGGCTCGGGCCTGTTCCCAGAGGAGCCGGGGGGGACGCGCTTATCTGGGTCCCGGGACAATCGTAGAGCCATCGAGACTAGGGTATATGAGGGTGACCTACGTGGGGCTGTCCGGATCTTGGTCTCTGATGACTCGTTCGCACGGCACGACACGGATACGCTTGACGCGCTTCGTGCGAAGCATCCGAGCCCATCGCGTCCACTCAGCTTTCCGCCGGTGCCGGACGCATCATTTTCGGTGGTGACGGTTTCCGCGGAGGACGTGGCGCTGGCACTGAGTACTTTCTATAGCGGCTCCGCGGCGGGCTTGGACGGTATACGTCCTGGGCACTTAAAGGAGCTCACGTCGGGTTCGGCGGGGGAGAATGGGCAGCGGTTGTTGGGGTGCTTGGCGAGGCTGGCAAATCTTTTGCTGAGTGGACGGCTAAATCCTGCAGTATGTCCCTATCTCTATGGGGCATCTCTGTGTGCACTCGCGAAGAAGGATGGCGGGCTTAGGCCAATAGCGATCGGGAGCGTACTCCGTAGACTGACGGCCAAGCTAGCATGCCGATCTGTGAGGGAAGCGATGACGGAGTACTTGCTGCCGCACCAGCTTGGTTTTGGGGCGCGTCGGGGATGCGAGGCGGCTATCCATGCAACGCGCGCATTTGTCATGGACCCTAACCGTTTGGACTGCGTGGTGCTGAAGCTCGATATACGAAATGCTTTTAACACATTGGAGAGAGACGTTCTTTTGAGTGAGGTCAAGGATCAGGTTCCCTCTCTCTACCCTTTTCTGTTTCAAGTGTACCATCATCCCTCTAATCTCTTCTTCAATAACAACTTAGTCTCTTCGCAAGTGGGTGCTCAGCAAGGAGATCCGCTGGGGCCCCTTGTTTTCAGCCTGGCGATCCATAAAGTCATTACGGAGCTTAAATCCAACCTGAACTTATGGTATCTAGATGATGGGACCCTCGGGGGTTCACCGGAAGACGTCTACCAGGATCTGAACGCTTTGATTCCTCGTCTCAAGAAATTGGGTCTGGAGGTGAATCCTTCTAAATGCGAATTGTTTCCTTGCAGTACTGAAGCTCGTTCTTGTTTTTCTCGCTTCAGTTCCCTTTTGCCTGGCCTCAAAGAACTTTCTCCATACTCTTTCACCCTCTTAGGGTCTCCTATCTTCCCTGATGGAGTGCCAGAAGCAATTTCTTCCCGCACTAAGCTTCTCCTGACCGCTGGAGAACGTCTCAAAGACCTTTCTGCGCATGTGGCGATGGCCTTATTGCGCATGTGCTTTACCCTCCCTAAGCTAACGTATCTCATGCGGACTACACCTACCTGGGTATGTCCAGTGGAAGTCGCAGCATTCGACGATAGCCTCAGATCCACTGTTGAGTCGATCCTAAATGTATCTCTCAACGAGTCTCAGTGGACACAGGCGACTCTTCCCATTCGTCACGGAGGTATCGGAGTGCGACGCGCGCGGGATGTGGGTGTGCCGGCTTTCCTGGCGTCGGCGCATGGGGTAGCGGATCTCGTCACTGTAATCCTCCATAATAATGGTGGCAGAGTGACCGTGCCCTTTGCGCCCGAGGCCGAGACAGTGTGGTTCGCCCGCAGTTCAGCGGCGTCAAGTCCAGTGGTGCCCCATGTCCAGCGCGCTTGGGACGAGGTCATTGCTGGAAGGCTTAGGGAGCAGTTGTTAGGGGGTGCATCGGGAGCCGATCTGGCCAGGCTCCGTGCAGTGTCACAGCCGGAATCGGGAGCATGGTTGCACGCGCTGCCTTCACCTCACCTGGGCACTTTGTTGGATGACAATTCGTTGCGGGTGGCGGTGGCCCTCCGCCTGGGCTGCGGGTTGTGTGAACCCCATAGATGCACCTGCGGTTCCATGGTGGCGGACGACGGCCATCACGCACTGAGTTGTTGTAGAAGTGCGGGTAGGTTTCCGCGCCACCATGCTCTCAACGATATACTTCGGAGAGCCTTTGTGTCGGCGGATATCCCATGCCTATTAGAACCACCTGGCCTCAGCAGATCCGACGGCAAAAGGCCGGACGGTATGACTCTGGTGCCATGGAAAAATGGTAGGTGCCTCCTGTGGGATGCCACGTGTGTCAGCACGGTCGCACCCAGTCACCTGAGCCGTACTGCCCGGTCTCCGGCAGCTGCTGCCGAGGACGCGGCGAATAAAAAACGGGAGAAATACGCGGCATTGACAGGGCAATATATGTTCGCTCCCTTTGCGGTCGAGACAATGGGTAGTTGGGGCACCGATGCCAAAAAACTAGTTGGCGAATTGGGGCGCAGGTTGAGGGAAAAAACGGGTGACTCCCGCTCCGGCTCGTACCTGGGGCAAAGGTTGGCCATAGCAATTCAACGGGGCAATGCCGCCAGCGTTATGGGCACCTTTGCACCAGGTACGATGAGGGGCGGGTTAATAGATTAGACTTTTTTTTTTTTTTGGACTGTAAAAACCGTAATTTTGAGAAAAAAAAAAAAAAAAAAAAAAAAAAAAAATTAAAATGCTGTGGAACATATTTTTGCTACTGGCAACATGTTTATAGACTTTTCTGTTTTTTGATCTTTCGAGTTTCGCTTCCGTGAGCTCATTTAAGTGGTCTATTTCAAAATATTAATTAATAGTCTAATAATGCAGTAAAAGATTGTCATCTTCGATTGCATTTAGATATCTAATTATTAATTAAGAAGTTCAAAACAGTTATTACCAGGAAATCGTTAAATATTGCAACATTAACTATGCTAATTAAAAAAAATTAAAAGCCATGAACCCAAAAAAATCTACGGACGGAAAACGTTGAAAACAAGACTGTGTCACAAATATAGCAGGGATAACCACATGTGA
The DNA here is from genome assembly GCA_963576445.1 of Lithosia quadra. Lineage (NCBI taxonomy): Eukaryota > Metazoa > Arthropoda > Insecta > Lepidoptera > Erebidae > Lithosia > Lithosia quadra. The sequence goes on from OY754875.1 coordinate 17,394,992, forward strand.
GTGCATTTCGAATTATTGCAATGTGATTCCTGAAAATTTTCATATCGCGATGCAGAATTAGTTTTACCAAGTAGTTCGGTCTATTTTCACTAGGTGACGCTAGTTATAAGTACCGTTACAGTGCGTGTCCTACTTCTACTTTTAGATAATTTTGATTATGTAAAAAAGAAACAGTAATTTATGTTTACAAAAAGTTCCAATATTATCCAATTTATTGTAAATGCAAGGAAACATTACGAGAATTACCTAAATGCAACTGTTACGATAAGGCAAGTTGCATTCTAGGTATCTTGTAATCAAATTAGTGTAATGTAATGTAATTTGTAATCAAATTACAACTATCAAGAGTTATGTAACCAATGCAATCTTTAACTTTGTGTAATGTGAAAATAATCTTATCGATTTAACAATGTAATGTACCTAATATTTAGTATCTGCCACTCATGTTACTCACAAAATTTGGGTGTTATAAAACTTCTGGTTATGAATGTGATATAATTTACTGCAATATCCATATTATTATAACAAATTGTGAGCAACAAGTTCGTTCGGCCGTTTTATATCGCTACCTACTAGCTTTGCCAAGTTCGCCTACGAGTTCGCGGCGTAGATTAGATTTTAATTTTTTTGCGCGGGACCCTCAATCTTTTTCTAATGTTAAATTAGGCTATGTTACACCTTATAAAATTATGTATCTGTCAGTGAAAGTCCCATCCAAATCAGCCCAGCAGTTCCAGAGATTACTTGATTCAAACAAAAAGATGACAAACAAAAATTTAAAGTTACTTTTTTTGTTAAATGTGTTTGATTTGAAACCTGTTATTTTAATATTACAAACAGAATGATACTTTAATTTTATTTACTTGTTTATTAGATAGATAACCAAGTCATGGTGTGTAATTTTTGGCACCAAAAACCTTTTGCTCCTTCCTTTGTTTATTGCATTAACTTCACCGTGTATATAATATATACAATATATACCTATGTAAGTAAGTATTTCGATTTCACGATATGAAATCGAAATACTTACTTACATGTATATTTGGCGAAATGAAGGGGTTAAAACACTTCTGCCTACCGACCGCTTCGAACCTATACAGCTGTGAATATAAATTGTTTATTTCTAATCGATTCGAGGAAATTGAAATCCTAATCGATCAATAAATCTAAAGCTAACGATAGTTATTTTCTCGTATAGATTACATTTGATACGCAAAATGATTTCAACACCTTCGATCGTTATCAATTTTAGATGATTTCTAAGAATCGAAAACGGAGGTTGAAGGTGTAATACATTTAAGGTTAATATTATTCAAAAAATTGTTAATTAGATACTTCAGTTTACGAACTTGTAACATAATATTCTTGGCGTTATAATATCGAATGACGCTACACTCTCGGAATCGAAATGTTATAATATTTTATTAATTTCATTTGAAGTGGTTTTGTATGTTGCCCATTATGTTTTGACTTACAAATTAGATTGTAATTGAGATATATGTTTTAGGCCTGTATTAATAGATGACACTTACCTCTGAGATATGTCTCAAGTGTGCCCTTGTGATGGTACGCGAATTAAAGAACGAACTCAGTGACGTTTCTGAGTTTACTTAGGTAGGTACTCAGTTGAGTGGTGTTCGTATTTATAAATCAAACTCAAGATACATCTTAGCCTTCAAATATCTACGTGTTTTGACAGTTTTGAGTGTTTTCAGGTGCTCTATATTGTTTTATTAATACGATACAATCATCAGCTATCAAGTATCAGCAGGCTGAGCTTGCCCTCAAGATCGCTATTGAGAACGATTTGTTAATACGGGCCTTTGAGATTTCTAGTGTTATAGAAACTGAGTTCGCGTTCGCGAATGACAGAAAGGACATGGGTAGAGGTTAAATTAATGTTGTAAGGCTTTTTAAGGGATTTTTAGGATTCTATTTAAAGATGTACATATTTTTCAATCGAATCGAATAAAGTAGAATTCGATAGGAATCCGTTACGAGCTACCGCCAACAATATGTCGTAGACTACATCGCAGTAACAGGCCCACCCGAATATTTACTAATCGATTAGGAAAATTCGATTTTGGTATTTGAAATTCGAAAAATACTACATAACTTTATCGATATGATCTACTCCCATTAAACATCGTTAAAGGTTCCGACTCGATTTATTAGTAATCGATAAACAACTGTGAATTATTTGTTTTGGTACAGATTTCGTGATCTGTCACCGGGTTAACTTTTTTATTGAGATTTACGTTCGTTAATTTGGTCCTACCGTTACACTTGATGATCAGTATCGTTCAAAATTTAATTATCGAATGTTTTTTTTTCATATACTTATCTATTTGTTTGTGTTTCCCATTTCTAAACTGCCAATGAACTTTCATATTTCATTCTTTTTTTAAACCTCTTGAAATTGTTAAGTTATATACTAAGCTAAAAAACCAACAGGCATATACGCCTGTTAAATTCGGGCGCTTCTGAAATACCCTTTAAATAATTAGATACACGTAAATTAATTATCAGAGACTAGCATCTTCACGCGGTTTCACCTGAGTTCTGATTATGTGGGAAAGGGGGAGTTCCTTTCCGGGGGAAGGCTAAGACGCCGTAGTTTCCACACCCGAGGGGGTTATCTCGAAACCGGAAATGGCCCTAGGTCAGCCGTCTATGTAGGTATATGTCTCATGGGCCACCTTACACCCCGATGTGCGGTTTTAGTCCATTCGAGTCCGACATAACCGCCTCGCTGACTTCGTGGGTGGTATCCGTGGAGATTGCTGTACAAATAAAAAAATCAAATTGGGTTTCATAAGAAGTAACCATTCAGTTACATCACATGACAAAAAAAATTCGTGCCAATTTTTTCTACCCAAACAGCCTCTTAATAAAACTATTCTCATAAACCAGTATCACCATTTTAACCGATAAATCTCTAAAAAAATATCGTATAACAGCGTATAATGTGACAATATAGAGAAAATGTAAAGTGGCGACGCGTGCGCGCCTCGACATTTTGAAGTGTCTCCAATTAATTATCAATATCCTGTTTCTATGATACTTCACAGAACACCCACGTGCCAAGATTTATCTACCACATAATAGTGATTGTTATTCGGTTATTTACATAATCAACGGTTGAAAGGTTAAAGGGTGTAAGCGACAATAACAGTTGACACGAAAATCGCTTTTCAGTAAAGTGTTTATTGGGATGTGTTTCCTTTATACATTCGATGTCGCTTGAAACATTTCGCAATTCAACCGTCGAATGACATTAGTGACCTTTTCGATTTATTGTCAATACTTAGTAGCAATATTATACTTTGAGGCTGTTAACACTATCATTTGAAATCTAATACTTAGTTTTTTTTATGTTTGTGATTTGCAAAATCTATGTTACCAGATCAAAAACCGCGGTTCTGCTCACCTGGGGGTTGGCTTTGATCATTTCTCCGCCGGTTCCACTTTATCAACTGCGATCAAAAATAAGGCAGATTTTAAGTCTTAGGTACCAAGAGTGCTAAGACTTTCTAATAAAAATATTATCAAAAACTGTTCAGTAGTTTTTACATAGCAAACAAACAGATAAACAGACAAAAACTCCAATAATAATATTTGTGTTCAGAATCGTTCAAATAACATAACCCTTTTTAACCCAAACACTGAGTATAATTTGATAAATTCATTTTATGTTTGATTATGTAGATACGAATATGTTTTATTAATATAGCTGTCAACTATTTAGAATTTTAGAGAATCATAAATTAGATTATCGAAAAACCGGTAACGTAGAAGACATTTTCAATGTAAGATATGTTAGATTGTTCTCCAGTTGACAAACTGATACCTTAATACTAATATAATAGCTAAATTAACCACCTAAGGCTGTTACGTCCAAATTGACCAGAAAAACTTCTTACCAAATTTCAGCCAAATCCGTTTAGCCGTTTCCCGAAATTTTGATCCCGTTCCCATGACCCACGGGAACTTAATCCCGGGATAAAAAGTAGCCTATATGTTATTCCAGACCATGATTAAATTTATCTGTGTGGTAAATTTCATCCAGTTTCATTCTACCATTTTGCGTGAAAGAGCAACAAACATCTATACATAATCTACATCCATCCAATAATATAGGATTCTACCCTCCCGAGATAAAAACATATGTCATAAATAATGTGTTCAAAAATATATTTAAATTCTCATAAATTATTTTCTTCTTTTCAGGTAAGTCGATTCACAACGTACATCAACTAAATATGGCCGCTACAACACATTAGTGAGAAATTTCGGTATTCTTGGTACTGAGAGTGGTACTACCTATTAATGACACGTCAAATATGATGTATTAAGGAAACATTAACTGCACGTCTTCAAAACGTATGTTTATTTACAATATTTATCGTTAAACAACGATTACTGAAGCCTATGGCACAAATTTTGTTATTGCAAGGTTCAGTTGGGTACCATGGAAGTGTATTTTAGTTGCCGACATTGGCGCACTGGTAAGAAGTGAATCTGATGAATCAAGAAAGATTCCTGGGTTGAAAAAGTGTTATCCGATTTTTGAAGAGCAGGCATCGAACCCCGATCGCAGATGTAGAGTTGAACGTGTACAACACGTGTATAGTAAAAAATACATTAAATTTATAAAGGATATCACTATTGAAAGGTAAAATGGTACTTAAGCGACATGAAATGTTCCACACGACATTATAAACACTTTAATGACAAGCGATTTTCTGTTATTGTCGCTTACGCCATTTAGCCTTCCAATTGATAGTTTCTTTATGAGTTTCGTTATGAGAGGAGACTCACAAAGAAATTAACTTATAAACAAATAACGATCGCATTTTATTCTCAAGACAACGTTAGCAAAATAGTAGATAGTTAATTCGTAAGATTAGCGCACGTTAGGTAGACACAAATCGGCGACATCGCACATTGCCCGGCTAATGCAGTAATCCCTCACTATTAGCTGGGGTTAACTTCTGCTTCAATATCGTTCGAATTTTGGTTCAAAACAAAACAAAGTGTTGTATGTGTATGGAGGCAACTCCGTCCAACCAACGTATCATTTTCATGTCGCCAACGTGGACCCTCTATTTTTTTTTCTCACAGGCCAGGACTCAGAACCATAAATAGTATAGAAGAACATGGTCGTACTGCTCTTTTATATACAATGCTTATATTAATCTCGCTCTAGTATATGAAACGAAAATATGACTCGCTGTAACCATTGTAAAAAAATATCAAAATAAAATTGGGATTCTGTAGTCTGTGTACTGTAGTACTGCCGCCATTTTGCTTCAGCTTGTCTAAGCATTTACATTATCACTTCTCTTCTAACAAATACACCATTCGCCTACCCCTTAAAAAGGCTATAATCTCGCCAGCCCACATCTTGTCAAGAGCTCAGATAAAGCGTCCCACTCCGCGGCGTCCGCAAGACAAATCTGAACAATTACTTCTGGCGCTAATGACGCGCCGATACCGATGTCCCACGATTTATTGTCGCACCATCTCCATGGCCGGCTTTACATACATTTTCATATTTTAGATAATACCCGCCGAAAGGATTTCTTTGGTTCGCAATTTTTTCCTTTCGGTTCGATTTTTAATTATACAGTCTGTGATTTATCGAAGACTTTGCGCTTGATATTTTTGCGTAAAGAGTTGAAATAAAACTAAATTATGTATAAACTAGCCTACGTCTGCGGCTTCGCCCGCGTGAATGTCGGTTTTCGCATTTTTTTACTATGTCTCCGGTTATAGGTACTGAACCGATTTTGATCAAACATGCCTAAGATTCTAAGTCTGACTAAGACCATTTAACAAAAAAAAAAACTATCAAAATCCGAAATTAGAATAATAAAGTCGTACCATAATATTATACTTTTGTGTATCAAAAAAAATACCTGTATCGATTTAAATTCTATAAATTTAAAATATTATTTGAATAGTTTCAAATCTGTTTTTAATTTTTAAACTGTGCCATGATAATATAGGAAATTTCTAATGTTCTTGTAATCTTGTATAAATTATCTATGGTTATGTTATATTGCTCTACATCTTGTCTATATCTAATCTAATAGCCTTTTTTATTAAATTCGCAGAATTTAAGAAGTCGATAAACTATTAAAAGGACGCCATTTTTTGTTTATTTATGCTACCAATGCTGCATAATGGCTGTCATGAAATTAAGTTTAAAAAAGCCCTGTCGTATTGCCGACTTGAGTGGCAATGGCTTAGTGGTAGAGCGATCGACTGCTAAGTCAGAGGTCACAGGTTCTACTATGGTATCTATAAGCGTGAAAAATATCGCGATCATGTCCGTCCTAATGTTAACACCGATTACTATTTTGGATCGCAATATCTATTGACTGCCTAACCGCACCGTAGTCTGACTGAAAACTCGACCCAAATTGAGTTGAGGAAAGGCTCGGAGTAGTGCTAATAGAAAACCATGTTTCTAACCGACCAAATGAAGATAATATGTCAGTAAAATACCCTTTGAAAACTTTCTATAACAGCGCTTACTCTAAAATATCTTAAAACCTACCCATTATGTCTAAAAAAGTCCAAGTGTCAACTCGCATTTCTTTACAGTTACAACCATTCCATCAAGCGACCGGCCCGCAGGCACCAACAAGTTAAACTGAACTGTGCTTAAACGTGGCTTAAACTCACTTTAATGTATTAACCTCGTTTAGTCTGACTTATCGCGCGACAATTTATCTGCGTAACGTACCACGTAACTCGGCAAAAAATTGTTTAAAAAGTTGATTAAACTCGACTTTTGTTAAAACATATCGTAGATAATATTTGAATATGATAAAATAACTTTATAATGGGTAATGTGGGAATTTGTGAGAAAGTACAGAGTAAAATAGCAATAAAATATCTTCAAATTTATTGTATAAAGGAACTACAGTAGATAACGGGTTATAATTATTACTAATATACTTTTATTATGATATTATTCTGATATGCAAATTACTATAAAATAAAAGCAGTAAATTCTCCGCCACTCTTGATTAGTACAAATTGTTTATTAAAATATTTATAACAAAAAACTCACAATAAACATGCATGCTTAATTAACGAATACGATTATTCTCAAAACTCGATCGCCATTAGTGTATCATTCAACATAAAATAAACATCTAGCCCGTCAAGTTTCCTGAGAGCAATTACTAAAGTTGGCCTCCCATGACAAATATCTCGTTTAACAAATAAGGTTCGGGCGATTTTTTTTCTTTTATCGCGTGCCCCCAGGGTGAGGCAGATACACAATTTTTCAGGACGATATAAAGCCAGCAAGTTGAGTCTTTAAAAAGTTTATCGTTGAAAGTTTGCGCACCTCGGCGTGTCGCGAATGATATATCGGCGGCATTAATCTTTGTTAAACGTTAGTTAGCCGTGGGAGAATCCGACCTTTTAGCATTTCTTTTTACAAGGAAGTGTGCTGTTATCTGGCTAAGGTTGTGAGCATGGATATCTAATCCTACAGATAGGTACCTAACCTATTTGCGCTGGTTCAAGACTTCGGAACCGAACAAACCTCATTACTATTCACTACTACTATCAACATTATTGACGGACGAAGCTCTGCCGCTCTGCTAATAACCGAATGTTACTTTCAACTCTGTCATACACAGATACCTCACACGTTGCCTTACAACCCTGTAACCCTCCATAATTGTTTTAATTAGTTAATTCCACCAAAGTATTTCAAAACTACGCTCCTATAAAATGTGTTATTTCAATCGTTACAAAATAAGGAGACATTATCTTCCGATAAATGCCACTGTGAGTCTACGAAAACAGATTCCGTGATATCAAACCTCATTTCCAATCGAACCCAAATGGGAATCAACATTCTCGGAATTCCTCATAAATAGAGGTCCTCTAATCTAATATCGACACGAAGGTATTGGACGTTGACCTTTTGTTACACATACATACATACAGGTACGCGTTCTAGTAAGAAGAGAAAAAGCCGCGGTAGCCTAGTGGTCTGGGTAATGGACTTCTGAGACGAGGTCTCGGGTTCGATCCCAGGTTCACCATTGCACACCAATGACTTTTCGATGCTTTTCGAAGTTATGTGTGTATTTATCGCAGGTTTATAAGTGCCCGGTTAATGGCAATAGGCTTCGCCACCTATTACATTGGGACCTAAAGATAAACTGGCGAAATGTGAGTGCTAGCACCTCTGCCTACCCCTTCGGGGATATAGGCGTGAGTTTATGTTATGTTTATGTGCTAGTAAGATTTCGAACCCCATATCAACCTCACCTGCTTGGTATACCTGCCAGGCATCGGATTAGGTTCTTGCGAAGACTCTCCTCTTGCGTTTGGGAGATCAAACGATAGTCATTCATGTAAAAGCAAGTTAAGCCTTTTTATACCACGTAGGTGGCAGACAAGCATACCGCCCACCTGATGGGAAGCGGTCACCGTGGCCTATGGACGTGTGCAACACCAAAGGTGTCACACACGCGCTGCCTACCCTGAAGAAAAGGGGGGAGGGCTAGGATGCGGTGGGGAGTAGACTCCCCACCCCATCCTAGCCCTCCCCCCTGTAACGACTGCCATATATGTTCGTTAACATGCTCTCCCATTGCGTTTTCATCTCTATTTCATAAATCTTCTTCGATCATCCTCTTTACATTTCTGAACTTTTTGAGTAGGGGAGAGGTGGCATGAAAGGGACATTTTTGATTTTGAGGTCCTAGTAAGTTATTGAGAAAATATTTGGAAAAGGTTGGAGTTGCATAGGAAACGTTTATTATTAAACTACTGAAATAAAATGCAATAATTGTCATTAATCAATTCTTAGTCATTTATTTTCGCATCTTAAAAAAATGTATTTTTTGTCCCTTTCATAAATGGACTGTATTGAAAGGGACGTAGTCATTTATGAAAGGGACAGTACCTTATTTTGAAGAAATATGTATTGACGTTATTGAGTATTACTGTTTTCATCTAATAAATGAACATAATTTAAACACTTTTATGTAACTCTAACCAAAAATCAACAATATAAACATTTTTCTCAGATTTAATGAATTTAAAAAATATCAATGGATTTTCTTAAGACACTTATAATTAGTCTCCTTTTAATTCACAAGAAATTAAACACATTATTATGAAATTAACGAAAAATCAACAATATAATTATATCTCTTTTTATACTTAGACTGCACTAAAAAAAATATTTTTACTTTTTAATAGAATTATACCATATCAACAGCCTCCATAAAGTTTTTTTATTGACTGCGTCCTACTTGTTTTTGAATCGACACCCGTTCTCTTCTTGTGTGGCATTTGTAATCTAAAAAAGAAGTAAAAAAAATATAAGAAACCTAGTGTAAAATAGCAATTTTGAAAGAAACAGTTATAAGGGGATGTCCCATTCAAAACCGTTTCGTGTGTCCCTTTCATAAATATCATACAAAAATTAAAAACATAACCACAAAATCAATAATATTAAATGAAAGTTCACAAACCTTATGTTCTTATATTTCTGGATGCTCAACCTATCTTAAAAAGTGATTCTTACATAAATAATTAACTCACAGCATTGCATAAGACGTTTCGAAACTATAACAGAAAAAATACTTTTCAATCCCAATAACAACACTCTCATGAATCCGCCATGTTTGAAATGACAGAAGTTTGAAGTTTGCTGTGAATAAACTTGCGTCAAGGTTGCCATACAACAAAAATATTGCTGACTGGAAATTGTTTTTATTTTACAAGTTATTTGAATTGTCCCTTTCAATACGTGTCCCTTTCATGCCACCTCTCCCCTACCCCTTTCTCTATCTTAGTTACTGCATTTTCTACTTAAAACATAACATTGCTTTATCGCGCTGTTCCACATTTCGTCACTATTATAAAGAGTTTGTTTTCCCGAGCCCATACTTCAATCACCAGGTACATCTGTCATCGACAGGTCCACATCGTACAAAGAACACCATTGTAAATTAAGATTATGTCGCGATACGCCCACACCAACTCTTACACACACATACACGTATGTCTTGTAACCTTTCAAACACATACGCACCGATTTATCTTTCATATCAGCATGTATAAATGATCTACCCCTTCCTATTTTTATTTATCGAGTCGATTTAATGTCAAGACGTAGTACACACAAGACGCATTTAAGTCTTAATGTCAATAACACGTTCGCGTCGAAAATAAAACTGCGAAACCGTTATAGTTTCGCCTTGAGTTGTCCATTCTTTGGTAGGCGAAAGGGAAGCGACATTCCATCATCCAACGCATAAAACTGCCCAATATGATGGTGTTTCTTTCTAAGATAATTTCGCCCGCTAAGGTGCGGCACCGGCTACGTATCGCCTCTATTTCGCTATAATAATATAGTGTGTACTGTTGCATAGTAAAACTACAGCAGCTATTTTGTTTCGCATTAGATAATGCTACAGGTATGAAAAGCTGTGAAGACATATTTTTACCTGTCAGCCATTTTGTAGATGTGGTCTTTTATGTGTGTATACGTATTACGACGAACTGCAAACCGATTAGTGAAAAATATTTTCAAAAGATAGAACGGTAAATATTTTGTTGAAAAAATATGAATTATCAATGACCCGACGATTGCATTACAGATCTAATTGACCGTAATTATTATTTCAATTATGTACCTATTTTTTCCTACATGATTCTAAGGTAGCAATCAAACACACGTTCATCCTGGTGGTAAGTCTACGAACGCTCGAAACACTAAAGATGTTTCAGAGGGAATAGACGCTACGAAATAGGAGAAGGCAACAAATTGCATAATGATACGAAAACTAGAGAAACCAAACAGTTGCCACTTACAGAGAGGCCTTCAGAAATTGGCAAATATGAAAATTATGGAAACACTTTCTAACTAAGGATCAAAAGTGAGAGAACGGAACTTTCGCCGTTAAACTATTAGATAATCTGTGGTTAAACGGGTCCATTTAAGCCGGAAAAAGCGCATGCTTCATAAACAAAGCTGACGCAATTATATGAAGGTATTACAAAAAAATTGCGTCAGATTAGAAATTTGAATATAACTTACCGTTATGCTTATCGAACTTCCGATCTAACTAATCCTGCGAATTGATCCATAATCGCTGATTTCGTGGAAGCGAAATATTAATTCTGGTATAAACATTAGAAACAACAAACTTTCCCTATAAGGCTTTTCGAGTGAGGAAGACCGCACGCCGCGTCCAATTTCGGCATCCAAACGATAAACATCTGTCTGGATTTTTATTTATTTCTGTCGGATTACGTTCGTTATCTAGTTTCTAAGAAATTAAATGAAATCTATTATATCTTGCGTATCGCGAGATGTGGAGATAGAGTTTTATTTATTCGGTCAGGAGTCGCCCACGTGAAACAATTGCAACACGATGAATAAATTGCAGAAATCATGACGGTAGAAAGAGAAAACTCTATAAGTGACATTGACTGTTCTAAGGAAAATGTTCATACGCTTGGTATATGATTTTAACTTCACAAGTTGGAAAGGGGAGGGTCAGTAGATATCTTTTAAAATGTTTTACGTATCCTAACACCCATAGTTATTATGTTTTATATAAGATATTGGATGGTTTGGAATCAGAAGGCGGATATTGAGATTTATTCATTTTACTGTATGTAAGGATTATGGGTCCATTGAATTATTCTTACCTACTATCCTAGTGATATTATAAATGTGAAAGTTTGTGGATATGTTTGAAGGTTTGTAACTCAATCACGCTCTAACGGGTGAACAAGAAAATAAAATTGGTACAGGGATAGATAGGTTTACATAATTATAGACTACTTTTTCCTTCCTTGGCTATAATCCCATGAGTCGGTGAAACAGGACCAGAATACCACGCGAGCAAAGCCGCGGGCGACAGTTAGTTTAAAAATAAAATCCAATAGATTATAACACTACATTACATTATGAAAATAGATAAGAAAATCTTTAACCTACTGTTTGCATAAAAAATACCTACTAATAATTTCAAAAAGAATTATGTTAAATTAAAAAACCGAACTGAGTAAGTGTGATAGGTACAATTTTAGATCCCAATTTGTTATTTAATATTCTAATAGTTTTTCGTTTACCTACATCTAATTTCGAAATCAAAACACAAGATATGATTAAAATATTCACCTTCTTCCAAAGTCGATTCACCAATTAACACTAAATGGATATCTTGGGAGAAAAAATTAAAATATAACGAACACCACAACTTTAGGCATACTGTCAGAAACTGCATTCCCGGGACCTCTCCCGAACAAGAACGTATCAAATATTAAGGATCGGACACACCTGAAGCCAGACGGCTTGGCATGCATATGAAGAGGACAGATACATGCTAACAAACTTACTAAAACGAAATAAAAAAGTGTATAACAACCTTTATACTGAAGAGACAGAGCTCAAAATGGCGGGGAATTCAAATTTAGAACGTCGAAAGAAAGTTTGCGTCTGTGGTCGAGATAGTATCGTTTCGTACGTTAGCAAGAAACACATTTCAAGCGAAACATGGACCTTGTTGGGGTCGAATCGAAACAAAGCGTTGTGACATCGCGATAACAATCGATAGGCTCGCGAAACGACGCGCCAAAACGTACCGAACAAATTATCGATTCATAAAAACATCGATTTTAAAATACTGCCGCGAGTTCATCGCGTCATTGTTCCGATAGGGTGGCCAGTTCGTTATTAAGGATTGCCAACATTAAAAAATCGACCGAATGTGTTGACTTTGCGCGTCCTTTTTATTGTAAATGTGAATATTATGTTAATGAATATTATGTTTATTGATAAATTTAAGTTTCTTTAAAGCATTTTATAATCAAGTAAGAATGGAATGATTACAAACTGCATATAAACTGCATTAATTATAAACTCCATGTAAGCATTTTACCGTAAATCTATCAAACAATGATCAAAAATTATCACAATTTACCACTGTAGTCAAGTCAGATAAAAAGCGCTTATATTTAGTATTTTTTATAATATAAATATTATAAATTAATAACTTTTGCCCGAGGCTTCGTCCTTGTGGAGTTCTGTTCCCTTTCCCACTTCCCAGAGGAACCTAATCCTGGGATAAAAAGAAGCCTATGTCACAGTAAGTTTTTAGTACACTGTGCCTATGTATAATTCTAGACTTTAATCTATCCCTGTCCCAGCTAGATAAGTTCAGCCGCTTTTGCGTGAAAGAGAAGTAGAAAGTAGGACATTTAATATTTAATTAAATTAACTAAAATGAAACTAAATTCCCTTGGCAGTGTACCCAGAATATAGATATCATTCCTCATTCACTGACTTACTATGGCAAGCTAGAAAACTACCTGAATGGGAAAATCCATCCTTTTTTTCGTGCGGAAATCCCCACGAAGCCCCCGTCGGCCATCGGGGCTGGTTCCGACTAAAATCGTATGCCACCTCGGGTCTTAATTACCAGGGTGTAAGATTACCAAGTAAGTCTCCTGTGGCGAGTGGGAGGTGCTGCTCGCCTCCTTTCCCCGGGTGCATAGCGTGGAGGTTCCGGTAATCTCCGCCCTCTGAAGCATGCCCAGTTCCACAAAAAAGTTTTTTTTTTTCGAAGATATTTTTTTCAATTATGAGTTTATGCCCAATGAAGCAACAATGTAAATGCAAATTTATAGCGTTATGTTAATATGGCCACCCTGTACACTGTACATGCGCGTGAGACTATCGCGGCCGTCTGTCATTCGTATCGCGCGATCGTCGCCCCACTGTGGCGCAGCTGCGGAGATGACAACGTCCGTCACTCTTAGGTCATAACTTTCATAATATACAGACAAAAATCTTGTTAATCCGCACCATAAATACTTGGAATTCTTTATAGTACACGGCATATAACTTGGCAAGATTTTGGAGTAGTGGGGCCCACACTACTCCAAAATCTTGCCAAGTTAGATGCCCCCTCATTCCTGAGACTTTACCTTCAGCTTACCATCAGGCGAGGTGAAATCAAATTGACGTGTCCTATACATATATATAAAAAAAATGTTTGATAATAATGATTATTTCTCAAAACGCAGATTCGAATGAATGGAAAAAAAATCTAAACAGTGTGCATTTAATATAACTAACAGTATCAGAAATTATGTTTGGATATTAAATTAGTCACACCTCCACATCTAAAGAGCTGAACAGATTTTCAGGAATTCAATTTGTTTTATCTTATCTGCCTACTTCATGCATAACCACAGTCCAAATTGTACGACTACTTATACAATTAACTTTCTGATAAAATCACTGATAAGCAAGCCTTTGCCTATCATTTTGGTTTCATTAAAAAAAAAATATTGGACTGAATGGGCTCTCCATTACATACACCGACAGTGACATAATAGTAGCCCTCAGCTTGACGGCCTCATGAAAGAAGAAGTGATTGTCGTCGCAGCACTGCGTGACAAAGCGCAGATATTGGTTTAGACTACGCCAATACCCACTGGTCCCACAAGTGCTGCGACACCCATCACCTAGCTCTGGCTATGCACCTGCTGAATCCTGTATGCAATCCAACCGGGGTTGGATTACTATATAGGGCTGTTCGCAAAAGTGCACGGTGGTGCAATTTGAGGCAAATTTGTGCCATCAAATTGTACCACTTAGTACAATTTGATGGCACAAATTTCTTCCTTTAACATTTCTCCCAAACCTACTTTAGTTGCTCCTAATGATCCAGCAACTAAACGAAAACGGTACACATTAGACACCTGTTGCGGCAATCAGATCGCACTGCTCGGTGTACATTGCGCGCTATCAACACTCATTAACACGGCGACCTCCTGCCCGCGCGTAATGAACACTGTATGTTGCGGTAATATCATGTCTATTTGATGTGTTAACGATAGGAGTATTGGTTTGTAAACTTTTTTTGACCACTGTACTACCGATACCGGTAGTAGGTATGTTTATTATTTTCTAAAAGTTTGACGTCTCTGTGTGTGTCCGTCTGTGGCATCGTGATCCCAAACAAATGAAGCTATATCGATTCTGTTTTTTTTTGTTTCAAAAGTGAATAAGTGTTTAGTTTTCTTAGCTATGTTTGATGAATTAAGTCGGGATTTTCTAAACTTTTAATTTAATTCTTACTGTTATAGTACTTCCGTTCGATGTTTACATTCATAAAACACAATTTTATTTATTACGTACTCAAACCCAAACACGTTTAGTGAAATCCTATATTAAAATAGTTATCTTCGGAGGTCGTGAGGTAAGGCCTCACTTCTACGAACAAACAAATCTTCCTTGACAAACCTGAGATCTTGAGAACAGAGGAAAATAGTTATTATTACATCGTTATAAGATTGAAATTGAATTTTGATGCTAGTATAGTTTTTGTATGTTGGATGTGTGTTACACCGTCACTAGTAAAATATACTCAAAATTGTAACGAAATAATTTTAATTGGAAATAAACAAGCTACGTAGTTACCGGTGAAGTAGAAATTAAGGACTACATCTGCTTCCATGAAAACTCGTAATAGCTCATAAGTCTAAGGATGCTAGTGAATATTATACAGTAAACATAATAGCTCATACAAATATGTAGCCGGCTGACGGTGGTATATCATACCACAGAATATGTAGCCGGCTGACGGTGGTATATCATACCACAGAAATACTCTAGAAAAAAAAAATTGTATTGCTACATTAATTGATGCTTTATTTGTAAACTTTTTTTCTTTATATACATACTCCCTTCGCTTTTTGTTGGATGAAAATATTTTAGTTTTGCGGAGGAATTTTATGACGCCATGTAAATATTACATAAATAGTAATTGGGAGAGGCCTATGTCCAGCAGTGGACGTCGACAGGCTAATTGATTGATTGATTGATGTAAATATTTATTTTGTTTAGTTAATAATTTTAATGTATACCTACCTATATTATTTATAATTTTCATTGTATTCTTTAAGTTTGAAATGTAATAGTTTTTCTAATTATATTTTTCTCTGTTCCACTGCAAATAAAAGGTTATAAAATAAAATGTTAAACCCAATGACCAACATTCCAGCTCCACATTCACGTCGGTGTAACACTCGGCGTTTATCTCGATATCGCGCGCGGGGTGGCCGCGCGTCGCGCGATCCTCCGGCGCGATTGCACGCGGGACGCGCGCGATATTTAGCGGAATGACACGACAATGTCGCATCGTGGGTAGCTGTTTATTGTGTCGTGAATGGACGCCCTTATATCTTTCCATATACTCATGAGCTGGCGTATGACAATCTTTAGCCAACTTCAAAAATATTATACTTACCTACCTATTCAATTTTTTTTAAACTTTTGCTCGAGAACCTACCATTTACCAATTTTTTTTAGTTCGCCTTGACTTATTTTATGAAATTTTTGACTTCAATTTATCGTTTATCAGATTGAGTTTTATGCTGGTAACCGCTTACCATTGGATCGCTCTTATGTTTGTTGTATCCGTGGGGATTGCCGCATGAAAAAAGGGGTTCTTCAACTGACAGTGAACATACAAGTCATACAACGCCTATTACGTGAAACCTGAAAATAAAATCGAGAGTAGGTACTTACCTCTTTGAGAATACAGACTGAGTAATTATCATGTCAAGTTCTCCACATTCCCAAGGATCTTCAATGAGTAGGTGCCTACGTAACCTGTTCAAATCGGAAGCTGGATCACAAGCCAGTTAACCCTACAAAGCTCTAACGTGCGAACAATTTGGCGATAGTATGTGCAACCGAGCGGTCGTAGATACCACGTCTCATTAGGTAGGTGTAGCGTTCGATGGGTTAAATTATGGAGTGCATTGTAATCGGTGCGGCAAACGCTTTATTGCAGGGTGTATAATTTAATTGTCTAAGAACGGATTTCACTGATGGTATTGACCGAGATCAATTAAAACTAGAATTCGTTAATATCTCTTTTTACTTAAATTTAAATTGCGATAAAATCCGTTAAAATTAATTTTTGCAATGTGTAAAATAAAATTGTAATTTTAATTTTAATAAAGTTGTTTTGTTGCGGTAGTCTGGTAATTATGAAGCATCCGATAGGTCGCAGGTTCTAACTATTTCATGTTACCCACCATTTTAGATCTAAAAAAAATTACCAAAAAAAATGATAAGTTTATCCTCTGAAAATTACAAAAATACATCATTTATTTCAATATAAAGATCAATTTCAAATTTTTAAGCGTTCAGTAACTTCTGAGAGCGACTGTACTTCGGCCCTTTCTCGATGACAGCCTGCCTTAGTAGATAGAGCGTGAAAGTCCTAAATTAACACTTTATATCCGACGTGGCCATGCCATGTAGCTCGTGTACTGCAAATCTGTACATACTCCAGCTACCACCAAGAATAGCGAAGCACATACATCACGCACACAGATCTGGCGGTTATCAGCAGAGCTCGATAGCGCCGCGTGCGCCCGTCCGATAACGTGAGCTCGACTTGCCTATATTTCACACCATACTTGGTGTGTGGTGTAAGTAACAGAAGATAGCAGGAAATGCGTGGTTAGTACGTTAGGAAAGATTGTGTAAGTGGGAAGGCAGGCCGGAGTCGACCTCGCTAAACATATTGAAAGTATTGAAAAAAGGGCAAGTGAAAAGCTCACGAAACGCGCGCGGGCTTGCATTAAATGGTTAATGACAGCAGAGGAGGCTCGTGATGTAGGTATATAAGAACAGAAGCAGATGGCGGGTTGTTCTCTTTACCTACCCTGGGGAGGAAAACGCGTAATTTTGCAACCTAAATTCGGCACTTCCTTTTATCCGACATTGAAATTTAACATGTTTATTCAGTTTCGATCGAAAGATTATGATGAGATAAGGATTTTCCTCATATTTTATTATGATATTTAACCCTCAGATCTTCTGACTTAACCCTCCATACGCGACGGCAACGACTAATAAAACGATTTAATATCCACTTCCGAACGCTCTTGCACTCCGCTCCACTCCGCCTCGTAAAGCCCGTCCACTACTTACGTTATAAAATTAATAACCACATTCAAATAAGCTCCTACTATCGTAATTATTGCGAGTTGTTATATGTGCACGCAGAAACATATTTTTCTTTCTTGGTCTATAATGATACCTTGAAAGTATAATTAACTTCTATCTGGTATTTATTTATGATCTTCTTCATCCGGGATCCAGGTTGCATTCAAAGCTTGCACTTTTGGTATGTCTAAGTCTCAAAACCCAATAAGAGAAAGCCTTTGCCAGAGCCTCTTTCGCTCAAAGCATTAATAAATACATCCACAGATAATATACATAGTCAAAGCGTCTACCACACACTAGAACGCATTCGTGAAATGATGGAACCGATCACATATTCAAAAAATATTGTCAGGGAATGTATGAATATAGGTAAATAATTTTACATGAAGCTAATCATATTCATCAAAAAAACATTTGCATTCGCTTATAGACGTTCACATAACTAAAAACTATTTAACATTAGCTAACGAACTATTCATAAATATAAATTACTATTCTCAACAGGAGGTCCCGGTATATAATTAAGCAATAATATAAAAACATTGAATTTTATAATATATTGAAAGTAAATTAAGTACGAAAACTCGTATTTTATATTTCTTGTTGTTGATTTTGTGAATGTGATTGGCCTACTCCTGTATGTGTCCTCTCCACTCCCCTCGACACCGAGTTTGCGTCTGTGGAAATTCATCCTTAATTGTATTGCAGTAGGTTCTCTTTTTTACATCAAATAAAGCATCCAATCGTAAGCAATAAGTCATACTTACCTCTAAAATCATTGCTCACTTATTTCATGAGTAAATATAAAATAAATTTATAACCGTCAGCATCAAAATTTAACACTTTAAAACTACGGGCGCACCATATCAATTTCTTTCAAACGCCCGATCCGTTTACGGCCCGCACATTATCTGTGTGAATCGCGATGTGGCTCGGTGCGGGGTGTCGCCTTATCGCGCCAGTGCACTCCCGATAGCAGACGAAGGGTTATAGCTTGTGACGTCAGACGTAAATTTAAATGCATTATATTTTACGCGAAATGTAAATTTTAAAAGGTTCGTGTATTACGGAACGTCTTAACTACCTTCAGTTCAGGTAGACTTTAATCGTAATAAATCAGCTACAATTATTTTTGAATTAAGTACAAGAATCGGAAGAAAGAAACGCTGAAAAAAAAGTAATGTAATTACTTTAATTAAATACTAAATTAACCGTATAATGCAATTTTATTAATTTGATACTAGTAATCTCTAATAAAATAAGCTAACGACAACATAGTAAAAGTTCCGCGGTATAAATTTATTACACACACACACCAGGTTTGATTCCCGGGCGGTTAAAAAGTGTTATAGGAGGACGAACATGTTCGTCCTTGCCATCTAATTATGAGGTAGCAAAAAATTACTGCCAAAATGTATAGGTATAGGTAGGTATGCATTTTTGCAAATACTTTTTTAATAAACAAGCGTTTTATTGTTAATTTTATTTTTAAAACAAGCAAACAACATTGTCACGCAATATAATATTATCTATATTACGTCTATCGGAAAACGGTAAGTCTCAAATTTAACTTGCAAGATTTGATTACAGACAGCGGACCAAACCTTGTAAGAAATATATATGAAACGAACTTTCTGTCAATAAATATGTCTTCTTAGCATAATTTTACAGAAACAAATATTTCACAGAATATTCTAGTACTCCTAGATGTTAAATCGCATAGGTAGTGGGACATATCTTTATCAAAATTCATAGAGTAGTGCACAAAACCCGAGAGATACAATGTTGGGCGATACGGCGGGTGTTGGAGAGCGATAACGGGTCGCCGTACCAAGCTCGGACGCCCCACGTCCCCCTGCTAGGGGGCCCATACCCACGCCAAAATAAGGACATGTGTATAATTTTGAATGGTTTTCTGGGACCTGACTTTTTTTATACAATTTAGGTGGCAGACAAGCTCACGCTCGACGTGAATGTCGTGTTCGGAAGTGATGTGTGCAACACCAAAGGCGTCACAACACGCTGTCTTACACCCTTGTATACGTCAGTTAGCAAGCGAGGACATCGATGCTAATTTGATTAATGATTTGATGAATGCTATATTGGATTTGATTATTGTTTGCTCCATTTAATCGATGTTACCTACTCTTTGTTTCCAGATTTTTTGTGAGATTGTCTAATCTTTGAATGGGCGCTGATTTAAATACAACTTAATAACAAGGCAAACTCATACATCGTATAATCTCTAAGTTCCATTTTTAGTAACTATTACAGTAGTCTCCCTATAACCACAGCTGTTTAAAAGATAACGAATCATTAGGAATAGTGTAGACAAAATAGCATGACATAAATCACGATAGCATCCGATAAAATAGTTTGGATTCAATGTTTACAGTAACATTTACAAGGAGTAAACTAAGTCGGTCCTCGCTGTACCTACAAAACAACTAGATCTACAAAACAACGTAACGGATTTTTTTTTTAATCTTATTTAGATTTTTTAAATTCATTTCTTTGGAAAATCAATTTGCATAGCCGGGTCAGGTAGCTACTGTGTAATTTTTACGTAAACTGTCTAAATCATCATCTTCCGTGTTTGCCATAATGTATCCTATGTATTATAGTAGGTATATTTCTCTTCTATTTCTATTCTTCGACAAATCCGGAATGTCCGCACAAATCCGGGCGTGTGGCCACCGTCTGGACGGCTGCGTCTAACAGATGCAGTGTCTTGCGACGCAGGGCGGGCGCCGGTTATCGCGCGCGCCCAGGCGTATCGCGCTATCTGCCGGCCCCAGCCGTTTTAAGTTTTCTAACGTGTGATGTTTATTAACATTTTTTTTACTCATATTACATACTGTATATGAGTATACTCAGATTTTTTTGAGGTCGAAAGAAAATTTTCAGTTCGAAAATTAATAGGTTAATTTTTTTTTCTGTTGGATTTGGTAGCGCCCTGACTGGGGATTTACAATCATTCACAAAAATTTCTACTCGGAAAAAAATAAAAAAATTGTACCTACCTACTTATTTAAAAAATAAATAAAGTAATAAATAAATGAATACTCTATAACATTGTATACACAGCGCTGTCTAAACCCAAAGTTGCTTGTGTTATAGGTTGTAGAACACGGACAATCAGTATGAGTAAATACTCACTTTTTGTAAATAAATACATATTAAACATAGAAACACGCAAACCAATGCAAATATATTCATGCACATACATAATGCATTGAGCAGGAATCGAACCCGCTTCCTCTGAATAAGCATTCAAACGCTCTACTGCTACGCCACAGACGCCATCACAACTTAATAAAATTTCTTTAAAACTTAAAAAAAAAAGATTTCATAGTAAAATTATAATTCTTAACCCACTTATCTCTCTGACTGTACCTCTATCCTACAAGTGCAACTGCACTAAAATTTCTAATTTCAAACTTGATAGCATTCTTAGCTAATTCCATTGTTCCCGCCACCGAGATAACCGTCTTGTACAATAACCATAGCAACCTATTACCGTGCTTACCCAATAACACACGTACAAGCGTGATATTACGCCAGCTAGTACGAAGAAAGCAGTTTGTGGAATGACACCCTCGGGTGTATTGTACAAATATCATTAGAATTAAAAATAAAAGATAAGAACACAAGATATTCTTGTTTAAATACTAGCTGTTGCTCGCGACTCCGTCTGCATGGATGTCGGCTATCGTGGACATCCATACGACTGCTACGGAGGCGCTGGTTCGATTCCCGCTCAGTGCAAATATTTCTTCTACTTCACATTTATTAGTACCTATTAGTACCGAGTATGGATTTTTATGATAACCATAATTTAGATCCTATGGTAAGTACGGTTTTTTGGCACTCACCAATACTTTCACTTTTGGGTTGATTTTTTTTTATATCACTTAGGTGGCAGACAAGCACACGGCACACCTGATGGGAAACGGTCACCGTGGCCTAATTGACGTGTGCAACACCAAGGGCGTTACCCTCACGCTGCCGACGCTGAAGGGAAAGGGCGGGGGTAGGAAGGCTAGCGTCTCCTCCATCAATCAGTAGTTGCCAGCTCTAATGACACAAAAAGTTTTTAGTCAATGCGACAAATTAAAAGTTAATTAAAATACCAATTCCAAAATTTGTAATATACATAGTAACAGTTAAAACTCATAAAATCTCCACTCAAATGTATTCACACTAAAATCAACTCATAAAATTAATTCACACTAAGTAATTCAACCCATAATGTATTCACACTAAGTAATTCAACTCATAATTTATTCAAATATAGTTATAATGGGTGTATGCGGTACTTTTCATCTTAGTCTCAACGTGTACAAATCACCGCTACACATTTCTGGGCCGTTATTCAACAAAACACACAGTGTTAGACTACAATACGAAAAACACTAATAATTCCGTGTTTTAGTTTGTTTGGTAAACTGAGACTGTTTTAGGTTGAACACAGATGTTGAGAGAAACTGGAAGTGAATGGGTCCGATCCTGCATGCACGCAGTGACAAGCAGTCGCTAAATAATGCATTGTGTCGCCGTTTTGCAGTCATTTGATCAAATTAGCCAGTTCATTGAATGCCTAGGCCATTCATTCAATTATTCCAATCAGTTGTAATCCGTATGTTTATACCATGACTAGAACGACAGTTAATTTAATTAGAATCACTTGATTTTATTAATCTATTTTATGACCTACAACGGCTACAACTTTTCTAAGATGTTTGTTACAAATCTCGTGTCACAATGTTTGTCCTCAATGGACTCCTAAACCACTTAACCGATTATAATAAAATTCGCACACCATGTGCAGTTCGATCCAACTTGAGAGATAGGATAGTTTTTGAAACGGATTTCGACATCCACGCGGGCGGAGCCGCGGGCAACAGCTAGTATATATATAAAATATAGTAGGAGGTAGGACACAACAGTATCTCCTGTCAGAAATGAGCAGCCCGACTGGGGTAGTACCTCCGCCCTACAGAAGACCGCGGCCATAATAACCATCGTGTTGTGTTCCCGGCGGTAATTAGGGTAGCCAAAGCTCACTGTACCCATCCTCCCCCACCCCTTCCTAACTCCTCTTTTTCTTCAGGGTAAACAACGCGTGTGTGACACCCTTAGTGTTGCACACGTCCATAGGCCACGGTGACCGCTATCAGGTGGGTCTAGGGTTGCCAGATGTCCGGTTATGGACCGGACAGTCCGGTTTTTTATACACTTGTCCAGTTAAGAAAATCTACGTAAACCGGACAAAACACTGTCCGGTTTTCACTAAAAAATGCGAGTTTAATTACTAAAAATTACACTTGAACCGCTCCGTGCTTTAATTTTTGAATGTGAATACAGAGAAGTTATACGGAACGTGCCTACAACACACTGGCTCAGTTTATTTGAAGCTCTTGACATAATACTTTTCTCATGGGTGTCGTTAAAAAGGTACTTTTAGACATAGGTCCTGTTCTCCTTCCCTAGGGCTCTACAGGCTATCTTATCAGATCAGGGCGACGAAATTGCAAGTGAAACTTCACCTACG